>CM069135.1:121443657-122053657 GCA_035221665.1 Okamejei kenojei | reverse complement strand
GGGACTAGTATGTATTAATGCAGGTAATGCAGGTGGGACTAGTATGTATTAATGCAGGGACTAGTATGTATTAATGCAGGGTGGGACTAGTATGTATTAATGCAGGTGGGACTAGTATGTATAGTAATGCAGGTGGGACTAGTATGCATAGTAATGCAGGTGGGACTAGTATGTATTAATGCAGGTGGGACTAGTATGTATTAATGCAGGTGGGACTAGTATGTAGTATGGGTAGTATGTCGTAATGCAGGTGGGACTAGTATGTATTAATGCAGGTGGGACTAGTATAGTATCTAATGCAGGGGGACTAGTATGTATTAATGCAGGTGGGACTAGTATGTAGTAATGCAGGTGGGACTAGTATGTAGTAATGCAGGTGGGACTAGTATGTAGTAATGCAGGTGGGACTAGTATGTATTAATGCAGGTACTAGTATTAATGCAGGTGGGACTAGTATGTAGTAGGGCAGGTGGGACTAGTATGTAGTAATGCAGGTGGGACTAGTATGTAGTAATGCAGGTGGGACTAGTATGGATAGGCATGATGGTCGTCATAGACAAGTTTGGCTGAAGGACTCGCTTCAACTCCACAAATCTAAAACACAAACTGTGTTCACTGCAAGCATTTTATAAACTGAGGTCACTGTACAAGATAACAAGAGAAATAGGTTGGGGAATTCTTCTACCCAGAGTCGGGGAATCTAGAATGAGAGGGCACACTTTAAGGAGAGGGGGGAAAGATTTAATAGGAACCTGAGGGGCAACCTTTTTACCCAAAGTGTGGTGGGTGTATGAAATAGGGTGCCGGAGGAGGTAGTTGAGGCTGGGACTATCACAACGTTTAAGAAAGACAGGTACATGGATAGGACAGGTTTAGCGTGACATGGACCAAACGCAGGTAGGTGGGACTAGTGTAGGTGGGGTATGTTGGCCAGTGGGGGCAGGTACATGGACAGGAAAGGTTCAGAGGGATATGAACCACACACGAGCAAATGGAACAAACTCAAACGAGGCATGTTGGTCAGCATGGATGAGCTGGTCCGAAGGGCCTGTTTTCACGTTGTATAACTCTATGGGTAGTTTACACCCCAGCGGTATGAATATTGACTTCTCCAATTTCAGGTAGTCCTTGCTTTCTCCCTCCTTCCCCTCCCCTTCCCAGCTCTCCCACAGCCCACTGTCTCCGCCTCTTCCTTTCTTTTTCCCATCGCCCCCCCCCCCCCCCCCACACACATCAGTCTGAAGAAAGGTCTCGACCCGAAACGTCACCAATTTCCTTCGCTCTATAGATGCTGCCTCACCCACTGATTTTCTGCAGCATTTCGGTCTACCTTTGATTTTTCCAGCATCTGCAGTTCTTTTTTTAAACATGGTGTCGTAAGATAACTGTTTGTGGAAACAAATGAGTAACGGGCTGGGCAGTTTGCCAGCACATCGGGGGTGAACGTACCAAGATACGGGAAGGAAGGGAGATAAGACCATGATTGAATTCAAACAGAGCTGGGGAGTGCGCAATCCGCTCACAACCCAGAGCGTCAGAAGTTCACGTGCTCAGATGTCAACGCGATACCTTCTAATTGGAGATCTTTGGACCATGCAGCTTGACTGAGTCAGTGATTGCAATCTAATGCTATTAGTGATGTCTGCAATAAGCGAGTTCAGTGCAAAAGGATTTGAGTACAGGAGCAGGGAGGTTCTACTTCATTGTACAGGGTCTTGGTGAGACCACACCTGGAGTATTGCGTACAGTTTTGGTCTCCAAATCTGAGGAAGGACATTATTGCCATAGAGGGAGTGCAGAGAAGGACACTGACAGTGACTTAGACTCGGTTTATACTCTCTGGAAATTTAGGAGATTGAAGAGGGATCTTATCTTACAAAACCTTGGACAGGCTAGATGCAAAGATTGTTCCCGATGTTGTCCAGGACAAGGGGTCACAGCTTGAAATCCTTTAAGACGAGATGACTTTTTTTCACACTCTCTGGAACTCTCTGCAGAGGGTAGTTGAGGCATCAGGCTTGTATGCAGGACGGGATACTGCATGATCATATTGAAGGCTAAGCCCTCACCTAATTTCTAATTTCGAGTTTTCAGTGCTGCCACGTGCGTTAAGGCTGCCACATGTGTTTAATTGAGTTTTAGTTTAGTTTAGTTTAAAGTGACCTAACGTAACAGGTGACGGGATGATCTGAAGGATAAACGGAACAGTGGCGCATAGTGGCGCAGCGGTAGAGTGGCCTCCTTACAGCAGGAGAGACCCGTGTTCCATCCTAACTGCGATGCTGTCCGTACGGTGTTTCTCTGTTCTCCCCGTGACAGGGAAGTGTGAGGTGTTGCATTTTGGGACGTCTAACAAGGTCAGGACCTACACAGTAAATGGTAGGCTTCTGGGTCAACAATAGACAATACACAATAGGTGCAGGAGTAGGCCATTCGGCCCTTCGAGCCAGCACCGCCATTCAATGTGATCATAGCTGATCATCCACAATCAGTACCCCGTTCCTGCTTTCTCGCCATATCCCCTGACTCCGCTATTTTTAAGAGCCCTATGTAGCTCTCTCCTGAAATATACAGAGAACCGGCCTCCACCACCCTCTGAGGCAGAGAATTCCACAGACTCACCACTCTCTGTGTGAAAAAGTGTTTCCTCACCTCCGTTCTAAATGGCTTCCCACTTATTTTTAAACTGTGGCACCTGGTTCTGGACTCCCCCACCATCGGGAACATGTTTCCTGCCTCTAGCGTGTCCAATCCCTGAATAATCTTATATGTTTCAATAAGATTCCCGCTCATCCTTCTAAATTCCAGAGTATACAAGCCCAGCCGCTCCATTCTCTCAGCATATGACAGTCCCGCCATCCCTGGAATTAACCTTGTAAACCTACGCTGCACTCCCTCAATAGCAAGAATGTCCTTCCTCAAATTTGGAGACCAACACTGCACACAATACTCCAGGTGTGGTCTCACTGGGGCCCTATACAACAACAGAAGGACCGCTTTGCTCCTATACTCAACTCCTCTTGTAATGAAGGCCAACATGCCATTTGCTTTCTTCAATGCTTGCTGTACCTGTATGCTTATAGTGTTGTAGAGCAGAGGGATCTAGGAGTACAGGTGCATCGTTCCTTGAAGGTCGAGTCGCAGGTAGATAAGGTGGGCAAAAAGGCTTTTGGCACTTTGGCCTTCATCAGTCAGAGTATTGAGTATAGAAGTTGGGAGGTCATGTTGCAGTTGTGTAAGACGTTGGTGAGACCACATTTAGAATATTGTGTTCTGTTCTGGGCACCATGTTACAGGAGAGATATTGTCAAGCTTGAAAGGGTTCAGAAAAGATTTACCAGGATGTTGCCAGGACTAGAGGGTGTGAGCTATAGGGAGAGGTTGAGTAGGCTGGGTCTCTATTCCATGGAGCGCAGGAGGATGAGGGGAGATCTTATAGAGGTGTACAAAATCATGAGAGGAATAGATCGGGTAGATGCACAGAGTCTCTTGCCTAAAATTGGGGAATCGAGGACCAGAGGACATGGGTTTAAAATGAAGGGGAAAAGATTTAATAGGAATCCGAGGGGTAACGTTTTCACACAAAGGATGGTGGGTATATGGAACAAGCTGCCAGAGGAGGTAGTTGAGACTGGGACTATCCCATCGTTTAAGAAACAGTTAGACAGGTACATGGATAGGACAGGTTTGGAGGATATGGACCAAGCGCAGACAAGTGAGACAAGTGCAGCTGGGACGTACATGTTGGTGGGTGTGGGCAAGTTAGGCCGAAGGGCCTGTTTCCACACTGTATCACTGTATCACTCTATGACCTGCGTGGGTTTTCCCCGCGGGCTCCGGTTTCCTCCCACACTCCAAAGGTTTGTAGGTCAATTGGCTTTGGTAAATATTGTAAATTGTCCATCGTGTGTGTAGGGTAGTGTTAGTGTGCGGGGATCGCTGGTCGGCGAGCGCTTGGTGGGCTGTTTCCATGCTGTATCTCTGAACTAAGCTAAGCAGGACGGACATAGTGTTTCGCAATCATCATCCCCTGTACCTTGACAAGTCGAACATACTGGAGACATTGGCAACTGCAGATGCTGGAATCATGAATAAAGCTCAGAGTGCTATTTTTTTAGTCAGAGGGCGGTGAATCTGTGGGATTCATTGCCACAGACGTCTATGGAGGCCATCAACGGGTATTTGTAAAGCCGAAATTGTCAGATTTTAGTACGGGTTTCAAAGATTATGGGGAGGAAGCAGGAGAATGGGGTTGAGAGGGAAAGATTTATCAGCCATGATTGAATGGTGGCATAGGGTCGATGGGCCGAATGGCCTACTTCTGCTCCTGTGTCTTCATAAGGTCATAAGTGCTCGTAGTAGGCCACCAAGTCTACTCCGCCATTTAATCACGGCTGATCTATCTCTCTCCCTCCTAACCCCGTTCTCCTGCCTTCTCCCCACAACCCCTGACACACCCCTCAGGAACTCAGCGGGTCGAGGGATTAGACAGGCGACGTTTTGTGTCGGGACCTTTCTTCAGAATAATCAAGATTCAAGAGTGTTTTATTTGTCGTATTGTCCCGAGACGGAACAACAAAATCCGTACTTGCAGCATCACCAGCAGCATAACGGATATGTAAACATAGAAGCAACAAAAGTAAGATCAATATATAAAAATTAAAAAAACACTTTAGTGCAGGGGTGTCAAACTCGCGGGCCGCGGGCCGCATCCGGTCCAACAAGGGGTCCAATCCGACCCCATGTGGAAAAAAACCGAAGGCAACGAAAGCTGAGGGAGCGCGCGCGTGCGTGCGTTCGCGCGTGCACAACTGATCCAGCCAGCCTGATGGCGCATTTTATCCATTCCAGCCCGCGACCTAAAGTGAGTTTGACACCCCTGCTATAGTGCAAATACAAAAAGGATGGCCCTCCAAGTCACTGCATTCGAGGCAGTTTGTAGTCCAGAGTTTAGTTCAAGTTTGCATTGGTCAATATCCTGATGGCTATAAGGAAGAAGCTGTCCCTGAACCTGGACGTTACAGTTTTCAGGCTCCTGTACCTTCTTCCCGAAGGCAGGGGTGAAATGAGAGTGTGGCCAGGTTGGTGTGGGTCTCTGATGATGCTGGCTACCTTTATGAGGCAGCGACTGCTGTAGATCCCATCGATGGTGGTGTGGAGGGGTGGGGTGGAGAAAACTGGAAGAGCGATGCGGTGGAGGCGGACAAAGCCTGGCGAGTGATGGGTGGATACAGGTGAGGGGGGATTACTTAAAATAGAGGAGAAGGGAGGGGGTGGACGTTGGAGGGGGATTACTTAAAATTATTTGCAACAAAGGGGACGGGAAGATACTGTATGACCTACCCATGCCATTACCATCACACATACTAATGCAGTGAATGCTTCAACTTGTAGCTGCTGTAATAAATGATGCAAGATAATAGACAATAGACAATAGGTGCAGGAGCAGGCCATTCGGCCCTTTGAGCCAGCACCGCCATTCACTGTGATCATGGCTGATCATTCACATTCACCATAGACAATAGAGTCATAGAGAGATACAGTGTGGAAACAGGCCCCTCTGCCCAACTTGCCCACACCGGCCAACATGTCCCATCTACACTCGTCCCACCTGCCCGTGCTTGGTCAATATCCCTCCAAACCTGTCCTATCCATGTACCTGTCTAACTGGTTCTTAAACATTGGGATAGTCCCAGCCTCAACTACCTCCTCTGGCAGCTTGTTCCATACACCCACCTCCCTCTGTGTGAAAAAGCCACCCCTCGGATTCCTATTAAATCTTTTCCCCTTCACCTTAAACCTATGTCCTCTGGTCGTCGATTCACATACTCTGGGCAAGAGACTCTGTGCATCTACCCGATCTATTCCTCTCATGATTTTATACACCTCTATAAGATCTCCCCTCATCCTCCTGCGCTCCATGGAATAGAGTCCCAGCCTGCTCAACCTCTCCCTACAGCTCATACCCTCTAGTCCTGGCAACATCCTCGTAAATCTTCCCTGTTCCCTTTCCAGCTTGACAACATCTTTCCCAGAACTGAACACAATACTCTAAATGCACAGGAAAACAATGTTTCCAGCTCCCTGCGTTCTATGGTTCTAACCCATCAATGGCGGTCTGATGTAGGACCATGGCCCTCTCAGCCCCCTTCCTCTCTTTACCTTCCCTAACTTGTGCCAACCCCTAATATGTAACATGAATGTAACGGTACGATGCTGCAGGCGTTCTATCAATGGGTGGTGGCCAGTGCCGTGTGCCGGGGCAGGGGGGCGAAATCCACGGACGCCAACAGGATCAACAAGATCATCGGGAAGGCCGGCTCCGTCCCGGGGGGCCGTGTTGGGTTCACGGGAGGTGGTCTTGGAGGGGAGTGCGGAGCATCCTGGACAATACAGCTCACCCCCTCCATGACACACTGGTCAACCTGAGGAGCCCCTCCAGCAACAGACTGGCTCCACCAAGATGCAGCACAGAACGCCACAGGAGATCCTTCTTCCCTGTGGCTATCGCACTGTACAACTCCTCCCCCTTCTGTCGTGGGGTGGGGTAGACTGAGACTGACTCCCCCCCCCCCCCCCACCCCAATCTTTGCACATCCCCAATCCTTTCCACTCGTCACTTTACTTTCATGTTTCATGTATCTTGTTGTGTTTTATGACCTGTTGGCTGATCACTTTTCTTCCTGGGATAAATAAAGCTCTATCGTATTGTATCGTGTTGTGGATATGCAGGGAATGGAGGGATATGGGTCACGTGCAGGCTGAGGAGATCAGTTAAGCTTGGCAACATGTACAGCCTGGGCACTGTTGCCTGTACCTGTCCTGTACTGTTCTATGTCTTATGTAGTCCACCTCACCCCATGCTCACAGACTTTTATTTTGGACCCACTACACTGACAGATTAATTTTTAAATCCTGCACATTTTCATCGTAAGGTCATAAGGGATAGGATTGAATTAGGCCATTTGGCCCATCGTGTCTACTCCGCCATTCAATCATGGCTGATCTATCTCTCCCTCCCAACCCCGTTCTCCTGCCTTCTCCCCGTAACCCCTGACACCCGTACTATTCAAGAATCTGTGTATCCCCACCTTAGAAATGTCCATTGACTTGGCCTCCAGAGCCTTCTGTGGCAAAGAATTCCACAGATTCACCACCCAGTTTTCATGTCTCCCTGTGGCCTTTCCTTCCCGTAACCCCACCACCACCCCCCCCCCCCCCCAACTAATATGATTCCCATGTAGATACAGGGAAGATGGCTGCCACGCCATGTGTTGGTGAGGCCGCGTTTGGAGTAATCAGATATAATGCAAAATGCTGGAGGAACTCATCAGGCAGCATCTCTGGAGAGAAGGAATAGGTGACGTTGCTGGTCGAGAACCCTCTTCAGTCTGAAGAAGGGCCTCAAACCGAAACGTCACCCATTCCTTCTCTCCAGAGATGCTGCCTGTCCCGCTGAGTTACTCCAGCATTTTGTGTCGACCTCCGATTTAAACCAGTTCTTTCCTGCACATTGATTCAATCACGGCTGATCTATCTCTCCCTCCGAACCCCATTCTCCTGCCTGCTCCCCGTATCCTTACTGATCATCTCCGGAGAACATGGACAGGTGACGTTTCGGGTCGGGAACTGAAGAAGGGTCTGGACACAAAACGTCACCTATCGATTTTCCCCAGAGATGCTGCCTGACCCGCTGAGCTCTGACTACTCCAGCACTTTGTGTCTATCTTCAACGGACTAAAGTCTGGCACCATAACCACAAACACGTGCTTATGAAACTACACGCCAATGCAAGGATGGATTACTGCTTCATTGACTCCAAGAGACTAATTAAAAGCCAACCCTCTTGCAAAGTAATGCGTGGTGCCAACATTTCCTAAGCCTGCCAGCCCTTCTAGATTACTCTGGAGTCTCTGGGAGTTAAAGTCTAATTCCCAGTCTGCTGAGCAGCCAGTGGACGCCAGGAGGCCAGTCACGTGTGCAGTAAACTCAAACATGTTATTTTCCCGAACATGTTGTTTTAATATTTGTTTGGTGTATAAAGAACATTGTTATTGAGTTTGTCTGGCTCTGGTGTAAGTGCATCTGGGTCCATGTCTGGCACCAGTCTGTCTGGGTTTAGTGCTAAGTCTGTATCTGAGTCTCTGTCTACTGCTTAATCCGTTCCTGTCTGGGTCTGCTCATTAATCAGCCTCCGTCTGGCTCTTAAACCAGTCTCTCTGTCTGGGTCTGGCTCTTAAACCAGTCTCTCTGTCTGGGTCTGCTCTTAAACCAGTCTTTCTCTGGGTCTGGCTCTTAAACCAGTCTCTCTGTCTGGGTCTGCTCTTAAACCAGTCTCTCTGTCTGGGTCTGCTCTTAAACCAGTCTTCGTCTTGATCTGGCTCTTAAACCAGTCTTTGTCTGGGTCTGCTCTTGAATCAGTTCCTTTCTGGGTCTGCTTCTAAATCACTCTCAGCCTCAGACTGCTCTTAAACCAGTCACTATCTGTGTCTACTCGTTAATGAGTCACTGTCTGAGTCTGCTCTTAAACCAGTTGCCCTGTCTCGGTCCTCTCTAAACCAGTTTCTGTCTGTGTCTACTCTTTAATCAGTCCCTGTCTATTTAATCAGACCCTGTCTGGGTCTTCTCTAAACCAGTCTCCGTCTGGGTCTGGTCTTAAACCAGTCTCTCTGTCTGCATCTGGTCTCAAACCAGTCCCTGTCTGGGTCTGGTCTCAAACCAGTCCCTGTCTGGGTCTGGTCTCAAATCAGTCCCTGTCTGGGTCTGGTCTCAAATCAGTCCCTGTCTGGGTCTGCTCGTAAACCAGTCTCTGTCTGGCTCAGGGTCTAGACAAATGAAGCTCCAGCAATGCTGAAGGGCCTTGGTTACAGGCAGGGCAAGCGGCCATCTTGATTAGTACTGTTCCCTCCCTCATACTCAAGCGTTGCCACTACCCACAACATGCCCACAGTATCTCATCATTCAGCCTGACGGCATCGTCCGCATCACCGTGGGGCCTCCTACCAGGGCCACAGCCGAGGATACGTGGTGCGCAACGGTGGCGCAGCGGGTAGAGCTGCTGTCGCACAGCGCCAGAGACCCAGGTTCAATTCTGACTAAGGGTACTGTCTATACGGAGCTTTCCCCATGACCCGCACGGGTTTTCTCCCGGTGCTCCGGTTCCCTTTGTTTCCCACCAGTCTAGATCAGTCTGGATCAGTCCAGGTTTATCTAGAGAGACACAAAGTGCTGGAGTAACTCAGCGGGACAGACAGCACCTCTGGAGAGAAGGAACGGGTGGCATTTCGGGTCGAGCCTGAAGAAGGGTCTCGACCCGAAACGTCACCCATTCCTTCTTTCCAGAGAAGCTGCCTGTCCCGCCGAGTTACTCCAGCACTTTGTGTTTATCTTTGGTGTAAACCAGCATCTGCAGTTCCTTCCTACAGGTTTATTGAGATCAGACCATCATGAGTCCCATTTGATACATGAATTGAACCAGGTTTTTGTAACTTTTCGGTAACTTGGCAAATGTCTTTTTCTCTACACATCTTTGACTGTGGGCATGTAACTGCACACACGTGTGCAAACTGTCTGATGTTGCGTGCTAATGTCTGAGCTCACATCTGAGCTCCCTGCATCTCCTTGTTTCATTACGCTGAACTGTACTGCCATCCGGTGGTTTCACGGTGTAGGTGTGGCTGGCGGACTTTGTCTCCAGGCAAGGGACCTCTCTGGAGGCGATTAGGATTGGTATTCAATACCCGTGCGCACATTAGCGACCAACGTCCCACCTAACACAGAACACAGAAGGTCATCTCCCTGCAACAGCTGGAACTGCAGATGCTGGTTTGTACCAAAGAGAGACACAAAGTGCTGGAGTAACTCAGTGGGTCATTAACAGTGAGCGCAACAGATTATTGGGACACCCGCTACCAGCCTTGGAGGGCATCTACCACACACGGTGCCTCAGGAAGGCCGTCAGCATCCATAAAGGCCCCTCTCACCCTTGTAATGGACTGTTGGAACTACTCCCTTCCGGCAGACGTTACAAGGCCTTCTACGCCCGCACCACCAGACTCAGGAACAGCTTCATTCCCAGAGCTATAGCGGCTCTGAACCAGCCCTGCTGAGTACCCCCCCCCCACCCCCATGGACTGTCACCCCTGGCCTCGCACTTTAGTCTGTGCTGATTTTACTGGTCTAATGTTCGTTTTTACAAACCTTGTTCTCAGGGTATTTAAACCTAAGTTTTATTTGTCGATTAAGTTATGACATCGGATGGAAGTTGCAAACCAAATCTCGTTGCACTTATGTGCAATGACAATAAAATATATTATTATTATTATTATAAGATCATATGATTGGAGCAGAATTAGGCCATTCGGACCATCAAGCCTACATCGCCATTCAGTCATGGCTGATCTATCTCTCCCTCCTAACCACATTCTCCTGCCTTCTCCCCATAACCCCTGACACCCGTACCAATCAAGAATCTATCTATCTCTGCCTTAAAAATATCCACTGACTTGGCCACCACAGCCTTCTGTGGCAAAGAATTCCACAGACTCACCACCCTCTGACTAAACAAATTTCTCCTCATCTCCTGCCTAAAAGAACGTCCTTTAATTCTGAGGCTGTGGCCTCTAGTTCTAGACTCTCCCACTAGTGAAAACATCCTCTCCACATCCACTCTATCCAGGCCTTTCACTATTCTGTACCCCCCTTTCTTCTAAACTCCAGCGAGTACAGGCCCAGTGCCGTCAAACGCTCATCCTATGTTAACCCACTCATTCCTGGGATCATTTTTGAAACCTCCTCTGGACCCTCTCCAGAGCCGGCACATCCTTCCTAAAATTGCTCACAATACTCCAAATGCGGCCTTACCCAGTGCCTTATAGAGCCTCAGCATCACATGCCTGTTTTTGAATACAAGCCCTCTTGGGTCAGGTGGTATCACTGGAGAACATTGGTCCTCTGTAAATTGTCCCTACAGCGTCGGGAGTGGATGAGAAAGAGGGATAACAGAGAACTAGTGTGAACGGGTAATCGATGGTTGGCATGGACTTGGTGGGCCGAAGGGCCTGTTTCCGTGCTGTATCTGCAAACTAAAGTAAACTAAAAGTCGAACGAGCAAACTCCATCCACATTGACATCGCCGGAAGTCAGGATCGAACCGTAGATTTGTTTAAGAAGGAACTGCAGATGCTGGAAAATCGAAGGTAGTCAAAAGTGCTGGAGAAACTCAGCGGGTGCAGCAGCATCTATGGAGCCCGAGGGCTGAGGGAGAGCTGAGAAGGGGAGGAGACAGCAAGGGCTACCGGAAATTGGAGAAGTCAATGTTTATGCTGCTAGGGTGCAGACTGCCCAAGAGTGAGCACCACTGGAAATTGGAGGAACTGCACCTCATATTACGCCTGGGCAGTCTGCACCCTAGCAGCATAAACATTGACTTCTCCAATTTCCGGTAGCCCTTGCTGTCTCCTCCCCTTCTCAGCTCTCCCTCAGCCCTTGGGCTCCTCCTCTTCCTTTCTCCTTTCTTCTCCCCCCCCCCCCCCCCCCCCCCCCCACCCCCCCCCCCCCCCCCCCCCCCCCACCCTACATCAGTCTGAAGAAGGGTTTTGGCCCAAAACGTCGCCTATTTCCTTCACTCCATAGATGCTGCTGCACCCGCTGAGTTTCTCCAGCACTTTTGTCTACCGCAGATTTGTGGAGCTGTGAGGAAAAAGCTCTACAGTATTAGCTGTGCCACCGTACTTCTCTGGAATCCCCATCTTTACCCCTTGGTAGTGAATGGGACAAAAAACACAATAGGTAAAGACTGCCCAGTGAATTGCAACGGGTTTGATCTGGAGAAGTAGTCTGCGTTTCTCATTCCAGCGCCCCTACTAAGGCTCGAGCCGAAATATCGCCCATTCCTTCTCTCCATAGATGCTGCCTCACCCACTGAGTTACTCCAGCATTTTGTGTCTGCCTCCCTATTTTTAAAGATGGGTTTCGCAAATAGAACATAGGACATCGAAATAGAGAACATGCAACATGGAACATGCTTGCAACAGAGAACATACAACATGCAACATGTAAGACTACGGTTGTTATGGGAGATTTCAACATGCAGGTAGACTGGGAAAATCAGGTTGGTACTGGACCCCAAGAAAGGGAATTTGTAGAGTGTTTCCGAGATGGATTCTTAGAGCACTGAAGCCTACCAGGGAGAAGGCAATTTTGGATTTAGTGTTGTGTAATGAACCGGATTTAATAAGGGTGCTCGAGGTAAATGAACCACTAGGAGGTAGATACCACAATATGATAAGATTTAACCTGACATTTGAAAGGAAGAAGATAAACTCTGTGCAGACAGCACCCGTAGTCAGGATCGAACCTGGGTCTCTGGCGCTGTGAGGCAGCAACTCTACCGCTGCGCCACCCGTGAGGACCTGGAGGAGGTCCAGGATGGAAAGGTCAGTATGGGAGTGGGGAGGGGAGTTAAAATGGTTAGCAACTGAGAAATCCAGCAAGCCAAGAGCAATTTACAAAGATTTTAGTCACTAAATCCTCATCCTCCATGGTGGTGCAGCGGTAGAGTTGGGGCTTTACAGCGCCAGAGACCCGGGTTCCATCCTGACTACGGGTGCTGTCTGTACGGAGTTTGTACGTTCTCCCCGTGATCACATGGGTTTTCTACGAAATCCTCCCACACTCCAAAGGCGTACAGGTTTGTAGGTTAATTGGCTTGGTATACATGTAAATTGTCCCTGGTGTGTGTAGGGTAGTGTTAGTGCGCGGGGATCGCTGGTCGGCCCGGACTCGGTGGGCCGAAGGGCCTGTTTCCACGCTGTACCTCTAAACTAAACTGAACATCCACAGAACGATGAGCATCGCAATGTTAGCTCCTGCCCAGGAGAGGTCTCTGTCGGTGCAGGTAGACAAAAATGCTGGAGAAACTCAGCGGGTGAGGCAGCATCTATGGAGCGAAGGAAATAGGCGGTTGTGGCATTGGCATTCATCTCACAATGCATTGATGGGTTGACAATGCAATTCTAACCCTTCACTGACTGATTAGTTTAGTGTAGGGTAGGAAGGAACTGCAGATGCTGGTTTAAACCGGAGATGGACACAAAAGTGCCGGTGTAACTCAGCGGGACAGGCAGCATCTCTGGAGAGAAGGAATGGGTGACGTTTCGGGTCGAGACCCTTCTTCAGAGATGAGTTTAGTGTTGGTCCCTTGCTTCCCCTCTCTCTCCATCCCTGCCCCTCCCTAGTTCTCCGACCAGTCTGACTGTCCCCCCTGATTAAATGTTATCTCTGTATGCTTCCTTGTCACCTTCATTTCATTGTTCTCTCTGGGACATATGACAATAAAACACTCTTGACTCTTGATGTCTCCTTTGATGTCTCCTTTTCACACCTCACGCTTCCTTAACTCTGTGTCTCCCTCTCCCCCCCGACTCTCAGCCTGAAGAAGGGCCTCGACCCGAAGCGTCACCCACCCCTTCTCTCCAGAGATGCTGCCTGTCCCGCTGAGTTACCCCAGCATTTTGTGTCTATCTTCGGTGTAAACCAGCATCTGCAGTTTCTTCCTACACATTTAGTTTAGTTGGTTTTGTTGAGAGTTGCAGTGGGACCTTTGGCCCACTGAGTGCGCATCGACCAACGATCATTCTTTAACACGAGGGCCTGTTCTATTGCTCAGTTCATTTGACCCTCAGAGATACATTCAGAGTGGCAAGCTGATGAATAGGCTGGACACGGTGGCGCAGCGGTAGAGTTGCTGCCTCTCAGCGCCGGACACCCGGGTTCGATCCTGACTAGGGGTGCTGTCAGTACAAACGTTGTACGTTCTCCCTGTGACCACGTGGGTTTTCTTCGGGAAACGTCTGGTTTCCTCCCACACTCCAAAGACGTGCAGGTTTGTAGGTTAATTGGCCCTCTGTAAATTGGCCCTAATGTGTAGGATAGAACAATTGCGAACGGTATTCGGCATGGGCTAGATGGGCCGAAGGACCTGTTTCCATATTGTATCTCCAAAGCCTAAACATAGGATAGATTTTGAGGGATATGGGCCAAATGCAGGCAGGTGTGAGGGAGCACCATAGATGGGGCATGTTGGACAGTGTGAGCTAGTTGGGCCAAAGGATCTGTTTCCACGCTACACCTCTAAGCTAAACTAACAACCAAGTGAACCCTATGGGCCAAAGGACGTATTTCCATGCTGTATCTCTAAACTAAACTAAACTGATATCTAAGGACCAGGTTGTTGGTAAATGGGATTAAATATTTGGTGGCCAGCAGAAACATGGCGGGCTGAAGGGCCTGTGGGTTTTATTTCGTCCTATGCGCCGTACGAATACATTGTCCTTCCAAATGAACTATGAACCAAAGATGATATCATTGCTCTGAACCCTGTCAGCAACTCCTGTCTAGCCAACAGGGGGCTGTGAACAGGAATGTGAACGGCAGGGGAAAAAAGCTGATTTAATGCTCAACTCCGCCCCAGAGAGAGAGCGATGTGAGCCCTTCCCCGCTGTTAACCAAAGATCTCCAGTAGTTTTGTTTTGCCGGCAGACGGGGCAGAACAGAAAGTCTGGTGTTCATCTACCGCTGAGTTGCAGCGGGCAGAGATTGAGAGAGAGGGGGGGAGAGGGGAGAGGGGGAGAAGGGGAGAAAGACAGAAGGGGAGAGGGAGTGGGATAGGGGGAGAGAGGGGAAGAGAAGGGGGAGAGAGGGGGGGAGTGGGAGGGAGAGAGAGAGGGGAGAGGGTTAGGGGAGAGAGAGAGGGAGAGTGGGAGAGGGAGGAGGGGAAGGGAGGGAGGAGAGAGAAGGGGGGAAGGAAGAGGGAGAGGGAGAGGGAGAGAGAGAGAGCAGGTGGGAGAGAGAGAGAGGGAGCGAGAGGGGGAGAGGGAGAGGGGGAGTGGGAGGAGAGGGAGGGAGAAGGGGAGGGGGGAGAGACAGACAGAGAGAGAGGGGGGAGAGGGAGGGAGAGGGGGGAGAGTGGAGAAAGGGAGAGAGAGGGGGAGAGAGAGAGAGGGGGAGAGGAGGAAGTGTGGGGGAGAGGAGGGAGAGGGAGGAGAGAGGGAGGAGGGAGAGAGGGAGAGAGAGGGGGGAGAGGAGGGAGGAGTGGAGGAGAGAGAGGGAGAGAGAGAGGGAGAGAGGAGAGGGGGAGAGGGGAGAGAGAGGGGAGAGGGAGGGGAGAGGGAGAGTGGAGGGGAGTGGAGGAGGAAGTGGGGGAGAGAGGGAGAGAGAGAGGGAGAGAGGGAGAAGGAGAGGGAGCCCTGCATCACATAGTCCACCCACCCACCACCTCCTTCTCAGGACGGTCCTTGGTGAAAGCTGCATCTATCTCCACGCTGAGTCTGGAGGTTTGCAGAGCCTCCAGGAGCGGTTTCACCAGCCTGTCAAACAAACAAAAAAAAATCCAGACCTAGGATTATCAAAACCCTGAACCCGTCTCCCCCACCTCACCCCTCCCTTCCCCGTCTGCATAACCACGAACCACAGCCAGCAAACGGGAAAAAACATTCAGGGCTGGAAATCAACAGAGCCCTTGCATCGGATACAGACACAAAGTGCTGGAGTAACTCAGCGGGTCAGGCAGCATCTGTGGAGAGAGAAGGGAGTAGATGGCGTTTCAGGGCGAAGACACTTCTGAGTTCTTGCTTCTGTCCTGATGGTCCGGGAGTTTAAAAACAAAGTTGTTTCTAAATACTTCCAACAAGCAGAGAGGAGGTCTTAAAGAAAACAATACACAAGATCTGAAGCAAAAAAAGCTGAGAGTTCAAACGCTGAATGACATGAAATCCTTTCACGTTAAGGTAAGGATGAGTCCTTGTCTCTATACTGTCTCGTACAGCCCTGTCACTTTGTAAATAAACCAGCCTCACAACTGAAGCAAAAGGCTCGGCAGTTTTTAGCAAGGTTACCAAATTTTGGAGATTTAAAAAATCAAGTCTGCAATTTATCCCATCAGATAAAGCGTAAAAAGAAGTTTAATTTGACACCTAATTCACTTTCATATCTTCAGTATTAAAAAAACGTTATGGCCATTTTCATACTCAGAAATTAGCATCTTGTTCCCTATTGCTTTTCCATTGACTTAACACAAAAGCTGTGATCAAGGACAGTCAAAAGCCCATAACTTTCTTAAAAATTAAGAGAACTGAATGACATTCTCAGTTATTATAGATTGAAGCATTCTGAAACAAATATGAAACAATCTTACTTGGATGACCTGAAATTAAAGCATATAATTAGTTAGTTACCCAATTGTGGAATTCATGGCTGCATAGAAGGCTGTGGAGGGCAAGTGTTTCGCTTGGCGAGTTTACAACCCAGCAGGCCGACTATCGATTTCTCTACTTTCAAGTAACCCTTGCAACCCCCCTCTCTCTCCATCCCTCTCCCACCCAAGTTGTAGCAGCTTCAAAGTGGTCTTGTTGAGCCTCATTGCCTGTAACACATTTTCCTCTAGCACACAGCTAATAGGGGGTTTGCATGTAAGGTCATCGGGTCAAAGGGCGTGACGCACGGAGGAGCTCAATCCATCTGGAGGACATGGCAGCTTCCGGCATACATTGTTAACACGCGTAACGCGTACTTTCTTACCTGTCAAAAAACGCCAAAATGGTCAATTTTTGCGCTGTAAATAATTGTGGAAATCGGGGTAACCGTGAGAGACATTTATCCTACTTCAGAATTCCAAAAGTGAGGAGAAATTATGGTAGAGAGAAACGACAGCTGAAGAGACAGCAACAGCTAAAGTGGTTGGCGAACATTGGCCGTGCAGATATCACGAGTGAAAATATTGGGAATTATCGCGTTTGCTCACTGCATGTCATCAACAGTAAGGCATTATTTGTGTCCTTTGGTATCTAAAAGGTTTCAGAAGTGATAAATCTGGCTGTAACATTTTAAAAATCGCCCATGGTTCTCAAGTGGGTTTTTACATGCGAAACGAAAACGCTTCTGAAGCTAAATTTATCATAAAACAAATCTCCAGACTTCTGAGCGGTGAGTGGAAAAGTACGTTTTCTATCACTATGCTATTGAGATGTATATTTTGGCAAATAATAAAATGTCCTGACAACTTAAACACCCGCTCCCTTTCAAAGATATTGTCAATTTGCTGAGGTTGATAATGTCCAATTAACAGCTAACAATGTTACCATTCCTTGGTTTGCATCTGAGTAAAATGTCATTCAAAACCCACGTATGGTTTGCGATTTTTTTTAAATGATAAATTTAGCTACAAAAGCGTTTTCCTTTTGCATGTAAAAACCCTCTTGAGAACCATGGGCGATTTTTAAATTTTACAGTCAGATTTATCACCTCTGAAACTTTTTAGATACCAAAGGAATCAATAAAAAACACAAATAATGCCTTGCTGTTGATGGAATGCAGTGAGCAAAGGCGATAATTCCCAATATTTTCAATCTCATTATCTGCACGGCCAATGTTCGCCAAGCAGAGTAGCTGTTGTTGTCCCTTCAGCTGTCGCTTCTCTCTAGCAACATCTCCTCACTTTTGGAATTCTGAAGTAGGATCAAAGTCTCTCACGGTTACCCCGATTTCCACGATTATTTTGGCGCAAAATATTGACCATTTCGGCGTTTTTTTATCAGATCCGCTACGCTGGAAGCCATGGTGTCCTTACCTGCACTTCACCGTCTGTACTCCAGTTGGCGTTGCGTGGCAACAGTACGGGTCACGGATCATGACCTCGACTGCCGTGCAACCTCCCGATAAATGGCCCGTTTCCTTTATCATCGTTACTTTTTTTGCATATCTTTCCTTCATTTGTTCTGCATCTCCCTACATCACCTACATAGATATCGTCCATATCTCTAATTTCCCTTTCTCCTGACTCTCAGTCTGAAGAAGGGTCTCAACCCGAAACGTCACCCAATCCTTTTCTCCAGAGATGCTGCCAGTCCCGCTGAGTTACTCCAGCATTTAGTGTCTATCTTTGGTTTAAACCAACATCTGCAGTTCCTTCCTACACACAGGTATTTTTAAGGAGCAGATTCTTGATTAGTACGGGTGTCAAGGGTTTTGGGGAGAAGGCAGGAGAATGGGGTTGAGAGGACAACGCTGATACACCTGTCATAGACTGATACAGCATGGAAACAGGCCCTTCGGCCCAACATGCCCACTCCGACCAACATGCCCCATCTACACTAGTCTCACCTGCCCGCGCTTGGCCCATAACCTTCTAAATCTGTCCTAACCATGCACCTGTCCCAATGTCTCTTACATGTTACAATTATTCCAGCCTCAACTACCTCCTCTGGCAGCTCGTTCCATGCACCCACCACCCTTTGTGTAGAAAAACCCCCAACTATTTAAAATTGGATAAATATTTCATTAACCGAGGATTGATGGGGTATGGAAAAATGGCTCGGGTGAGGATTTGATCAGCTATAATCACGTTGAATGATGGGGCAAGCTGGAAGGCTTTTGAATGAATGAATGAATGAACACTCTGTTGTCACATGTGACAAGTCCCAGTGAAATTCTCTGCTTACGCACCCAAGGTATGCGAATAGTCGGCACATAAAGGGGTGTCGACAAAATTACATAGTATCTGCACCGGGTCCCCATTGTCCTTCCCCCTCCCTCACTGCAGTCCCCCCCACGCCGGGTCCTCTTTTGTTCGTTCCCCCGGCAATGGCGTCCTCACTTCCAAGTGTCCGTCCTCGTCAAGAGTTCAAGAGTTCAAGAGAGTTTATTGTCGTGTGTCCCTGACAGGACAATGACATTCTTGCTTTGCTTCAGCACAACAGAACATAGTAGGCATGAATACAGAACAGATCAGTGTGTTCATATACCATTATATAAACATATACACACATGAATAATTAAACTGATAAAGTGCAAATAAACAGAAAATGGGCTATTAATGTTCAGAGTTTTTTCCGAGCCGAGTTTAATAGCCTGATGGCTGTGGGGAAGTAGCTATTCCTGAACCTGGTCGTTGCAGTCTTCAGGCTCCTGTACCTTCTACCTGAAGGTAGCGGGGAGATGAGTGTGTGGCCAGGATGGTGTGGGTCCTTGATGATGTTGCCAGCCTTTTTGAGGCAGCGACTGTGATAGATCTCCTCGATGGAAGGGAGGTCAGAGCCGATGATGGACTGGGCAGTGTTTACCACTTTTTGTAGTCTTTTCCGCTCCAGGGCGCTCAAGTTTCCGAACCAAACCGGTCAGCATGCTCTCCTCTGTGCACCTGTAGAAGTTGGAGAGAGTCTCCCTTGACGTACCGACTCTCCGTAGTCTTCTCAGGAAGTAGAGGCACTGATGTGCTTTCTTTATAATTGCATCATAATTTGAAAAGCAAAAGGTATTTATTTCACAATACCAAATAATAATACCCCTACATCGGGGAAATTATAAAACAGAATTTAATATTTTTTCCGCTTGAGCGGATGGTGGAGCAATGCTTGAGTAACCCCTGCATAAAGAAAGTTACCTTGCTGTTGGTTATGAGCATGGCGTCCATACTTAACTTATGGAGGGACTGGACCCGTTGCGCCGTCACGAGTGCCATCAGCATGACCATTTTGTAGGTCAGTTTGTCCAATGAAAGAGACGTTATTGGTGCCCACCCTCGGAGCATGGTTAGTACAATGCTGATACCCCAAGTCTGGGAATATCTAGGCCTGGGGGGGATTTGAATTAAATATTTCCCTCATTAATGTTGACACCAAAGGCTGAGATCCCACTGTAAGGTGATCGCAACCTCGCCCGAGATAGTTGGATAGGGCACTTCTCGCACAGTTGATGGCACTGTAGCTCAAACCTTCATCAAAATGAAGGCTTGCCAGGAACTCCAGCACTTCCGTGATGGTGGCTGTGTCATATGTGGTGTTCGTTTTGTGCAGAACACCTCCCATTTCTTCACGTAAGTGAGGTACTGTCTTCTGCTGGACTCCGTGCACGATGCTGTGATGACATTGATTGTTCGGTCGGAGAGTCCATAACCCAGAAGTGGCCTTTTCAGATCCTGCAAACCAATAGGTTTATCCGGTCATGGTACGGGTGACTCTCCCCCGTCACAGGGTGTACCAATAGACTCGTACGTTTATTTATTGGGATGCATGGTTTTGAGACCATGTCCAGTACCACAGGGAACCATGGCTGAGTAGGCCAGTCGGGAACAACCAGAATACCCGATGCGGAGTCTTGTTTAATTTTTTGCAAGACCCGACTGATGAGGCAGAAGGGGGGAATTGCATAGAAAAACAAATCCCCCCAGTGTAGCGAGAAAGCGTCCATCACTACTGCCCCAGGGTCTGGTTCCCATGCAACATATGTTGATATTTGGTAATTGAGTCTGGATGCAAAAAGGTCGATATCTGGTGTTCCATACCGATCTACAATGTCGGCAAATACCTGGTGGTCCAACATCCATTCGGTGTTGTCATTAAATTTGCGTGACCTGGTGTCCGCCACTGCATTTAGCCTACCTGGAAGGTAAGTGACTGATATCCAAATGTTCCTTTCTAGGCACCAGTGCCAGATTGTATTGTCCAATTCGTCACAGGATATCGACTTTATTCCACCCATATGATTGATATAAGCCACCACAGTGGTATTGTCAATCTGTAAACATACGTGCAGATAGTGCATGTCTGAACAGTAAGCCTGGAGTCCATGAGTTCTAGATAATTAATTCTTAGTGCCGGAAGTAAGGTTAATTCATGTGCACTCCATCTACCAGCACAACTGGAGGTGGTATTAGTTGCTCCCCAGCCTTTTGCGCTGGCATCAGTTTGTAGTATAACCGAGGGATTTGTGATTGTGATGGGGTTAGAGCAATGTCGAGCATTGTCTATCCACCATTGTAATTCCAATTTTGCTTTCCCTGGTAATTGCATTGGCCTGTCAAAATGGCCCGCATGTTGCTTGAGAGCTGCTATTTTTGCCCTTTGTAGGCTTTGGTAATGTAGTGGGCCAAATTGTGTGGCTGGAAAAGCAGCCACTAGCTTCCCAATCACTCTGGCTACTTGCCGAATAGATGGTTTCCTGATGCCATTAAGGCTGTTGCATGCTTCTATCAAGTCTGACGCTTTGTTTGGTGGCAAAGTGACAGACATATGAACAGAATCAATTGTGAAACCCAAATAGTCCATAGTAGTAGAAGGCATCAATTTTGATTTATCTGGATGAATGACAAATCCCAGCTTTTGAAATAGGTGCTCGGTGGCTGAGACGGCCAGTTTGGCCAACTCCAAAGTTTTCCCACGAATAAAATATCATCGAGGTAAGCCATAACAATATGATTTTGTTTTCTGAGACACGCTAAAGCTGGTTTTAATAATTTGGTAAACAGTCTGGGCGCTGATGATAATCCATTAGGCAGCGCTTTGTACTGCCAGAGCTGCCCCATCCAGACAAATTTCAAATATCTGCGATGATCCTTGTCTATTGGTACTGAATAGTATGCATCCTTTAGGTCGATGCAAGCCATGAAGTACCTATTGGAAATTAGCTGTTTGGCTGTGACAAAGGTTTCCATTTTGAAATGGGCATACTGCACGAAAGTATTCAGTTCAGTCAAATCTATGATGATGCGGCATCCGCCGTCTTTTTTATTTTTAGTGAAAATGTTCGATACAAACTCATGAGACTCTCTTTTGGTTTTCTCAATTACCCCTTTTGAATTTAGTCTTAAGAGTTCAGCATGACCTTCTGTCTTTTCTTTCTGTGAAAGTACAAACTTCCGATTAGGTGTGTGCTGAACAGGGGAAGGGAGTTTGTGAACAAATTCAATGTCATATCCCTGAATACTTTCCAGTATGAAAGGATCAGAAGTTAAAGTGCACCACAACCGTCCCCCAACCCGTGAGGAGTCTAAACATGTGATGTTCCTGAGGCAACCAGACCCACCTACCTCCATGGTTACCAGCAGTGCTGCATTGGTTGCCTCTGTCCTTGTTTCTTGTGATGTGGAGGCGCTGTGGTGTGGGGGTGGTGCATCTTCCAAGAAGGCTGTGCTGGGCCATGGTCTAAAAAAGACCGTTGAGCAGGTTGTCCGGCCTTCGAGCTTTCACCAGCAGGTGGTCTATCGCTGTAGCGTTGTCTGCTGGTGGATGCATAGGGGTGCTGCCGCCGCTGGTATGGGGACTTGGTGGCAGCCGGCACCTTAATCATGCCAATAGCTTTTGCCTCTTCATCGAGGTCTTTGACCTGTTTAGGCAGGTTGCCCCCGAATAGCAATGTTGGCGGCTGTGCACTGCTGGGTCTGCACAACCCCACGAACTTGGGGTTGAGTGCAGGCCGGATGACACTCTTTCCTGTAACTGTTGATCTCATATTGAGTGTTACATAAGAGAGCTAGCGACTGCAGCTCCTCCGGCATATCAACTCCATCCACTGTTCTGGCAACGGCCGTAATCCCAGCAGCCAGCAGTTTGAGGATTTTTTGGAGTTTGACTTCCTGGCTCCTGATCCCAGGGCTCATGTTACCCCAAATGGGGTTGTTAACAGCAGGCACATTGAGGGAGATGCAATTCTCCGGAGCTAGGTACTTTGCTGCCTTATCATTGATGGCTTGCTCTTGCAGTTGGTTAGTTGCCATGTAATTGATACTGGCTGCCAACTTTGGATGTAACGACAGCCCTTTTTGGGTAGGCATCGCAAACTTCGTGACCATACCCAATAGCTCCTCTTCTGGCACCCCTAGCATAGATGTATCTTCAGCCATACCCATTCTTCAGTCAGCCCAGTTCTGACTCCTAATGCTCCCCTGCAAGGAGGGTGAGACATTTGGCAGTCCTGTAAAGGGTGCTGCCGTGGGTCTGCGAGGAGACCCACTGTGACCATACCCCTGCTGCAGCAGGTCACGTTGGAGCAACTGCTCCACCATCCGCTCCATGCGGGACAGTCGACCGCCGTCACTTCCCGCGAGCGGGGTGTCCTCCAGTCCAGACTCAGCCGAGTCAGCGGACCTGCCCGACTTCCGAGTGGTTTTGCCGCCAGTCCGAGGAGCACCTGCGGGCTGTAGCAGCGTGAAGTCGGGGGCTGCGGATTGTATCAGCAGCTCTGGAGAACTCGACCGCTGCTGGCTGCCCGCTTCGCGGTCCTCAGCAGCAACTTTGGCAGCGGCTCGTTTGGACTTTGTCCTGGACTCCATGGTGCGTTCTGAAACACAGCAAAACACAGAGCCGACAAACGACCTCAGGACTGGTAAGTACTTACCTGTGGGCCATTTTTAAACTTACGCTGGAGGAGCGGCGCTCCTCCTGCCTGTCGCTTTGCAATGCGTTCGACGATATGTCGCGCATGCGTGCTGGCGGGGTCTTCACGTAGTCATTCACGTGACTCCGAAGTAAAACAAGGTATCTAGCCGTAACAAAGATGAAAGGTTGATTCATTGAGAGAAGGAAAACTAGCCGTCGAGTCCCACCAAGCCTCATTGGCGGCACGGTGGCGCAGCGGTAGAGTTGCTGCCTCGCAGCGCCTCACAGTGACCCGGCTTCGATCCCGACCATGGGTGCTGTCTGTACGGAGTGTGCACGTTCTCCCCCAGACCTGCGTGGGGGAGAACGTGCAGGTTTGTTGGTTATTTTGCTTCGCTAAAATTGTAAATATTGTCCCTGGTGTGTGTGTGTGCATGCGTAGGATAGTGTTAGTGTGCGGGGATCGCTGGTCGGCGCGGACTCGGTGGGCCGAAGGGCCTGTTTCCGGGCTGCATCTCTAAAGTAAACGAAACAGACCACTGTTGTGTTTGGTGACCTACATTAACTCCTAACGAATCTCTAATTGAAAATGTCTAAGAAGGAACTGCAGATGCTGCAAAATCGAAGGTAGACAAAAATGCTGGAGAAACAGCGTGTGAGGCAGCATCTATGGAGCGAAGGAAATAGGCAACGTTTCGGCCCGAAACGTTGCCTATTTTGTTCGCTCCATAGATGCTGCCTCACCCGCTGAGTTTCTCCACCATTTTTGTCTACCTCTAATTGAAAATGCTTGCTTTTGTTTTGAAATCCTTTCAGGGGCCTCCCTTTTTCTCTGATCTCCACCAACCCCGTCGCCCTCTGAGAGATCTGAGCTCCTCTAAATCTACTTGCCCGACTATCTCCATGTTTAAATCTCCCCAGCATTGACAAATATGTTTTTAAGCTACCCCAATGGTCCATTATAACGAGGGTTTACCATATAGAAACATAGATACATAGACAATAGGACCTCCTGGCGACCCACCTACGGCACGAGAATTCTCGCTACTCTCCATGGCGGCTTCATTCAAGTCGCCGCTAATTTTTCAACGTGTTAAAAAATTTGCGGCGACCATAATGAGGCCGCGACTAGTTCCCAGAATGCGGGAACTCCTCGCGACCGTGAAGGCGGCTCCCCGACAACCACCCGCGAACAGCATCGTCTCCTGCACTCGGCTAAAATGTTGCCTAAGTGGGACAGGCCATAACTCTCCAGTGCCCTTGTGACTGTCTATAGTTTAGTTTATTTTAAGTTTAGTTTAGTTTAGCGTTTGGGTTAGCTTTTAGCTTAATTTACTTTAATTTAGTTGAACTTAATTTTAGTTTGGTTTGGAGATCCAGAACGGAAACAGGCACTTAGGCCCACAGAGTCCGCACCGACCAGCGGTCCCGTCCTACACACACTGGGGACAATTTACACTTATACCGAAGGCAATTAGCCTACAAACCTGCACGCTTTTGGAGCGTGGAGGGAAACCGGGGCTCCCGGAGAAAACCCTCGTGGTCACGGGGAGAACGTACAGGCAGCACCCACAGTCAGGATTGAACCCGGTTCCCTGGCGCTGTGAGGCAGCAACTCTACCGCTGTGTCACCGTGCCGCCCCAGTTATAGAATAGCTTCTTTTTTCCCCCAATTTTTAAAAAATTGACAGTTAAATGTTTATTTGCCGCAAATCAGAATAAAAGATTTAACGATAAGATTTCTGGTATCGCGCACGGGCACCAGGTCAACCAAACCTCTTGGCCTCACACGGTGGAGCAGCGGCAGAGTTGCTGCCTTACACAGCGCTTGCAGCGCCAGAGACCCGGGTTCGATCCTGACTACGGGTGCTGCCCATACGGAGTTTGTATGTTTTCCCCAATAGCTTCTTATTTTATTATTTATGGTCATAGAAGGGCTTGGCAGAGCTTAAGCGAGTGCGAGCCTTTCTAGTTCTGTAGACTCCACTGTTGGAGCAGCGAGAGGAGAGGGGAATGTCAGAGTTTCCATGTTGTTTGAGCTCAGGCTGATCGCTGCCAGGAATCCTGAAGAGCGACCAAACTGTCACGTTGCATCACAGCTTGGTTTGGGAGCAGCTCTGCCCAAGACCGCAAGAAATTACAGAGACTTGTGGACGTAGGCCGGTCCATCGCACAGCCCACACTCCCCACCATCTACACTCCATCTACACTTCACGCTGCCTCGGGAAAGCAGCCGACATAATCAAAGACCAGTCATTCCTCCTTCCCCCTGCTACCGTTCAACAGAAAGTACAGAAGCTTGAAAGCGCGCACCACCAGACTCAGGAACAGCTTCTTCCCCTCGGTTATCAGGCTTCTGAACACTCCTTCCATAAGCTAGGGCACTGTCCCATTCACCTCTACCCCATTGCGGACATTGGACTTTGTCTCTGGAACTGGTGCGCTACAATGCTGAGAACTACATTCTGCGCTCTGTATCTTCCCCTTTGCTCTACCTGTTGTACTTGAGTTTGACTTGCTTATATTTATGTGTAGTGCTATTGAATCTGACTGGATGGCCTGCTGATCAGAGCTTTTCACTGTACCTCGGTACAGTAGACAATAATAAACCTAACCCTATACCTGAGTCGAGCAAAGGTAGAGGTAGAAATATAGAAACATAGAAATTAGGTGCAGGAGTAGGCCATTCGGCCCTTCGAGCCTGCACCGCCATTCAATATGATCATGGCTGATCATCCAACTCAGTATCCCGTACCTGCCTTCTCTCCATACCCTCTGATCCCCTTAGCCACAAGGGCCACATCTAACTCCCTCTTAAATATAGCCAATGAACTGGACTCAACTACCCTCTGTGGCAGAGAGTTCCAGAGACTCACCACTCTGTGTGTGAAATAAGTCTTTCTCATCTCGGTCTTAAAGGATTTCCCCCTTATCCTTAAGCTGTGACCCCTTGTCCTGGACTTCCCCCAACATCGGGAACAATCTTCCTGCATCTAGCCTGTCCAACCCCTTAAGAAATGTTTGTAAGTTTCTATAAGATCCCCCCCCTCAATCTCCTATATTCTAGAGAGTATAAACCGAGTCTATCCAGTCTTTCTTCATAAGACAGTCCTGACATCCCAGGAATCAGTCTGGTGAACCTTCTCTGCACTCCCTCTATGACAATAATGTCCTTCCTCAGATTTGGAGACCAGAACTGTACACAATACACCAGGTGTGGTCTCACCAAGACCCTATATAACTGAAGTAGAACCTCCCTGCTCCTATACTCAAATCTTTTGCTATGAAAGCTAACATACCATTCGCTTTCTTCACTGCCTGCTGCACCTGCACGTCTACTTTCAATGACTGGTGTACCATGACCATCTCCCCTTTTCCAAATCGCCCACCATTTAGATAATAGTCTGCTTTCCTTTTTTTGCCACCAAATTGGATAACCTCACATTTATCCACATTATACTGCATCTGCCAAACATTTGCCCACTCATCCAGCCTATCCAAGTCACCTTGCAGTCTCCTAGCATCCTCCTCACAGCTAACACTGCCCCCCAGCTTAGTGTCATCCGCAAACTTGGAGATATTGCCTTCAATTCCCTCATCCAGATCATTAATATATATTGTAAATAGCTGGGTCCCAGCACTGAGCCTTACGGTACCCCACTAGTCACTGCCTGCCATTGTGAAAAGGACCCGTTTTACTCCTGCTCTTTGCTTCCTGTTTGCCAGTCAGTTCTCTATCCACATCAATACTGAACCCCCAATGCCGTATGCTTTAAGTTTGTATACTAATCTCTTATGTGGGACCTTGTTGAAAGCCTTCTGGAAGTCCAGATACACCACATCCACTGGTTCTCCCCTATCCACGCTACTAGTTACATCCTCGAAAAATTCCACAAGATTCGTCAAGCAGATTTACCTTTCGTAAATCCATGCTGACTTTGTCCAATGATTTCACCACTTTCCAAATGTGCTGCTATTCCATCTTTAATAACTGACTCTAGCAGTTTCCCCACTACCGATGTTAGACTAACTGGTATGTAATTCCCCGTTTTCTCTCTTTCCCTCCCTTCTTAAAAAGAGGGGTTCTGTTTGCTACCCGCCAATCCTCAGGAACTACTCCAGAATCTAAAGAGTTTTGAAAGATTATCACTAATGCATCCACTATTTCCGGTGCTACTTCCTTAAATACTCTGGGATGCAGCCTATCTGGCTCTAGGGATTTATCGGCCTTTAATCCATTCAATTTACCCAACACCACTTCTTCCCGGCTAACCTGGAATTAACTCAATTCCTCCTTTGACCCGCGGTCCCCTGCTATTTCTGGCAGATTATTTATGTCTTCCTTAGTGAAGACGGAACCAAAGTAGTTATTCAATTGGTCCCGCCATATCCTTGTTCCCCATGATCAAACTCACCTGTTTCTGACTGCAAGGGACCTGCATTTGTTTTAACTAATCTCTGTCTCTTCACATATCTATAAAACTTTTGCAGTCAGTTTTTATGTTCCCTGCCAGTTTTCTTTCATAATCTATTTTTCCTTTCCTAATTAAGCCCTTTGTCCTCCTCTGCTGGTCTCTGAATTTCTCCCAGTCCTCTGGTATGCTGCTTTTTCTGGCTAATTCGTACACATTGCTTTGATGCTTTGATGCTAATTTGCTTTGATACTATCCTCGATTTCCCTTGTTATCCATGGATGCACTACCTTCCCTGATTTATTATTTTGCCAAACTGGGATGAACAATTTTTGTAGTTCATCCATGCAGTCTTTAAATGTCTTCCATTGCATATCCACCGTCAACCCTTTTAAAAAAAAAGAATTAATTGCCAGTCAATCTTGGCCAATTCACGTCTCATGCCCTCAAAGTTACCTTTCTTTAAGTTCAGATACTGGGCCTGGAGCGTTTGATCTACAAGGAGATGCTGAATAGGCTTGATCATATTCCCCGGAGTATCGGAGGCTGAGGGGTGAACTTATAGAGGTTTATAAAATTGCGAGGAGTGTAGATAAGGTGAATAGCCACAGTCTTTTGCCTGAGAGTGGAGGACTCAACAACTAGAGGGCGTAGGTTTAATGTGAGGCCTTTTCACACAGAGGGTGGTGGGTGTATGGAGCAAGCTGCCAGAGAAAGTGGTTGAGGCAGGGACTATAACAACTTTTAGAATACATTTGGACAGGTACATGATTGGAAAGTTTGAGAGGGATTTGAGCAAATAAGCCGAGGTGTATAAAATCATGAGAGGAATGGATCGGGTAGATGAACAGGGTCTCTTTCCCAGAGTCGGTGAATTGAGGACCAGAGGACATAGGTTCAAGGTGAAGGGGAAAATATTTAATAGGAATCTTAGGGGAAACTTTTTCACACAAAGGGTGGTGGGTGTATGGAACAAGCTGCCAGAGGAGGTAGTTGAGGCTGGGACTGTCCCAACGTTTAAGAAATAGTTCGACAGGTACATGGATTGGCGGGATATGGACCAAATATGGGCAAGTGGGAGTAGTTGGCTGGTGTGGGCAAGTTGGGCCAGAGGGCCTGTTTCCTCGCTGTATCATTCTATAACTCTAAATGAGATGAGTATATGTAGCGATGTTACAGAATTTTGAGATTTAAAAAATCAAGTCTGCAATTTATCCCATCAGATAAAGCATAAAAAGAAGTTTAATTTGACACCTAGTTCACTTTCATATCTTCAGTATTAAAAAAAGTTATGGCCATTTTCATACTCGGAAATTAGCTTCTTGTTCCCTATTGCTTTTCCATTGACAACACAAAAGCTGTGATTGAGGACAGTCAAAAGCCCATAACTTTCTTAAAAATTAAGAGAACTGAATGAAATTTTCAGTTATTATTGATTGAAGCATTCTGAAACAAATATAAAGCATCTTACTTGGATGACCTGAAATTAAAGCGTACAATTAGTTAATTACCTAAATTGACCATTGTGACGGAAATAGTAATAAACACCCAGACTGCCTTGAAAATTCAAAAATGTGATATTCTCATGATCAGAACTTTAATATTATTGTATTATATGCTGTAAGTCCGTAACAGATAGGTAAATAAATTACAATTTCTAGAAATAGACCAAGTCTTTATGGAGAAGATCAGTTGCTAGCTGGTACATTGGCATATCATAATCAGTAGCATCATCATACTCCTCAGATTGTAACCAATAAGCAACTCTGTATACCTTGTTTTTCCTCAACTTTTCAATGTTGCCATTGTAAACCACAGGTTTTTGCTCCTCAAGCCACGCATGACATGCCTTTCTGCCCACTACTTTCCCATTAAGAATGTCCAGTAGATTCCATTTCTTAAGAAAATGATATATTTTTTTAATAGCATATCCTATCCAAATAACAAACTAATCCCATTCATACAAGAATTTACAATATAACATGCTTTTTAAATCTCACAGTCATGAATTCATATGCCAGATGATCGCGGGGTGTCACCTGTATGGTCGTGAGTCGTCTCCTCAGTTGCCCAAAGAGTCGTAGCGTCGTTTCTGGTTGCCGCTGGATTTTCAACATGTGGCGACAGTGGTGACAGTGGGTTTGACGCCAATGAGCGTATCGTGGCGCAGGTGCTGTCGTAGGTTGTCGCCAGGTTAACGTAGGTTACAGAGGCGAGGAGACACTTTTTCACGCAGAGAGTTGCGAGTCTGTGGAATTCTCTGCCTCAGAGGGCGTTGGAGGCCGGTTCTCTGGATACTTTCAAGAGAGAGCTAGATAGGCCTCTTAAAAATAGCGGAGTCACGGGATATGGGGAGAAGGCAGAAACGGGGTACTGATTGTGAATGATCAGCCATGATCACATTGAATGGCGGTGCTGGTTTGAAGGGCCGAATGGCCTACTCCTGCACCTATTGTCTATTGTCTAATTAGGCCATTCGACCCATCAAGTCTACTCCGGATTTCAATCATGGCTGATCTATCTCTCCCGCCTAACCCCATTCTCCTGCCTTCTCCCCATAACCTCTGACACCCGCACTAATCAAGAATCTATCTATCTCCGCCTTAAATATATCCACTGACTTGGCCTCCACAGCCTTCTGTGGCAAAGAGTCCCACAGACTCACCTCCCTCTGACTAAAGAAATTCCTCCTCTCCTCCTTCCTAAAGGAATTTAATTCCTTTAATTCTGAGTCCCAGACTCTCCCACTAGTGGAAGCAACCCCCCCACATCCACTCTATCCAAGCCATTTCTGCACTATGTGACTAAACTAAACTAAGTTAAGTGTGGAGACCCAGGCAGAGTTGTACACACCACTCGCAAAGGGTCACACAGTCACATGCACAGCAAGGTCATCAATGCCCCTCTTTGTCTGTCCTATTTCTCCACTCCCCTCTCTGGCGTCTCTTCCCTGTCTTGTTTCTGTAGATATCCCACTCAACGAGTGATGGGGACACTAGCGATGGGTCTGAAGGAGAGAATCGAGAGCTGGCGTTAATCGACCAAGGTAGGAAGTAAGAATTTTGTTTCGGGATATATATATATATATTCGGGACATTAAAACACCAGATAGACACACAAAATGCTGGAGTAACTCAGCGGGACAGGCAGCATCTCTGGAGGGAAGGAATGGGTGACATTTCGGGTCGATGCCCACCACTGATAATGAAACACTCTTGACTCTCGAGGTTCTTGTACATGTCGAGTTTATGTGTCATTTATGTTCCTGCGTGTTGTCTGAGTCTGCATGCAAGTGATGCTGGTGCATGCAGTGGTGGGTGCACAGTGCCTCACAGCTTCAAAGATGTGCTGTGTTTGTAGGTTAATCGGTCCTCTGTAAATCGCCCCCTAGTGTGTAGGGAGTGGATGCCAAAGTGGGATAACGTGGAACTACTGGGAACGGGAGATTGGCAGTCTTCAGAGTGTGGGAGGGAACCGGAGCACCCAGAGAAAACCCACGCGGTCACAGGGAGGACATAGAAACTCCGTACAGACAGCGCCCGTAGTCAGGATCGAACCCGGGTCTCCGGCGCTGTGAGGTAGGGGCTCTACCAGCTGTGCCACCGTGCTGTGCCTGTAATCTGGTCCTATTTTGCAAGTGGGCCTGTGCAGTCTCAGGGTGGCACGGAGCTGTGGAGGCACTGCTGTGTGAACGGGTGATCAATGGTCATCACGGACTGGGTGGGCCACCCGGTCACACAGCAGTGCCTCCGCAGCTCTGAATTAAACTAAACTAGTGTGAACAGGTGATCGCTATCCGTGGGAAGAAAGTCCTGTTTCCATGCAGTGTCTCTAAACTAAACTACATTTAAACGAAACTAGTGTGAATGGGTGATCGATGGTCGTCGTGGACTCGATGGGCCGAAGGGCCTGTTTCCATGCTGTCCCTATAAACAAAACTCCAAAGACGTACAGGTTTGTAGGTTAATTGGCTTTGTAAATTGTAAATTGTACCCAGTGTGTAGGATGATGTTAATGTGTGGGGGTTGCTAGTCAGCGCTGACTCAGTGGGTCGAAGGGCCTGTTTCCACCCTGTATCTCTAAACTAAAGTAAGCTAAGCTAAACTAAACTAAACTAGTGTGAAGGGGTGAGTGGTGATCGGTGTAGACTCGATGGGCCGAAGGGCCTGTTCCCCTGCTGTATGGCTAAAACTACCTCTGTGGTTCCACTCGCTGGCCAACGTAAATATAATGGCAGCCTTCAAACTCTTGGCAGAGAGCCAGAGGAGTTGTCGCCTGCCGCCATTTCCTTCGGGCCGCAGGCAGAGCCTGGAGCCGGCCTACCGGGTGAGGATGGTATTCCATGGGCCGGACTGCGGCAGCTCCGGGGAGGAGGAGCAGGAGGAGGAGCTGGAACGGATCAACCGGGGCCTGGGAGTGGAGAAGCGGGACCGGGCCCAGCCAAGCAGGCTCGGTTGCCACGGCGACGCCTCGTCCAGCGACGAGGAGGTGAAGGCCCTGTGCGGACTGGCCTTCCGGCCAGTGAGCCGGGCGGGACGGGACTACAGCCCCCCGGCCTCCAGCGCCGCCCCTCACAAGAGACTGCACCCCTTGGCACGGAGGCCCACGGGGCAGACATCCATCCTGGAGCCACTCGACCAGGCCTTACCCTGCAAAAGGCACCAACACGGCCAAGGAGAAACGCCGCGGCAGACCCAGCTTGGATTTGGAAAAAATGCAACAGGTTGGTGGAGATTTTACAACGTTGAGAGCAGTAAGAACGTTGAATTATCTTAATTTTTAAGTAACCTCTACTAATACTCCCCTCACCCGCTTGCCCCCCCTCCCTTCCTCTACCCCTCTTTCCTCCATCCCCTCCCTCCCTTCCTCCCTCCATTCCTCCCTTCCTCCACCCCCTCCCCTTTCTCTATCCATCCCTGCCTCCATTCCACCCCCTCCTCCACTCTTGTTGGTTTAACCAGTTCCACAGTTTTCCACATTGTATTTCCATGGTTACTGATTGGGGATGATCAGCCATGATCACATTGAGTGGTGGCGCTGGCTCAAAGGACTAAATGGCCTACGCCTCCACCCCTATTGTCTCTTGTCTATTGTCTATTATATCCCTCTTTTGGGATCACACCTCCCCCAAGCCAACAATGGGCCTACAAGAACACTTCCCTGCCTCAGGTCACCTGTTGCCAGTCCTGGACTTTCCTCGCCTCCAGCTCTTCCTCCCCACCTCCAGTCTGAAGAAGGGTTCCGACCTGAAACGTCACCTATTCCATTTTCTCCAGAGTTGCTGCCTGACCCGCTGAGTTACCCCAGCACTTTGTGTCTATCTTTGGTGTAAAGTTGGCTGTGCACCAACTTAAATGGAGCTCACCTGAGTGGCTTTAGAGTGAACAGTGGTCAACAGTGTATGCGCAGAGGAAAGTTTCGGAAGAATATGCGCCAAACGCAGGCAAATGGGACTAGCTTGGATCAGACATCTTGGTCAGTATGGATGTTAGGTACTTCACCCCCCCCCCCCCCCTCTGGTGAATGCTATGTACTTAACTCTTCTGTTTCTCTCCTGAGTGCAGGCCCCGTGGCTGGGAGTCAGGAATCAAGGGGTTAAGGGCTCCTGTAACCGTTTGGCCAAGCTGCGTCAGGTGACGGGTGACTCATCGGAAGCTTAAATACCAGAAGTTCCCAGAATTCTCTCTCTCTTCGTCGACCCTGACTCATGAACAGGCTGTATTCTGAACTGCAGGAGGCCTGGCCACATGGCATAGAACTTTGTGTATTATTACCTACATTTGTCAATTAATATTGAATTGGGACGGATAAGGGCGGACCTGAGGGTTTTCGTGTATTTTGTTTCAGGGTTATTTCCATTTAGGCAGGTTAGAGACTCTAGTTCGACGGCCTATTGCGAGGCTGGCTGGAGCACTGTTATCTTTGTTTATTAGTTTATTCTTGTCCTTGACTGGGTTGTTTGAATCAGGTTTGAGTTTTAATTAAATAAAAGACTATTTCCTTGAACGTGAGCCTGGTTTTTGACTGTGTTACGCGGCTCTGAAGTACCTGCATTCGGGAGTCGTAACAATGGACAAATTGGGCCGAAGGGCCTGTTGTCGTGCCGTGTGACTCTATGACTAGTGGGTGGGGGGGTGTGTGGAACAAGCTGCCAGAAGAGGTGGTTGGGGCAGGTATAATGACGACATTTAAAAGATATTTGGACAGGGCCATCACGGTGGAGCAGCGGTAGAGTTGCTGCCTTACAGCGACTGAAGCACTGGAGACCCGGGTTTGATCCCGACTACGGGTGCTGTCTGTACGGAGTTTGTAGGTTCTCCCCATGACCTGAGTGGGTTTTTTTCCGGGATCTTCGGTCTCCTCCCACACTCCAAAGACGTACAGGTTTGTAGGTTAATTGGCTTGGTAAATGTAAAAATATTGTCCCTCGTGGGTATTGGATAGTGCTAATGTGCGGGGATCGCTTTTCATTAATTGTATATTTTCTCATTACATTCGACTTCCCAAAGTGCCAAACATCACTGTTGCCCGGATTAGACTCTATTTGTCATTACTCCACCCATTTCTGTATCTAATCGACTTCAACAGCCTTGTTCACAGTCTGCGACCCCATCGTGTCATCTGCAAACTTACTAACTAACCCGTCTAAGACAGACACAGACAGCCGGAGTAACTCAGCGGGACAAGCAGCATCTCTGGAGAGAAGGAATGGGTGACGACTCGGGTCGAGACCTTTCTTGAGACTGAGACTCAGGGCCGAGGGAAACACAGAGATAAGGAAGTGTAGGGCGTGAAAACGAGACATTAAAGTGGATGGCGATCAAGGAAAATGTACAATAGAACATTGTTAGCTAGGGGAAGGTTACATCGATGCAAACAGATAAAATTTAATCAGGGTACAGTCAGGCTGGTTGGTGAACTAGGAAGGGGGAAGGATGTGCTGGCTCTGGAGAGCGTCCAGAGGAGGTTTACAAGAATGATCCCAGGAATGAGTGGGTTAACATATAATGAGCGTTTGACGGCACTGAGCCTGTACTCGCTGGAGTTTAGAAGGATGAGGGGGGGGACCTCATTGAAACGTACCGAATAATGAAAGGCTTGGATAGAGTGGATAGTGGGAGAGTAGGAATTATAGAACGTTGCTTTGGGAAGGAGATGAGACAAATTTCTTTAGTCAGAGGGAGATTAATCTGTGGAATTCTTTGCCACAGAAGTCTGTGGAGGCCAAGTCAATGGATATTTTTAAGGCAGAGATAGATAGATTCTTGATTAGTACGGGTGTCAGGGGTTATGGGGAGAAGGCAGGTATTAGGATGGAGAGATAGATCAGCCATGATTGAATGGCGGAGTAGACTTGATGGGCCTAATGGTCTAATTCTGCACCTATCACTTGTGACCTTATGTCCTAATTTGAGGAAGGACATTCTTGCTATTGAGGGACTGCAGCGTAGGTATACAAGGTTAATTCCTGGGTGGCGGGGCTGTCATATGCTGAGAGAATGGAGCAGCTGGGCTCGTACACACTGGAGTTTAGAAGGATGAGATGGGATCTCATTGAAACATATGAGATTATTAAGGGTTTGGACACGTTAGAGGCAGAAAACATGTTCCCGATGTTGGGGGAGTCCAGAACCAGGGGCCACAGTTTAAGAATAACGGGTAAGCCATTTAGAACGGAGACGAGGAAACACTTTTTCTCACAGAGAGTGGTGAGTCTGTGGAATTCTCTTCCTCAGAGGGTGGTGGAGGCAAGTTCTCTGGATGCTTTCAAGAGAGAGCTAGATAGGGCTCTTAAAAATAGCAGAGTCAGGGGATATGGGGAGAAGGCAGGAACGTGGTACTGATTGGGGATAGTCAGCCATGATCACATTGAATGGCGGTGCTGGTTTGAAGGGCCGAATGGCCTACTCCTGCACCTATTGTCTATTATCTATTGTCTATTGACCTTACATCACCGTTCCTTTATTATTGCCGGTGCAATGGCAAATTTCCGACTAGTCTAGTGTCCTCTTTTCCAGTTGCCATTACTACACAGGTGAGTAGGAGTGATCTTAAGCCGACCTAATAGAACAGCTCTTCCAGCCGTTATTTCCAGTTTGATCGCTTGTTTATTGAAGTAGTTGTACAAACAAAGAGATGAACGTATCAGGTTCTCCATATTCTGCAGGCAAGTTGTAGCTGGCTGCTCTACCCCATGTCTGGTGAGAACTGTATACTCTCCATCCCTGGGCCTGCCACTTCCTGTCCCCTATGCCCTTATATATACACCACCCTGTGCTTCCAATGACCGCCCCCAAGTGTCCAAAATAATCCTGCAAGATATATCGAGACTAAATAATATAATATGCCAAGAGTAGCTAGCCTAAACATAAATGACTCCTACAGCTGGGTCTAAGACTCCAATTTGAGCTTGAAAGGAAAAAAAGGAGGAGTGGGCCTTTACAGAGAAAGATCATGCTTGAAATGGAACGCCTTGAGCGGCAGGAGAAGGAATTGAATGCCTCCCGAGTTTTTCTTCTAGGGAACGGGAGGTGTCTAAGGCCGCGGTGTTAGCAGATGAGTATGTATTGGCTCATAAAACAGAGTTTGTTGGGCGATCCTATAGTTTTGGTGCACGGCCGTTTAATCGTGGTGGGTTGTCGCTGGTGGGCAGTGCCAAAGCTGTTTCTGTGCCTGCAAGGGTCAGCTCATTAATACAGGGGGAGGTCCGAGCTGATAAGGTTGACGGAGATTTCAGGACTAAGGAAGGGCCTGTGTGCTACTATTGTAAAGGGAGCGGGCACATCTTAAAGTCGTGTCCCCGTCCTGCAAAGGAAAAATGCAAAGCCTGTGGCTTTGGTGGGTCCACAAAGAGCACCTGTGGTTCCTGGGAGTCTGCCTGCGTCTGATGAGTGTAGGAATTATTCTGCGTTCATCATGAAAGGTTTTCTTTCTCTAGAGGATGGGGGTCATAAAGTTTCCAGTATCCAGCTTGCGTGATCCTGGTGCTATTCAGTCCTTTATATTGGATTGAGTACTGGCCGTTTTCTGGGGAGTCATCGGTTGGGTCCAGTGTCCCTGTGGTAGGATTCGGGTTGGAGGACAATGATAGTGCCTTTGCATACCGTGAGTCTCGAGTCCGAGTTGGTTTCAGGCCGGGTAATTGATGGGTTACGGCCGTGTTTTCCCGTTGCGGGAGTTTCTGTGATTTTGGGGAATGACTTGGCAGGAGGTAGAATTTTAATTACTCCTGAGGTGACGGCTGTTCCGATGGTGCAGAGTCCTGATATATTGGCTATGCAGCATCCGACGGTCTTCACAGCTTGTGCTGTCACAAGGGCTATGGCTAAGAGCCAGGCAAAGTTTGAAGATGTAGTGGACCTGAGTGAGAGCATTTTTGGGGATCAGGATGATGGATCCTGTGTTGTGAAGGGTGTTTCTACATCTCAAGATGGGGTCTTATCTGAAAATGTGCCAGTGTCGCTGTCACGTGACCGGCTGGTTGAGGAGCAAAAGAGTGATAAAGGTTCGACTGCGCAGTGCCTGAGGGGGATATGGATTCCACAGCAAAGGGGTATTTTCTGAGGAATGGCTTGCTGATGCGAAAGTGGTCTCCCTTGGATATGTCGGGGCATGATGATTGGAGCGTGGTTGATCAGATTGTGATGCCTCATCGGTTATAGGGCCGAGATACTCCTGTTTTGGCTCATGATGGACCTCTGGGGTGGACATTTGGAGGCAATAAGACGTATGACTGTATCTTACAGGAATTTTATTTTGGCCAGGGTTGAAAAAGGACGTGAAGCAGCACTGCAGGTGTTGTCACATTTGCCAAGGTGGCAGGAAAGCCGAACCAATCGATTGTTCCTGCGCCTTTATATCCAATCCCTGTGGTCGGGGAGCCGTTAGAACGGATTCTAGTTGATTGTGTGGGTCCTCTACCTCGGACAAGGGGGGGGGGGGGGGGCAACAAGTTATTATTGACAATGATGTGTGCATCTACCCGCTTTCCGGAGTGGTCCCTTTGCGTAACATTACTTTGCCCCTGCCATTGTGAAGTCTCACTAACTTTTTTTCATTGTTTCGGTTTGTCCAAGGTTGTGCAGAGCGACCAAGGTTCCAACTTCATGTCAAAGGTTTTTTGGTCAGGTAAGGAAGTTGTTGGATATTGAGCATTGTTACTCCAGTGTGTATCATCCTGAGAGCCAGGAGCTCACTCGAAGCGGTTTTCACCAGACTTTGAATTCCATGTTGAGGACTTTACTGCCTGGAGTTTGACCAAAGACTGGGATGAGGGGGTTCATCTTGTTATGTTTGCAGTGCGTGAGGTCGTGCAGGAGTCTTTGGGGTTCAGTCCTGCTGACCTGGTGTTCGCGCATACTGTTCGTGGTCCGTTGAGGGTCCTGAAGGAGAAATGGTTGCAGGAGAATTCAAAACGTAGTATTTTTAGACTATGTCTGTACTTTTAGGTCTAGACTGCGGAGGGCATGCGAACTGGCAATGGTAATCTTGCTTCTGCTCAGTCTAGGATGAAGGGCCGGTTCGACAGGAAGGCTTCTAGTGGGAATTTTTCTCCAGGTGACAAAGTCCTGGTGTTGTTGCCTTATTCCTGGTTCCAGTCTGCAGGCTCAGTATAGTGGTCCCTATCAGGTGGTTAAGAAGGTTGGTGCAAGGGATTACGTTATTGGTACCCCTGATCGGAGGCGTAAGACTCAGCTCTGTCATATCAACATGCTGAAGCAGTACCAGCAGGAGCATGTACAGGTTGATGGGGAGGAGCTGTGTCCTTCGGTCTTGTCTAAGCCGTTTTGTCTGTAGTAGGTCTGCCCCCCTGACACGGGTGGTGATATGGGTGAGGCACGGTTGTCTGTGGCAGTGACGCAGGGAAAGCTGTGCAACTCTGAAGCTTTGGAGTCGCTTCCCTTGCGGTTGTCTCATTTGTCTGGAAGTCAGCGGGATGATCTGCTTGCTTTGGTGGGGTCAAATGGGTCACTGTTCTCGGATGTGCCTTCTCAGACGCCTATGCTGCAGCATGACATTGACGTGGGCCGGTGCTGCGCCATTTAAACAGCATCCGTAACGGGTCAAACCCTGACAAGCGTCAACGTCTAAGAGGTCAGGTTGACTATCTGCTGCAGCATGCAATTGCTGAACCTAGTTGTAGTCCGTGGAGTTCTCCGTGTCTGCTGGCTACGAAGGCTAATGGGGAGGACAGGTTTTGCACAGACTTTCGGAAGGTGAATGGTGTAACTAAGCCGGATTGCTATCCTCTTCCAGGGATGGAGGATTGTGTGGATCATGTGGGTAGTGCATCTTTTGTGTCTAAGTTGGACTTGCTAAAAGGGTATTGACAAGTTCCTTTGACTAGGCGGGCGAGGGAGATCTCAGCGTTCGTTACGCCTGATAACTTTCTTCAGTACACGGTAATGGCATTTGGGATGTGTGCAATGCGCCGGCAACCTTCCAATGGCTAGTGAACAAGGTATTGTCTGGTTTGTCCTTCTGTGAAGCATACCTTGATGATTTAGTTGTGTGCTCCAGGTCTTGGATCGAGCACATCGGTCATCTGAAGGAGGTATTTTGTCGACTAGCGGAGGCAAACCTAACGATCAATCTGGGGAAGTGTGAGTTTGGCCAGGCCACGGTGACGTATCTGGGTAAGATGGTGGGCCGGGGTCAGGTTCGCGCTCTCGAGGACAAGGTGCGACATATTGTCACATTTCCTGTTCCAACATCTAGGACTGAACTCCGCAGGTATCTGGCTATGGTTGGGTACTATAGGGGGTTCTGTCCAAACTTCCCTGCAGTGGCTGCTCCTTTGACGGACTTGCTGAGTCCGAAGGTAGCTTTTGTGTGGTCCGCGGAGTGTCAACACGCCTTTGATCATACTAAGGGTCTTCTGGTGCGCGCACCTGTGCTTGTGGCACCTGATTTTGAGCGTCCATTTAAGCTGGCAGTGGATGCTAGTGATCGTGGGGTTGGTGGGGTTCTTATACAGGATGATTCAGATGGGGTGGGGCATCCAATTTCGTACTTCTCTAAGAAGTTTAATCCCCATCAGAGGTGTACTCCACCATTGAGAAAGAGACCCTTGCTGTGTTAATGTCTCTGAGTCATTTCGAGGTTTATGTGGGCTCCTCGAGTGTCCCTGTCGTGTTCACGGATCATAACCCTTTGGTTTTTTTGCAGAACATGAAGAATAAGAACAGGCGGTTGATGAGCTGGAGTTGGCAGCTGCAGGAATACAACCTGGAGTTCAGGCACATCAGGGGCAAGGATAATATCTTGGCTGATGCCTTGTCGCGCCAGTAGTATTTTAGTACTGAATAGTTTCTTCCAAAGCTTATTCAGTATCTTTGGGTGGGGGTGTTAGGTACTTCCCCCCCCCCCCCCCCTCTGGTGAATGCTATGTACTTAACTCTTTTGTTTCTCTCCTGAGTGCAGGCCCCGTGGCTGGGAGTCAGGAATCAAGGGGTTAAGGGCTCCTGTACCCGATTGGCCAAGCTGCGTCAGGTGACGGGTGACTCATCAAAAGCTTAAATACCAGGAGTCTCCCAGAATTCTCTCTCTCTTCGTCGACCCTGACTCGTGAACAGACTGTATTCTGAGCTGCAGGAGGCCTGGCCACATGGCATAGAACTTTGTGTATTATTACCTACATTTGTCAATTAATATTGAATTGGGACGGATAAGGGCTGACCTGAGGGTTTTCGTGTATTTTGTTTCAGGGTTATTTCCATTAAGGCAGGTTAGAGACTCTAGTTCGACGGCCCATTGCGAGGCTGGCTGGAGCACTGTTATCTTTGTTTATTCGTTTATTCTTGTCCTTGTCTGGGTGGTTTGGGTTTTAACAAAATGAAATACTATTTTCTTGAACTTGAGCCTGGTTTTTGACTATGTTACGCGGCTCTGAAGTACCTGCATTCGGGAGTCGTAACAGTGTGTATGTGTATATCCGGGTTTGTGTGTGTGCATCTGTGTGTCTGTGTATGTATCTGCGTGTGTGCATCTGTGTGTCTGTGTATGTATCTGCGTGTGTGTGTGGGGGGTAATTTGCCTTGGGTAATAATCGGAAAATTGCGTGTAGGATTGTGTTAGCGTGCGGGGGCCACTAGTCGGTGCGGACTCGGGGGCAGAAGGGCCTGATCCCGCTCTGTATCTCTCAAACAAAAAGGTAAATGAATATCAATGAAAATTCTAAATGCCAAGACTCGATTGTGTAAGTCCTCGACATTCTTGCAGTAAGTCCTGTTGTATTGATCGCAGTGATAAATAATACCTTTCCGACAGCCCTTCTGTGATCTATTGTGGCAGTAGGTGATCCAGCTGGATGTTTTAAGAAATCCATTTCTAAAACCTGCTATCTTATTTTTCACAGAAGATGTTCCTGAAGAAGAACTGTGGAGCCAAAACGTGAGTTGTTAAAATTTGAGTGAGTATGCATCCAGTCCGTCTATCTCCCTTAAACAAACTTCGATGCTCTGATGTAGACCTGGTGATATCTCTGGGAATTTTCGTGTTGCATTCGAATCTTAGAACATGGAACATAGAACATGGAACATAGAATGGTACAGCACAGGAACAGGCCCTTCGGCCCACAGTGTCTGTGCTGATCATGATGCCAGGTTAAGCTAATCTCCTCTACCTGCATGTGACCAGCGATCCCCGTACACTCAAGGGCCTGTCCCATTTGGCTGTCATTCGCGACCAGCTAGCGCATGGGTAGCTCGTGGACGGGCGCATGGAGTGGTGTAGAGGAGTGTGGAGTGGCGTGGAGGAGTGTGAACTTCGTCCTGCACAAAATCTTCGCGCGCCAACGGCCTGTCGCGTAACTAACGGCCATAGTGGGACAGGCCCAAGACCCTGGCGCGACGCAACGTCTCACCTCCAACAGCAGCAGAAGCAGGCAAACGATCGCCGAGCTCGGCCTGGGGCTCACGGCCGTTGGGGATCCGGATCCGCCCCCACACCTACTCCCAGAGCGGGGCCAAGACGATTGGAGAGAGACACAAAATGCTGGAGTAACTCAGCGGGACCTGCAGCATCTCTGGAGAGAAGCAACGGGTGACGTTTCGGGTCGAGACCCTTCTTTCAGACTGAAGAAGAGTCTCGACCTGAAACATCATCCATTCCTTCTCTCCAGAGATGCTGCCGGTCCAACTGAGTTACTCCAGCATTTTGTGTCCATCTTCAAATGACGTCACACGCTCCGGACGGCTGTGTGGACGCATGATGACGCGCGCGACCGTCGCGCGTCAGTCACTACCGGCTTGTCACGTAAATGACAGCCCAAGTGGGACAGGCCCTTATCACTATCCTACACACAAAGGGGACAATTTACAAATTTCACAAAGGCAAATTAACCTACAAACCTGTACGTCTTTGGAGTGTGGGATGAAACCGGAGCACCCGGAGAAAACCCACGCAGTCACAGGGAAAATGTAATAACTGCATACAGACAGCACCCGTAGTCAGGATCAAACCGGGGTCTCTGGCGCTGTGAGGCAGCAACTCTACCGCTGCGACACCGAGCTGTCCTTTGGAGTATTGTGAGCAGTTCAGGGCCCCATTTCTGAGAAGGGATGTGCTGGCACTGGAGAGGGTCCAGAGGAGGTTGACGAGAATGATCCCAGCAATGATTGGATTAACGTGTGAGGAGCGTTTGACGGCACTGAGCCTGTACTCGCTGGAGTTTAGAAGGATGAGGGGGACCTCATTGAAACGTACCGAATGATGAAAGGCTTGGATGTGGAGAGGATGTTTCCACTAGTGGGAGAGTCTAGGACCAGAGGGCACAGCCTCAGAATAAACATACATACTCCTACGTTTGTACGATGAGGAGGAATTTCTCATGAGGAGGAATAGGGTGGTGAATCTGCATGGAGCAGACTCGATGGGCTGAATGGCCTAATTCTGCTTCTATTTTTTATGAAACATAAAATGGTGACAAATTAGCGCTGGTTAATAACCTAGACGTCACCAGGCTTGTTTGCAGCCTGCAACATCAATAACTAGCCAGATGGAGCCGGCTTTCTTGCACCACTAAGTTGAGTTCGATATCATCTTTCCTTCCAAGCAGCATTTTCTTCAAGCTGCTGAAAGTTGCTTTGTGACTGGTGGAAGCTCAGGCAGATCGGGCCTCGTGATAACTCTGCTGCATGTCGAACTCCCTCAGCTCCCTGATTCTACTCCATCATCCTCTGTGCGGTATCTTGTCCTGAAGCCCAGCACTTTTCTCCTACATAGGGCGCAACGGGGGCGCAGCGGGTAGAGTTGCTGCCTCACAGCGCCAGAGACCCGGGTTCCATCCCGACGACGGGTGCTGTCTGTGCGGAGTTGGCACGTTTCCCTCCCCCTCCCCCCCCGTGACCTGTGTGGGTTTTCTCCGGGTGCTCCAGATTCCGCCTGCACTCCACAGACCGTAGAGGATTGTAGGCTAATTCCGTTTGGTAAAGATTGTAAATTGTCCCTGGTGTGTAGGATGGTGCTAGTGTGTGGGCAGATCGCTGGTCAGCATGAATTCGGTGGGCTGAAGGGCCTGTTTCCTCGCAGTATCTCTAAACTAAACAAAGTGAATCTTTTTCTCCTGTGTTCTTGCCCTTTATTGTCTTCTATTACAGAGAGATCTTTGGGTCCATGTACATAACGCCAAAGATGTACAAGGTTGTAGGCTATTTGACTTTGGTAACGGGCCTGTCCCACTTACGCGACTTTTTGGGCGACTGCCGGCACCCGTCATAGGTCGTTGCAGGTCGCCGAAAATGTTCAACACGTTGAAAATCCAGCGGCGACCAGAAAGACGCTACGACTCTCTGGGCGACTGAGGAGACGACTCGCGACCATCCAGGCGTCACCCTGGCGACATGTCACGGGGTGGAGCCTGTATGGTCGTGAGTAGTCGCCCAAAGAGTCGTACCTTGTTCTGGTCGCCGCTGGATTTTCAGCACGTTGAACATTTTCGGTGACCCTCTGCGACTATGACGGGTGCTGGCAGTTGCCGAAAAAGTTGCGTAAGTGGGACAGGTCCATAACATTGTAAATTGTCCCTAGTGTGAGTAGGATAGTGTTAGTGTACGGGGATCGCTGGTCCGTGTGGACTCGGTGGGCCAAAGGGCCTGTTTCTGACCTTTATCACAAAACTAAACTAAACTAAACCCCCTGAAAGTGACCAGTTGAGTGGTAACTCCTTCTGCAGTTGTACAGAGCCCTAGTGAGAGCATACCTGGAGTATTGTGTGCAGTTTTGGTCCCCTAATTTGAGGAAGGACATTCTTGCTATTGAGGGAGTGCAGCATAGGTTCACAAGGTTAATTCCCGGGATGGCGGGACTGTCATATGCTGAGAGAATGGAGCGGCTGGGCTTGTACACTCTGGAGTTTAGAAGGAAGAGAGGATATCTCATTGAAACATAAAAGTTTGTTAAGTGCTTGGACACGCTAGAGGCAGGAAACATGTTCCCGATTTTGGGGGAGTCCAGAACCAGGGGCCACAGTTTAAGAATAAGGAGTAAGCCATTTCGAACGGAGACAAGGAAAATTTTTTTCTCACAGAAAGTGGTAAGTCTGTGGAATTCTCTGCCTCAGAGGGCGGTGGAGACGGGTTCTCTGGATGCTTTCAAGAGAGAGCTAGATAGGGCTTTTAAAAAGTGCGGAGTCAGGGAATATGGGGAGAAGGCAGGAATGGGGCACTGATTGGGGATGATCAGCCATGATCACATTGAATGGCGGTGCTGGCTCGAAGGGCCGAATGGCCTACTCCTGCACCTATTGTCTATTGTAAAGAAGGTGTACGCTATGCTTGCTTTCATCGGTTGAGGCATTGTGGATAAGGGTCAGGAACTCATGATGCAGCTTTATAGGACCTCAGTTAGATTCTTGATTCAGGGGCAGTTTCTTCTGCCAGAAATTACAGAGAGCTGTGGACGTGGCCCAGACCATCACGCAAACCAACCTCCGTCTACAGTTCACGCTGCCTTGACAAGACCAGCGATCAAGGACCAGTCTCACCCCGGTCACTCCCCCTCCCAAAGTGGGCCACAGCCACCACCCTAAACAGGCCTCATCTACTGAATAAAAGCCAGAGATTGCCCAGGGCTATTGAACATCAACCCAGCATGTTTAGTTTAGTTTAGAGATACAGCACGGAAACTGACCATCGATCACCCGCACACCAGCACTACGCTGCACACACTAGGGAGAGTTTACAAATTTTAATCAAAGCCAATTAACCTACAAACCTGCACGTCTTTTGAGTGTGGGGGGGGGGGGCAGCGGGGAACCCCATACAGAATGTACAAACTCCGTACAGACAGCGCCTGTAGTCAGGATGGAACCCGGGACTCTGGCGCTGTGAGGCAGCAACTCTACCGCTGCGCCACCGTGCCCCTTCACTAGCAGTGTTACAAAATTTTGAGATTTAAAAAATCAAGTCTGCAATTTATCCCATCAGATAAAGCATAAAAAGAAGTTTGATTTGACACCTAATTCACTTTCATATCTTCAGTATTAAAAAAGTTATGTCCATTTTCATACTCGGAAATTAGCATCTTGTTCCCCATTGCCTTTCCATTGACTTAACACACAAGCTGTGATCGAGGACAGTCAAAAGCCCATAACTTTCTTAAAAATTAAGAGAACTGAAAGAAATGTTCAGTTATTATAGATTGAAGCATTCTGAAACGAATATGAAACAATCTTACTTGGATGACCTGAAATTAAAGCATATAATTAGTTAGTTACCCAATTGTAGCTAATTACAAAATTCAATTACTAGATCTAAACATCTATCCATTTCTTAAGAAAATATTAACATTTTTTTAAAAAGCCTAAGTGTCCAAATAACATTCACACAAGAATTGACAATATAAGATGATTTTTAAATCTCATTGTCGTTAATTTATAGGCCAAATTGAAGGAATTTAGTGTTTAATGCCCGTAAATTAATGGGCCATTTAAATCATCTTGCGAGTGGGATTTCCTGGAACGCGATGTATTGGAACGTTGCGGTTGCGGTGAATTTAAACCCCATATCGGCAGGAAAAATTCTGCCGGTTCGTGTGGGGCCTAAATCACTGTTTCGCAACATGAAATGTTGATTAAAGTCACCTAAACAAGCAAGTTTATATGTAAAAATAAACGGCTTGTCTTTACCTGTCCCCCACGTAAAATCCATCCCCGTTGTCGCCGTTCATGGCATTAAGCGCTAATTTTTATTTTACTCCAGCGCTGAAATAGTCGGGCGATTTAAAAAAAAAATTAACTTACCGGCAGTCGGAACGAATCTCCAGAAATAGCTCGCACTCCGACAAAATATTATTCCGGATGGCAATGGGAAAACCGCATTTTAACCCCCCCTTAAAGGCGCCAAAGTCGCGCACACGGCCAGCGGCAGAACTGCAGCGCCGCTGAAGGTAAGTTTTGTAACATACCTACCTTCACTGTTTCATCTCCAAACTTGTTTGCCTCATTAGAAGACAGATGGCCTCTCCCTTGGTTCCGAGCCATAATGGGCACAAATTTCACTGTTTGTCACGGGCTTTAAGGTTACTGGTTTGCACATGTCGAAAGGATCTTTTTTTGGCAGCCAACTCGGGCCCGCTTCACAGGGCGATTTGATTACCCGCGTATTGTGGTACAGGGAGAGAATGGGTTGTAATTACATCTAAGCAGCCAGAAGGAATCACCGCTCTCAGTAATAGACTCAATGTGCTGGAGTAACTCAGCGGGACAGGCAGCATCTCTGGAGGAAAGGAATGGGTGACATTTCGAGACTCTCCCTCAGACCGTTCCTTGGTCTCGACCCAAAACGCCACCCAATCCTTCTCTCCAGAGATGCTGCCTGTCCCGCTGAGTTACTCCAGCATTTTGTGCCTATCTTCGGTTTAAACCAGCATCTGCAGTTCCTTCCTACACAGATCTCAGTGAGGCAGCTTTACAAATATGTCCACGTTGAGTTGGCTTGGGCTCGCTTGCGTCTGAGCCGAATGGTGGATCAGACCTAATCTAATGCCCTATATCTGAGGAAAGATATCCTATCTCTGGGGAGGGTCCAGAGGAGGTTTACAAGAATGATCCCAGGAATGAGTAGGTTAAATTAAAGGCCTGGGCAAGCTAGATGCAGGAAAAATGTTCCCAATGTTGGGCGAGTCCAGAACCAGGGGACCACCGTCTAAGAATAAAGGGGAGGTCATTTAAGACTGAGGTGAGAAAACACTTTTTCACCCAGAGTGTTGTGAATTTGTGGAATTCTCTGCCACAGATGGCAGTAGAGGCCGATTCACTGGATGGATTTAAGAGAGAGTTAGATAGAGCTCTTGGGGCTAGTGGAATCAATGGATATGGGTAGAAGGCAGGCACGGGTTACTGATTGTGGATGAGCAGACATGATCTCAATGAATGGCAGTGCTGACTCGAAGGGCCGAATGGCCTACTCCTGCACTTATTTTTTATTTTTTCTATGTAACGTATGATGAGAGTTTGACTGCACTGGGCCTGTACTCGCTGGAGTTTAGAAGGATGAGGCGGAACCTCATTGAAACTTAGCGAATAGTGAAAGGCCTGGATAGAGTGGATGCGGAGAGGATGTTTCCACTAGGGTGAGATTCTAGGATCAGAGGGCTCAGCCTCGGAATAAAAGGACGCACATTGAGAAAAGAGACGAGGAGGAATTTCTTTGGCTAGAGGATGGTGAATCTGCGGAGTTCATTGTGATGATGCTATGATTTGCCTTGATCATTGATGCAGAGAATTGTGCCCATGTGCTTGTTGGAGCAGTGATGGGTGACACACACTGACACACACACACTGACACACACACACACTCACACACACTGACACACACACACTGACACACACACACACACACTGACACACACACACACACACTGACACACACACACACTGAGACACACACACACACACTGACACACACACACACACACACACACACACACACACACACACTGACACACACACACACACTGACACACATACACACTGACACACATACACTCACACACACACACACACTGACACACATACACTGACACACACACTGACACACACACTGACTCACACACACACTGACACGCACTGACACACACTGACACACACACCGACACACACACACACACACACACACACACACACACACTGACACACACACTGACACACACACACACTGACACACACACACTGACACACACACACACACACACACACTGACACACACACACAGACACACACACACACTGACACACACACACACTGACACACACGCACACACTGACACACATACACTGACACACACATACACTGACACACATACACGCACACACACACACACACACGCACTGTCAAACACGCACTGACACACACACTGACACACAACACACACACACACACACACACTGACACACATACACATTGACACGCACACACACACACTGACACACATACACTGACACATGCACACACACACGCACACACTGACACACACACACTGACACCGCACACACCCACACCCACACACACACACACACACACACACACACACACACACACACACACACACACACACACACACACACACACACACACACACACACACCGACACTGTGTGTGAAATCTGTGGAATTCTCTGCCACAGAAGGTAGTTGAGGCCAGTTTGTTGGCCCTATTTAAGAGGGAGTTGGATGTGGCCCTTGTGGCTGAAGGGATCAGAGGGTATGGAGAGAAGGCAGGTACAGGATACTGAGTTGGATGATCAGCCATGATCATATTGAATGGCGGTGCAGGTTCGAAGGGCCGAATGGCCTACTCCTGCACCTAATTTCTATGTTTCTATGACACACACACAATGACACACACACTGACACACACACACACCGACACACACACTGACTCAGTCTCACACTGACACACACACTGACACACGCACATAGACACACACTGACACACACACATGCACACAAACGTGCGCACACGCAGACCCACACACACTGACACATGCACGCACACGCGCCAGAAACCCGTGTGTGATCACCTGGAGAAAACCCACGCCGGTCACGGGGAGAAGGTACAAACTCCGTACAGACAGCGCCCGTAGTCGGGATGGAACCCGGGTCTCTGGCGCTGCGAGGCAGCAACTCTACCGCTGCCCCACCGTGTCGCCTGGTCCTGAACATGTTTTTAGCAATAAACGATCTTTTGTTTTAATTTTACTATCCCACTTCCACTGCCTTTTTCTCTCTCTATCTCTGCGACACTGCACAAGCAGCAGGCTGCAATATGACGATATGTATTCATTCCAGGACAGGACCCCAGACTGTGTGAGGAATATCAGTGGCTCAACCTCTGGAAGGAGCCCAGTGCAAGCCCAGATTGTACCTGCTCGCCCAGAAGCACACGTTCATCTTGGTGGCGCAGCGGTAGGGTTGCTGCCTTACAGCGCCAGAGACGCGGGTTCCATCCTGACTGTACGGAGTTTGTACGCTCTCATACACTCATAAGTGATAGAAGAGGAATTAGGCCATTCGGCCCATCAAGTGTACTCCGCCATTCAAACATGGCTGATCAATCTCTCCTTCCTAACTCCATTCTCCTGCCTTCTCCCCGTAGCCCCTAATACCCGTACTAATCAAGAATCTATCAATCTCTGCTTTAAAAACACACACTGACTTGGCCTCCACAGCCGTCTGCGGCAATGAGTTCCACAGATTAAGGGCGGCACGGTGGCGCAGCGGTAGAGTTGCTGCCTTCCAGCGAATGCAGCGCCTGAGACCCAGGTTCGATCCCGACTACGGGCGATGTCAGTACGGAGTTTGTACGTTCTCCCCATGACCTGCGTGGGATTTTCTCCGAGATCTTCGGTTTCCTCCCACACTCCAAAGACGTACAGGTTTGTAGGTTAATTGGCTTGGTAAATGTAAAAATTGTCCCTAGTGGGTATAGGATAGTGTTACTGTGCGGGGATCGCTGGTCGGGGCGGACCCGACGGGCCAAAAGGGCCTGTTTCCGCGCTGTATCTCTAAACTAAACTAAAGCTTCACTACCACTGACTACAGAAATTCCTTCTCATCTCCATTCGAAAGGCTGTGCCCTCTGGTCCTAGACTCTCCCACTAGTTGAAGAGTCCTTTCCACATCCACTCTCACCGTGACCACGTGGGTTTTCTCCGGGTGCCCCGGTTTCTGCCCACTACCCAAATGATGTGAAGGTTTGTAGGTTAATTGGCTTTGGTGAAGAGTGTAAATTGTCCGTAGTGTGTGTGGGATAGTGTTAGTGTACGGGGTGATCAGTGGTCGGTGAGGACTCAGTGGGGCAAAGAGCCTGTTTCCGCGCTGCATCTCTAAACTAAACTAAACTTCAGTCAGAGGGTGTGTTGAATCTGTGGAATTCATTGCCGCAGATGGCTGTTGAGGCCAAGTCAGTGAATATTTCTAAGGCAGAGATAGATAGATACTCGATTAGTACGGGTGTCAGGGGTTATGGGGAGCAGGCAGGAGAATGGGGTTAGGAGGAAGAGGTAGATCAGCCATGATTGAAAGGTGGAGAAGACTTGATGGGGCTCTCCCACTGTACGAGCTAATTCAAGAGTTCTGCCGAGTTTCCCCTGATTCGAACACGGAGATTTACGGTAATGGCCGCTCGTAGGTACTAGGGGCATTCGTGGATATTTTTCAACATGTTGAAAAATCTTCACGAGTCTTCACGAGCTTACCGCGTTTCCCCGAGTACCTGCCGTTAGCGTTACGGGCCGCTAAGAGACGTCCCGAGCTCCGACGTACCCGCTACGTACATTCTACGTGCTGACCGCGAGTTTGATCTTTTTAAAACTTGGCAAAGCTCTTGAATTACCTCGTACAGTGGGACAGGCCCTTTAGAGTGATAGATTGATACAGTGTAGAAACAGACCCTCCGTCCCAACTTGCCCAAACGCTTGCCCACACTTGATGGGCCGAATGGCTAAATTCTACTCCCATCACATGATCTAAACTTTTAGCGCGTTGGGGTGGAGACCTTGCTGATGGGGTTGGCAATGGGCCAGGAGTGGAGTGACCAAGTACAACGATGACCGAAAGTCTAGCTCAAGGCTTTGAGAAACTCAGTGTTGCCATCAATATGCTTCTGGCTGACTGGATCCCTGCCTGCTTCCCACACTCCCTGCCAGGTTAGGCAACTGTCCCAACACTGCTTTCACTGCAACTTTAATAGTCTGAACTCATCTCGGAGTCTGACTTTAATTTAATAACACATGTACTAAGGTCTGGAAGAAGGCCATGTTATAATGATTACAATCTGGACCAACTCTTTCAGCAGCGCTGAACTACTATCTACCTCATTGGTGACCCTCGGACTATCCTTGATCGGACTTTGCTGGCTTTACCTTGCACTAAACATCATTCCCTTATCATGTATCTGCACACGATTGTCATCATGTATGGTCTTTCTGCTGACTGGTTAGCACCAACAAAAGCTTTTCACTGCACCTTGGTACACGTGACAATAAACTGAACCCAACACTAAAATAAATAGCAAGTGCTGGAATAACTCACTGTCACCAAGCTGGAGATGTTGCAGGGAGGATTTACGGGGATGTTGCCAGGACTAGAGGGTGTGAGCTACAGGGAGAGGTTGAGCAGGCTGGGACTCTATTCCTTGGAGTACAGGAGGATGAGGGGTGATCTTATAGAGGTGTATAAAATCATGAGAGGAATAGATGGGGTAGACGCACGGAGTCTCTTGCCCAGAGAAGGGGAATCGACGACCAGACAGAGATTTAAGATGAGGGGGGGAAAGATTTAATAGAAACCTGAGGAATAACTTTTCACACAAAGGGTGGTTGGTGTACGGAACGAGCTGCCAGAGGAGGGAGGGGAGGCAAGTCCAAGTCAAGAGTCAAGAGTGTTTTATTGTCAAGTGTCCCAGATAGGACAATGACATTCTTGCGTGCTGCAGCACAACAGAATATTGTAAACATAATACAGAACTGGAGATAAAAGTTCAGTGTGTCTATAGACCATAGACCATATATGAACACAATAAATAAACAGATAAAGTGCAATAGGCTGTTATAGTTCAGAGTTTGTTTCAAGTTGTGTTTAATAGCCTGATGGCTGTGGGGAAGAAGCTGTTACTGAACCCGGATGTTGCCGATTTCAGGCTCCTGTACCTTCTACCTGAAGGCAGCGGGGAGATGAGTGTGTGGCCAGGATGGTGTGGGTCCTTGATGATGCTGCCAGCCTTTTTGAGGCAGCGACTGCGATAGATCCCCTCGATGGTGGGGAGGTCAGAGCCGATGATGGACTGGGCAGTGTTTACAACTTTCTGCATTCTTTTCCCGCTCCTGGGCGCTCAAGTTGCCGAACCAAGCCACGATGCAACCGGTCAGCAAGCTCTCTACTGTGCACCTGTAGAAGGTCGAGAGAGGCCTCCTTGACAAACCGACTCTCCGTAATCTTCTCAGGGAGTAGAGACGCAGACATGATTGCAACGTTTAAGAAACATTTAGACAGGTACATGGATAGGACAGGTTTGGAGGGATAGGGACCAAACGCAGGCAGGTGGGACTATGGATGGGACATGTTGGTCGGTGTGGGCAAGTTGGGCCAAAAACTGAAACTAAACTAAATAATCCCGGAGTCCCCACAGCTCACTTGATTTAGGTTTAGGTCTGCTAGTGTCACGTGTACTGACGTGCAGTGAATTTGATTTGCTTGCTATCGAAACAGATTAGATAATACTATAAAGGAATTCGATCAGGTCAAACTCAAGAACAACATGTGGAGCCACAATATAGTGCTCGGCATTGTAGCACATAGCTCAAGTTTTTGTTTTTTGGTTTAGAAACACGAAATGGGGACAGGCCCTTTGGCCCATCAAATCCACACTGGCCATCGATCAGTACATTAATTCTAACGGACACCCTTGGGGAAATTTACAGACGTGAAATTAACCTACAAACCCGCATGTCTTTGGAATGTGGGTGGAAACCGGAGCTCCCGGAGAAAACACATGCAGTCACTGGGAGAACGTGAAAACTCCGCACAGACAGTACGTGTAATCAGGATCGAACCTGGACCTCTGCTGCTGTGAGGCAGCGACTCTACTGCTGTGCCACCGTGTCACCCTCGACAATAGGTCATCGAGTGATACAGTGTGGGAACAGGCCCTCCGGCCCACTCCGGCCAACAATGTCCCACCTGCCTGCGTTCGGTCCATATCTCTCAAAACCTGTCCTATCCATGTACCTGTCTAACTGTTTCTTAAACATTGGGAACATTGCCTCAACTACCTCCTCTGGCAGCTCGTTCCATACACCCATCACCCTTTGTGTGAAAAAGTTACCCCTCAGATTCCTATTAAATCTTTCCCCCCCCCCCCCTCACCTTAAACCTATGTCCTCTGGTTCCCCTACTCTGCGGAACCCAGCGGGTCAGGCAGCATCCCTGGAGTAACATGGATAGATGACGTTACCCATCCACATTCTCCAGAGATGCTGCCTGACCCGCTGAGTTACTCCAGCACTTTGTGTCTTTTTAAATAAAAACCAGCACCTGCAGTTTCTATGTTTCTACTCTATTTTTACACAATTCAATGTCCGTTCTTAGTAACTTAATTTTCGACTTTATTACCTTCTCAGAGGATAACTTAATGTAAAGGATAAAAAGGCTGGCAATGTTTAGATTTAAGTTTACTATTGTTCTGCGTACCAGGTTGTAGTGAAAAACATTGTTTCTGCAAGCTATCCAAACAGATCAGATATATACCAGACATAAATACTATCAAGTTAAACTCGCGTACAACAGGTAGAGCAAAGGGGAAGATACAGAGTGCAGAATATAGTTCCACAGTTCCACAGCACCAGTTCCACAGACAACGTTCCATAGACAAAGCTGTCTTTGCGTAGAGCAAACAGATGGAGGAGATATTAAATTAATATTTCTCATCCATTTTTAGTGATAAAAAATTGCGCGTGCAGAGGTATTGAGGAATATGAGCTGTGACGGCTCCCATTCCCAATCCGACATTTCCGTCCTGGGCCTCCTCCATGGCCAGAGTGAGGCCCAGCTTAAATTGGAGGAACAGCACCTCATATTTCGCTTTCAGATAGTCCTTGCTTTCTCCCTCCTTCCCAGCTCTCCCACAGCCCACTGTCTCCGCCTCTTCCTTTCTTTTTCCTTCTTCCCCCCCCCACCGGACATCAGTTTGAAGAAGGATCTCGACCCAAAACGTTGGCTATTCCAATGTCCAATGTCCGCAATGGGGTAGAGGTGAATCGGACAGTACCCTAGCTTATGGAAGCACCGTTCAGAAGCCTGATAACAGAGGGGAAGAAGCTGTTCCTGAATCTGGTGGTGCGCGTTCAACCATCAGGCCTACACTGAGCCCATTTTGTATTCTCGTCATCACTTTCCCGTCAATTCCCCCCCCCCCTCAGATTTATCCACTCCCCTTTCACACGAGGTTCCAATTTAGTGGCCAATGAACCAACCCCCCCACCAGGAGAATGAGGGGTGAACATACAGAGGTGTTCAAAATCATGAGAGGAATGGATCAGGTAAACGCAGTCTTTTGACCAGAGTAGGGGAATCGAGAGCCCGGGTGGCCCGGGTGGGGGGGCAAAGATTTAATAGGGACCTGTGGCGACACTTTACTGCACAAAGGGTGGTGGGGTTATGGAACAAGCTTCCGGAGGAAGTATTTGATCAGGTACTATCGGAACATTTATGAAATATTGAGACAGGTCACCAGGGGGCGCCGTATAATTGCCGGCCCTGCCAACAGTCTGTCTGTTTTTTGGTCTTTTTAAAAATTTTTGGTGTGTGTTAAAAGTTGGTGTAAATATGCTCCGGTTTGTGTTATGTGGGGGGAGGGGGAGGAGGAGGAGGAGGGGGAAACTTTTGTTCAGTTTCTTACCTTGCGATTATTTTCCGAGTCGCATCTCCAGTGGTTCTGCGGCCTACCGTCGATGGAGCTGGAAGTCTCCTCGGACTGACTTGAGCCCCAACGCGGGGCCATGGATTTAACATCGGAACCGATCCCTTGCCTGAGATCGCTCCAAACGTGGCCTGCGGACTTTACCATCGAGGAGCTCGCAGTCTCGGGAGAGGCCGAGTCGGGAAGCTCCAACGACGCAGAGGCTCGACCAGCCCCGACCCGGGGTCCGATCACCGGCGCGGGGGAGCTGACATTCCCCCCGATGCAGGAGTTGATCGCCCTGATGCGGAGGGCCCAAACACCACCGGCTACGGGAGTCAAGATCGTCCCGTCAACGGAGCGCTCCAGGCCCCCGACCGCGGGAGAGCTAAGGGAAGAGATTTGAACTCTTTTTCGCCTTCCATCACAGTGAGGAATGTGGAGGAGTCATTGAGGTGGATGTTCATGTTAAAATGTATTTTGTATGTTCCATTGCTTTTTATTTGTATGACTGACTTGGCAAATGGAATTCCTCGTATTTTGCAAAACATACTTGCCTAATAAAGTATTATAGTGATTGCGATTGGATAGATCTAGAGTGGACGGTACGGTGGTGCAGTGGTAGAGTTGCCGCCTTACAGCGCCAGAGACCTGAGTTCGATCCCGACTACGGGTGCTGTCCAAGGTAGCAGCGTAGAAAATCGGTGCTGGAGTAGGCCATTCGGCCCTTCCAGCCAGCACCGCCATTCAATATGATCATCCAAAATTAGAACCCCGTTCCTGATTTCTCCCCATATTCCTTGATTCTGTTAGCCCTAAGAGCTAAATCTAACTCTCTCTTGAAAACATCCAGTGAGTTGGCCTCCACTGCCGCCTGTGCCAGAGAATTCCACAGCTTCACAACTCTCTGGGTGAAAACGTTTTTCCTCATCTCAGTCCTAAATGGCCTACCCTTTATTCTTAAACTGTGTGACCCCTGGTTCTGGACCCCCACCATCGGGAACATTTTTCCTACATCTGGCCTGTCCAATCCCTTAAGAAAATTTTTTTTTTTTTTTTTTTTAAATTTATTTATTATAGAAACAAAATAACAACCAGTTACATTATATTTCAATAGTAAAAAATACATAGTCTTAATAATTGATTCATACTAATAATATTATTTATACTGTATTATCCTTAATTATAAATTTCAAAGTTGTATATTTTTATATAATTAGAAATACATAATACTAATAATACATTTGTGATATTAGCATTATACTCGTACTATTAGTAATTTTCATTTTATCTCTAATTTTTTAGGTATAAGGCCAAATTTTATGATATTATTGATACAAAAAGTTAGTAAAACTTATATAATTTCCATTATTTCTTCCTAATGTTAACAATAATTTATCTTATCGCTAAATTTAAATTTTAAAATTATTGTACCATTAAAAGTACATCATTTTTATATAATTAAAAAATATAAAATACTAAAAAATACTAATAATACTAATAATATTCTCATAAATCTAATAATATTTATATTCGTACTAATTATTAAGATAATGTGTTTCTATATTGTTTTTTAATTTTTTATATAGATATAAGAAAATAGAAAAGTTAAGAAATAGAATAAAGAGTAAGAAAAGGTTTGATGGAGAATAAAATATTCGTCATTAATCCGTCCTTATAGATATATTCATGATTTATTATATGTATTTCTTCATCCATTCAAATATCCAGGCTCAGTCAGGTCCTCGCGCCGAACCATTATGACCCTGTAAATATTCAATATATGGAGACCAAATCCATCTGAAGAGATCTAACCTATCCATAAGGACAAGCCTCAATCTCTCCAAATGGAGTGTCTCCGACATTTCTATATTCCACATTTTGATTGTTGGGAATGCAGGGCCTTTCCAAAATTTTAATATTAATTTTTTCCCAATTATTAAACCATAGTCAATAAAAGTTCTTTGATTCATTGTTATTAATTGGTCAGTTTCAATTATTCCAAGTATAATTAACTTTGGGTCAGGGGTTATATTTATATTGATAACGGTCGAGATTATTTTAAATATTTCCTTCCAGTATTCTACAATTTTTATGCAGTTAGTAAATGAGTTGTGTCAAATTTGCTTCTGAAATTTGACATTTGTCACATATTGGAGATATCTTTGGAAAAATATTATGTAATTTAGATTTAGAGTAATGTAATCTATGTAATATTTTAAACTGTATAAGAGAATGTTTAGCGTTTAATGAACAATAATGTTATGTTGTAAAACTTTCATCCCATATTTCTGGTCTTATTATTTGGCCTAATTCCTTTTCCCAAGACTCTCTGTATATTTTCTGTTGATGGGGTATCATTTTTCCAATAAAATATTATATATATATGATATCATTTTTTCCATATTTGGATGTTTATTCAAACATTCATCTAAAAATTTCTATTTTTCTATTTCTAAATTCATATATATTTGCAGAGGCATAGTTTCTAATTTGTAAATATCTGAAATATTCTTTATTATGTAGCCATAAATTTGTTGCAACTCTTGAAATGAAAGAAAAAAGTGTTTTCCTTATAAAGATCACCCATCTTAGAAATTCCTTTATTTTTCCATTGTAAAAAAGCCTTATCCAAAATTGAAGGTTTAAACATAAAATTATTAACAATCTTAAGACTTAGTGGTATAGATTTTAGTTTTAATGCTTTCTTTATTTGTTTCCATATGCGGATTCCATTTTCTATTATCGGATTTTCACTATAAACTTTCTTAGCTACATTAATATTAGCAAATATTATAGAGCTAATTTCAAATGGAGAACAATCTTCTTCTTCCATATTTAACCAATTTGGTTTTATTGTCTATTTCTCCTAACCAAAAATTCATATTTTTAATATTAACTGCCCAGTAAATAAAACATCAAGTTTGGTAACGCTAATCCTCCATTTATTTTAGATTTACATAAATGTTTTTTATTTATTCTATGGGTCTTATAATCCCAAATGAAATTCGTAATTAAAGAATCTACTTTTTTTAAAAAAATTTTTTGGGAGATATATCGGGATTAATTGAAATAAATATAATAATTGTGGGAGAAAAATCATTTTTATTGCATTAATTTTCCCTATCATCGAGATAGGTAAACTTTTCCAATATGAAATATTCTTATTTAATTTATTTAGTAATGGGGGGAAATTAGATTTAAATAGAGAGTTAAATCTTTTTGTAACAAAAATCCCAAGTTATTTAATATTTTCATTTGTTATCTTAAAAGGAAATTGTTGTAATATATGTAACTTATTCAGTGTTATTGGCATAAGTTCACTTTTATTCCAATTAATACTGTATCCTGAAAGTGATCCGAATTCCGTTATTAGTTTTAACAAATTTCGAATACTTATTTCTGGTTGAGTGTGATATAAAGTAATACATCATCTGCATATAAGGAAATTTTTATTCTTAGTATCTGCGGTATCATATCCATATATTTCCGGGTGTAGTCTTACCCTCTGAGCAAGTGGTTCTATTGCTAATGCAAACAATAAAGGTGATAAAGGGCAACCTTGCCTACAACCTCGTGATAAATTAAATTTAATTGATAAACATTCGATTTGTTGTTATTCTAGCTATTGGATTTGCATATAATAATTTAATCCAAGTAATAAACTCCTCTCCTAGTTTAAAGGCTTCCATCACCGAAAATAAATAAGGCCATTCCACTTGGTCAAAAGCCTTTTCTGCATCAAGCGAAATAACTACTAAGTCTTTTTTATCACTTCTTTTCGAATATATAATATTAAACAATCGTCTTAGATTATATGAAGAATATCTTTTTGGTATAAATCCAGTTTGATCCGGATGTATTAATTTCATTAACAACTGAACTCAATCTTTTTGCTAATATTGTTGTTAATATCTTTTGATCTGTATTTAATAGAGCTATTGCTCTATATGATCCTGGTTCGTCCAAATCTTTATTTATTTTAGGTATGAGTGTTATAATAGATTCGTTCCAATGTATCTGGAAGCTTCTGTTCTGTATATATCTGTTCATATAATGATTTTAGATATGGGACTATATATTCATGAAATGTTTTATAAAATTCCGAACCTATACCATCAGGTCCCGGTGTTTTTACCGTTTTTTAATGATCTAATAGATTCTTTGATTTCATTTATTGAAATATCAGCATTTAATAATTTTCTATTTTGTAAATCCAGTCCTTTCAAGTTACATTTTTTTATAAATGCATCTATTTCTATTTTACTTACTGTTGTTTTTAGCAGTGTATAAATTTTTATAATATTGCATAAATCTTTTCATTAATATCTTTAGGTTGTATTAATAAGTCACCGTTTTGTGATTTAATCCTATGTATAATTTTTTCCGCTTCAATTTTCCTTAATTGTCGAGCCAGCAGTTTTTGGGGCTTATCCCCAAATTCAAACTGTAATTGTTTAGTATGTTGGTAAAATTTTATCACTTGATCTGTATATATTTTATTTAATTTATATTTCAATATAACAATTTTATTATGTAATATCGTATCTGGTTTTATTGCATTCTGTATATCTAATTCCTTAATCTCCTTTTCTAGATCTTGTTGTTCTTTCCGAATCTTTTTATTGTCAAATGCTTGTGAAGAAATCATTATTCCTCGAAGATATGCCTTAAATGTTTCCCACAATAAGGAACGCGATATCTCTGGTTGATCATTTATTTCAAAAAAAAAATTTAATTTGAGTTATGATATATTCCTGAGTGGCTTTGTTTTTTTAAAATTTGTGGATTAAATTTCCACTGTCCTAAATTTTCTATTTTATTATTAATTTTAATTTTAAACGTTACTGGGGGCATGATCTGAGATTATTATATTATCATATTTAGCTTCATAAGTAAGTGAAATAAGTTTTGCATCCACCAAAAAATAATCTATTCTTGAGTAAGTTTTATGCACTGGGGAGTAAAAAGAATATTCTCGTCCTGTAGGGTTTTCTGTTCTCCAAACATCTTAATATTGGTCGTTTGCATATATGCATTTAGCAAATCACTAGAATGTGATTTGTTTTTTCTTTGTTTTGTAGATCTGTCTAAGTAAGGGTCTAATGTACAGTTGAAATCTCCACCAATTATCAAATTATATTGCGTTAATTCCGGAATATTATTAAATACTTTTTTAAAAAACAATGGACTATCGAAATTTGGTCCATATATATTAACAAGAATCACTTTTTCTGTATTTAATTCTCCTATCACAATAATATATCTACCATCTTTATCATCTATGGTTGATATATGTTTAAATAAAGTACCTTTACGAAATAATATTGCTACACCTCTTGATTTATGTGTAAAAAGAAGAATGATATATTTTATCTATCCATTTAGCTTTCAACCTGTTTTTTCCGGCCTCTTTTTTTAGGTGGGTCTCTTGAATGTAAATTACATCAGCTTTACTTGCCTTTAAATATGTCAATACTTTTCCTCTCTTTATCGGTTCATTAATACCTTTAACATTCCAACTGCAGAATGTTAATCCCTCATTCCCCGTATTTCTTTTTAAGTCTTGCATTTTAGATTTATGGGGATCTGTAGGATCTAAGGATCAGCGCGATAAACCCAACCTTACACCTGAACCCTGAATGGATGTAATTTAAATCTCTTTTTTGCCCCTCATGAATATATCTCCCTTGGTACATTATATTACTCCAATCAAACCAAAGATTACTATAGATATAAAAGATAGATAAAAAATAAATAGAGGTATTGTGTGTAGAAGTAAAAAGAACTACATCTAGAATCGATGTAGTTTGTGCCAGCCATATTAAGATGGCTATACATCTAACGACTTCCGTCATCGATGTTATTAACACGACCAGCTCCTGGAATTAGGGAATTATTATTCCTTAACAATATTTTAACGGGGGTATAATATATATAATTAAAAAAAAAAAAAAGGGAGGGGGAAATGATAATAAAAAACAGGAAGGGGAGAGAGAAAGAAAAAAGAGGAAGAATAAAAAAATTCATCCTTTAAAAATAATCAATATCTAAAGCTAACTTAAAAATCTAAATAATATTAGACATAAAAAATACAAAGGCTATATAAAAAGAAGAATAACATACAATTAATTCAATTCAAAAAGGAAAAATTAGTTATTAATTATTAGTAATAGTGATTAATAATAGTGAACATTCCTAATTAATTAAAAAAAAAGGGTGGGAAAAACTAATAATAAAACCGTGTTATAATCTTAATGTGTGTGTTAATTATTTATATTAGTTATATGTTAGAACTAATTATCAATGTCCAGATATCCAGATAACGTTGTCGAATCTCGTTTTATTCCTCTCCATTCCGTTCGACATTGTCTATTCCATCAAGTCCAATATCATCTTGAAGAGTCTCAGTAAATATTAAAAGTCCATGTTGAATATCTGAGAATGATAAAAGTCAGTATATTACTTGCTTGTAGGTACTCTTCAAGTCTTGAGCTGCTGAGCAAATTCCAATGCTGCGGTTGGGGTCTTGAAAAAGTATTCCACATTCTTATAAGAAACTCTTAAAGTCGCTGGGTAATTCAAACCGTATCTCAGATTTTCTACTCCACGCATAAGACTTTTGGCTTCATTGAATGCTTTTCGTTTCCTGGCGACCTCTGGTGGATAGTCTCGATAGATACTAATCCTTTGACCTTCAAATGTCAAGTTTTTAGTTTTCGAAGCTTTTCGCATAATCTCATCCAAAACAAAATCAAATTGTACCTTTATAATCATTTGTCTGGGAGGAGCGTTGGGTCTGGTCTGACGTCTGCTGACTCTATGGGCACGAGCTAATAAAGGCATTTCTTCCAGAGATAGAACTTCTTTGAGTAATTTAGCAGTGAACTCTCGAGGGCCGTCGATATTCTCTAGACCCTCAGGAATCCCTACAATTCTCAGATTTTGCCTTCTCTGATGTCCTTCTAGCTCAGTACATTTCTCTGCTGTTTTAGTCAGCATGCTCATCAGACGTTCGTTTTCTGTAAACAGGTTCGCTGTAGTCAAAGCATTCGTCTCAGCTGTTTGCTCAAGGTTCTTTATTTCAGCCATCTGTTGTTTCTGTATTTCTTCAATAGGATTAATCCTATTATCAATGTCTTTTTTAAACTTTTCCATTTTTTTATCCATCTTTTTCTCCATGACGTTAAACATTTCAATAAATTCTTCCTTTAATTCATCCGACATTTTCTTAACCTTTTTTTCAATATTTAACTTTGTTTCTTGTTTTAATTCTTTCAGTTGATTTTTCATCTGATTCAGCTGAGTATCCATCAAACTATTTATTTGATTTATTTCTTCCTTTACATCTTTTATTTCTCCTTTAATTCTTCCTTTAAGCTAACCATCTGATGAGAAATAAAAGATTTCAGTTCCTCACCTTCCATTTTTTGTCCCTGGTTTTTTGGACACATCTTCCAGGGATCGAGTCCTACTCGACTCCGAGGCTTCACTTGGGCCTTCTGCCGGTCTCTGCCGGGTTGGTCGACCTTTTACCTTGTCGGTAGGGCTCCGTGAGACCGACATAGTTCGTCGCGCGCCTGATGACGTCACTCGGCACAGTCGGTGAAGAAACAGCAAGCAGTTTGTTGCAGGCAGCCGGTAAGTCTTTTAAACCCCCGTTTTTTACATTTTTTTTGCGGAGCTGGCTGGCGCTATACTCTAGGGCTCCATTAGCGCCACGGAAGTCCCCTCCTTAAGAATTTTTATATGTTTCTAGAAGATCACCTCTCATCCTTCTAAAGCCCAGTCGACCCACTGTTGCATCATATGCCATCCGCCATCCCGGGAATTAACCTGCTCAACCTTTCCTGCACTCCCCCAATATCAATAATTTCCTTCCTCAAATTAGGAAACCAAAATTGCACACAATAGTTCAGGTGTGGTCTCACCAGGGCTATAATTCTCGGTTTCCTCCCACACTTCAAAGACATACAGGTTTGCAGGTTAATTGGCTTGGTATAAATGTAAATTGTCCCTAGTGTGTGTACAGTAGTGTTAATGTGCGGGGATCGCTGGTCGGTGCAGACTCGGTGGGCCGAAGGGCTGTAAGGGGCTGTATCTCCAAACGAGAAACTAAAAAGGATATGGGCCAAACATAGACAGGTGGGACTAGTGTAGATGGGGCATGTTGGTCAGTGGGGGCATGTTGGGCTGAAGGGCCTGTTTCCACGCTCTATCACTCTATGACTCTATGTTGAAGACTGAAGGGGAGGGAATATAGTGAGCAATTTTGGGCACCATATCCGAGGAAGGATGTGCTGGCTCTGGAGAGGGTCCTGAGGAGGTTTACAAGAATGATCCCAGGAATGAGTGGGTTAACCTATGATGAGCGTTTGTCGGCACTGGGCCTGTACTCGCTGGAGTTCAGAAGAATGAGCGGGGACCTCATTGAAACGTACAGAATATCGTATAGAGTGGATGTGGAGAGGATGTTTCCACTAGTGGGAGAGTCTAGGACTAGAGGTCACAGCCTCAGAATTAAAGGACATTCCTTTTGGAAGGAGATGAGGAAGGATTTCTTTAGACGGTGGTGAATCTGTTGAATTCTTTGCCACAGACGGCTGTGGAGGCCACGTCAGTGGATATATTTAAGGCAGAGACAGATAGATTCTTCATTAGTACAGGGTATGGGGAGAAGGCAGGAGAATGGGGTTAGGAGGGAGAGATAGATCAGCCATGATTGAATGGTGGAGTAGGCTTGATGGGCCGAATGGCCTAATTCTGCTCCTATCACTTATGACCTTACGAATCTGATTTCAGACTTAAGCTGAAAAGAGTGCAGAGAAGTGCTCTGCAGATATTGCCGGCACTCGATTTGTAGTATGACTTCTTGTCCTCATAATCAAAGAAGCCAGCATGCCATTGTAAAAATTTCAGTAGAGGGCAGTGAAGATTTACAAGCATGTTGCCAGGACCCGAGGGCCCGAGCTATAGGGAGAGGATGGGAAGGCTAGGACTTTCTTCCTTCAAGTGCAGTCTTTTACCCAGAGTACTGGCATCAAGACCAGAGGACATGGGTTCAAGGTGAGGAAGGAAAGATTTAACAGGAGTCTGGGGGGCAAAGGGTGGTGGGTGCCAGAGAATGTCGTTAAGGCGGGAACTATCACAGCAATGAAAAGACTATGAATTTCAGCAAGGACATTCTTGCTGATTAGATTTGATTTGATTTGATTTAATTTATTGTCATTGTCTTCAATTAAGAGACAACAAAATTATTTTTCCCTTACAGTCATACAAATAATAAAAAATAACACAAAACACAGCACACAGTAGTCCACAACACGCACATCCCCACAGCGGCACCAGAGTTCCCCACTGTGAGGGAAGGAACCAAAGTCCAGTCCACCTCCTCACTGATGTTCCCCAATGTTCACCCGTGGTCGGGGCCTCCCGAGCACCCCGTAGTCGCCGCTACCGGGCGGCCCGATGTTCAGCCCTCTCGCCGGGAACGATGGAACCCCGACGTCGAACGGGAGAACATCCTCAGCGGCCTGGACCTCTGAATCGGCCACCTTCCACCAGAGTCTGCGGCTCCCGATGTCCACAGGCCGCACTGGTCGGAGATTCGCGCGGCGACCCCCGGCAAAAAAAAAAAAAAAAGGGTCCCAGGACTCCGCGATGTCAAGGTCAGTGCCACCCGCGTTGGGAGCTCCGCGAACCACAGCTCCGTGATGTTGGAACAGCGGCCCAACACTCCGGAGCTCCAAGCCGCGATCCCAGGTAAGGTCTCACCCGCTCCGCGATATATCGAGCGCAGCGCCGCATCTGCTGAAGCTCTGGTCCGGTCACGGCAGGAAAGGCCACCCCAATCCAGCTGATGGGCCGCGAGGGAGGGCGGGCGGGGACGCAACTCGGATAATAGCCGCATCCTCGCCAGGAAGCGACTGAAGGACGGTTTCCCCCTTACCCTACCCGCTTCCCCCCACATAAAATACCGAAAAAAACCAAAAAAACAAAAAAAACACTCTAAACATAACAAAAATTAAAAAAATATATGGCGGGTGTGAACGGTAACTTGTGCCCTGTGTGTACGATGGAACTAGTCAACGGTCGGGACGGAGAGTGGGCCGCGCTGAATTTTTAAAAAAAAAGCAAGCTGCCCTTATACCCTGAGCTAGGGCCAATCCTTCATTTTGTGAAATAAAGCTGAATAACTCCCAGCAGAACCGTGCTTTTGAGTTAAAGAAGGAACTGCAGATGCTGGAGAATCGAGGGTACACAAAAGGCTGGAGAAACTCAGCGGGTGCAGCAGCATCTAAGGAGCGAAGGAGATAGGTGACGTTTCGGGTCGAGACCCTTCTTCAGACTGGTCAGGGATCAGGGAAACGAGAGATATAGACGGTGATGTGGAGAGATAAAGAACAATGAATGAAAGATATGGCGCTTGTTTGTTCTAGGATGTTCTCCAGCACGTGGACACACTTCAAAAGAGCAGACCCTCATGTTTAGACTTTTTAAGACGCTAATTAAAAATCAACAACAAAGCCAATTAAAAGAAATAAAAACAGAGGAGAGTATAAATCTAAACAATAATGATGTTCAAATTATTCTTCACTAAAGAACTCTTCATTGACTGTGGTGTTCACAGCTACCCTGTTTTTTATAATGCTGTATAACCGTCTGAAGAAGGGTCTCGACCCGAAACGTCACCCATTCTTTCTCTCCAGAGAAGCTGCCTGTCCCGCTGAGTTACTCCAGCACTTTGTGTCTATCTTCTGCATAATTCTGCTACGGGAATGGACGTGAAGTGGCTCCTGTCTGCAGTTTATTAACGAGGACAGGAACATTGGACTTTGGACTTTAGAGATACAGAGTGGAAACAGGCCCTTCGGTCCACGTAGTCCATGCCAACCAGCGATCACCCCATACACAAACACTGTACTACAGAAGTTAGGTACTTCCCCCCCCCCCCCCCCCCCCCCCCCCCCCCCCTCTGGTGAATGCTATGTACTTAACTCTTTTGTTTCTCTCCTGAGTGCAGGCCCTGTGGCTGGGAGTCAGGAATCCAGGGGTTAAGGGCTCCTGTACCCGATTGGCCAAGCTGCATCAGGTGACAGTGACTCATCGGAAGCTTAAATACCAGAAGCTCCCAGAATTCTCTCTCTCTTCGTCGACCCTGACTCATGAACAGACTGTGGTTTGAACTGCAGGAGGCCTGGCCACATGGCATAGAACTTTGTGTATTATTGTTAATATTGAATTGGGACGGATAAGGGTTGACCTGAGGGTTTTCGTGTATTTTGTTTCAGGGTTAATTTCCATTCAAAGAATAAACCTAGCAATTATAGACCTATTTTCTTAGTTTGACGTCAGTGGTGGCAAATTAATGGAAAGGATACTTAGAGATATTTATATATAAGCATCTGGATAAACAGGGTCTGATCAGGAACAGTCAACATGGATTTGTGCCTGGAAGGTCATGTTTTGACAAAACCTTCTTGAATTTTTTTGAAGCGGTAACTAGGGAAATTGATGAGGGTTATAAAGCAGTGGATGTTGTCTATATGGATTTCAGTAAGGCCTTTGACAAGGGTTCCCCATGGAAGGTTGGTTAAGAAGGTTCAATCTTTGGGTGTTAATGGCGGAGTAGCAAGATGGATTCAACAGTGGCTGAATGGGAGATGTCAGAGAGTAATGGAGGATGGCTGTTTGTCAGGTTGGAAGCCGGTGACCATGTGGGGGGTGCACTCAAGGATCTGTGTTGGGTCCACTGTTGTTTGTCATGTACATCAATGATCTGGATGATGGGGTGGAAAATTGGATAAGTAGTATGCAGATGATACTAAGATAGGTGGTGTTGTGGATAATGAAGTAGATTTTCAAAGTTACAGAGAGATTTGGGCCATTTGGAAAAGTGGGCTGAAAGATGGCAGATGGAGTTTAATGCTGATAAGTGTGGAAGTGCTACATCTTGGCAGGACAAATCAAAATAGGACGTAACATGGTAAATGGTAGGGAATTGAGGAATGCTGTGGAACAGAGGGATCTAGGAAATAAACTGTGCATAGTTCCCTGAAGGTGGAATCGCATGTAGATAGGGTGGTAAAGAAAGCTTGGTGTGCTGGCCTTTATAAATCAGAGCATTGAATATAGGAGTAGGGAACAGTAATGTTAAAATTGTACAAGGCATTGGTAAGACCAATTCTGGAGTATGGTGTACAATTTTCGGTCCTCGCTAGTTATAGGAAGGATTGTCAACTAAAATAGAGAGAGAGTACAAGAGGAGATTGTACTAGAATTGTTGCCAGGGTTCAGCAACTATGTTACAGAGAAAGGTTGAACAAGTTAGGTCTTTATTCTTTGGGAGCACAGAAGGTTAAGGGGGGATTTGATTGAGGTCTTTAAAATGATGAATGGGGATAGACAAGAGTTGACGTGGATTACGTTTTTCCCATTGAGGGTAGGAAGATTCAAACTAAAGAGGGCATGACATGAGAATTAAGGGACAGAGGTTTGGAGGTAACGTGGAGGGGGAACTTCTTTACTCAGAGGGTGGTGGCTTGTGTGGAATGAGCTTCCAGCAGAGGTGGTGGAGGCATAGGATCGATTTAACATTTAAGAGTAAAGTGGATAGGTATATGGACGTGAAGGGAATGGAGGGGTATGGTCTGAGTGCAGGTAGATGGGACAGGGGGGAAAACAAATGGTCGGTATCACGGACTGGAAGGGCCGAGAGGGCCTGTTTCCGTGCTGTAATTGTTATATGGTTATATTGGTATATGGTTAAGGCAGGTTAGAGACTCTAGTTCGACGGCCCATTGCGAGGCTGGCTGGAGCACTGTTATCTTTTGTTTATTAATTTATTCTTGTCCTTGACTGGGTTGTTTGGATCAGGTTTGGGGTTTAACAAAATAAAATACTATTTTCTTGAACTTGAGCCTGGTTTTTGACTGTGTTACGCGGATCTGAAGCACCTGCATTGGGATATTCGAAGTCATAAACAAAATGGGGGCTAGTCCTAAGCTTTGAGGACCCTAGACAGTTTTGCTTTGGGTTTTTTTTTGGTAGGCTTCAGGTGACTGAGTGGATAAAATTTTTTTTTTCTCTTCGGTTTGTGGTAACACATTAGTGACCAGGGTTTGGCTGGTGGTTTGGTCCTACATTTGATATGGAGTTTAAAGTGCAGGAATTTACTGAGGCTCCTAGTCAGGAGTTGTTTGATAAATGTACCAAGGAGCATTTGTGTATGCTGGCAGAGACCTATAAGGTGCCTATTGATAAGCACATTTGAAGAAAAGAGGCTATAAAGTCAGAGTTATGGTCTGCGGTTGGTGAGGAGTGGCGGTATTGCCTGCCGGTGCAGACAGTCTTCTATCTTCTACAACAGCCTGGTCAGGACATGGGGGACCTCATTCGATTGAAGAGTTAGAGCATGAAATGAAAAGATGGAGGAGTTAGAGCTTGAAATGAAAAAGGAGGAGAGGGCCTTAATGAGAGAAAGAGCACCAATCAGAGCTTGAAATGAAACACTTTGAGCTGCAGGAGATGGAATTGAATGCGCCTCCCGAGTTTCTTCTAGGGACGGCGAGGTGTCTAAGCCGCGGTGTTAGTAGATGAGTATGTATTGGCTCATAAAACTGAGTTTGTTGGGCGATCCTATAGTTTTGGTGCATGTGGGGTCCAGTGTCCCTGTGGTAGGATTCGGGTTGGAGGACATGGTAGTGCTTTGCATACCATGAAGTCTCGAGTCTCGAGTTGGTTACAGGCCGGGTAATTGATGGGTTACGACCCGTGTTTTCCCGTTGCGGGAGTTTTTCTGTGATTTTGGGGAATGACTTGGCAGGAGGTTAGAGTTTTTATTACTCCTGAGGTTGACTGCTGTTTCCATGGGTGCAGAGTCTGATATATTGGCTATACAGCTACGACGGTCTTCACAGCTTGTGCTGTCACAAGGGGCTATGGCTAGAGTCACGGCAAAGTTTTTGACGATGTAGTGGACCTGAGTGAGAGCATTTTTGGGGATCAGGATGATGGATCCTGTGTTGTTGGAGGGTGTTTCTACATCTCAAGATGGGGTTGGTCTGAAAATGTGCCCGTGTCGCTGTCACGTGACGGCTGGGCTTGAGGAGCAAAAGAGTGATCCGGGTTTATCGGATCTGTTCGACTGCTCGGTGCCTGAGGGGGATATGGATTCCACAGCAAAGGGGTATTTTCTGAGGAATGGCTTGCTGATGCGAAAGTGGTTCTCCCTTGGATATGTCAGGGCAGGATGATTGGAGCGTGGTTGATCAGAGATTGTGATGCCTCGCGGTGTAGGGCGAGATACTCTGTTTGGCTTCATGATGGACCTCTGGGGTGGACATTTGGGGGTCAATAAGACGTATGACCGTATTTTACGAAAAAATTTTTGGCCAGGGTTGAAAAAGGACATGAAGCAGCACTGCAGGTGTTGTCACATTTGCCAGGTGGCCAGGAAAGCCGAACCAATCGATTGTTCCTGCGCCTTTATATCAATCCCTGTGGTCGGGGAGCGTTTGAACGGATTCTAATTGATTGTGTGGGTCCTCTACCTCGGACAAGGGGTGGGCAACAAGTTTCTATTTGACAATGATGTGTGCGTCTACCTGCTTTTCCGGAGGGTGGTCCCTTTGCGCTAACATTACTGCCCCTGCCATTGTGAAGTCTCTCGCTAAGTTTTTTTCATTGTTCGGTTTGTCCAAGGTTGTGCAGAGCGACCAAGGTTCCTCCAAACTTCATGTCAAAGGTTTTTGGTCAGGTAAGGAAGTTGTTGGATATGAGCATTTTTACTCCAGTGCGTTCATCCTGAGAGCCACTGGGAGCTCTCCGTGCGGTTTCACGGACTGTGTCTAAGCGCCGGTTTTGGCTGTGGTAGTGCTGCCCTGGACACGGGAGTGGTGATGTGGGTGAGGCACGGTTGTCTGTGGCAGTGACGCAGGAAAGCTGTGCAACTCTGAAGCTTTGGTAGGTCGCTTCCTAGACGGTTGTCTCATTTGTCTGGAAGCCTAGCGGGATGATCTGCTTGCTTTGGTGGGGTCAAATGGGTCACTGTTCTCGGATGTGCCTTCTCAGACGGCCTATGCTGCAGCATGCAGTTGCTGAACCCAGTACCTTGTAGTCCGTGGAGTTCTCCGTGTCTACTGGCTACGAAGGCTCATGGGGAGGACAGGTTTTGCACGGACATTCGGAAGGTGAATGGTGTAACTAAGCCGGATTGCTATCCTCTTCCACAGATAGAGGATTGTGTGGATCATGTGGGAAGTCCATCTTTTGTGTCTAAGTTGGTCTTGGTAAAAGGGTTTTGGCAGTTCTTTGTCACTGAATAGTTTCTTCCGAAGCTTATTCAGTATCTTTGGGTGGGGGTGTTAGGTACTTCCCTCCCCTCTAGTGAATGCTATGTACTTAACTCTTTTGTTTCTCTCCTGAGTGCAGGGCCCCGTGGCTGGGAGTCAGGAATCAAGGGGTTAAGGGTCCTGTACCGATTGGCCAAGCTTGTGCGTCAGGTGACGGTGACTCATCGGAGGCTTAAATACCAGAATCTCCCAGAATTCTCTCTCTCTCTTCGTCAACCCTGACTCATGAACAGACGGTGGTCTGAACTGCAGGAGGCCTGGCCACATGGCATAAAACTTTGTGTATTATTCCCTACATTTGTAAATTAATATTGAATTGGGATGGATAAGGGCTGACCTGAGGGTTTTTGTGTATTTTGTTTCAGGGTTATTTTTTTTTCCATTTAGGCAGGTTAGAGACTCTAGTTCGACGGCCCATTGCGAGGCTGGCTGGAGCACTGTTATCTTTGTTTATTAGTTTATTCTTGTCCTTGACTGGGTTGTTTGAATCGTGTTCGGGTTTTAATTAAATAAAAGACTATTTTCTTGAACTTGAGCCTGGTTTTTGACTGTGTTACGCGGCTCTGAAGTACCTGCATTCGGGAGTCGTAACATACACACTGGGGACAATTTACAATTTCACAGAAGCTAATTAACCTACAAATCTGTACGTCTTTGGAGTGTCGGAGGAAACCGGAGAACACCCACGCGTGTGGTCACAGGGGGAACGTACAAACTCCGTACAGACAGCGCCCGTAGTCAGGATCGAACCTGGGTTTCTGGCGCTGTGAGGCAGCAACTCTTCCGCTGCACCACCGTGCCGTCCCATGATCTGCGCTGGATTGAAAATTCCACCAGCAACTATGAGATTTACAGGAAGGGTGAAGGGTGAAGTGTGGATGGATGAGTCGACGGTGGGGAGTCTGGTCTGTACGATGGACTGGGCTACATCCACAACTCTCTGCAATTTCTTGGGCAATGCAACCGAACAACAAGTTCCGAGTGAAGATTGACACAAAAAGCTGGAGTAACTCAGCGGGACAGGCAGCATCTCTGGAGAGAAGGAATGGGTGATGTTTCGGGTCGAGACCCCTTTTCAGACTCCAAACTTTCAGAGTGAAAGATATTGAACAACTGAGTGGGTTCGTCCCACGCGAGTAGGAATGGAATATAGAAATGATTGTAAAAAATCATTTGTGAGATAATACTAAGGGCAGATCTTAAATCAATATTTACTTTGGAATTTTTCTGATTTGATCATAGCCCTTTGTTGATATAGAACATGGATTTTGATTAATGATGTCTGCAGCCTTTCACTGACATTAAAGATTTTTCATGAAACTCTGCGTAAATTTTGACTGCTATTAAGTGTGGAGTTTGATTAATATTTTTGGTGGGTTTTACTGATTTTGAGTCGGAAATGTTGATTGATTTTGTGGCTGTTGTATGAATACCGATGGGATTTTAGCTTCGAGATGCAACGTGGAAACAGGCCCTTCAGCCCACTGTATCCGGGCCGACCAGCGCTCCCCGCGCCGACCAGCCACTATCCCCTATCCACACTGGCCCACACCCCCCCATATCCTATCTCATTTTCTCATCCACTCCCTAGACACTAGGGGGCAATTAAGCTACAAATAGAAGCCAATTAAGCTACAAGCACGCACGTCTTTGGAGTGTGGGAGGAAACCGGAGCACCCGGAGAAAACCCACGCAGGTCACGGGGAGAACGTACAAACTCCAGACAGACAGCACCCGTAGTTGGGATTGAACCCGGGTTTCTGGCGCTGTGAGGCAGCGACTCTACCGCTGCGCCACTCTCTCAATTTTGCCATCTTCCGCTCCCCGCCCCTGCACTGATTCAGCTATGTTAGTGAACGTAAAATGGCACCTCTGTAAGCTGGTGCTGACAGGGTAACATTGGTTGTGAAACCTCCTCCTTATCATTGTGGTCTCCCAATATTGCGAGACCACCAAACTAGGCCGTAGCTCCTCACTGCAGCCCTCTGCACGGCCCCCCTATGGTATCGTGTGTCCAGACACTTTAGAACAGCAGTAAACACAGCCTTTTCCGTTTCACCCCATGTGTAAACGATAAAACTCACTGCTGCATCCAAGGGGTTTACTGGAACCGGTCAACATTTCCACATACCTAATCCAAAACATCAGACTGTGCGTGCAACACATTGTGTCTTGTTTTTGCGTGGGCTGCCAGCACTTGGTTTGACGGTGTGTGTAACAGATGCCAATTTGTGACTTCCCTCAGGTTATTTGCATCCTGCAGCAAACTCGGCAAACTGCCCGTGACAACGGTGTACACTGCTGTGTGCGTTTGTGTGTGTGACTGTGTGTGTGTGTGCGTGCGCGTGTGTGCGTGCATTGTGTGTGTGTATGCATCTGTGTGAGCCTGTGTGTGTTATCTGGTATGTGTGTGTGTGTGTGTGTGTATCAGTGTGTGTGTGTGTGTGTAATCTCGTGTGCCCCGTCTGTGTGTGTATGTGTGTATTGTGTATCTGTGTATGTGCGTATGTGTATGGGTCTGTGTATCTGTGTGCGTGCATGTGTGTGTGTATGCATCTGTGTGGGCCTGTGTGTGTTATCTGTGTATGTGTGTGTGTGTGTGTGTATCAGTGTATGTGTGTGTGTGTATCAGTGTATGTGTGTGTGTGTATGTGTGTATGTGTATCTGTGTATGTGCGTATGTGTATGGGTCTGTGTATCTGTGTGTGTGCATGTGTGTATGTATCTGTGTGTGTGTGTCTATGTGTGTGCGCATGTGTGTATCTGTGTGTCTATATATGTGTGTGTGTATGTATGTGTATCTGTGTGCGCGTGTGTGTGTGTTTGCGTAGGTGTGTATCTCTGTGTGTATTTGTGTGTGTATCTGTGTGTGTGTGAGTATTTATGTTTGTATGTGATTGCATATGTGTGTGAGTATATATGAATGGATTTTTTTAAGGCAGAGATAGATAGATTCTTGATTAGTACGGCTGTCAGAGGTTATGGGGAGAAGGCAGGAGAATGGGGTTAGGAGGGAGAGATAGATCAGCCATGATTGAATGGCGGAGTAGACTTCATGGGCCGAAAGGCCTAATTCTGCTTCTATCATCTACGAACATGAGTGTATGTGTGTTAATATATTTGTGTATGCGAGTATATGTGTATACATATGAATATATGAGTATATGTGTGTGTGTGCGTTTATGTGTGTCGGTCCACGTGTGTGTATGTGTGTTGTGGCGTGAGTATGTGTGCGTGAGTATATGTGTGTATGCATGTGTGTGAGTGCATGTATGTGTGTGTGCATGAGTATATATGTGTGTGTATAAGCTTATGTGATATGTGAATGTATGCGTGTATGTGATGATATATGTGTGTGCGAGTATATATGTGTGTGTGTGTGTGTGTGCATGTCTGTGTGCGCGTGCATGTGTGGCGTATGTGTATGTGCATGCACGTATACAATTTCTCACTCATGAGTGAGAAGGATATTGGTCTTGGGAAGGCTGGGATATGTGTGTTGGGACTGCAGCTTCTATTCACAATGGACAGTGCTAGTTTGGTCACAAGCAGCTTTAGCTTTATTAATGTCACGTGTACTGAGGTACAGTGAAAAGCTTTGTCTTGCATCATCATAATCGTAATCATACTTTATTAGCCAAGCATGTTTTGCAACATACAAGGAATTTGATTTGCCGTAGTCATACCAATAAAAAGCAACAGAACACACAAAATACATTTTAACATAAACATCCACCACAGTGACTCCTCCACATTCCTCACTGTGATGGAAGGCAAATAAAAAGTTCAATCTCTCCCTTCTTTGTCCTCCAGCGGTTGGGGGTCTCGAGCCTTCCGTTGACGGGACGATCTCACTCCCGTAGCCGGCGGCGGGCCTCTTCGTCGGGGCGATCATGCTCCTGCATCGGGGGGAATCTCAGCTCCCCCGCGCCGGGCGATCTACCCCGGGTCGGGGGCTAGTCGAACGTCGTGCGGCTTTTGGAGCTTCCCGATGTCGGTCTCTTACCTGAGACTGCAAGTCCTTGATCTTTGCATACGATCCAAACTGATCTGATAATACTATACATACTGTAAATGCAAACAAGCCAAACTCGTATACAATAGGTTGAACAAAGGAGAAGATACTCTGGCGCTGTCAGGCAGCAACTCTACGCTGCGCCACCGTGCCACCCATATTCTGGTCGCCCCATTACTGGAAGGATGTGGGGGCTTTGGAGAGGGTGCGGAGGGGGTTTACCAGGGTGCTGCCTGGGTTAGAGGCTATTAGCTACAGGGAGAGGTTGGACTGACTTGGATTGTTTATTCCTGCATCGTTGGAGGCTGAGGGGAGACCTGATAGAAGTTTATAAAATTATGGGAGACACAGATAGCGTAGACTTCCGAGGTCAGGAGGACAAAGGAGTGTATCTCTAAACTAAACTAAAACAAGCAAAAACTGAGCTCATACCACAAGTAGACAATTGATAAAGATCACCAGAGGCTGCAGAATTCCACATCGTCCAGAAGACTCAGGGTGCCCAGATGAAAGGAGTTGCTATTTTATGGTCTATGTTTCAGCTTGTGCTGCTCATCACTGAGACAGACTAATGTCTCACAGCGGCAGAGACCCGGGTTCCATCCTGACTACGGGCGCTGTCTGTGTGTGGGGAGTTTGCACGTTTTCCCCGTGACCTACATGGGTTTCCTCCGGGTGCTCCGGTTTCCTCCCACATCCCAAAGACGGGCGGGTTTGTAGATGCATCAGCCCTCTGTGAATTGCCCCCTAGTGTGTATAGGGAGCGGATGAGAAAGCGAGATAACGTGGAACTAGTGTGAACGGGTGATCGATGGTCAGCGTGGACTCGGTGGGCCGAGGGGCCTGTTTCCAACCTCTCCTTAGAGATAACACCATCTACTGCGGGCAGCATTCTGGTAAACCTCGTTAAGTACTCATGGGCCACTCTTTCAATTCCACCTCAGCTGGGTGTGGAAACGATGGATAAGGTGAAGAATAATCTGGGCGGCACGGTGGCGCAGCGCTAGAGTCGCTGCCTCACAGCGCCAGGGACCCGGGCTCCATCCTGACTGCGGGCGCTGTCTGTACGGAGTTTGTACGTTCTCCCCGTGACCAGCGTGGGTTTTCTCCGAGATCTTCGGTTTCCTCCCGCACTTCAAAGAGGTACAGGTTTGTAGGTTAATTGGCTTTGGTAAATTGTAAATTTCCCCTAGTGTGTAGGATAGTGTTAGTGTGCGGGGATCGCTGGTCAGTGTGGACTCGGTGGGCCGAAGGGCCTGTTTTCGCGCTGTGTCTCTAAACTAATATCTCCATGACGGTAATATATGTATACAGTATCATTACTAATCGAGTGTTGGCTGCTGTATACTCTGGTAATATTTAATCAGACAGGGGAGAGTGATGCTGGTCATTTGTCTGATCGCATTTATATAGACTTTACAATGACTAACGAGCTCAGTCAGAAGTAATGAATTGAACCAATCTTCCATTGCAGTGTCGTAAAATCATTAGTTCTCCTGGGTATCAATTAAAAAAGCAAACACCATTTGTAACATTGGAGTGTAAAAATTGCTAAGATAGCTGGAGTAACTCAGCGGCATGCATGTGCCGTCAGGGTAGGCAAGGAAGGCACTGCCTACCCTGACAAAAATTATAAAATCGTAATTACTAAATATAAATAGTAAAGGCATGGGAGAATTATGCCTCACTAAGAGATCGATCTCTGAGGTAGGCATAATTCTCCATGCCTTTCATCCGCAGCGCTTGTAACACGGGAAGCTCTGTGCAATCCACGAGCCGTCAGCGCTGCTTCAAGCCATCAATTTCAAGGGGAGCTGAAGTCAGCTGAAATTCTGCCTTTGCCGTACTGCGCAGGCGCAGCGCTAGTTTCTTGGCGGGTTTTTCAAATATGGATTGCCATTATCTGAAGAGTATCTTGGGAAACAAAGAGTGAAGAACGGAGTTCGTGTACCAATAATGTGGTAAGTACATTTCTTAGTGCTATATGTTTTTAAATACTGTATTTCCCGGGGTGGGGAGAGTTCCTTTCACAGCGTTTGGGGAGTCTGGCTCGGGGTAATGTTGCGGGGAGGGCAGGAGTGTTGTGAAGGAGGGGTCGGGACCATGCCACTTGCGACGCTCCTTGCACGGAGGCATGTAATGCCACTGCATTGAGGCCGGGGGGGGGGGGGGGGAGTAGCTCGGGTGGCTGCGAGCGGCCGCCGGGCCGGACAGCGGAACTGGCCGCCACCTCCGCCCCTTCTGCCGGCCCCCGCTCACCTCTGGCAGCTCTCCATCTAAAAACCTCTCTCCTGCCGCTCGCTGGCCTCACTCATGTCAGCTTTTTCCCGCAAATCCTTAAATTCCGACAGCGCGATTGAGGTTACTTGGCTGTGGGAATTTAAGGATTTGCGGGAAGCGGCTGACATGAGCGAAGTCGGCGAGCGGCAGGTGAGAGGTGTTCAGATGGAGTGCACTGCCAGAGGTGAGTGGGCCGGCAGAAGGCGTTGAAGTGGCGTCCAGTTCTGTTTTCGGGTCCCAGCGACCGCTCGCAGCTCCCCGAGCTGCTCTATCCCCGGCTACAGTGCGGTGGCTCAGCGCCCGGAGAGCTGCGGTAGCGGTGAGTGAGTGAGTTACTGGCATTATCCCCGACCCCCTCCTTCTCAACACTCCTGTCCTCCCCGCAACTTTATCCCAGCACAGACTCTCCACACGCTGTGAAAGGAACTGTTCCCCCCAATTGGTCCCTTGAACAAGTGTTGTCATTCAATAAGATGACAACTGTTTCAACATTTCCCTGTGCTCCCGTTTTTCCCACCATCTCTCCATCACCCTTCACCCCTCACCCATTCAGTAATTCAGAATAAAGGAGACTAGGAAGCCTTGGGGAAAATTGAATTGTTACTGTCTTTATTTTTATTTTTTATTTTTACGGAGAGAACAATCTGCGCATGCGCGGTTTAAGTTTTTTTTTAAAGCCGACTGACTGCCTACCCTGAGTAATTACTCACGGCACGTGCCTGCTCAGCGGGTCAGGCAGCATTTTTGGAGAGAAGGAATGGGTGACGTTTCGGGGTTGAGACCCTTCTTCAGACTGAGAGTCAGGGGAAAGGGAAACGAGAGATATGGAACAAATGAATGAAAGATGTGCAAAAAAGTAACGGAAACAGGCCATTGTTTGCGGGGGGCTAGGTGAAAACGAGTTACAGACAATGAGACTCAACAAGACGACAGTGAAACTAGTAGAACGACATGGGAGGGATGGAGAGAGAGCGAAAGCAAGGGCTACTTGAAGTTAGAGAAGTCAACATTCATACCGTTGGGGTGTAAGCTGCCCAAGCGAAATATGAGGTGCTGATCCTCCAATTTGCGTCCGGCCTCACTCTGACAATGGAGGAGTGTCCACAACAGATTGTGTTATGTAGCTCGAACATGTGCACACAGTGAAATTTATTTTTGTACACAGTTCAGTACAAATATCACAATACATAAGCACTTATATACGTCTTAGATAAGCATCTCAGATACAGTACAAGTGATGCAGCAGAACACTGAGACAGTGTACAGAGTCGCCAGTTTGGGGCGATTTTTGAGTCCCAGTTGTTGTAAGTGCAGGGTTCCTGACCTGACCATGAAGGCCCGTTGTCATGGCGACGTTGCAGGGTCGGACTGGCCAGACGTGGCTGTGGTGTCCTCCGCCGCTGCCCCACCGCTGCAGGCCGCGTCCGGTCCACACGCTCGGCCTCTTGGAGCGGCGCCCGGTCCAGCCGAGCCCCAGGCTGCTGCAGGGCCTCCAGCGGCCCACTCCACCGTCGAGACCACGCACTCCCTCCCGCAGCCGGCCTGCGTACCAGTGCCTCTAACACCCATAGTAATGAAGTGTTTTGAGCGACTGGTGATGCAGCATATCAAAAACAGCCTACCTGCCAACCTAGACCCACTGCAGTTCGCCTACGGAGCCAACCGATCCACAGAGGATGCAGTCTCAACAACACTGAATCTCGTACTGACACACCTTGATCGGAAAAATACTTATGCCAGGATCCTCTTCATAGACTTCAGCTCCGCTTTTAACACAATCATTCCGCAGGAGCTGGTGGAGAAGTTGGAGTTATTGGGGTTGATGCTGGCACATGTACTGGGTCCTGAACTTTCTATCACAACGGCAGCAGACAGTCAGGGGTGGGGCAGTAGGACATCAAAAACCATAGCCGTGAGCACTGGCACGCCCCAAGACTGTGTCCTAAGCCCCCTGCTGTTTAGTCTGTTTACACACGACTGCACTGCTAGACTCAACAACAACTTCATCAAGAAGTTCGCTGATGACACAACAGTGGTGGGTCTCATCAGTGACAATGATGAGCCGGCGTACAGGATGGAGGTGGAGCTGCTCACAGGATGGTGCAAATCCCACAACCTCATTCTCAAACGTGGGAAAAACGAAGGAGATGGTGTTGACTTCAGGAGGGCGGGAAAACAACACCATACACCTCTGCACATCGATGGAGCTGATGTGGAAAAGGGTCAGCAGTGGAAGTTCCTAGACTTCGCCTGTCAGATGACCTGACGTCCCACGACCAACACCACAGCACTGGTCAAGAGAGCCCAGCAGCGACTACACCCTCTCCGAAGACTAACGGAAAGCAGGTCTCCCCACTGCCACACCTACGAACTTTTTATAGGGGACAATCGAGAGCACATTAACCGACGGCATCACCTCCTGGTTCGGGAGCTGCAAGGCGTACGAACAGCACCAAACTGGACAGGATTGTGAAGACCGCCAGCAGGATTATTGGGTGCTCCACTCCCCTGTTTGCTGGACATCATACAGGAAGAGATGTAGCAGAGCCATCTCCATCATCAAAGACCCCTACCCACCCATCGCATCACATATTCTCCATCCTGCCATCTGGGAAGAGGTACGGGAGCATCAGCTGCAAAACCAGCAGGATGCTCCTCAGCTTCTTCCCGCAGGCTATAAGACTGATAAACGGACTTTGCCCCCTGCCAAAGTATCGCGCACCAAACACCAACCTGGACACACTGAAGCAGAGCCATTGTCGTGCCACTGCCGATCGGAACTCGTGATATATATGTACTTTTATTCTTTATTTCTATTTATTTTTTACCGCACACTGAATGGACACTGGTTGAGAAACGTTTTTTTCGTTTTCCTCTGGGTATGCAAGTACTCAGAAAAATGATAATAAAGATATACAATACAAAACTGGCCCTCTGTCCGACTCTTTCCTCTCTGGAAGGGTTCCCGGTCTGCGGCGTTGAACTAACAGGAGTAACAAGCTAGAGAAGTGGGTTTTGCAGGTGCATCTCAGCAGTTGATTCCTGTTTCCGAAGGATTCAGGCGATACACAAATGCAGCCACCTCTGCACAGTCCTTCCTGTGGCACCCTCAGGCACAAAGCTGCTATTGTAATAGTTGTGGGTCAGCACAGTGGCACAGCGGTAGAGTTACTGCCTCTCAGCACCAGAGACACGGGTTTCATCCTGACCACGGGTGCTGCCTGTACGGAGTTTGTATGTTTTCCTCGTGACCTGTATGGGTTTTCTCCGGGATCTCCGGTTTCCTCCCACACTCCAAAGGCGTACAGGTTTGTAGGTTAATTGTGTTCAGGAAATTGTTCCTAGTGGGTACGTTAGTGCTGGTGTACGGGCTGATCGCTAGTCAGCGTGGACTTGATGGCCCAATGTCCTGTTTCCATGCTGTATCTCTAAAATCGAAGTCTAAAGAACGATGAAAGGCTTGGCCACAGAACCCTATTAGAGTCATAGAGTGATACAGTGTGGAAACAGGCACATCGGCCCAAGTTGCCCACATTAGCCAACATGTCCCAGCTACACTAGTCACACCTGCTTGCGCTTGGTCCATATCCCTCCAAACCTGTCCTATCCATGTGCCTGTCTAACTGTTTCTTAAACGTTGGGATAGTCCCAGCCTCAATTATCTCCTCTGGCAGCTTGTTCCATGCACCCACCACCCTTTGTGTGAAAACGTTACCGCTCGGATTCTTATTACATCTTTTCCCCTTCACCTTCGACTTAGGTCCTCTGGTCCTCGATTCCCCTACTCTGGGCAAGTGACTCTGTGCATCTGCCTGACCTATTCCTTTACACCTCACATTTCTCATATTGTCCAACTCTTTGGATTTAAAAAAAAAAAAATCTGTTTTGCAGGGATCTTTGGGTCCAAGTCCCTAACTTCCTAAATAGAGTCGTGAAGAAGGTGTGTGGTCTGCTTGCCTTCACAGGTCGGGACGTTGAGTCCAGAAACATCACCTATCCATGTTGTCCAGAGATGCTGTCTGCCCGTTGAGTTACTCCAGCACTTTGTGTCTTTCTGATGAAATCAGTCATGACGGATTGACTTTTTATTTTCACCGTCTTGTACAATTTACCTTTCTGCGTGTGTTGTCTGTGATGCTGCTGCTGCAAGCAAGATTTTCATTGTACCTGCACCTCACCGCACTTAACAATAAAGTCGATTTGACTTACACGGAATATAGACAAGTAAAGCACAAGAACAGGCCCTTCGGCCCACAATGATGCCAAGACCTTCCCTTATCTGCCTGCACATGATCCACATCCCTCCATTCCCTGCATATCCACTTGCTTTTCTCAAAGCCTCTTAAACGCCACTATCGTATCTGCCTCCACCCCCATCTGTGGCAGCGCGTTCCAGGCACCCAGCACCAAAGATCCTATAGCAAGCAAAATAGCCCACTCGACGAAAAAAACGGCAGATTCATGGGTAATCTTCGGCCCCATTCTCCGTAACCGGCTTCCGTCTCCGCACTCCTATCCAAAGATGCTAGAGCAACTGGAATCTCCATATTGCTATTATTTTACCAAACACCGCAGTTGTGAACAGTGTGATCAAATGAATTACAGAGTGCAAGTTACATACAAACATCAACTCAAACACAGCACATGAGCCATTCAAAAATACATTTTTTAGAAAAACTTAAAAAAGAAGATTAAAAAAAGAAAATTAACAGAATTATAATTTATTGACATATTAATCATTAACAAAAAATAGCAGAATTATGAATAATGGGTCTAACACTATATCACACACTCCACCTCCAGTTTAAATTCCATTTGGAATATTTTGGAGGACCAGGAAACCAAGAAACAAGAAACCAAACTGTTCCCCCGCAACGAATATACAAAGTCGGGCCGGGTTACTGAAATGGCTGACGAAAAGGTTGACGTTCCACTCCGTAGCGAACTACACGTAAGCCCATTGGTTTTAGCAGGAGTGCACTATCTTGCTTGCTATAGGATATTTGCCCAACACCCTCTGTGCAGAAAACATGCCCTGCATATCTCCATGAAACTTTGCCCCTCACATCTTAAAGCTATACCCTCTAATATTTGATATTTTCCATCCTGGGGAAAAGGTTCTGACTGTCTACCCTATCTTTACCTCACATAATTTTTATATACTTCTATCAGGTCTCCCCGCAACCGACGTTCCAGAGAAAACGATCCACGTCGGTCCAACCTCCACCTGTACCTGATGCCCACTAATCCAGGCAGCATCCCGGTAAACCTCCTCTGCACCACATCCTTCCTGTAATGGGGCAATCAGATGGTCGATGGGACCGGCAATCCACCTGAAGAATTGCCGTCAGGAATTTGTCCTGTATTTTGACCTTTTGTCCCTTATTTGGGAGTGAGAAAGTTGGCAACCCTAGTTAGGAAGGTGGGGACATTTACTTGCTTAGTGTCATTACCCATGGTTTTTCCAGAATTGTTAAAAAAAAACTTTCACTGATTTGTGCCTTTTGAAACATTTTAAAACATTGCAGGGAGATTGCACGTTTTGGGAGTTTCTATACATTTGGTCTCAAGTGCTACACACTGCAACACCACCATCTTGTGGAAACATGTAGCATAGTTGAATAAAAAGGACACAAGGTGCTGGAGGAACTCAGCGGGTCAGGCAGCATCCTTTAGAACATGGATAGGTGACGTTTCGTGTCGGGACCCTTCTTCAGCACGGTTTGTTCACACTCTCTTACTGTCAAAGAGGGATCTACAGGAGTCGCTGCCTCATAAAGGCAGCCAGCATCACCAGAGATCCACACCACCCTGGCCACGCTCTCATCTCACCACTGCCATCGGGAAGAAGGTACAGGAGCCTGAAAACTGCAACGTCCAGGTTCAGGAACAGCTTCTTCCCTGCAACCATCAGGCTATTAAACACTACAAACACCAACTAAACTTCGAACTACAAACTACCTTGGTTGCATGAGGGACTTTCAGCTTTTGTTTTGTTTTGTACTAATATTGTTTTATAAAAATTTATTGAGCCTTTTTTGTTTATTCTGTTATTTATTAACACTGTCTTTACAAAGTGTAATGCTGCTGCAGGTAAGAATTTCATTGTTCCGTTTCAGCACATATGACAATTAAACTCTTGACTCTTCTCACTTCCATGCTTTGAAATTAATTCTCTACATCTATCTGTGTACTGCTTTAAAATTCTCTTCGAAGCCCTTTAAGGAGGTTTAGTTTAGTTGAGAGGTACAGCACGGAAACAGGCCCTTCAGCCCAGCGGGTCCGCGCTGACCAGCGATCACCCGTTCACACACTAGGGGCACACATGTTATCCCACTTTCTCACCCACTCCCTACACACTAGGGGCAATTTTACAGCGAGCCAATTCACCTACAGACCTGAAGGTAGACAAAAATGCTGGAGAGACTCAGTGGGTGAGGCAGCATTTATGGAGCGAAGGGAAATAGGTGACGTTTCGGGTCGGTTTCCATGCTGTATCTCTAAACTAAACTGAAAATGGTGAGCCAAGGCAACAAACATGACAAAAAACTTCAAACCAAAGACATTTATTCCCAGAATAACAAAGCATTTGGAGGCACCACAAAATCGTGGTCTCAGCCTTTGAAAAGTGACTGCACGACATGGCTGCTGTCATATACATGCATAGAAGGATGGTTTTCTATGTCTCAGAAATTCCAGAAGCCCTCCCTATTTTTAATATTGTAAGAATGGTCTGTGATATACCCCAAGGAATTCCAAGCTGGTGAGAATGTTACTCTAATATTGTACCCACAAGTTTCTACTACAGAAATAAAACACGGACAACTACTGCAGGAAGCAACGGGTTGGTTGGAATAATATGGCGTGTGAGTTCCAGATGCAAACACACTGTGGGGTCAAGGTTATTTGCTGCAGGTACCTTATCCCAAACTTCCACTGCATCAATGGGGAGTGCAGTGAGAATGCAGAGTCAGGCTCTTTCACCCGTCAGCTCTGTCAGGCCTGCTGTTGCTGCAAAGAAGGACACAGAGTGCTGGAGTAACTCAGTGGGTCAGGCGGCATCTCAGGAGAACATGGATAGGTGGCATTTTGGGTCTGGACCCATCTTCAGATCTGGAGAAAGGTCTGGATCAGAAACGTCACCGTTCCTGACCTTTTCGTAGTTTAGTTCAGAGATACAGCGAGGAAACAGGCCCTTTGGCCCATCGTGTCCGCGCCGACCAGCGATCACTATGTACTCTAACACTACACTACACACACCAGGGACGTTTTACAGTCTTCACCGGAGCCAATTAACCTACAAACCCGTACGTCTATGGAGTGTGGGAGGTAACCAAACCCCTGGTGAAAAGGTACAAAGTCCGTACAGACAGCACCCGTGGTCAGGATGGAACTCAGGTCTCTGGCGCGGCGCCACCGTGCCGCTGAGCTACTCCAGAACTTTGTGTCCGTTTGCACCCTGGCCAGCATCTGCAGTTCTTTGTTTCTCCATTTTATAGCTGTTTGCGAGTGTCTGCTTACTGCCTGAGCGGGCAGGGAGTAAAATGGAGAGCCACCTCCTGCATCAAGCGTAAGGTTCCTGTTTTACCTCTTGCTGGATTGGAGGGGAGGGGAGGGGTGAGGTGTGTGCCTCCATGTTGTATGCAGAGATGACGGTGGGTTGGATGCGGTTGCCGTGGCCATGACGTCAACAACAGCAGGTGGAAACGCTGCCGTGTGCTCGTTCCCCATTGTGTCAGGTCTTGGCTGTGAGAGTCTAGGAGGCAATGACGCTGAAGTGGACGCAGTGGTATTTAATCGGTGGACATTTTGCGTACAGCAGGAGCCCATGACTGGGTGCAGGGACGCAAGCTGCAGCACTGTTATCTTTGGTATGGCGCTGGGGGGGGAGCCACCTTGCCCCAAGTCCAACCGTGATGGTGGTGGCATAGCCGCATCCTCCGCCACGTCTACCCTCGCCGAGGCCAAAGCGTCTTCCTCAAGCCTTCAGTAGCCGTATTTGTCATTCAGGTGTGTCCTGCCATCACCTGTCTGACCTTTGAGAGGAGAGGAAAAAAAAAGTGAACAATCCAACCCAATATCAAATGCAGTGCAGTACTTTATCTTACACGAAACGTGAAACCCTTTGTCCTGTATCTGTACACTATGAACGGCTCGATTGTAATCACGTACTGTCTTTCCGCCGACTGGATAGCACGCAACACAAAAGCTTTTCACTGCACCTCGGTGCACGTGACAATAATATAAAGCAAACTAAATATAAAAGGTAGACACAAAATGCTGGAGTAACTCAGTGGGTGAGGCAGCATCTCTGCAGAGAAGGTATGGCCGATGTTTTGGAAATGTCACCCATTCCTTCTCTCCAGAGATGCTGCCTCACCCACTGAGTTACTCCAGCATTTTGTGTCTACCTTCGAGTTAAACAGGCATCTGCAGTTCTTTCTTTCTTATAAAAGGTCTCAGAGGTTATGGCGCGAAGGCAGGAGAATGGGGTTAGGAGGGAGAGATAGATCAGCCATGATTGAGTGGCAGAGTAGACTTGATGGGCCGGATGACTAATTCTGCTCCCATCGCTTTTGGCCTTATGAAAATGATGAGAGGCACAGATAGGATGGACAGTCAGAAACATTTTCTCAGGATGGAAAAATCAAAAAATACAGGGCACAGCTTTATGGTGAGAGGGGCAAAGGTTAAAGGAGATCAGTGGGGCAAGTTTTTTTTTACACAAAGGGTGGTGAGTGCCTGGAACGTGTGCTGTCTGTGTGTAGTTTGTACGTTCTTCCTGTGACTATATGGGTTTTCTCCGGGTGCCCCAGTTTCCTCCCACATTCCAAAGATGTACAGGTTTGTAGGGGAATTGGCTTCGGTAAATTAAACCGGGTGCAGGAAAGTAGGGGGGGGAAACTGGTACAGGAAGGAATTGCAGATGCTGGTTTATACCAAGGATAGACACAAAATGCTGCCCATTGGGCTCCACCATTCAATCATGGCTGATCTATCTCTCCCTCTCAACCCCATTCTCCTGCCTTCTCCCCATAACCCCTGACACCCGTACTAATCAAGAATCTATCTATCTCTGCCTTAAAAATATCCACTGACTTGGCCTCCACAGCCTTCTGTGGCAAAGAATTCCACAGATTCACCACCCTCTGATAGGAATGTTACAAAATATTTTGAGATTTTAAAAATCAAGCCCTTAATTTATCCCATCAGATAAAGCATAAAAATAACTTTAATTTGATACCTAATTCACTTTCATATCTTCGGTATTAAAAAAGTCAGGGTCATTTTCATACTCGAAAATTAGCATCTTGTTCCCCATTGTTTTTCCATAAACTTAACACAAAAGCTGTGATTGAGGACAGTCAATTGACATAAAAGCCAATAACTTCCTTAAAAATTAAGAGAACTGAATGACATTTTCAGTTATTATAGATTTAAACATTCTGAAACAAATATGATACATCTGACTTGGATGGCCTGAAATTAAAGTATATAATTAGTTAATTACCTAACACCCAGACGGCCTTGAAAATTCAAAAATGTGATATTCTCAAGATCAGAACTTTAATATTATTGTAACGTTGCAACAAATAGTAAATACCCAACAAAAAATCATATTCATTAGTGTCATCAAATCAATTAAATTAATCTAAATTCAATCACTAGATCTAAACATCTATCCCTTTCTTAAAAGGCTAAGAATATTTTTATAAATAGCCAAAGTATCCAAATAACAAACTGATCCCATTCGCAAAAGAATTCACAATATAACATGATTATTACATCTCACTTTGTCATGAATTTCTATGCCAAATGGAAGGAATTGAATGTTTAATTCCCATAAATGTTACTTTCTCACTGCAGCAAAGTGCCGTTTTACACAGACATTTGTCCAAAATCCAGAAACATCCACTCAAGATAATCAAAATCATTATTTTTTGCACAATGTCATAAGAACATCTAAATTATCTATATTTAGTGTTATTGTCTGTCCACGATCAATATTTTCATACTAAACATCTCACTAAAACTTTACGGTGGAAGTTTTCAGATATTTAGTATGAAACTATTAATCGTGGATAGACAATAACACAAAATATAGTTGATTTAGATGTTCTTATGAAATGATAGTGAAAAAAAATAATGAATTTGATTATCTTGAGAGTGGCTGTTTCTGGATTGTGATCGATTGGAATGTGGCCGCAAAATTTATTATTTAAGCCCCTATCGGCAGGCAAGACATGGCCGATTTCGTATCGGGGCCTAAATAACATTTTTTGCATCATCAGATTAAAATGAAACCACACCAAAAAGCAAGAAAAGATGTTAAATAAACAACATTCCTTTTGTTTTGTCCTGCACTTGTGATCTGTGATGTTGAAGGCGTTGAAGGCGTTAGAAGTCACGTTTAACATCAATCCAGCGATGCAATCAATCAGCAACTTTTTTGTAAAAACAGGGGCGGGATCGCATATCAATGTTTTCTTCATCAGCTTGAACCCTAGCAAATTCCTCTCCGACAACCAATACAAACCTGCGTTTTAAGCCCGCCCTCCCCAACAGCCTCCGGAATCGCACGCACATGCAATGGGCAGATCTGGAGCGTCACAATGGTAGGGTTTTGTAACAACGCTACCTCTGACTAAAGAAATTCCTCCTCATCTCCTTTCTAAATATACATCCTTTATTCTGAGGCTATGGCCTCTGGTCCTAGACTCTCCCACTAGAGGAAACATCCTCTCCACATCCACTCTATCCAGGACTTTCACTATTCTGTACGTTTCAATGAGGTCCCCCCCCTCATTCCTCTAAACTCCAGCGAGTACAGGCCCAGTGCCGCCAAACGCTCATCATACGTTAACGCACTCAGTCCTGGGATCATTCTCGTCTATTTCTGGAGAAAAGGAATTTGTGACATTTTTGGGTTGGAACCCTTCTTCAGACTTCAGGAAAATGGGGATGTGTTACCTAAAACTGGAGAAATCAATATTGGGTTGGAAGCGGAATAAGATGATTTTCTTTTTGTTACCAATTACCTTTTCTTGCTACAAGTAATTGGGTGGTCACGGTGGCACAGCCATAAAGTTGTTGCCTTTCAGCGAATGCAGCGCCGGCGACCTGGGTTCCATCCCGATTACGGGTGCTGTCTGTGCGGAGTTTGTATGTTCTCCCCGTGACCTGCGCGGGTTTTCTCCGAGATCTTCGGTTTCCTCCCACACTCCAAAGACGTACAGGTTTGTGGGTTAATTGGCTTGGTAAATGTAAAAAAATTGTCCCTAGTGGGTGTAGGATTGTGTTAATGTGCGGGGATCGCTGGTCAGCGCGGACCCGGTGGGCTGAAGGGCCTGTTTCCACGCTGTATCTCTAAACTAAGTTGTGTCGCCCCTTAATGATGACAGATGTCATTCTTGTCAGTTCTATTTCTGAAGAACTATTCTGTCTCGATGTAACAAGATTCAAAGTCTCTCTTGCGGCTGAGGAGAGTTACCTGTAGGGGGCATCCACACACAGTAGTCGGGATCGTCGCGAGGGTAGTGCTCCGGTAAGAGTTGCTGAGGTGGCTGTGGGAAGAGAAATATGATCAGATCAACAGAAATAATTGGAGTCAAAGTCAACTGATCAACATCTATCTGTTGTAATGCAGCATCTAGCAGAAAAAAAACCCACTTTGCTGGAGCGGGAAGTGTGACAAGAAAGTAGAACACGTTACAAATACTGATCCAGAACATCCACCATCAGAAACGTTAAGGGTGTGTAGGAAGGAACTGCAGATGCTGGTTTACACTGAAGATAAACACAAAAAGCTGGAGTAACTCAGCAATATCTGGAGAAAAACGTTAACCGGCTTGTCTGACACTTAGATGTAAATGCCTGTTCACCAGTTCCTTTCGGAACGGGGGGTACTGATTGGGGATGATCAGCGATGATCAGCCATGATCACATTGAATGGCGGTGCTGGCTCGAAGGGCTGAATGGCCTACTCCAGCACTTATTGTCTATTGTCTATTTTCACCTCACCAGTAACCTGTTACGGAGGAAATAGAAAAGGCTTCATTTATTGCCTGTACATTGCAAAATATGATTCACGCTGGTGGGCCCGTTCAGACATCATTGCAGGGCAACAGGTTTGCGGGGGGGGGGGGGGGGGGTAGCAGCAACATTTGTAGCCCCCATTTAGTAGAATTAGACGTTAGACATTAGAGATACAGCGTGGAAATGGCCCTTCGAGTCCGCGCTGACCAGCGATCACCCTGTACACTGGCACTATCCCACACACTAGGGGCGATTATCTGGGACGCATGAAAATAAACTCTCTTGACTTGATTTGACTATTGATCCATTGTCCACAGCTGGCCGTGTGTTTTCTGCAGCTGGGAGGCTATTCTCGAACCCTTGTCTCTCCTCTTCAGATGCTCCTTAAAACATCCTTTTCTGAATCAGCTTGCTACCATCTGTCTAGACGTGGCTCGCTGTCAGCTCTGTTCAATAAGGCTCCTTGAGACATTTCACTGATTGAGGTGCCACAAAAATGCAATAAAAATAGACCAAGTTGGAGAAATAAGTAGCTGGCATTTTAAATCAGCTATTTTCCAGGAGTGTTTCGGATGAAGTCATTGATGTGAATCATTAACTGTTTCCATGACCACAGTTCCTGTCTGATCTGCTGTGCATTAACATCGTTTTTCTTTTGTTATCTTAGTTTTTCAGCATCTCCCTTTCCAAAAAAACATGCAAGTTGTTATTATAGGCAGACATCATTACGTTAAAGGTCCAGTGCCTTATTTGATAAGTGCCAAGTCATTTTTAAACGTTATCAGAGAACACAGATGATATTAATATGATATTAATAGGAACAGAATTAGGCCATTCGGCCCATTACGTCTACTCCGTCATTCAAACATGGCTGACCTATCTTTCCCTCTCAACACCATTCTCCTGCCTTCTCCCCATAAACTCTGACACCTGCACTAATCAAGAATCTGCCAATCTGCGCCTTAAATATATCCACTGATTTGGCCTCCACAGCCTTCCGTGGCAAAGAGTCCCACAGATTCACCACACTCTGACTAAAGAAATTCCTTTGCATGTTCTTTCTAAAGGTACATCCTTTTATTCTGGGGCTATGAGTTCTAGACCTGGACTCTCCCACTAGTGGAAACATCCTCTCAACATCCACTCTATCCAAGCCTTTCACTATTCTGGGACTGTCGTATGCTGAGAGAATGAAGCAGCTGGGCTTGTACACTCTGGAGTTTAGAAGGATGAGAGGGGATCTTATTGAAACATATAGGATTGTTAAGGGTTTGGACATGCTGGAGGCAGGAAGCGTGCTCCCGATGTTGGGGGAGTCCAGAACCAGGGGCCACAGTTTGAGAATAAGGGGTAAGCCATTTAGAACGGAGACGAGGAAACACTTTTTCTCACAGAGAGTGGTGAGTCTGTGGAATTATCTGCCTCAGAGAGCGGTGGAAGCAGGTTCTCTGGATGCTTTCAAGATAGGGCTTTTAAAGATAGCGGAGTCAGGGGAAATGGGGAAAAGGCAGGAACGGGGTACTGATTGGGGATGATCAGCCATGATCACATTGAATGGCGGTGCTGGCTCGAAGGGCCGAATGGCCTACTCCTGCACCTAATGTCTATTGTCTATTCGGCACGTTTCAATGAGGTCCCCCCTCATCCTTCTAAACTCCAGCGAGTACACGCCTAATGTCGTAAAACGCTCATCATATGTTGACTTGATCGTTCCTGGGATCATTCTTGTAAACCTCCCCTGGGCCCTCTCCAGAGCCAGCATATCCTTCCTCAGTTATGGGGCTAAATCAGTGGGTCAGGCAGCATCTCTGGAGGACATGGATAGGTGACGTTTCGGGTCAGGACCCTTCTTCTAAATAACAGATGTGGGATATTTGGGGGAAACATCAGACCTCGTCTGTTTAGTTTAGTTTAGTTTAGAGATACAGCGCGGAAACAGGCTCTTCGGCCCACCATGTCCGCACCGACCAGCGATCCCCACACATTAACACTATCCTACACAATCTGGGGACAATTTAACATTGATACCCAGCCAGTTAACCTATAAACCTCCACGTCTTTGGTGCGCGGGAGGAAACCGAAGATCTTGAAGAAAACCCACGCAGGTCTAGGGGAGAAGGTAGAAACTCCGTACAGACGGCACCCGTAGTCAGGATCAAACCCAGGTCTCCGGCGCAGTGAGGCAGCAACTCCACCGCTGTCTTTTCTGATAACGTTTAAAATTCATTTGGCACTGCTAAAATAAAGAGCAGGATCTTTAACCTTATAGTAATGGTTGCCTCTAATAACGAGGCAGATGCTTAAAATCCATGATAAGTAAATAAAAAGGTGTAAATGCACAGCAGCTCAGGCAGGGCCTGTGGTCACGGAAACAGCTAATGATTCATATCTTGGCATCTTGCGTCCTTTAGCATACTGAAGCAAAAGAGGCTGATGGATGACCTAATAGAAGTATATATAACTGTATGAGGCATAGGTAGGACAAGATGGTCAGAATCTTTGTCCCACGGTAGAGATTATACAAAACAAGAAAGCACGGGTTTAAGATGTTCCATAGAGTCATACAGCACGGAAACAGGCCCTTCGGCCCAACTTGCCCATGCTCAGTTTAGTTTATTGTCACGTGTAGCGAGGTACAGTGAAAAGCCTTTGTTGCGTGCTAATCAGCCAGCGGAAAGACAGGACATGATTACAATCGAGCCGTTTACAGTGTACAGATAAGGGGATAACGTTTACTGCAAGGTAAAGCCAGCAAAGTCCAATCAAGGATAGTCCGACGGTCACCAAAGAGAAAGTTCGTAGTTCAGCGCTGCTCTCTGGTTGTGGTAGGATGATTCATTTGCCTGATAACAGCTGGGAAGAAACTGTCCCTGAATCTGGAGGTGTGCGTTTTCACACCTTTTTCTATACCATGCTGATCAACTTGCCCCATCTACACGTGTCCTACCTGCCTGTGTTTGGCCCATATCCCTCTAAACCCTTCCTATCCATGTACCTGTGCAAATGTCAGGGGAAATGGATAAAGGGGTAAAGGTTGTCATGGAGGTGGTGGGCTGAAGGGTCCTTTTCCATGCTGTGTGAATGTGCAATGGGCAACACTGAATGCTAAGGAGGCATTGCCCTTAGGCTGACAAGCCCTTGCATCCCCTCTCTCTCCATCCCTCCCCCACCCAAGTCGTCACAGCTTAAAAGTCGTCTTGTTGAGACTTCTTGTCTATAACTCGTTTTCACCTAGCCCACAGCTAACAATGGCCCTTTTCCTTTATCATCGTTACTTTTTTACATATCTTTCACAAATTTGTTCTATATTTCTCTACGTCACTGTCTACATCTCTCGTTTTCCTTTCCCCTGACTCTCAATCTGAAGAAGGGTTTATTCCTTGTCTCCAGAGATGCTACCTGTCCCGCTGTCCCGCAGAGTTACTCCAGCATTTTTGGTCTATCTTCGGATTAAACCAGCATCTGCAGTTCCTTCCTACACAAACCCAGTGAAATGCCGCACGCCCACCGTACGGCAGCAAACGCAATGCTAGCATTTATTTCACAAGCGCTAGAATACAACAAACAGGGATGTATTGCTGAGGCTCTATAAGATGTCGGCCCGGCCGCATTAGGGGGTTTGTGTGCAAATTTTGGGCACCATATCTGAGGAAGGATGTGCTCACGGGCGGAAATCACTAGCAAAACATGGGGGGGACACACACACACAATTTTTGGTGGGCGCACGCATATGTGCACACACACACACACACACACACACGCACACGAGGCTTCAGCCATGGGCCCTGTGGACGCTAACATCGGGAGCTGACCTGGTTGGTGACCGACCGAACTCCAGCAACAGCAGCTTCGTCCGCCCTGAATCGTGGGGCTTGAATCGGCCCGTTTGCGGGGCCTTTCATCGCCCGGTGCGCCTTAAAACCGGATCTTCCATCGTCCGGCGGGGGCTTCAACCATCGGCCGGCGGGGGCTTCAACATCGGGAGCCTCGATCGCCTCGATCACCTCGATGCAGCAATTTGACCACGGGGCGATGGAAGATCCAGCGGCTGATTTTAAGCCGCGCCGGGTGATGAAAGGCCCCGCGAACGAGCCGATTCAAACTCCACTCTATGATCTTTGCTCCACCAGGACATCTCCCTCCTCCAATCATCGTGCTGAATCATCATGTCCCCCTCTCCCCTCTGCCTGCTGACCGACGACTCTCTCGTCCAATCGGTGCCCTCGGTCATCAGTTCCACACCCACGGTCTAGCGGAAAGCGGAGATTTTTAATAGCTTTTTTGTAACCGAATTTCAAAATCCGGATTACAAAACATGGGAGGGATTGTCCCCAACCTCTCAAAACATGGGGGGACGTGTCCCCACTGTCAGCCCCCCCCCCCCCACGATTTCTGTCCATGGATGTGCTGGCTCTGGAGATTTACCAAAGGAGGTTTACAATAATGATCCTAGGGTTAACATGTGGTGAGCGTTTTAGACGGCTCTGGGCCTGTACTCGCTGGAGTTTAGAAGAATGAGGGGGGACCTCATTGAAACGTACAGAACAGTGAAAGGCTTGGATAGAGTGGATGTGGAGAGGATGTTTTCACTAGTGGGAGAGTCTAGGACTAGAGGTCATAGCCTCAGAATCAAAGGATAATCCTTGAGGAAGGAGATGAGGAGTAATTTCTTTAGTCAGCAGGTGGTGAATCTGTGGAGTTCTTTGCCACAGAAGGATGTGGAGGCCACGTCAAATGGATATTTTGAAGGCAGCAGATAGATAGATTCTTGATTAGTAGTACCGGTGTCAGACGTAATGGGGATAGGACGGGAGAATGGGGTTAGGAGGGAGAGATAGATCAGCCTTGATAGTCCTACCTGCCCGTGTTCAGTCCAAATCCCTCCAAACCTGCCCTATCCATGTACCTGTCTATCTGTTCAAATGTTTCCTATGGAACTTCCTCCTCAGGCAGCTTGTTCCATACACGCACCATCCTTTGTGTGAAAAAGTTACCTCTCAAATTCCTATTACATTTTTCCCCTTCACCTTAAATGCCACAATCGTATCTGCCCCGGCAGGTTACTTAAAGTAAAAAAACCTCAAGTTATTTTTTTAGAAAGGAAGGTTTTGCGAGGTGGCCATGATTGCAGGGCAGAGCAGGTGATGGGCCGAATGGCCAAATTCAGCTCCGATCGCTTCTGAAAGTAGGAGCTTACGAGGTGGCGCCGCACAAGGTGAAACTCGATCTGATGCACTCCCCCCGTTTGTCAGCCTCTCCTCTGCCGATGATGATGAGAACCTGCTGCAGACCCAGCAGCCGCTCGGACAAATGTTCCACCGAACGTGAACCAATGCCTCCTGGGGCTGCTTCCTCACAGATCAACCTGCAGCTAGCGGCCTGCGCACTACATCACAGCACCGCCGCCACGTAAAGAGCTCAGCCCCACAGCTCATTCCTCTCCAGCCAAGGCAAGGGGATTGCTTTCTCCCTTCATCTGGCCCTTCGAACTTCCGAAACAAAAATCATCTTCAAACTCGCTTTGGGAGCACAATGTCTTATTAACATTCCCCTGATTTATTGAATCCAGCCATCAGGTATAACCAGAAGTGTGCATGGAATAATCTGCACGGCGACTGAGCAATCCACAGCTCTTTTGTTTCCTTTCAGAGTGACCCTCTTCAAATGAATAGCGTTTTATTTATGAGCAACATTTTTCATAAGGTCTCAGGTCTCGGGGTTGACTCCTGCTTATCTACCTCGCTTGGTTCCGTTCCAATTACAGTGCAAATCAATTGAAGTTTGACTCCTCACAAGCCAGGCTGGTAGACGAGCAAGAAAAGAGATGTGCGGTTTAAAGGGCATTCTTTTTTTAGGGTGGTGGGTGCCTGGAACGCGCTGCTGGGGGGTGGTGGTGGAGGCAGATACGATAGTGGCATTTAAGGTGAAGGGGAAAAGATTTAATAGACATCTGAGGGGTAACGTTTTCACATAAAGGGTGGTGGGTGTATGGAACAAGCTGCCAGAGGAGGTAGTTGAGGCTGGGACTAGCCCAATATTTAAGAAACAGTTAGACAGGTTCATTGATAGGACAGGCTTGGTGGGATATGGACCAAATGCAGGTAGGTGGGACTAGTGTAGCTGGGACATGTTGGCTGGTGTGGGCTGAGAGGCCTGTTTCCACACTGCATCACTCTATGACTCCAAGGGACATATGGATATGCAGGGAATGGAGGGATACGGATTATGTGCAGGCAGATAAGGCTTGGGTTGGTCTTAGCATCATGCTCAGCACAGACATTGTGGGCCGAAGGGGCGGTTATTGTATTGTACTGTTCTACGTTAGAAAGGAACAGAATTACAAGGATGTTGCCAGGACTCGAGGGCCTGAGCTATTGGGAGAGGTTGAACAGACTAGGACTTTATTCCTTGGAGCACAGGAGGATGAGGGGTAACCTTACAGAGGTGTACCAAATCATGAGAGGAATAGATCAGGTAAATGCACAGAGTAGGGGAATCGAGAGCCAGAGGACATAAGTTTAAGATGAGAGGGGAAATATTTAATAGGAACCTGAGGGGTAACATCTTTTACACAAAGGGTGGTGGGTATATAGAACAAGCTGCTGGAGGAGGTAGTTGGTAAGCAGGTACCATCATAACATTTAAGAGCCATTTGGACAGGTACATGGATTGGGTAGGTTTAGCGGGATATAGGCCAAACACAGGCAGTTAGTTGGTGCTAGTGTAGATGGGGCATATAGGTCAGCGTGGGCAAGTTTTGCCGAAGGGCCTGTTTCCCAGCTATTGTGCTGCTAGATTTAGATGAGGTTTTACCAGAGAATCTATAAGGAGTCATCCAAACCTCGAGAAAGAGGGATGCTAGCCTGCTGAGCCTCGTTTGAAGGTCTAGTCAGTTTTAACTCAGTTTCCCTCATTTGGGGGAAATAATCACAATCACAATAATACTTTATTAGCCAAGTATGTTTTGCAACATATGAGGAATTTCATTTGCCAAGTCAGTCATACAAATAAAAAGGAACGGAATACAAAATACATTTTAACACAAATATCCACCACAGTGACTCCTCCACATTCCTCACTGTGATGGAAGGCGAAAAAGAGTTCAAATCTCTTCCCTTCTATGTTCTCCCACGGTCGGATGCCTGGAGTCCTCCGTTGACGGGGCAATCTTGACTCCCTTAGCTGGTGGCGTTTGGGCCCTCCGCATCGGGGCGATCAAGCTCCTGCATCGGGGGGATGTCAGCTCCCCCGCACCGGCAATCGGACCCCGGGTCGGGGCTGGTCGAGCCTCTGCGTCGTTGGAGCTTCCCGACTTGGCCTCTCTCGAGACTGCGAGCTCTCGATGGTAAAGTCCAGGGATCGGCTCCGATGTTAAGTCCACTCCCCAGGGTGGGGCTCAAGACAGTCCGAGGAGGCCTCCAGCTCGATGGTACACCGCAGAGCGACTGGAGATGGGACCCGGAAAACAATCGCATCGCCGGCAAAGTAAGAAACTGAGAAAAAAGTTTCCCCCAACCCCCTCCTCTCCCCGCACATAAAACAAACCAGAGAACATTTACACAAACTTTTAACACAGACTAAAAATAACAAAAAAGACAACAAAACAGGCTGTTGGCAGGGCTGCCAATCGTACGACATCCCTGGTGGGGGTGCCACACGATTACAGAATACAAATACAGAAACCAATTTACAAAAAAAGGCACAAGTGCGAGAGTAACGCACCATTCCACTCCTTGCATACACCTCCATTTTTTGTCTATCCATATGTCTGCTAAATGCCACTATTGTATACCTCATTTGGAGACACAAGGAACTGCAGATGCAACCTGCTGACTTACTCCTGCACTTTGTGTCTCCACCCCCCCCAACCCAAAATTTGGAATTACTGTATTTCCCGGCAATGAAGCCGCAGTTTTTTACCTAAAATAAGGGAAGAAAATTTACCTGCGTCTTGGAGACTGGAAGTTAGAAGGTTAGCCAAGAAAGATAGACTTGGTCCAAATCGCTTTTAAATCATCAGGGGGGACACAATGAGGCCTAACACAGGGATCGCAACCTAAGGTCCGGATCCGGCCCGTAACCCAAACGGCCCGCAGGCGTATTATTTTTCAATTAGTTTTCGCGACCTGGGAACTGCAGCCAGTCCCAGTGCACGCAGCCGACCTGTTTGAAAACCTAAAGGGGCTGCTCCTTGCCTTCTGGCTGCATTTAAGATTTTCTGGGCCTGGCCAAGCTGGCCATCCGCGAGTCACGGCGCCCGGCAGTGGAGGGCTTTACCCGAGCTGGCTGCCTGCCCCTTTTCCGGGGATACGTCCGTGCCAGGGTGGGGCTAGAAGGGGAATAGGCCCTGTCCACGGGCACCCTGAGGGAGTTCCGGGACCAATGGGCACCACGGGGCGTGGAATGTATCCTCAATAAGGATTGTAACATAGTTGTATAGTCGTTTTTTATGGATATATGTTTGTATTGTATTATGGTGGTGGGTTGTGGCTTGTTTTATTCTAGTGTAAATACTTTTTAAAATAATTCAATAAATGTTTTTGATTAGAAAAAAGCTAGGTACCGATGTTCCAATACCTAAAGGGGCTGCTCCTTGCCTCTGGCTGAACTTCTCACCCACCATCCTCATCTTTGGACACCCTGTGCGTAGGGGAGAGGGTAGGGCCAACGATGTCCTGGTTGAGTTAGCCTCCACTCACGGGGCCCGGGGAAGAGGGCTCTGCCCGAGCCGCTGCCTGCCCCTTTCCGGGGTTACGTCCGCGCCCGGGCGGTGTTAGAGAGGGACTACGCGCTGTCCGCGGGCAGCCTGGGGGATTTCCGGGACCACTGGGCTCCGCCGCGGGGGGGGGGGGGGGGGGAATGCATCCTTGACATGGATTGTAACATAGTTATATAGTAGTTTATTTAGTATATGTGTTTGTATTTTATTATGGTGGTGGGTTCTTGTTTGATTTATTGTAGTGTAAATATTATTTTAATATATTTTTGATTATTTAAAAAAAAGCTGCTTACCAAGCTGCAGGGACTTGGTCTCTGCCCATCCCTCTGCAATTGCATCCCCAACTTCCTCATCCACAGACCACAGCCTGTTGGAATTGGCAGAAATACTTCTTCCTCATTAACAATCAGTTCGGGAGCACCTCAAGGCTGCATGCTCAGCCCCCTGCTGTACTCACTCTATACTCATGACTGTGTAGCCGGACACGGTGCGAACTCCATCTTCAAGTTTGCCGAAGACATCACTGTTGTTGGACGAATTACAGATGGTGATGAGTCAGAGTATAGAAGTGAGATCGACCGATTGACCAACAACCTGCCTTTAAATATCAGCAAAAAACAATGAACTGATTGTGGACTTTGGAAGAGGAAAGATGAGGACCCATAATCCTGTTTATATCAACAGATGGTGGAGAGAGTCAAAAACGTCAAATTTCTGGGCGTGCATATTTCTGAAGATCTTTCCTGGACCCAGCACACTGATGCAATTATAAATAAAGCACATCAGAGCCTCTACTTCCTGAGAAGATTACGGAGATTCGGTATGTCAAAGATGATTCCCTTGAACTTCTACAGGTGCACAGTAGGGAGCACATTGACTGGTTGCATCATGGCCTGGTTCGGCAACTTGAACGTTCAGGAGCGGAAAAGACTGCAAAAAGTTGTGACCACTGCCCAGTCCATCACCGGCTCTGACCTCCCCACCATCATAGGGATCTATCGCAGTCGCTGCCTCAAAAAGGCAGCCAACATCATCAAGGACTCACACCACCCTGGCCACACACTCATTTCACCACTGCCATCGGGAAGAAGGTACAGGAGCCTGAGAACTGTAACGTCCAGGTTCACGAACAGCTTCTTCCATACAGTTATCAGGCTATTAAACACTACAACCTCAAATAAGCTCTGAAAAATAATAGACTAATATTATTATTATTATTATTATTGCACTACTATTGTTTGTTTGTTTGTTGTTTCTTTTTGAGTATGTGTGCGTGTGTATATATATATATATATATTCCAATCACATGGGAGGCCTGGTCCCCCAACCCAACCCATTCCCCAATGCAATATTCCACCACTCACACATTCTCCCAACGCAATATTCGAACACTCACCCATAGCCCCTAACTCTGCAGCCGCGGCTCATTTCCCCTCATCCCCCAGCACTCCCTCCCCCTTCATGTGTGGGAGGGGAGGAGGGGAATTGTGGGGGGGAGGGGTGTGTGGGCGGGGGGAGTGAGCTCGGAGAAAAGACGTGGGAAAAGCCATGTTTTACGTTGTGCTGCTGCAAGTAAGAATTTCATTGTTCTATCTGGGACACATTGACTCTTGACATCAGGTTTTTGTTTTAAGGAGGTCTTCTTGAACCCTTCCTATGTTAAAACTGTAATCATGATCTTAGTTTAGCTTAGTTAAGATGTGTAGCAAGGAACATGTAGAGGTTGTGGAGCATGTGTATGCCTCCACAACCTCTTGTGTAAAGAAAAAAAGCCCCACACATCTCCATTAAACCTTCCCCATGCATCTTAAAGCTGTGCCCTTGAATGTTGGACATTTCCACCCTAGGGATAAAGGTTGTGACTATCTGCCCTATCTATGCCTCTCATAATTTTTTATCAATTTCTGTCAAGTCTCCCTTCAACCTTCGACGTTCCAGAGAAAGCAATCCAAGTTGGCTCAAAGGGCCGAATGGCCTACTCCTGCACCTATTGTCTATTGTCTATTGTCTATCCAACCTCTCCCTGCAGCTGAAACACTCGAATCCAGGCAGTGCATCTGAACCTCCTCCGCACCCTCTCCAAAGCCCCCACACCCTTCCTGTAATGGGACGGCCAAGAACCGCACGCAATACTCCAAATGCGGCCGAACCAAAGTCTCTCATTTGTGATTATCTCTCAAATCTTTCCTGTTCTGGCACCCTTCACCAATATATCTTTCGACAAGACGTCAGGTTTTAGAGATACAGCACGCAAACAGGCCCTTCGACCCAAAGAGTATGGCCTGACCAGCGATCACCACTACACTACCCTACATTCTAGGCATAATTTACAATTTTAATGAAACCAATTTGGGCAGCACAGTAGTTACAGCGCCAGAGACCCGGGGTCGATTCTGATTACGGGTGCTGTCTGTATGGAGTTTGCACGTTCTCCCTGTGACCACATGGGTTTTCTCCGGGGGACTCCGGTTTCCTCCCACACTCCAAAGACGTGCAGGTGTGGGTTAATTCAGCTGCTTTAAATTCTCCCTACTGTGCAGGATCGAACTAGTGTCGGGGTTTATTGCTGAACGACGTGGGTTCGGATGTGCACATTAGCATTATCCTATATTTTTGGTCCCCTAATTTGAGGAAGGACATTCGTGCTATTGAGGGAGTGCAGCGTAGGTTTACAAGGTTAATTCCCGGGATGGCGGGACTGTCATATGCTGAGAGAATGGAGCAGCTGGGCTTGTACACTCTGGAGTTTAGAAGGATGAGAAGGGATCTCATTGAAACATATAAGATTGTTAAGGGTTTGGACACGCTGGAGGCAGGAAACGTGTTCCCGATGTTGGGGGAGTCTCGGACAAGGGGCCACAGTTTAAGAATATTTATATAAGCCATTTAGAACGGAGACGAGGAAACACTTTTTCTCACAGAGAGTGGTGAGTCTGAGGAATTCTCTGCCTCGGGTGGTGGAGGCAGGTTCTCTGGATGCTTTCAAGAGAGAGCTAGATAGGGCTCTTGGGGATAGAGTCAGGGGATATGGGAAGAAGGCAAGAAACGGGGTACTGATTGGGGATGATCAGCCATGATCACATTGAATGGCGGTGCTGGCTCAAAGGGCCAAATGGCCTACTCCTGCACCTATTGTCTATTGTCTATTGTATACACACTGGGAACAATTTACAACTTTTACCGAAGCCAATTGGGATGTTGGAGGAAACCGGAGCACCCGGAGAAAACCGACGCAGGTCATGGGGAGAACGTACAAACTCCGTACAGACAGCACCCGTGCTCAGGGTCAAACCTGGCGCTGTGAGGCAGCAACTCTACCGCTGTGCCACCATGCAGCCCTATCTGGTGGACAGATGGTGGTAATTTGCCCGATTATTGCGTTAGGTGGCTCCAAGTCAAATTTTGCCCGATGCTATTTCTGTAAAGCACCACGGGGTAGGTTGTAATTAGTTTGTGAATGCTGATTGCTGTTGAGTAATGTGGCAGCACAAAATACCAGCTTACCTACTGCTCTTAAACTACCCCCGTGTTCAGACCTTAGAAAAAGGACAGGAGAGAGTTTAGCCACAAGAAATTGCCTGTTGGGCTGTCACTTTAAGGGCTTAAACCAGCGATCATTTACAAAGAAGATAAGTCTCCTTCTGTTATACTGCATCCAGCGCGATTCAGTTCCTTTTTTTTTAACCAAAAATAATTGATTCAATTATTTACAATAATATGTGCAATACGAAATAATTCAAAACAAAACCCGCCACCATAGTACAAACAAATATTTTTCAATACCAAATAAGCTATTAAACAACTATTCCCCCATCCGTTTCAAGGATGCATTCCACCCCCAGCTGTGCCCAGCGGTCCCGGAAATCCCCCAAGTCGCCCGTGGACAGCGCGTAGTCCCTCTCTAGCACCACCCGGGCACGGACGTAACCCCGGAAAAGGGGCAGGCAGCCGGCTCGGGCAGAGCCCTCTTCCGCCTGGCGCCGTGACTCGCGGATGGCCAGCTTGGCCAGACCCAAGAGCAACCCAACCAGGACATCTTCAGTCCTACCCTCTTCCCCCATGCGCAGGGTGTCCAAAGATGAGGATGGTGGGTGTGAAGTGCAGCCAGAAGGCAAGGAGCAGCAGTCCCTTTAGGTATTGGAACAGCGGACTCAGTTCCTTTGAGGGGAGAAAACTGGCAAGGAAGTGCAGCCTGAAAAATGACTTCAAATCCACCTGCTTATCCTTTAAATAAGTCGAGCAGATGGGAAGAATATTTAAACAAAGATCCTTCTTTAATATATACACCAAAAGCCTCATGCCACAGAATCTATGCAAGTGCTAAAATCCATACAATATTATCTGGAGTTTTGTTTTCAAATGGACTTTAATTACAAAACCCTTTTGCTTCGTACTTGCATCGCTGTATATAGAAAAATGCATCTTTCATATAAAAGTTGCTTGCGTTTCCACTGAACTGTGGACGATCTCAAGACATTTGAAATTAAATTCATTATCCTGAAGTTGACTTGCAGTGCCACACCACATTGCTGGAGGTAGCAGAAGGCAAAACAGTGACGGCTGAAGGTTGCACAGCTTCCTGTTCATTTGCGCTCACATCTGAATAATTCAGGACTGCCTCCTGACTTTGAACAGGACCGGAAGGTTTGCCTTTTTATTGTAGCCCTCTGAAAAGGAACAGCTCAATTCATGCAGTACCAGTCATAGGACTAGAATTAGGCCATTTGGCCCATCAAGTCTATTCTGCCATTCAATCATGGCTGATCTATCTCTCCCTCCTAACCCCATTCTCCTGCCTTCTCCCCACAAACACTGACACCCGTACTAATTTCTTTAGTCAGAGGGTGGTGAATCTGTGGAATTATTTGCCACAGAAGGACGTATAGGCCAAATCAGTGGGTATTTTTAAGGCAGAGATAAACAGATCTCGATCTCTGCCTTAAAAATATCCACTGATTTGGCCTCCACAGCCTTCTGTGGCAAATAATTCCACAGATTCGCCACCCTCTGACTAAAGAAATGTCTCCTCATCTCCTTCCTAAAAGAACATCCTTTAATTCTGAGGCCATGACCTCTTGTGCCAGACTCTCCCACTAGTGGAAACATAAATCTCTAAAGAGACTTGGATTAGTCTGAGCCTTGTGTGAACTCGGACAACCCAAAGTGATTTTCAGTTAATGGGATACTTTGGAAGCAGGTTCATGATTGTATTATTAAAAATGCAGCATCTGGTCAACGGGTTCTTAAGAATGGTCACAACTAGAAATGTCACCTGTCCATGTTCTCCAGAGATGCTGCCTGACCCACTGAGTTACTCCAGCACTTTGTGTTCTTAATGGTTACAGTGAAAAGCTTTGTTTTGCACGCTATCCCAACAGATCAGATATACCATACAAAAAAATCAAACGTAGATAGATAAAAGGGAAGATACAAAGTGCTGAAGAGTAATGTAGTCCCAGATACAGGCACCTCCCGATTTATGCATGGGTTCTATTCTGTGAACCCTCAAGTAAGATAGACTTTATATAAGTTGGTAGACAAAGGTGCTGGAGAAACTCAGCGGGTGCAGCAGCATCTATGGAGCGAAGAAAATAGGTAACGTTTCGGGCCAAAACCCTTCTTCAGACTCCGAAGGAAATAGGTAACGTATCGGGCCGAAACCCTTCTTCAGACTATAAGTTGGAATCACCAGCATCATCCCCCGCCCGAAATAACTCTCCAGGTCTGTAGAAGGGTCTCAACCCGAGACGTCACCATTCCATGTTCTCCAGAGATGCTGCCTGACCCACTGAGCACTTTGTGTCGGTCACGGGGAGTATTAACTGTCTCTGCGGCGGGGGGGGCAGTTTCTGCGGCACACGGCATTCTGGGTCAGGACCTCCGCCATTGCCGGCCTTAGTTCCTTCTCGCCATTAAGGCACTTTCTGCGGAGCACGGCCTTCTGGGTACGTGTACAGTTGTGTACAGTTTTGGTCTCCTAATTTGAGGAAGGACATCCTTGTGATTGAGGCAGTGCAGCGTAGGTTCACGAGATTTATCCCTGGGATGTCATATGAGGATTGAAAAGACTAGGCTTGTATTCACTGGAGTTTAGAAGGATGAGGGGGATCTTATAGAAACATATCAAATTATAAAAGGACTGGACAAGCTCGATGCAGGAAAAATGTTCCCAAAGTTGGGCAAGTCCAGAACCAGGGGCCACAGTCTTAGAATAAAGGAGAGGTCATTTAAGACTGAGGTGAGAAAAAGCTTTTTCACCCCGAGAGTTGTAAATTTATGGAATTCCCTGCCACAGAGGGCAGTGGAGGCCAAATCACTGGATGGATTTAAGAGAGAGCTGGATAGAGCTCTAGGGGCTAGTGGAATCAAGGGATATGGGGAGAAGGCAGGCACGGGTTATTGATTAGTGGCCGATCAGCCATGATCACAATGAATGGCGGTGCTGGCTCGAAGGGCCGAATGGCCTCCTCCTGCACCTATTTTCTATGTTTCTATGTAAGCACCACCGCCATGTTCCCAATGTAAACTCGAGTGATCGTACAAGTGTTGTGGAAATCACAAACTGCCAGAATTGTTCAGGCAAGTGCGAGTTTACATAAGTCACCTATTGCGTGCGTCGGGAAACGTCGGTACTTATGACTCTCTGAATGAACAAAAAACGAACGTATAAAGAGAATACGCTGACAGAGAATTGGATTCATTTCCAATGGCATGTATTATTGAGGACAAACTTGCAAAGCCCTGCTCCAGACTGAAGTGTATTTATAGATAAAGCGCACAACTTAAAAGTGAACGAGAAAAGAAATGAAACACACAATTCAATGTAAAAACATGAATTGAATCGAAGGATAACCAGATGGAGAAAGAATGCAAAAGAAACATTTCCGTATAGTTATTGTCTTCTTATTCTGTATAGTCTATGAGAGGCTACGAGACTCAGAGGGCGATAGGTACATGGAACAAACTGCCAGAGGAAGTAGTGGAAGCAGGTTCAATAACAGCATTTAAAAGTCACTTGGATAGGTACATGGATAAGAGATATATGGGCCAAATGCCGGAAAATGGGGCATCTTAGCCAGCATGGATGAGTTGGGCCGAATGGCCTGTTTCTGTGCTGTGTGACTCTAAGATGCAAACCACTGAGATGAGAGAATTGGTCCTCCTGGGCACTTGCAGGGTTTCGATAGTAGTGAAGAGGAAGGTGCACCGTGCATGTAAAAACAAGGCACTGAAGATGCTGGTTTATACCAGAGGACACACAGCGCTGGAATAACTCACCGGGTCAGGCAGCATCACAGGGGAACATGGATAGGTGACGTCACCTATCCATGTTCCCCAGAGATGCTGCCTGACCCGCAGAGTTACTCCAGCGCTGTGTGTCTTTTTGCATTCATACCCTCCCTGATGGCACAGATTGCATTCAAATGAATATGAAGGCAATGCTTAGACATTGAATCATCAAATTATGTCTCTAGCCCCCGCACAGCACAACCGACGGGGCCAATGCATTAAAATTCTAAAGCAGTTATTTACTCGTTGAACAGCAACACTGAAAGCGGAAGGGCAAGGAAAATGTATATCTAAACTCTGAAGCCCATAAGAAGCAAACGGATGAGGTGAAACGGGCCATTAATCTCTTGAATAGTAAGTGTATCAACTGGCTGGTACCACCCAAACCCTGGGAAGAGGCCATAAATATAACTATAAATGACTTACTTTCTTCGGACCATATATTTTCTTCTTCGTAGATTTTCTTTGACTTTCCACATCCTTGGACTGTGTAATCACTGCAAAGTAAAAAAAAAAAAATGCATTCACGTTCAAGATTCTTTAAAACAAAATTAATCTTTTAGAACATGGAGAAGTACAGCACAGGAACCTGTGGCTCGTCATGTGTGTGCCAAACATGACGTGAAGCTAATCTCATCTGCCTGCATATGATTCATATCGTTCCATTCCTTGCATATCCATGTTCAAAACTCTCAGATTATACCCAATATCAATGATTTGGCAATGGGCGGCCACAGTGGTGCAGCGGTAGAGTTGCTGCCTTACAGCACTTGCAGCGCCGGAGACCCGGGTTCGATCCCGACCACGGGTGCTGTCTGTACGGAGTTTGTACATTCTCCCCGTGACCCCCGTGGGTTTTCTCCGTAATCTTCGGTTTCCTCCCACACTCCAAAGACGTACAGGTTTGTAGGCTAATTGGCTTGGTGTTTGTGTAAAAATTGTCCCTGGTGTGTGTGCAGGATAGTGTTAATGTGCGGGGATCGCTGGTCGGCGCGGACCCGGTCGGCCGAAGGGCCTGATTCCGCGCTGTATCTCTAAGCTAAAACGAAACTAAAAATCAATTATTTTGTTGAAACAATTCCAGAACATAGAACAGTGCAGCGCAGGATGTTTGCACCGAACACAATGCCAAGTTAAACTAATCTCATCTTCCTGCACATGATCCATATCCCTCCATTCCTTGCACTTCCATGAGCCTATCTAAATGTCTCATAAACACCGCTATCATATCATGCTTTTTTTTTCAGTCATACAGTGTGGAAACGGGCCCTTCGGCCCAACTTGCCCACACCGATCAACATGCCCCATTCGCACTAGTCCCACCTGCCTGCGTTTGGTCCATATCCCTCCAAACCTGTCCTATCCATGTACCTGTCCAAATGTCTCTTAACTGTTATAATCTTCTTCTTCTTATCGAGTCCACACGCAAGATTAGAAGTTGTTCAGCCAGAGCTGAACACACTTCTCGGCATCTGCACACGATGGTGTCTGTCTTGTCGCATCTTGTGCTTCTTGTGTGTGGTGGTGGAAAGATTGGTGGAAACAGGGCCGGGCGACATGAACGCTCTTTCCTTGACCCCTCCGTTATAATAATACCCACCACTCTTCATGTAAAGAAGTTATCCCTCAGATTGCTATTAAGTCTTTCCCCCCCCATGAGAGATCTATTCCTCTCATGATCGTGTACGCCTCTGTAAGATCACCTCTCATCCTCCTGTGCTCCAAGGAATAGAGTCTGTTCCTTCAGCAAATGCAAATGAGTGCGATAAAGGTGGAGATGATTAATTTGATAAGCTGTGTTCTCTTTAAATAGGTTACCTTACAAAAGGTCTGCCATGCAGAATGCTCACAGGTTGGTGTGTGGTATGAGTAATCAGATATTAGTGTGTGAAGCAGGTTAACCTCTCCATAGAAGATAAGGTGATACCAAACACAATAATGCTTGTTGCTAACACAGCACAAAAGCAATTTTAATCCCAACAGTCTCTCAGGCTGAAAATTGAGATGACTTCAATTGTACCCATTGCGCAGTCAAAAGCTTTTCACGGAGTCAACCTGAAGCCTGCAAGACCAGAGAGGAAATTATGCGCACTTTAAATTGAGCATTAGTGGGGAGTAATCTGATGGCAGCGGGATGTCAGGCCATAGATTACTGCAACCGGGAGATGATTCCTGCAGGTAATTGCCTTTAAATATTTTGACATATTTCCCCTGTATTTCCTCAGAATTATTAATATTAGCTCCTCACTCAGTTTTCTTGATGGATGTACTGCGAAGACACATCTGTGGGAAACGTAGTACCTGTGGCTCACCATTCTTGTGCATTTGACAATAAACCCCACTTGACGTGCTTTTATTGTGTGCATGGAAATGTAGATGGTGCCTGCGAGCGCTCCAAGTTAAGGGCCTGTCCCACTCGGGCAACCTAATCCGCGAATTCTTGCGTGTTTGCCCTCACAGTACGAGGTCATACGTGGTCTTCGTAACTCTCCTTCATGCTCGAGAGTGGTCTCCGCGTACTCGAGGCCTCAGCTAGGTCGCGGCGTTTTTTTCAATATGTTAAAAAAAATGCCCGCGAGTAAAAAAAGGTCATCATGGAAAAAAATCAATACTTTTTTTTACTCGTAGGTTTGGTCCGTAGTAGGTCGGCATGTTAGTGGGAGGTAATCAAGGGTAGTTGAAGGTAATCAAAGGTAGTCGTAGATAGTCTTCAACATAGTCGAAGGGAGATCGAAGGAGGTCACCTTCACTCTCCACTATTCGGTGTCCAATTTTCCCAAAGTTAGTCATAGCTAGTCGTAGCTAGTCAAAGCTGGTCTTGCAACATAGTCGAAGGAGATCTTCTACATAGTCGAAGGAGGTCTTCAACATGACATTTTTTTAAACTCTTCTAAACTCACTAATTAGGTGGCCCAAGTGGGACAGCCCCTTTAATCTTAGATTCTCTCGTCGCCCCCAACCCAGTGAGGAATGTGGGGAATCTGCTGTGGTGGATGTTTATGTTAACTTTTATATAGTTGTGTGTCTTGTTGCTTTTTTTTTTAGTACGGCTGTATGGTAATACGAATATCACTGTACCTTAATTAGTACACGTGACAATAAAAGACCTTTGAACTCTTTATTTAAGTGCACAAAGCAGGGTACTAGACAGCAAAATGAAGAAAAGGATGGAGGCACTGTGCAGGAAGGAACTGCAGATGCTGGTTTACACCGAAGGTAGACCAACATTTCTCAGCGGGACAGGCAGCATCTCTGGAGAGAAGGAATGGGTGGCGTTTCGGGACGAGACCCTTCGTCAGAAGACACTGAATATCCTTTTCCTCATGGGAATACTGTGCATAATTGATCAAGACCAGCTAGTACATAATAGACAAGAGTCTATTATGAGGAGGAATTTCTTTGGCCAATGGATGGTGGACCTGTGGAATCCATTGCCACAGACGGCCTTGGAGGGTAATTTTAAAGCAGAGATTGGCAGCTTCTTGATTATTACGGGTGTCAAAGGTTACGGGGAAAAGGCAGGAGAATGGGGTTGAGAGGGATAAAATAGATCCACCATGATCAATTGGTGGAGCAGACACGTTGGGCCTAATATCTTATGGTCTATTGAACCCTGGCATCTCATAGCTTAGACCAATCCACCCTAAGGTCACAGGCTAGCAAACCTCTTGGATTTTTCCTTATTTTTCACTCGTGCAAATGCATATGCTGGGATGTTCGACCATTAGCTTTTTGCATGCATCTTCAGTGTAAACCAGCATCTGCAGTTCCTTCCTACACAGTAGACATGTCTAAACGGACTTTATCAAGGCTCTTGTCAAGTCGCGTGTGGTAAGCTGTTGCAGAAGTTTAAATCACATGGAATCCAAGGTGTCGTTCATCGTCAATAGATTCGGATGAGAATGTTGCTTCAGGTTACAACATAAGGTCATAAGTCACATGAAGGTCACAACATATAATCCTCCAACATTTTCGCCACCTCCAATGGATCCCACTACTGGCCACATCTTCAGATCTTCACCCCTTTCTGCTTTCCGCAAAGACCGTTCCCTCCGCAACTCCCTGGTCAACTGGTCCCTTCCCACCCAAACCACCCCCTGCCCAGGTACTTTCCCCTGCAACCGCAGGAGATGCAACACCTGTCCCATTACCTCCCCCCCTTGACTCCATCCAAGGACCCAAACAGTCTTTCCAGGTGAGGCAGTGGTTCACCTGCACCTCCTCCAACCTCAACTACTGTATCCGCTGTTCCAGGTGTCAACCTCTGTACATCGGCGAGACCAAGCGCAGGCTCGGCGATCGTTTCACTGAACACCTCCGCTCAGTCCGCCTTAACCTACCTGATCTCCCTGTTGCTCAGCACTTTAACTACCCCGCCCATTCCAAATCTGACCTTTCTGTCCAGGGCCTCCTCCATGGCCAGAGTGAGGACCACCGTAAATTGGAGGAGCAGCACCTCACATTGTCAGAGTGAGGCCCAGCGCAGTAGTATGAACATTGACTTCTCTAACTTCAAATAGCCCGTGCTCTCCCTCTCTCTCTCTATCCCCTCCCCTACCCAGTTCTCCCACCAGTTTGACTGTCTCCGACTACATTCTACCTCTGTCCCGCCCACACCCGACATCAGTCTGAAGAAGGATCTCGACCCGAAACTTCACCCATTCCTTCTCTCCAGCAATGCTGCCTGTCTCGCTGAGTTACTCCAGCATTTTGTGTCTACCATAAGGTAATTAGTGATAGGAGCAGAATTAGGCCAATCGACCCATCAAGTCTACTCCGCCATTCAATCATGGTTGATCTATCTCTCCCTCCTAACCCCATTCTCCTGTCATCTCTCCATAACTCCCGACACATGTACTAATCAAGAATCTATCTATCTCTGCCTTTAAAATATCCATTAACTTCGCCTCCATAGACTTCTGTGGCAAAGAATTCCACAGATACATCATCCTCCAACTAAATAAGTTCTGAGGCTATGACCTCTAGTCCTAGACTCTCCCACTAGTGGAAACATCCTCACCACATCCACTAACAAGCCTTTCACTATTCGGTAAGTTTCAATGAGGTCCCCCCTCATTCTTCTAAACAGCAGCGAGTATTCGCTGGAACGCGATTAACTGAAAAGGTGGGAATGGGATCTCGAACCCCGATAAGTGCAAAGCGCAAATTAAACCGGGACTTGAACAGTTAATGGCTCAGCATTGGAAAGTGCTGTAGAACAGAACGACCAAGGGCTACAAGTACATCATTCCCTGAAAGTGGTGACACAGGTAGAAAGGGTGCTGAATGAATGAATGAATACGTTTATTGGCCAAGTATTCAAAAATAAGGAATTTGCCTTGATGCTCCGTCCGCAAGTGACAACATGACATACAGTGACAGTTAGGAATGACACATAAAACATTAAACATTAATAATAAAACATTATCGATTAAACGTGAATTAAACAAAATACCAGAGCAAAAGGAGGCTACAGATTTTCTTCACTTGCCTTTGTTGGTCAGGGCACTGAGTGGGAAAGGTGGGATGTCACGTTACAACTCTATAAGACGTTGGTGAGACCACACAGAGTTTTGCGCGCAATTCGGGTTGGAAGGATGGCATTAAACTGGGAAGAATGCATAAAGGATTCACAAGGATGCTGCAGGCAGTAGAAGGAACTGCAGATGCTGTAAAATCGAAGGTAGACAAAAGTGCTGGAGAAACTCAGCGGGTGCAGCAGCATCCATGGAACGAAGGAAATAGGCAACGTTTCGGGCCAAAACCCTTCTTCAGACTTTCTTCAGGAGTAGAAGGCTTGATTTATAAGGATACTGGGGACAAGCGTCGGATTTCTCCCTTAGTACACAGGAGTTTGAGGGGTGACCTGATAGGGGTACATAAAATAACGAGGGGCGTACATAAGGTGAATTGTCACAGTATTTTTCCTCAAGTGCAGGACAGTCTAAAACTATAGGGCACAGATTTAAGGTGAGAGGGGAAAGATTTAAAGGGGATCTGAGTCATAGAGTAATACAATGTGGAAACAGGCCGTTAGGCCCAACTTGCCCACACCGGTCAACATGTCCCAGCTATACTAGTCCCACCTGCCTGCGTTTGGTCCATATCCCTCTAAACCTGTCCTATCCATGTACCTGTCTAACTGTTTCTTAAATGTTGGGATCGTACATGGAGTACAGCGTAGGTTCACAAGGTTAATTCCCAGGATGGCGGGACGGTCATATGTTGATAGAATGGAGCGGCTGGGCTTGTATACTCAAATTTAGAAGGACGAGAGGGGATCTTATTGAAACATATAAGATTATTAAAGGTTTTGACATGCTAGAGGCAGGAAAAATGTTCCCAATGTTGGGGGAGTCCAGAACCTGAGGCTAAACCCATAGTTTATGAATAAGGGATAAGCCATTTAGAAAGGAGATGAGGAAAAACATTTTCACACAGAGTTGTGAGTCTGTGGAATTCTCCGCCTCAGAGGGCGGTGGAGGTGGTTCTCTGGATGTTTTCAAGAAAGAGTTGGATAGAGCTCTTAGGGATAGCGGAGGTAAGGGATATGGGGAAAAGGCAGGAACAGGCTACTGATTGTGGATGATCAGCCATGATCACACTGAATGGTACTGGCTCGAAGGGCCGAATGTCCTACTCCCGAAACCTATTGTCTATTGACCCAGCCCCAACTACCTCCTCTGGCAGCTTGTTCCATACACCCATCTGATGGGCAACTATTTAACACAGAGGATGGTGGGTATGTGGAATTAACTTCCAGAGGAAGTGGTGGAGGTATATATAATTGCACCATTAAAAATGTGAACAGGTACTTGGATTGAAACAGTTTAGAGGGATATGGGCCAAACATAGGTAAATAGACTTTTGACTTCACAGATACAGTGCTGAAATAGACCCTTCGGCCCACCGAGTCCGTGCTGACCAGCAATCACCCCTTATACTAGCACTAACCTACACACCAGGGACAATTTATAAATTTACCAAAGCCAATTAACCTCTCAACGTCACTGAAGTTTGGGAAGAAACAGGACACCCGGAGAAAACCCACGTGGTCACAGGGAGTTTATTTGAGTTTAGTTTATTGTCACGTGTCCAGAGGTACAATGAAAAGCTTTTGTTACGTCGTAACCAGTCAGCAGAAAGATTGTACATGATTACACTAGTTACAACTCTATAAGACGTGCCTAGTGCATAGATACAGCATAAAGGGAATAACATTTAGAGCCTGATCGAGTGCAATAGTTCGATCAAAGATAGTCCGAGGGTCTCCAATGAGCTAGATAGTAGCTCAGGGCTGTTCTCCAGTTGTTGGTAGGATGGTTCATTTGCCTGATAACTGCTGAGAAGAAACTGCCCCTGAATCTGGTACAAACCCCGTACAAACGGCACACGCAGTCACGGTGAAACCCAGGCCTCTGGCGCTGTAAGGTAGCAGATCTACCGGTGCGCCACTATGCCGTCCTAAATAGGACTAGCCCAGATAGATGTCTTGGTCGGTCGGCATGGATGGCTTGGGCTGAAGAGCCTGTTTCTGTGCTGTGTAACTCTGTGATACATAACCCATCTTGACGTACAAGTGTTTCCAGTGAGCACACATGCCTCTTCGGTCACAGTAGGGGATCATGGCTGATGATTCGACATTCACCAGAAGTACAGCGCCCTCCATAATGTTTGGGCCAAAGACCCATCATTTATTTATTTGCCTCTGTACTCCACAAATTGAGATTTGTAATAGAAAAATCACATGTGGTTAAAGTGCACTTTGTCAGATTTTATTAAAGACCATTTTTATACATTTTGGTTTCACCATGTAGAAATTGCAGCAGTGTTTATACATATTCCCCCCCATTTCAGGCACCATAATGTTTGGGACACAGCAACATCATGTAAATGAAAGTAGTCATGTTTAGTATTTTGTTGCATATCCCTTGCATGCAATGACAGCTTGAAGTCTGCGATTCATGGACATCACCAGTTGCTGGGTGTCCTCTCTGGTGATGCTCTGCCAGGCCTGTATTGCAGCCATCTTTAGCTATTGCGTGTTTTGGGAGCTAGTCCCCTTCAGTTATCTCTTCAGCATATAAAAGGCATGCTCAATAGGGTTCAGATCAGGTGATTGACTTGGCCACTCAAGAATTTACAATTTTTTAGCTTTGAAAAACTCCTTTGTTGCTTCAGCAGTATGTTTGGGATCATTGTCTTGCTGTAGAATGAACCGCTGGCCAATGAGTTTTGAGGCATTTGTTTGAACTTGAGCAGATAGGATGTGTCTATACACTTCAGAATTCATTATGCTACTACCATTAGCAGTTGTATCATCAATGAAGATAAGTGAGCCAGTACCTTCAGCAGCCATACATGCCCAGGACATAACACCCCCACCATTGTGTTTCACAGATGAGGTGGTATGCTTTGGATCTGGGCAGTTCCTTCTCTCCTCCATACTTTGCTCTTGCCATCACTCTGATATAAGTTAATCTTCGTCTCATCTGTCCACTAGACCATTTTCCAGAACAGTGGTTGCTCTTTTAAGTACTTCTTTGCAAACTGTAACCCCGCCATCCTATTTTTGCGGCTAACCAATGGTTTTGATCTTGCAGTGTAGCCTCTGTATTTCTGTTCATGAAGTCTTCTGCGTACAGTGGTCATTGACAAATCCACTTCTCTCCTGAAGGCAGACAAAAATGCTGGAGACTCAGCGGGTGAGGCAGCATCTATGGGGCGAAGGAAATAGGCAACGTTTCGGGTTGAAACCCTCTTCAGACTGATGTGAGGATCGGGGGGAGGGAGGAAGAAAGGATGAGGTGGAGCCAGAAGGCCGAGGGAGAGCTGAGAAGGGGAGGAGAAAGTAAGACTACCTGAAATTAGAGAAGTCAATGTGCAAACTGCCCAAGCGAAATATGAGGTGCTGCTCCTCAAATTTACGGTGGTCCTCACTCTGGCCATGGAGGAGGCCCTGGACAGAAAGGTCGGATTTCGAATGGGAGGAGGAGTTGAAGTGCTGAGCCACCGGGAGATCAGGTTGGTTAATGCGAACCGAGCGTAGGAGTGTCTCTGATCTGCCGGACAGGTGTTTGGGGGCTTTTCTTTATTGCAGAGAGAAGTCTTCTGTCATCAGCTGTGGAGGTCTTCCTTGGCCTGCCAATCCCATTACGATTAGTAAGCTCACCAGTGCTCTCTTTCTTCTTAATGATGTTCTAAACAGTTGATTTTGGTAAGACTAAGGTTTGGCTGATGTCTCTAACAGTGTTATTCTTGTTTCTCAGTCACATAATGGCTTTTTTGACTTTCATTGGCACAACTTTGGTCCTCATGTTGATAAACAGCAATAAAAGTTTCCAAAGGTGACGGAAAGACTGGAGGAAAGACTGGATGGTGAGAGCTCTCTTATGAAGGAGGCAATTAAACACAACCGAGTAATTGCAAACACCCGTGAAGCCAAGTGTCCCAAACATTATGGTGCCCTGAATTAGGGGGACTATGTATAAACACAGCTGTAACTTCTAAATGGTGAAACCAAAATGTATAAAAATGGCCTTTAGTAAAATCTGACAATGTGCACTTTAACCACATGTGATTTTTTTCTATTACAAATCTCAAATTGTGAAGTACAGAGGCAAATAAATAAATGATGGGTCTTTGTTCCAAACATTATGGAGGGCACTGTAATTCTTAAACATCACACTGTTACAAATGAGTGTTTTTGGTCAGCAATCAGATTAATCTCGCCATTCCCAACTGAAGTGGTTGTCAAGGGTAATTGCAATGCTCCATCTGTGAACCGCTGTGTTCAGTTTATTTAGTGCAAGCCAATGATCCAATCTGGAAATAACCTTGTTCGCTGAAACAAGTCAAGTCCACTTGGCAGGATAAAGCCTGGCAAGTGATAGGTGGATACGGGGGAAGGGGTGGAGGGGTCGATTGAGAGATGGGTGGGTAGTGATGGAGGGGTAAAAAGAAAGGTGTCAGATAAGGAGAGACGAGGAACGCAATGCAAAGAGGGATATGAATGAAAGGTTAAAGGACCTGTCCCACGAAGTGAGTTCACCCAAGAGCTCTCACGAGTAAAAAAAAATCAACCTCGTGGTTACTCATGGAAATTTTCACAGTGTTGAAAAAACCTCACGAGTTTCACGAGTTACCGCGTTTCCCGAGTACCTGCCGTTAGCGTTACGAGCCGCTACGAGACGTCCACGAGCTCCGACGTACCCGCTAAGTACATTCTACGTGCTTACCACGAGTTTGATTTTTTTTTAAACTCGGGAGAGCTCTTGGGTGAACGCACATCGTGGGACAGGGCCTTCAAGGGGAAGGGTAAAGATGGGGGATAACAGGCAATTGAGGGAAGGTAGACACAAAATGCTGGAGTAATTCAGCGGGACAGGCGGCATCTCTGGAGAGAAGGCATGGGTTTTAAAGAAGGATCTCGACCTGAAACCTCACCCATACCTTCTCTCCAGAGATGCTGCCTGTCCAGCTGAGTCACTCCAGCATTTTGTAACTATCTTTGGTTTAAACCAGCGTCTGCAGTTCCTTCCTACACAGGGAATTGAGGGTCTCGGGGGTGGGAGGTAAGTGCAGGAGGGGGGGGGGGGGGAAGGAGCAGAGCGACGGGGGATAGTCCACCATTCCGCTGACCATTTGCCACGCTTTGTCCCGCCCCATCTCTCTTTTACAGCTTTCTCTCCCCCTACTCCTATCAGCCTGGCGAAGGGTCCGGACCCGAATTATCGTTTGCCCATTCGCTGTGCAAATGTCGCCTGATCCGCTGAAATCCTCCGTGTGAATTCCTCCGCTGAATGTGTCTTTAGTTTAGTTTAGTTTGGTTTTGAGATCCACCATGGAAACAGGCCGTTCATTTCACCAAGTCCACGCTGACCATCTCCCTTCTCTCCTCTGAGCACTATTCCAAATGCTCCCTTTAAACTCACCAGGGTCCCTGTTCCCATTCACACTACTTCTATGTTATTCTACTTTCCTCTACTCTCCGCACATGAGGAGCATTTCTACAGAGGCCCAATTAACCGACAAACCCGCGCATTCACAAATTATAGGAGTACAATTAGGCCATTCGGCCCATCTAGTTCAGTTCAGTTCAGTTTTATTTATCATTTGTAGGTTAACACAGGGTCAACGGTACAATGAAATGTTTTTGACAACGGGTCACCTCAGCAATGATATTACAAGGATAAAATTAAGGTAAAAAAAACCTACTCCGCCATTCAATCATGGCTGATCTCTGCCTCCTAATCCTATTTTCCTGCCTTCTCCCCATAAACCTGGACACCCGTTCTAATCAGGAATTTGTCCATCTCTGTCGTAAAAATATCCACGTCTGTGGGACGTGGGAGGAAACGCGAGCACCCGGAGGAAATCAACGCGGTCACGGGGAGAACGTGCAAACTCTGCGCACAGACAGCAACCGAGGCCAGGATTGAACCCGGTTCTCTGGCGTGTGTAAGGCTGCGGCTCTGCCAGCCGTGCCACCGTGCCGTCCCTCTTTTGCAAGGCTGCTGAGGCCGTTTTATTTTTAATGGAAAACTCTGATCCTTACATCAAGAACTCGTTGTATGCGATCTGCATAATCAATGGGGGCAGCAAACAATGACTCAAAGATTTGGAAGACGATGGGAAAAGACAATTATTGAGGTTTGCTCAACGGCACATTGGCAACTGATGGGGGACGGAGTTTTATGTGATGACATCTCAACAAACGAAACAATTCCAGGCAAGGGAATCTACGAAAGCCTTGCCACTGATAAATCAGGTACGGCATATATTGACATACAAGTAAATGTGAGGTCTACTTTAATCCACTAAACTATCACAATGCTGAAGTTGATACAGTGTTCACTCAATCATTTCCTTTACACGCTCTGCCAACTATCGATTATCATTTGAATAGATGCAAAGAAAAGTGGCAATTATTTACGTCAGTCATACCTGGTGATAAATCCTCAGATGGAAGGTCCTTGTAGTCCTCTTGTTTCTTCAGCGATTGAGCTGTAGTTCCCTCACCTTTCTCTTCTCCGGGACACAGAGGGGTCAAGGCGCCGTCTGTTCAAGGGAGGGACAAAAACATGGATTAGCACACTCGAGATGTTTTCAAAGAGCAGCCTTGTCCCAATTGGTGCTTGCTCACCGAGACCGACCGCACAGCCGGTTAATCCCGTGGTGGGAAAGTGATTTGAAACAATTTGCAAAATCGATAGCTTGATTACCTGCCGTGAAATTGTACGCACTTGTCAGGCAATAACACAGCACTTGCAACACTGTGGATTAAAGCCAGGTGGAATACCGAGGAAGGCAAGGTTTTGTTAAGTAAATGAATTAATAAGTTTATTGGTCAGGTGTATTCACATACAAGTAACAACACGACATACAGTGACAGTTAGGAATGACGCATAAAACATTAAACATTAATAATAAAATATTATTGATCAAACATGTGATTTAAAAAAATACCAGAGCTAAAGGAGGCTACAGACTTTTAGTTGTTGAGTAGAGCTACTACTCGTGGAAAAAAAGCTGTTTTCATGTCTGGCTGTGGCAGCTTTGACAGTCCGGAGTCGCCTTCCAGAGGGAGGTGATTCAAAGAGTTGGCCAGGGTGAGAGGGGTCAGAGATTATCTTACCCGATCGCTTGCAGGCCCTTGCAGTGTACAGTTCATCAATGGAGGGAAGGCTGCAGCCAACAATCTTCTCTGCTGATCGGACGATTCGCTGCAGCCTCCGGATGTCGTGCTTGGTGGCTGAGCCAAACCAGACCATGATGCAGAAGGTGAAGACATACTCTACGATGGCCGTATAGAATCGGACCATCATTGCCTGTGGCAGATTGTGTTTCCTCAGCTGCCGCAGGAAGTACATCCTCTGTTGGGCCTTTTTGATAAACTAAGTACTTCCAGTACTTAAGTACTAAGTACTTAAAGTACTTCCACAGGGGGATGGCGCAGTGAAATTTGGGGGGGCTGCCAAGAACTAAGCGGGACCCGGCGTGGAGTGGGGGTGGTAGACGAAGAGAGGATGAGTACTTTTTGTAACTTTGTCAGTGCCTCTGCGGCGACTCCTTTGTGTACTTTGTATGCAGAAATAAAGAATGTTACCGTACCTAGCTAGGTATGGTGACAACAATGAACCGTCATCATCGGCTCAGGTTATGTGAGAGGCCTAAAGGGATGTCCCACTTAAGCCAGTTTGTAGGCGACTGCCGCCGACTGTCACAGTCGTAGCAGGTCGCTGAAAAACCGGCGACTGGACTCCCTCTACGACAATGTCTACAACAAGCCACAACAACCTACCAACTGGTCGACGTCAAGCTACGGCAAGCTACCGACAACCGGCGACCCATTAGGACGTCCACCTACGACAACCAAAGTCATCCTACGTCCACCCACGACAAGCTACGACAAGCTATGACCCTGTCGGCGACAACTGAAGACAATTCGGTCGCTGGTACCTGTCGCCGGTTGACGTAGGCAATTGCTGATGGAATTCACAGAAGTCAGCACCAGCGATAACATCCGTCACCTGGCGACAACCTGCGACAGCACCTACGTCAGGAGAAGTCAAGCTACGCTCATTGGCGTCAATGCCACTGTCGCCGACTGTCGCCAAAAATGTTTGAACATGTTGAAAATCCAGCGGCAACCAGAAAGACGCTACGACTCTTTGGGCGACTGAGGAGACTATTCATGACCATACAGGCGACACCCTTGCGACCATGTGGCGACAGCCTAGTCGCATGTAGTCGCCTAAAAAATCGCCAAAGTGGGACAGCCCCTTGAAGGTTTAGTATCAGGCTCACCAGATGATTTTTCTTCTCTCCTTTGAAACTCACTGAGGGACACTGTTACCGAGCTTCCTTTCAACCCACTGGGGCCCCAGTTTCTATACTCTTTTATAACTCACCAGGGCTCTTGATCCCACACACTCTGAAAACCTACAGATCATACTGTAAATTTGTTCCAATGCTACGTAATATCAAACGAAAAGTAAATCAAAAGTTTGTGCTGGGGTAGTAAGAGGATTAACCTCCAATAGACTGGGCCAGGACCGATCAGAGGGGGGGGCAACGAGTGGCACTTGGCATGGGCCTCATGCCTGTCTGCTTCAAAGTGATCTTGATTTGGGGGCTGCTAAAATTGGGAGGCCTCAGCTGGATCTTGGTTTGGGGGCCTCTAAAATTGAAATTGGCTTGGGCTACAGTTCATATGTGAGAGGGCCTGGACAGGGCTTGTATGCATTACTTAAAATGAGAGAATTTGTTAGCCTCTTTCAGCACTGTTTGTCCCGTAGTCTTCATGCTGACTCATTGTGGCATTCACGGTAAGCATTTCATGTCTACATCATTCTTTAAAAATAACTACTGATTTCTTTCTTCCTTCCTCCCTCTTTCCTGCCTTTTTAATTATAGAAGTTGAGAATTGAACTCAACTATCTTTGCACTGACACTGTGCTGAATGCCTTTTTGTCCCTAGGGGGTTTTGGAATGAGTTGCTGCTGAAGTCCATCAAAGAAGGGAGCAAACATGATGCATTCCTGGAGTCGAAAAGCCAGAGAGCTGATGAGAAGTATGGGAGGTGTGACTGATGAGAAAAACTGAGTATTGGGTCCAAGGGCTCATTGTTTTGTTGCTTCATGAATCGGAGAAAGCAGGATACTGATTTTGGATGGTCAGCCATGATCCTATTGAATTGCGGTGCTGGCTCGAACGTCTTACTCCAGCACGTTGCGCCTTTTTTTGGCATAAACCAGCATCTGCAGTTCTTAGTTTCTACGTTTATAATAACCCTTTATAGGTCAGTAACGTTATTCAGTCCTATGAACGGGAGCTCTCTGGTGGACAATGGTAGATGGAATGAGGTTACTGCAACAACCTTACGTCTTGGGACTTGAAAGTCTGCTGTTGTTATGGAGCTGGGACTTCTCAATAGGGCCAAGTTGGGGAATGGCAAACTTTCGGCATATTGTCAGTACAAAGGTAGCCAAGTTCAATTCTGCACGAATGAAAGAGATGTGAAGGAGGGAGGGAGATGTTAGAAGTTGTTTTTAAAGGATCACAAATACATGAAATGCTTTTCATGCATGCTTAATGAAACAACATGAATACACAGCCGGAGAAGGAGGATAACAATTCCCTGCTTGTGCTTTTCAGCAGCCTACTTCCACCTATCTTTATCTGGCACAGCGGTAGAGTTGCTGCCTTGCAGCGCCGGAGACCCGGGTTCGACCCAGACTATGGATGCTGTCTGTACGGAGTTTGTACGTTCTCCCCGCGACCTGCGTGGGTTTTCTCCGAGATCTTCGGTTTCCTCCAAAAACAGTACAGGTTTGTAGGTTAATTGGCTTGGTATCAGTGCAAATTGTCCCTAGTGTGTGTAGGATAGCGTTAAACCCCTGTCCCACGGTACGAGTTCATTTCAAGAGCTCTCCCGAGTTTGCCCTGATTCGAACTCGGAGATTTACGGTAATGGCCACTCGTCGGTACTCGGGGCTCTCGTGGACATTTTTCAACATGTTGAAAAATCTTCACAAGTCTTCCCGTGCTTACCTGCCATTAGCGAGTCTTCCCGAGTACCTGCCATTAGCGCTAAGACGTCCCCGAGCTCCGACGTACCCGCTACGTTCATTCTCCGTGCTTACCCCGAGTTTGATTTTTCTTAAACTCGGGAGAGCTCTTGGAATTAACTCGTACCGTGGGACAGGGCTATTAGTGTGCGGGGATCGCTGGTCGGTGCGGACTCGATGGGCCGAATGGGGCTTGTTTCCGTGCTGTATCGCTAAACTAAAGTAAAACCTTCCAGTCGTTTCTTCCACAAGTGTTTATCCAGGTTCTCATTCCAATAGGTATCTATTGCCACTGCAACCACAAGCTCAGCTCGCAAAATAAACTTTGCACATAAGTAAAGATAGCAGGATACATTTTTTTACTTATCCCCACCATCGAAGGGACCTAACGTAAGTGCTGCCTCAAGTAGGCTGCTGATATCAAATCAGCTGCGAATATGAAATATAATATCATCGCGGCACGGTGGCGCAGCGGTAGAGTTGCTGACTTACAGCGCCAGAGACCCGGGTTCCATCCTGACTACGGGTGCTGTCTGTACGGAGTTTGTACTGTACATTCACCCCGTGACCTGCGTGGGTTTCCTCCGAGATCTTTGGTTTCCCCCTGCACTCCAAAAACGTGCAGATTTGTCGGTTAATTGGGTTGGTATAATTGTAAAATTGTTCCTCGTGTGTGGGATGGTGCTAGTATACGGGGTAATTGCTGGACTCGTGGGCTGAAGGGCCTGTTTCCGCGCAGTATCTCTAGAGATTAGACACTTGAATTAGGAAAGCTAATTAGGTTTAGCAGTAGATCAACAGTCGAGGAAGATTTGAGTCTGAAGAAGGGCCTCGACACAAAACGCTGCCCATTCCTTCTCACCTGTCCCGCTGAGTTACTCCAGCATTTTGTGTCTATCTTCGGTTTAAACCAGCATCTGCAGTTCCTTCCTACACTAGCAGGATTTGAAAGCAGCTCCAAGGAACCATGCAAAATTTGGCTCTTGCTGGCACTGATTTCAAATTCCAGACTGATGAATAGTTTTGCCAAGTAAAAAACAAAACTACAACTTTAAGCTTTTCTAACCATTCAGCTGTGGCCTAATGTTGTATCATTCAATATAAACAGTCAGGCTTCAGCGGATTCCTATTACTCTCCAATTGTGTTTCCACTACTGGTCAAAGTCATTCCTGAACTTCCAATTTCCAAATTATGTTTTATGCCTACAGACATGTTTTATGAATCCTTAACACCAAATATTAGGGCGGCACAGCGGTAGAATTGCTGCCTTACAGCGCCCGATACCCTGGTTCGATCCTGACTAAAGGTGCTGCCTGGAAGGAGTTTGTACGTACTTCCCGTGACCACGTGGGTTTCCTCCGGGTGCTCTGGTTTCCTCCCACACTCCAAAGATGTACAGGTTTGCAGGTAATTGGCTTTGGAAAAATTGTGAATTGTCCTAAAACCCCTGTCCCACGGTACAAATTCATTCCAAGAGTTCTCCCGAGTTTGCCCTGATTCGAACTCGGAGATTTACGGTAACGGCCACTCGTCGGTACTCGGGGCTCTCGTGGACATTTTTCATCATGTTGAAAAATCTTCACAAGATCTTTACCTGCCGTTAGCAAGTCTTCCCGAGTACCTGCCGTTAGCGTTACGAGCCGCTAAGAGACGTCCCCGAACTCCGACGTACCCGCCACGTTCATTCTCCATGCTTACCCCCACGAGTTTGATTTTTTTTTAACTCGGGAGAGCTCTTGGAATGAACTCGCACCGTGGGACAGGGCTATTAGTTTATGTAGGATAGTGTTATGGGCCTGTCCCACTTCAGGCGATTTTTTTAGGCCACTGCCAGCGACTCGGACAATGGAATTCATCGAAGTCAGCACCGGTGACAACCTACGTCACCTGGCGACAACTTACGTTATCCTGGCGACAACCTACGACATCAAAAATTGTCGGCACTGTAGCCGAAAATATTTCAACATGTTGAAAACTTTTCGGCAGTCGCCTGTAAATCAGTTTTGTTGGACAGTTGCCTAAAAAAGCGCCTAAGTGGGACAGGCCCATAAGTGTACAGGTGAATGCTGTTGGGCTGAAGGTCCTGCTTTGCCACTGTATCACTAAAATCTCTAATCTAAAATTATGTCCAAATAATGACAGAAATATGGGCATATGCAGCACGATGCTTGAAGCAGATACTCTACCACTCTCTCCAGAGCCCCAGTTTATCAGTGTAGAAGTTCCTCAAGGCAGTGTCCTTGCTCTGACCATCTTCAACTATGTTATCAATGACTTTCCTTCCATCAGAAGCACCAAGGTCGAGATGTTCACCAATGATTTTGCAATGTGCAATTCCATTCGCAAGACAGACTATTGACCGACCTCTACTGCAAACCTACTGACCCATAGCTATCCAGACTACACTTCTTCCCGCCCTGCTTCCTGTAAAGACTCTATCCTCTACTCCCAATTCCTCCGTCTACGCCGCATCTGCGCCCAGGATGAGGTTTTCCATATTTGATCATCGGAGATGTCCTCATTTTTCGGAAATGGGGATTCCCCTCTTCCATTATAGATGAGGCTCTCCTCGATATCCCACAGCTCTGCTCTTGCTCCCCCTCCCCCCATTCATAACAAGGAGAGTCCTTCTTGTCCACACCTTCCACCCCATCAGCTGTTACATACAGCATATAATCCTCCAACACTTTCGCCACCTCCAACGGGATCCCACTACCGGCCACATCTTCCCGTCTCCACTCCTTTCTGCTTTCCGCAGAGACAGTTCCCTCCGCAACTCCCTGGTCAACTCGTCCCTTCCCATCCAAACCACCCCGTCCCCAGGTACTTTCCTCTGCAATCACAGGAGATGCAACACCTGTCCCTTTACCTCCCCCCTCGACTCCATCCAAGGACCCCGACAGCCTTTTCAGGTGAGGCAGAGGTTCACTTGTACCTCCTACAACCTCATCTACTGTATGCACTGTTCCAGGTGTCCACTCCTGTATATCGGCGAGACCAAGCGCAGGATCGGCGATCGGTTCGCTGAACACCTCCGCTCAGTCCGCCTTAACCTACCTGATCTCCCGGTTGCTCAGCACTGTAACTCCCCCCCCCATTCCCAATCTGACCTTTCTGTCCTGGGCCTCCTCCGTTGTCAGAGTGAGGCCCAGCGCAAAATGGAGGAACAGCACCTCATATTTCGTTTGGGTAGCTTACACCACAACAGTATGAACACTGACTTCTCTAACTTCAAATAGCCTTTGCTTTCCCTCTCTCTCCATCCCCTCCCCCTTCCCAGTTCTCCCACCAGTCTTACTGCTTCCGACTACATTCTACCTCTGTCCTGCCTCCTCCCCTGACATCAGTTTGGAGAAGGGTCGGGACCCGAAACGTCGCCCGTTCCTTCTCTCCAGAGATGCTGCCTGTCCCGCTTCTTCTTCTTTCGTGTGGCGTGCGCAGCCTAAAGTTGTAGGACAACTTGTTCTATTTGATCTTCCGTTTGTGCACGTCGAGTTGAAACGGGGCGGACCACGTGAAGGTTGCAATCTTCCACCCCCCTGTCCCGCTGAGTTACTCTAGCATTTTGTGTCTATCTTTACACTTCTCTACTTGTACGCAGCCAATTTTAGACAATATTCAGGCATAGTTTGGGGTGGTGCAGCGGTAGAGTTGCTGCCTTACAGTGCCGAAGACCCGGGTTCAATCCTGACTACGGGTATTGTTTGTATGGAGTTTGTACGCTCTCCCCGTGAGCTGTGTGGCTTTTCCTCCCACACTCCAAGACGTACAGGTTTGTTGGTTAATTGGCTTGGTGTAAGTGTAAATTGGCCCTCGTGTGTGCAGGGTAGTGTAAATGTGCGGGGATCGCTGGTCGGCGCGGACTCGGTGGACCAAGGGGCTTGTTTCCGCACTGTGTCTCTACACTAAACATCATTGAAAGGCTTCCTTCATCCTCCTGGAAGGGCACATGGTGGCGCAGCGGTCGAGACCCTGGTTCAACCCTGACCTCGGGTGCCGTCAGCGTGGAGTTTGCGCGTTCTCCCTGTGAGTCTCCTCCGGGTGCTCCGGTTCCCTCCCACATCCCAAAGACGTGCGGCGGGTTTGTGGGCTGATTGGCCCTCTGTAAATTGCCCCCGGTGTATAAGGAGTGGACGCGGCTGTGGGGGTTACATTGAAATGTAGTGAATGGGCGATCGATGGTCTGCACTGACTCGGTGGGCTGAAGGGCCTGTCTCCATGCTGTTTCGCTGGACCAAACGAAGTGCGCCACCTTTGCTTCCCTTGTGCATTCATCTCCGCTGATGAAACCAAACGTGTAAGGTTCAACCAGCTCACATTTTGTGCACGGAACTGATGACAAATGACTTCTTGTACAGGTAATACTTCTCGTTTAGGTATAACTTCTGAGGAGCTGTCACTGTAATGCAGAAACTAATTTGCACAAAACAACAGCTCATAAATGATAAATGAACGAATCAATTTTTTCGGAATTGTTTGGAAGAGGAAATTCTTGCCCAGCAGACCAGGCGAACGAGGTTCTGTTCTGATGAATAGTCACCGACTGGAAACATTAAACCTGTCTTCTCATCATAAATGCTGTCGACCCTTCCGAGTATTTTCGATACTTGCTGTTTTTGTTTTAGATTTCCAACATCGGTAATTTGTATTTTCACTCGTTTAGATTAGCTGAACTGCTTGCTCGTTTGTGAATTATACAGCGCTATCATTTCTATTTACCTGATGTCTGGCATGTTTTAAACGTCCAACCTGGAAATTTGCACCCGTGGCAATGCAGCACTCCTTCAGTACCCCACCAAACGCAGACCGGACCATCATGCAAACCAACCTCCCTTCCATTATCTCCATCTACACGTCACGCAGCCTCGGCAAGGCCAGCAGCATAATCAAGGACGAGTCGCACCCTGGTCACTCCCTCTTCTCCCCTCTCCCATCGGGCAAGAGGTACAGAAGTGTGGAAATGCACACCTCCACATTCAGGGATAGTCTCTTCCCAGCTGTTATCAGACTTTACAGATACAGTGTGGAAACAGGCCCTTCGGCCCAACTGTGCCGAACAGCGATCACCCCATACACTAGCACTGCCCTGCACATTATAGACAATTTACAATCTTACTGAAGCCAATTAACTTAAAAACCTGTACATCTTTGGGATTTGAGAGGGAACTGGAGCACCTGGAGAAAACCCACGTGGTCACAATGAGAATGTACAAGCAGTATCCGAGGTCAGAATTGAACCCTCTTCCCAGACTCTGTCAACTCCACTGCTGCGCCACTGTGTCGCCCTAGATATTCTTCGGAGCTGCCGCCTGACCTGCTGAGTTCTCCAGCACTCTATGTGTTTTTTGTCAATCTTCATTGTTATGGGCCTGTCCCACTGTACGAGGTAATTCAAGAGCTCTCCCGAGTTTAAAAAAAAAAATCAAACTCGTGGTAAGCACGTAGAATGTACATAGCGGGTACGTCAGAGCTCAGGGACGTCTCTTAGCGGCTCGTAACGCTAACGGCAGGTACTCGGGAAGCGCGGTAAGCTCATGAAGACTCGTGAAGATTTTTCAACATGTTGAAAAATGTCCACGAGAGAGAGCCCTGAGTACCTACGAGCGGCTATAACTGCAATTCTCCGAGTTCGAATCAGGGCAAACTCGGGAGAACTCTTGAATTAACTCGTACCGTGGGACAGCCCCATTAAGATTGGTTTGCCTACCAAAGAAAAGACACACCAACATGTTGTGTTTTTCTTTGGTGAGCAAACCAAAGAAGATTTACAGCTTGATTTATGGCATGGAATGGCTGCTCCAGGAATAGAAAAGGCCTCTTCCCCAGAGTTTAGAGGAATACAACATTTTTAGATGACATGATGGATGCTAAAGACATATTTCCCCTGGCTGAAGGTAGAGAACTAAAGAGCATCATCTCTGGATAAGGAGTCAATTATTTTAAGAATGAGTTGAGGAACATTTCTTTACTCGTTGTAATTTTCGGTTCCAAAGGTCTGTGGATAATTGGTTAAGTACATGCAAGGCCAAACGATCTTTAAGCAGAAAATTAAAAAATCTGGGGATAAGCGTAATCTCAAAACAAATTAACAGGATAAAAAGGGTAAAAGGATAAACAGGATAAAAAGGAATCTTTGACAGACTTCCCAACTTGAATGTTAGAATGTCTTTTTATTTACACGTTGTTGTTCAACTTTCTGCTTTTCAACTATAACACTTTTTGTTTTAACATAGAACATGGAAAGGTACTCCATCTGAAGAAGGGTTCCGACCCGAAACGTCACCTATTCCTTTTCTCCAAAGATGCTGCCTGACCTGCTGTGTTCAGGGCCTGTCCCACTTGGCGATTTTTACGGCGACTGCCGGCATCATTGACAGATGTATCAGGTCATCGAAAAATTTGTGGCGTGACAACGTATTGACGCTCGCTGTTTTTTCAAGTGTCGCAACATTTTTTTTGTCGCCGCTGAATTTTGAAATGTTCAAAATCTTTTGGCGACACTGATATGACGCTGGCAGCTGCCGAAAAAATCGCCAAGTGGGACAGGCCCTTGACTCCAGCACTTTACGTCTACAGCGGTAGAGCTGCTGCCTCACAGCGGCATAGACCCGGGAGTTTGACCCTGACTACCGGTGCTGTCTGTACGGAGTATGTACGTTCTCCCCGTAACCGGCGTGGGATTTCTCCGAGATCTTCGGTTTCCTCCCACACTCCATCGAAGGGATCTATCGCAGTCGCTGCCTCAAAAAGGCTGCCAGCATCATCAAGGAATCACACCATCCTGGCCACACACTCATCTCTCCGCTGCCATCGGGTAGAGGGTACAGGAGCCTGAAATCTGTTACAGCCACAGCTTCTTCCCCACAGTCATCAGGCTATTAAACTCGCCATCAAACTCTGAACCATAAGAGCCTATTGCACTTTATCTGTTTATTTATATGTGTATATATGGTCTATGCTATATAGACACACTGACCTGTTCTGTATTTATGCTTACAATACTCTGTTGTGCTGCAGCAAGCAAGAATTTCATTGCCCTATCTGGGACACATGACAATAAAACTCTCTTGACTTGACTTGACTTGACGTACAGGTTTGTAGGTTAATTGGCTTGGTATAAATGTTTAAAAAAATGTCCCTAGTGTGTATAGGTTAGTGTTAGTGTGCTGGGGATCGCTGGTCGGTGAGCCAAAGGGCCTGATTCTGTGCTGTATCTCGAAACTAAACTGGACCAAACCTCCACCACCACCCCTGGCATTGCGTTCCAGGCCTCCACCACTCCATAAGAAACATCTCTATCCTTATGCTCCATGTTCCTTGCAAAGAAGTGCAATATTCCCAAATCCTTGCAGTACATACTTGGAATTCCTTTGTTGCACCTTACAAAGGTCCATGTCCCTTTGCATTGCAACTACTCGTGGTCGCGCTCCATTGCAACAATACAGGCACCTTGTGTATATGTGAGGTTATATGAGGTTATCCATTTTCGTGGCAAGAACAGGAAGGCAGATTATGAACTGAATGGTGTCAGGTTAGGAAAAGGGTAGGTGCAACGAGACCTGGGTGTGCTTGTACATCAGTCACTGAAAGTAAACATGCAGGTACAGCAGGCAGTGAAGAAAGCTAATGCATGTTGGCCTTCATTGAGAGATGATTTGAATTTAGGAGCAAGGAGGTCCTGCTGCAGTTGTACAGGGCCCTGGTGAGATCGCACCTGGAATATTGTGTTCAGTTTTGATCTCCAAACTTGAGGAAAGGCATTGAGGGAGTGCAGCGTAGTTTACCACGTTAATTCCCGGGATGGCGGGACTGACATATGATGAAAGAATAGGGTCGACTGGGCTTGTATCCACTGGAATTTGGAATGATGAGAGGGGATCTTACAGAAACATACAACATTCTGACTTCCGGTGGCGCCATGGAGGGCTAGAGAGTAACACCAGCCAGCTCCGTGAAAAAAACAAGGAAAAAACCGGGGCGAAAAGATCTACCTGCTGCCTGCTGTTTCTGCACCGGCTGCCGTGAGTGACGTCATCAGGCGTGCGACTCGTAATGGCAACACAGTGCAGCCCACCCGTGGATAAATCAAAACTTCGATATCCAAGACAAAAAACGGCAGAACAAGAACAAGGCCCGACTGAAGCCTCGGGCTCAGGTAGGACACTATCCCAAGAAGATGTGTCGAAAAAATCGTAGAAAAAATCGGAAATTGAAGAACTTAAAAGTTTTTTTTGTACAAGAAATGGCAGAGTTAAAGAAAGAAATAAAGTTGGAATTAAAGACTGAACTGGCAAAAATGAATTTTAAGGAAGAAATAGAAAAAATCAAGGAGGCGATGAAAGAGTTAAAGTCTGAAATCAATATCTCGGCCACGGAATTATCTGACACATTGCGAAAGGAAATTGCAGAAATATTAACGGATCAAGCTGCAAATATAGTGGAAGAGATGAATGATAAAATCCAAAATAAGATGGAATCAGAGCTGGAACCTGAGGAGGAAGAACTGAAGGAGCAGTCGACAGCCATAAAGAACCTTGAAGATTTAGCCGAAAAAAGTGCTCAGACTATGAAAACACTCCTCAAAGAAAATCAATGTCTATCTGATTTACTGGGCAAAATAACTGATAAATGTACCGAGTTGGAAGGACGCCAGAGAAGACAGAACCTAAGGATCGTGGGTATTCGAGAAGGGAAAGAAAACAATCAAGATACCCGGGAGTTTACTGCAAACATATTGCAAAAGGTTTTATCTCTGGAACAAAAGCCTTTACTAGCCTGAGCACACAGAGTAATGAGACGTTATACAAAGCAAGACGCCCCTCCAAGACAAATGATAGTAAAAGTCCAGTATGATCATGTCCTGGAGGAGATGATGAACAAAATTGTAAAAAATAGAAATCTTACATAAGAAGAAGATTCGATCAGCATTTATCGAGACTACCCAGCAGAGGTCTCCAAGAAACGAAATGCGTTCAAGGAGACCAAAAGAATTTTGAAGGAAGTGAAGAATTTGAAGTACAGTCTGAGGTACCCAGCCACCCTGAGAGTCACCTACAACCAGGAAGAACATTATTTCAAAAACCCAGCGGATGCAATGAACTTTGCCCAGGGGATTAAGGAACGAGAGGACGACTGAATGAAATCTTCAAAGATGAACTATACCAACAAATAAATTGTATTTTCAGGATTGGAGTGGACTATGGACTTGTTGCACTTAAAGAAGATGGAGAAGGATGCGGATTGGAGACTCGGATTGGAGATACGGATTGGAGACTCTCCTATGGATACTAACAATTAGAATAATAACACTACTAATATTAATAACTAACAAATACTAAAATTTATACAGCGGTATTATTATTAATTAAAGCTGATAACTACCAATTAATGATTAACAACTAATTGTAGCTGATTTACTTAGAATTAGGTAAGTAAATATAATCACACAGAATATAAAGTTTGACTTCATTTATCCCCCTGGCACTTTTATTTATTTTTTTATTTTATTTTTATTTTCCTCCCCTTTTTATTTATTTATTTATTTTTAATTATATCTTTTAATATGTATTAAGTATAGATATTATCATATACTTGACCGATGGATCCTGTACACATCAGAGTTTAATATTCCCGGTTAAATATTTTTATGGAATAACAATTTTAAGGAACCATGGAGATGGATAAGTTTGTAACATCGACTACGGAAGTCGGTAGATTGCTAGCCATGGTAGTATGGCTAACACTAACTACACTAATATTAGATGTAGTTTTTTCTCTCTTTGTGCACCCTATTAATCTCTTAATCTATCCTTTTTTTATATATTATTCTTTGTTATTATTTTATATTTGAATGGAGTTATAAATTAACACAAAGGAGATATATACGTGAGAGATACCCAAGGGTCTTGAAATTCATCTATTCGGAGCAGGTGTAAAGTCGGGTATGTCGAGCTGAACCATTTGCTCTATTACATACCTCCTTAGATAAAAGTTGCAAGATTTAAAAACGAATACGGGGAATGGAGGAATAACGTTTTGTAGCTGGAATGTTAAAGGTATTAACGAACCAATTAAGAGAGGTAAAGTATTAGCACATTTAAAAGCACTTAAAGTAGACGTGACATTTATCCAAGAGACACATCTAAAAATAGATGCAGAGCATAGATTAAAGGCTAAATGGATTGACAAAGCGCATCATTCTTCTTTTACACACAAATCTAGTAGCAATATTAATTCGTAAAGGCATTTCATTTAAACACACTTCAACTATAACTGATAGTGATGGTAGATATATTATTGTAATAGGAGAATTATACACACAAAAAATGATTTTTGTCAATGTATATGGCCCAAATTTTGACAGCCCACTGTTTTTTAAGAAAATATTTAATACTATCCCAGAATTACCACAATACAACCTAATAATTGGAGGAGATTTAAATTGTACACTAGATCCTTATTTAGACAGATCATCAGGACAACGGAAAATTAAATCGCATTCCAGTGATCTAATAAATGCACATACAGATACTAGTAATATTAAAGATGTTTGGAGAATGCAAAACCCAGCTGGGCGAGAATATTCATTTTACTCACCTGTGCATAAAACCTATTCAAGAATAGATTATTTTTTGGTAGATTTAAAACTTATCCCATTCACTTATAATTCAAAATATCATAATATTATAATCTCAGATCACGCACCTTTAACTTTTATGATTAAAATAACTGGTAAAACGGAAAAACAGGGACAATGGAGATTTAACCCACAAATTTTAAAAGACAAAATAACTCAAGAAGACATCACAAAACAGATTACGATTTTCTTTGAAATAAATGATAAGCCAGAAATACCTTCGTCCCTATTATGGGAAACTTTTAAAGCGTATGTTCGGGGAATTATGATATCCTCTCAAGCATTTTATAATAAAGAGAATCGGAGGGAACAACAGGCATTGGAAAAGGAGATCAAATAATTAGACACAGAAAACGCTGCTAACCCAACCATGATAAAACATAATAAAATCTCTGCATTGAAATATAAATTAAATAAAATACAGTCAGACCAAGTTGCAAAACTCTACCAATATACTAAACAAATACAATTTGAATTTGGAGATAAACTACAAAAAATATTGGCTCGCCAATTACGAAAATTGGAGGGAGAAAAATTAATCCATAGGATTAAATCAGACAAAGGTGAATTACTAGTACAAACTAAAGATATAAATGAGAGATTTTTGCAATATTATAAAAATTTATATTCAGCCAAAACGACAGAAAATCAGACTGGAATTGAAACATTTTTAAAAAATTGTAATCTAAAAGGACTGGATTTAGAAAATAGAGAATCACTAAACGCTGAAATAACTACTAAGGAAATCGAAGAATCTATTAGGTCATTAAAAAATGGTAAAACTCCAGGATCGGATGGTATTGGTTCGGAATTTTATAAAACATTCTATGATCTGATAGCACCACGTTTGAAGACACTTTATGAATATATTTATGACCAACAGAAATTACCAGAAACGTTAAATGAATCTATTATAACGCTTATACCTAAATTAGATAAAGATCTGGATGATCCAGGGTCGTATAGAGCCATAACTCTTTTAAATACTGATCAAAAAATATTAACCAAAATACTAGCACAAAGACTAAATACAGTGATTAATACAGTAATTAATTCAGATCATACAGGATTTATACCAAAACGATACTCCTCATATAACCTGAGACGATTATTCAATATTATATACTCGAAAATAAATATTAATAAAGATCTAGCAATTATCTCATTAGACACAGAGAAAGCTTTTGATGAGCTTGAATGGTCTTATTTATTTTCGGTTATGGAAACTTTTCAGTTGGGAGAGAAGTTTATAAAATGGGTTAAACTACTATATACCAATCCAACAGCTAGAATATTAACAAATCAAATGTTATCAACTAAATTTAATTTATCCAGAGGCTGTAGACAAGGTTGTCCTCTATCCCCACTACTGTTCGCACTGGCAATTGAACCATTAGCACAATCCGTGAGATTACATCCTGAAATATACGGGTATGAAACCAAAGAAACTGAAAATAAAATCTCTTTATACGCAGACGATGTATTACTTTATATTACAAAGCCTGAAACTAGTATCCCTAACTTATTAGATTTAATAACTCAATTTGGCTTGTTTTCAGGATATAGAATTAATTGGAATAAAAGTGAACTTATGCCAATAATGGGAAATAACCCACATATACTACAACAATTTCCTTTCAAGATAGCAAATGAAAAAAACAAATATCTTGGAATTTATGTAACAAAAAGATATGATTCTTTATTTAAATCTAATTTCCCACCCCTACTGAATAAACTACTTAAGAATATCCTATATTGGAAAACATTACCTATTTCAATGCTAGGTAGAATTAATGCGATAACAATGATTTTTCTTCCGCAATTATTATACCTGTTTCAACTGATCCCGATATATTTTCCTAAATTTTTTTTTAAGAAAGTGGACTCTATAGTTACCAATTTTATTAGAATAAATAAAAAAACATCTATGTAAATCAAAAATAAATGGAGGTTTTGCACTACCTAATTTTATGTTTTACTACTGGGGCAGTTAATATTAAAAATATGAATTTTTGGTTGGAAGAATTGGATAAACAGCCAAACTGGTTAAAAATGGAAAAGGAAGATTGTTCACCTTTCGAAATTAGCTCGATTTTATTTGCCAATACTAAAATACGTAAGAAAATTTATAGAAGAAATCCAAAAACAGGAAGTGGGATACGTATCTGGAAACAATTAAAGAAAACATTAAAATTGGAAAGTATACCACTGGCTCTTCCCATTGTAAACAACATTACTTTTAAACCCTCAATGATGGATGAACGTTTTTTACAATGGAAGAACTATGGAATTAATAAGATGGGTGATCTCTACAGGGAAAGTCTCTTTCTTTCATTTCAGGAATTACAACAAAATTACGGATTACACTCAAAAGAGTACTTTAGATATTTACAAATTAGAGACTATGTTAAATCAAACACACAGGATTTTAGAAATAGAAAGACAGAAATTTTAGATGAATGTCTAAATAAATATCCGAACACAGAAAAATTAATATATATTTATAATATTTCATTGGAAAATGATGTACCAATGTCGGAAATATATAGGCAAGTATGGGAAAACGAATTAGGTCAAACAATTAGTCTAGAAGTATGGAATGAAAATTTACAACATATACACCACTGCTCATTAAATGCCAGACACTCTTTGATACAATTTAAAGTTTTACATAGATTACACTTTTCAAAATCCAAATTAAACAGAATTTGTTCAAATGTTTCTGCTACATGTGACAAATGTCAGCATTTAGAAGCTAATCTAACGCACTCATTCACAAAATGTATAAAAATTACTAACTTTTGGACAGAAATTTTTAAGATAATCTCAAATGTAGTAAATGCAAATCTGACTCCAGACTCAAAATTAATCATATTAGGAATATTAGAAACGATCAACTACTAACAACACAGCAAATAATTTTTATCGATTATAGTTTAATAATTGGATAAAAATTAATATTAAGATTTTGGAAAGGTCCTACATCCCCCACAATCAAAATGTGGATTACAGAAATGTCGGAGACACTTCATCTGGAAAGATTAAGACTTGTCCTTTTGGACAAGCTAGATCAGTTCAGAGGAATATGGTCTCCATTTATTGAATATTTAAAGGGTCAAGGTGGTCCGGTTCGAGGGCCTGACTGAAACCTGAATGAAGGAATAGATGAAGAACTATATATAACAGACCACTGATATATCTCCAATGAAGTATAGCCTGCTTAATACTCCACTCATATTACTGATTTTCTACTTTTATTTTATTTCTCTTTACTACTTCTCTTTACTATCTTCTTTCTGTTATAAAATAATAAAAAGTATAGAAGTATAAATAAGAATGATTGTAAACTTTAAAAATATTAAGAATGTATGTGACGAATAATGTGTCTCTTTCTTTTTATTTTATGTTATTCCTTCTTAATATGTATTTACTTCTAATAAAAATATTTTACAAAAAGAAACATACAACATTCTTAAAGGATTGGACAGGCTACATGCAGGAAAAATGTTCCCGATGTTGGGGGAGTCCAGAACCAGGGACACAGTTTAAGAATAAGGGGTAAGGCCATTTACCCCTTATTAGGACTGAGATTAGGAAAAACATTTTCACCCAGAGAGTTGTGAATCTGTGGAATTCTCAGCCACAGAAGGCAGTGGAAGCCAATTCACTGGATGTTTTCAAGGGATAGTTAAATTTAGCTCTTAGGGCTAATGGAATCAATGGACATGGGGAGAAAGCAGGAACGGGGTACTGATTTAGATGATCAGCCGAATGGCCTATTCCTGCACCTATTGTCTATGTTTCTGCGCGGGGTTCACATTCTTGAAAAGCAGCTTCCAATTCAAAACCACGGAAACATATAAATGTAATCATTTAAACAAGATTAAATTTGAGTATGTTACATAAAAAATACAGTTGTCAATTAGGTTTTGGTACTAATTAAACATGTTCGCTAATATAAAAACAGATGTGTCATCTGTCCACGTTCTCCAGAGATGCTACCTGACCCGATGAGCTACTTGTCCAGCACTCTGCATCTTTTTTTGTAAACTAGCAATTGCATTTGCTTGCAAATACCCCTTCCAAAGTGATTAACTTTTCACAATTTCCCACGTTTCTTCTCAGCTCCTTGCTGAATGGTTCCCCCCCCCCCCCCGCGTGAGATGGTTCCATACAACCCCGGCTGAAAGTACTCCTCGCAAATTTGTGGCCTCAATCCAGCGGGATCCCCTTGTGCTGCCTTGAAACTTTTGCCCGTGTGGAGCCTTCAACTTTACAAAGAGGCGATGAGCCATTTCGGATCAATCTTCTGGATCATTTTGCGAAATGGAAAATTAAACGTCTACTGTGATCAGTTCGCATTGAGAATAAAAAGGCACAAAGGATTACTTTTCTCTCTGGTAAGTGCTGTTCGAATCTGCCTGCATTTCAAAAACAATTTAACGGCAGCTATTTGGGCTGAGAACAAATATTTTTTTCTCTTATTACAGAGTGTAATACATTTAAACATAATAGACAGGGTTTAGTTCCCATGGAAGCCATTAACCAGGACACTGCATCAGAACCAGAGAAAATTACAGATCAGTGGTATTCCGCACACTTGTAGCTGCACTGATAACATGACAAATATTATTAACCTGCTATATGAACTTTGATTTGGCAGCTGGATTTTTTTTCTTTTTTCTTCCAAGGATGCACAAGTTTAGATTTCCGCATTAAAAATCAGACATGGAATTTTCGCAAGGCTGGTCCATAGAACGTAGATAGACACAAAGTGCTAGAGTAACTCAGTAGGTCAGACAGCATCTCTGGAGAAAAGGAATAGGTGACGTTTCGGGACGAGACCCTTCTTCAGACCATCCTTCATAGAATGTAGAACAATACAGAGTAGGAGGTGGACCTCCGGCCCACAATGTTTGCATGTTAAACTGATCTCATCTGCCTGTCGATGATCGATATCCTTTTATTCCCTGGACTTCCATATAAGCCTCTTTAGTTTACTTTAGTATATTTAGAGATACAGCCCAGGCCCGTGCCGACCAGCGATCCCCACACACTAGCATTAATCCTCTACACACTAGGGTGTGGGAGGAAACCGGAGCACCTGGAGAAAACCCGCGCGGTCACAAGGAGAAGGTACAAACTCCGTACAGACAGCGCCTGTAGTCAGGGTCGTACCCGGGTCTCTAGCACTGTAAGGCAGCAGCTCTACCGCTGCGCCACCGTACCGCCCTGCTTAAATGCCGCCATCGTATCTGGCTCCACCACCACCCCTGGCAATATCTTCCAGGCACCCACCACTCTCGGTGTTAGCCCTGTACATCTCCATTAAACTTTCCCCTTCTCATGTTAGAGCTATGCCCTTTAGTTTTAGACATTTCCACCCTGAGAACAAGGTTCTGACTGTCTACCCTATCTATGCTGTCCATGTCAAAGCGTTAAAATAAATTAGAAATGTATAACATTAATGCTAAGTTTCACAGTCCATTGACACAGACACATACTTTTATTTTGCTGGTATGAGAAACTGCACCATTTGTAAATCTCGACAATTACAACCAATTAATACGCAATCAAAAGAAATGGATGTTAAATACAGTCAAAGGGTATGGTGAACGTATAGACATTTGGAAAGAAATAAACAATTAATTACCAACTGAGGCTGATCTGAAGCCTCAGTTAGTAACTAATCTGAACTAGTCTCCTTATCTGAAGACAGACACAAAAAGTTGGAGTAACTCAGCGGGACAGGCAGCATCTCTGGAGAGAAGGAATAGGTGACGTTTTGGGTCGAGAGCCTTCTTCAGACTGAGAGTCAGAGGAAAGGGGAACAAGAGATATAGACGGTACTTAGGACAAGTGAATGGAAGATATGGAGAAAGCAACGACAGTCAAGGAAATGTGGAGCTCACAATGGTCCATTGTGTACAAATTGGTGTACGTGACAATAAATATCCTTTGTCCTTATTGTCTATCCATGATCAATATTTTCATACTAAATATCCACAGTACAGTTAAGGGCCTGTTTCACTTGGGCGTCATTTGAGCGTCACGCAGATGGCGCGCAAAGATTTTGTACATCCTAAAATCCTGGGGCGCCGTGCGCGACCGCCTACGTCACTACGCATCATGCGGTGTAATGCGCACCATGCGCGCGTCACGACAAGTAAACGACGTGACGAGTAAATGATGTGGCGTAAATGACGAGCAAATGACGCCCTTTACATTTAAAACACTCTTCCATCTTCCTCTAGTCGTGGGGGTGGGGGATTGGGAGGGGCCTCCCAAGTGGGATAGCCTAGGGCCTCTCTTCATCTAAATCCGGTGCTGGGTATGGTGATACTCTACTGGACTGCTTGTAGGAAAGGAATTTCACTGTGCAGTTGCACTTCATACGTCTGACAATGAAGCACTCACTAGTGAACAATTGAGACTAAGGCCTTGATCCAGTGGCAAGAGGAACAGAGACATACCCTGCTGCCATGTAAAACCTTGCCACTTATATATGAGAGGCATATATCAGGTAGTTTTGAGATACAGCGAAAAAACAAGCCCTTCTGCTCACTGAGTCCACGCTGACCATTGATCACCCGTTCACACTAGTTCTATGTTATTCAACTTTCCCACTCTTTACACTCTAGGGGGAATTCACAGAGGGCCAATCAACCTACAAACCCGCACGTCTTTGGGATGTGGGAGGAAAGCGGAGCACCCGGAGGAAACCCATGTTGTCACAGGGATAAACTCCACAGACAGCACCCGAGGTCAGGAGTGAAGCCAGGTCTCTGGCGCTGGGAGGCAGCGGCTCTACCCGCTGCGCGAATGTGTTACCCACTGTCAAGAACCTTTATCCCAGGGCGGAAATATGAAGGACTTGAGCGCGTCGTTTTAACGTGAGATGGGGCAAGGTTTAAAGGAGATGTGCCGGGTGAGTGGAACACGCCGCCAAGGTTGGTGGTGAAGGCAGGTAATGGCATTGAAAAAGCAACATGGATATGCAGGGAATGGAGGAAGATGGATTACGTGCAGGCAGATGAGACCTCTTGGACATTGTGGGTCGAAGGGGCTGTTACTGGGCCGCATTTTTCTATGTAGAAACAGGGAACTGCGGACGCTGTTTTTTTTTTTCAAAGATTGACACTGAGTAAGTTGGGGGGGTCAGGCAGCACCTCTAGAGAACATGGAATGGTGGCGTTTCCGGTCGGGACCCTTCTTCAGAAGCCTCTACGTTCGATGACCGTGGCCATGTAATTGACAAAGTGGGATGTACCGGAAGGCAAAGCCATACTCATCTCTGCTTGTCAACCACAAGCTGATAGCAATCTGAGCTCACTAAAGACATATCGGAAAAGACAGGTACACGGTGTTATTGTCACAGATGAGCTATGATCTCGATGAACGGAGCGGGATAAATATATTACTTTTGCTCCTATATTAGAGCGTGTCACCTCAGCTTTAATGACTTCACTGTCAAGATGCAAATTTATATGTATACTATCTTGCTATGATGGTTTGAGAACTGAGAAATGAAAACCTAATCAATCGAATTGGCAATCAAAACAACACAAAACTCCCTTGCAGTCATCCGGAGATTAGGTGCAGGATATAATTATTCCCCCTGTATCTTATTTTGCTTGCTGTGTTGGTGCGAAATGTCCCTATTAGTTTGAGGCCTGGTTCATCTTCCATTGCTTAATCAAAACTGTCAGCACGTATATTTATCACTGGCAAATTGCTCTTGTCCTTACTGACAGATCTGTAAGTATTTCAGCTATTTTTCATATAACTCAAACTGATCTTTCCAGACACAGCGCCAATTTGGAAAAAAAAGCAGCAAAAAAATAACATTGATATAACATGCTGGCTTATACCAAAGGTAGACACGAAATGCTGGAGTAAATCAGCGAGTCAGGCGGCATCTTGGGAGAAAATGGATAGGTGATTTTTCGGGTCGGGTCTGAACAAGGATCCTGACCCAAAACGTTACCAATCCAGTTTTCTCCAGAGATGCTGCCTAACCTGCTGAGTTACTCCAGCATTTGTGCCTAACACTTATATTAAAGCGCCATATCGCAGCCTCTGGACATCTCAGAGTAGATACAAGCCAATGTGATTTAGTTTTGGAAAGAACTGCAAATGATGGTTTAAATCGAAGGGAGACACAAAATTAGATTACTATCTAAATGGCGTCTAGTTGGGAAAAGGGGAAGTACAACGGGATCTGGGGTTCCTTGTATATCAGTCTATGAAAGTAAGCATGCAGGTACAGCAGGCAGTGAAGAAAGCGAATGGCATGTTGGCCTTTATAACAAGAGTAATCGAATATAGGAGCAAACCTCCTTCTGCAGTTGTACAGGGCTCTAGTGAGACCACACCTGGAGTATTGTGTGCAGTTTTGGTCCCCTAATTTGAGGAAGGACATTCATGCTATTAAGGGAGTGCAGCGTAGGTTTACAAGGGTAATTCCCGGGATGGCGGGACTGTCATATGCTGAGAGAATGGAGCAGCTGGGCTTGTTCACTCAGGAGTTTAGAAGGATGAGAGGGGATCTCATTGAAACATATAAGATTGTTAAGGGTTTGGACACGTTAGAGGCAAGAAACATGTTCCCGATGTGAGGGGAGTCCAGAACCAGGGGCCACAGTTTAAGAATAAGGAGTAAACCATTTAGAACGGAGACGAGGAAACACTTTTTCTCACAGCGAGTTTTGAGTCGGTGGAATTCTCTGCCTCAGAGGGAGGTGGAGGCAGGTTCTCTGGATGCTATCAAGAGAGAGCTAGATAGGGCTCTTAAAAATAGCGCAGTCAGGGGATATGGGGGGAAGGCAGGAACGGGGTACAGATTGGGGATGATCAGCCATGATCACATTGATTGTGGCACGGTGGCGAAGCGGTAGAGTTGCTGCCTTACACTGCCAGAGACCCGGGTTCGATCCTGACTACGGGTGACTACGGAGTTTGTACGTTCTCCCTGTGACCACGTGGGCTTTCTCCGGGCGCTCTGGTTTCCTCCCCCACTCCAAAGACATACAGATTTGTAGGTTAATTGGCTTCTGTAAATTGTAAATTGTCCCTAGTGTGTGTAGGATAGCGCTAGTCGGTGCAGACCCGGTGGGCCAAAGGGCCTGTCTCCATGCTGTAAATGTAACCAGCAACTTGTCAAGTTCCTAAGAGTAAATATGAACTTTCTCTGGACGATACATAGCGAAGCAATGGCCATGAAAGCAGACTAACGCCACTACGTCCTTAGAAGGCTTAGGAAGTTCGGCATGTCCCCAACAACTCTCATCAACTTCTACAGATGCGCCGTCGAAAGCATTTTATCGGGATGCATCACAGCACGGTTTGGCAACAGCTCCATCCATGATGGCAAGAAATTGCAGAGAATTGTGGACGCAGCCCAGACCATCACACGATCCAACCTCCCTCCCATTGACTCCATCTGCACCTCCCATTGCCTCGGCAAGGCCAGCAGCATAACCAAGGACCAGTCTCATCCCCGGTCACTCCCTCTCCTCCCCTCTCCCATCAGGCAAGAGGTGCAGAAGTGTGAAAACAGCACACCTCCAGATTCAGAGACAGTTTCTTCCCAGCTGTTATCAGGCAACTGAACCATCCTATCAACAACTAGAGAACGGTCCTGACCTACCATCTATTGAAGACCCGCAAACTATCTCTAATGGGACGATCTTGCACTAAAAGTTATGCCCGCTATCCTGTATCTGTACACTATGGATGCCCTGATCGTAATCATGTATGGTTTTTCCACTGACTGGTTAGCAGGCAACAAAAAAATCGTTTCACTGTTACTCGGTACACGGGACAATAAACTAAACTAAGTCTGAAGTCGAAAGGCATTGAGGCATTTGCTATTCGGTAGAAGGCTTGGATTTGCACCATTTTCCAATTCCATCTCCCACCCCCCCCCCACCCCCCAGCTTGGCTCTCTGATCCCTATTCAACACTGTAAAGCAGCCTCTTGCAAAATATTTTCAAGCTGAAAAATAATGAACTTACTGTGATTTTGAGCTGCTCATTATTTTTCCTAGACCGATCTAGACCTGCATTTCCCAATGCAGGATAAAAGTGCACCAGAAATACATCATGACATTTGCTTGCTTGCTGTGCAAGTTTCATTTTAGCTCCTTACGTGAGATTAAACACTTCCACTTTCTTTCTCCCTCTCTCTTTTCCAGTGAATGCGCAATTGCTGTCAACTACTGTGCTCCCTGAAGATTAACACTGGCTAGTTTTGCAGAACTGCTTGGAGCTGCATTGAAACACTGATGGGCCTGTCCCACTTGGGCGACTCTTTCGACGACTGCCAGGGACTAGTTTTAATAGAATTCACCGAAGACACCTGGCGCCACCTTTTCTCACAGAGAGTGGTGAGTCTGTGGAATTCTCTGCCTCAGAGGGCGGTGGAGGCAGGTTCTCTGGATGCTTTCAAGTGGGAGCTAAATTTGTCGCCACTGTCGCCGAAATGTTTTTCAACATGTTGAAAACTTTGCAGCAGTTGCCCAAAAAATCGCCTAAGTGGGACAGGCCCATAAGATGAACAGAGAGGCATTAACATGTGGTGCCGGTGGAAAGAGTTGGACTGTACCGAGGAGGTAGCGGTACGCTGATTTGTTGGGGACAGGAATGGAGATTGTAATGAAAACCTCAAACTTGACTTGCTGGAACATCTGGGGGAATCATCAGGGGGAATAAACTGTGGTGGCACAGTGGCACAGGGCAGAGGTGTGGGGCTACTTTTATTTGATGGTGGGGTCTGGAACATGTTGCCAGGGGTGGGGGTGGAGGTAGATACGATTGTGGCATTTAAGAGGCGCGGCACGGTAGCCCAGCGGTAGAGTTGCTGCTATACAGCACAGCACCACTGACCCGGGCCCGACCATGCTACTGGTGCTGTCTGTACCTTCTCCCCGTGACCGTGTTTGTTTTCTACCAGTGCCCCGGTTTCCTCCCATACTCCAAAGACAATAGGCAATAGGTGCAGGAGTAGGCCATTCGGCCCTTCGAGCCAGCACCCATGTAATCATGGCTGATCATCCACAATCAGTACCCCGTTCCTGCCTTCCCTCCATATCCCTTAACTCCGCTATCCCTAAGAGCTCTATCTAACTCTCTCTTGAAAGCATCCTGAGAACCGGCCTCCACCGCCCTCTGAGGCAGAGAATTCCACAGACTCACAACTCTCTGTGTGAAAAAGTTTTCCCTCATCTCCATTCTAAATGGCTTACCACTTATTCTTAAACTATGGCCCATGGCTCTGGACTCGCCCAACGTTGGGAACATGTTTCCTGCCTCCTGTGTTTCCTTCCTCCTGTGTAGGATAGTGTTAATGTGCGGGGATCGCTGGTTGGCGCGGACTTGGTGGACCGAAGGGCCTGTTTCCGTGCTGTACCTCTAAATTAAACTAAACAAAATTAAACTTTTGGAGTATTGCGTGCAGTCTGGTCGCCGCGTTGGAGGAAGGATGTGAAGGCTTTGGAGAGGGTGCAGAGGAGGTTCACCAGAGTGATGCCTGCTTCACAGACCATTAGCTACAGGGAGAGGTTTGGATTATTTTCTCTGGAAGGCCAAAGGTTGCGGGGAGACCTGATGGAAGTATATAAAACTATGAGAGGCACAGATAGGGTAGACAGTCAGAACCTTCAGATTAAGATTCAGATTCAGATTCAGATTCCTTTATTGTCATTCAGACCTTTCAGTCTGAACGAAATTTGTTACCTTGCAGTCATAACATGTGATAAATTAAAACAAAACACACAATAAACACATAATTTAACATCCACCACAGTGAGTTCACCAAGCACCTCCTCACTGTGGTGGAAGGCAAAAGTCTTAAAGTCTTTGTCATTTTCCCCTACTTGTTCCCCCTCTGTACTGAGGCAATCCAGGCCTTCGATGTCATCGTCCACCAGGCCCGCGGCCGAGCCTCCGAAGCCAGGCCGCCACCGCCGCCGCCGCCGGAACGCCGGAACACCACCACAGCCCCCAGCCAGGATCGACCACGGGAACGCTGGAGCCGCCGGAGCTCTGAAGCCGGGCCGCCGCTGGAGCACCCGCCGGAGAGCCGCCGGAGAGCCGCCGGAGCCGCCGGAGCGCCGAAGCCGGGCCGCCCAGGATGGAGAAAAAAAATACTAGAGGGCACAGCTTAAAGCTGAGAGGGGGAAAATTTTAAAGGAGATGTAGGGGGCAATGCATATATATATTTTTACACAAAGTGCCTAGAATGCGCTGCCTGGGTTGGTGGTTGAAGCAGATGCTAATCAGAGGTAGTGAATGGATCACAAAGTGGTAGTGAGGTAGAATGGTTTTAGTCAGCTCAGACACAGAATCTATTGTTATCCCATACGATGTCGCCGAACAACTGGACAAGAAACAGAAAGGTGTCAAAAATAGATCCCTTGAGGAATCCAGTAGAAAAGGTGGGCAGTGGAAGGAGAAGCAACTTTAAGAGATTTTGGACGTAAAAGTGAAAAAATATATGAGTGGAATAAAATAAAAGCAGTCCCCTTGTTGAATGTGGGAAAGATGCATTTAGTTTAGTTTAGCGATATAGCGTGGAAACAGGCCTTTCAGCCCACTGAATCCGCGCCGACCAGCATTCGCCTATATACTATCCTATACACCAGGGGCAATTTACAGAAGCCAATTCGCCTGCAAACCTGCATGTCTTTGGAACGTGGGAAGAAACCGGAGTACCCGGAGAAAACCCATGTCCAAGGATCGAACCCGTGTCTCTGGCGCTGGGAGGCAAACAAATCTACTGCTGCGCCACCGTCCTCCACATTTATGACGAGTTTGATACCAACCAGGTTAAAGAGTGCAAACAAAATGAGAGGGAATTTGCTAGAGTCAAATAGGAGACACAAAGAACTGCAGTTGCTCGTTTCCAAAAAGCGACACGAAGTGGGCAGCATCTCTGTTAAACATGGATAGGTAATGTTTTGGGCCGGGACCCTCTACAGACAGGTAGAATTATTATATACAGGTCCACCACTGATTTTCCGGCTATTAATGATCCGGCGCCTCCTTTAATCTGGGCAAAGTTACGAGAGCGCACTTGAAATCACTCCCGGAAGTCCCCCCGAAAATGTGGCGCCTAGGCCGGGTGAGGCGGCCGATCTCGACCTCATTGGGGCTTCCACGCCGATTGAATTCCACGCCAGGTCAGATTTGCCCCCCGTGGCCCAGGGCTCAGGAGCTGCTGTCCGGCCCGAACGGGCAGATCCGTTCCCATAGCCGACTTTGTGGGCCGGTATCTCACCCCTCCCCGAGGGAGGACACAAGGCCGTGACCTCTGCTGGTCCGGCAAAACGGATAATACGGCAGGCTCTGGAGCCAAGGGTGTCGGAAAATGGGCGGTGAACGCGTTTTAAGAAATTATGTAGGATATAACGAACGAGTTCATATAGCTGGGAACACGTGGTCCAACAAATCATAGTTCTGCAAATCATAGCACTGAAAATTGGAAGACGGGCAAGATCTTCGAAGACACTCAGCTCTGTGGTGTCAATTCTGCCAATGGGGTGTGATAAACGCTATGAGCAGCAGGACAAACCATTGTACAGAACTCCTGGCAGGCAATGTATTTAACAGCAGGCAGCACTCGGGTTTTGGCAGGACGTATAAAATCACCACATACAGCACGGGAAATATAGATGCCTGCAGTACCTCTGATCCCAGTCATTTCTGACATGATTTTTATGTCTCTGGAGAACATGGATAGGTGACGTTTCAGATCGGGGCCCTTCTTCAGTTACCCGAAACGTCACCTATCCATGTTCTCCAGAGATGCTGCCTGACCCGTTGAAGTCCTGCACTTCACAACAACACTGCCCTGCTGCAGGATCGAACGATGCAGGTGGACCGACGTGCAATTGTGACTTGTCTACAGTTCACAACAATCGGCACATTTCACAAGACTAAAACATTTTCCTCAGGTTATTGCCGCAAAGTCAATTCCCTTCAACAGGACACAAAGTGCTGGAGTAACTCAGCCAGTCAGGCAGCATCTCCTGAGAAAATGGATAGGCGATATATCGGGTCAGGGCCCTTCTTCAAACTGAAGATTAGACACAAAAAGCTGTCGTAATTCAGCGGGTCAGGCAACATCGCTGGAGAACATGGATAGGTGATGTTTCGGGTCACTGAGGAAGGGAAACTTCTGAAACGTCACCCATCCATGTTCTCCAGAGATGCTGCCTGACCCGCTGTGCTACTCCAACACTTTGTGTCCTTTTGTGTCTGGGGTTTCTGGTTTCTACGGCAAATTCTCTTCACAAAATAGTCGCACGCTCTGCCTGGCGAAGGAGTGGAGAAAGATTTCAGTGTTAAAGAAGGAACTGCAGATGCTGGAGAATCGAGGGTTACACAAAAAGCTGGAGAAACTCAGCGGGTGCAGCAGCATCTAAGGAGCGAAGGAGATAGGCGACGTTTCGGGTCGAGACCCTTCTTCAGACTGGTCAGGGATCAGGGAAACGAGAGATATAGACGGTGATGTGGAGAGATAAAGAACAATGAATGAAAGATATGCAAAAAAGTATCGATGATAAAGGGAACAAGCCATTGTAAGCTGTTTGTGGTGTGAAAATGAGAAGCTAGTGCGACTAGGGTGGGACAGGGAGATAGAGATAGAGGGAATGCCAGGGCCCGAGGGCTGAGGGAGAGGTGGGAAGTAGAGGAGACAGCAAGGGTTAACAGAATTGAGAAAATTCAATGTTCAAGCCCAAAGGATGCAGACTCCACAAGCGGAATATGAGGTGCTGTTATATTGAGTTACTTTGAAACTCAATTAAATTAGGTTATAACAGTTTACGCGGGAAAACAATTGGAAAAATTGGCACGACAATACCCAAACGCTGACATAAATGCACAATCAAAAATTGGGCAATAACCGAGTGTGATTATCTTGCAATCTATGGACAAATGTTTAAACTAAAGCTGGAAATGCTCAGCAGACCGTGTCACATCTCAGGAGAGGGAAAAACAAATCTTTCAAGTCCCTGACTTTATATCAGAACCTAAGGACCATTAACTTGCAACGCTTAATCTGTTTTTTGGTTTAGAGTCCCAGAGTCATGCCGCACAGACATCATTAGGCAGCTGCACAAGTCATAGGTGAGGCAACATTTTGGAGCGCTGTGTGCATTTCTGGTCAGCTAGCTGCGGGAAGAACGTCATTAAAAATTGGAAATAGGCAGAAGAGATTCACCAGGTCGTTTGCTGGGCTGGAGGGCTTGCATTGTGGGGAGACTTTTTCTTTGGAGTGTAGGAGGCTGAGGCGTGGCCTTTCTGAGGCCCACAAGATCACGGGGGACATCGATAAAGTGAACGCTCACACTCTATTTGCCCCCCCAAGGTTGAGGGTTCTAAAACTAGAGCACAAGGGCTTAAGGTTAAAGGCGAGAGATTTAAGAGGGACATTGGAGGTAGTGTTTCCACTCAGAGGGTAGTCCATATCTGGAATGAAGTACCAAAGGAAGCTGTATAATTAAGACTTTTAAAAGACACTAGACCAAGGGGGAACCACTGGGTCCCCCCCCCCCCCCACCATGCGTGGAGGAGGGGGGGGGGGGAGAGAGAGCTAAGGGAGGGAGAGAGCCCAGGGGGGAGAGAGAGCCGGGGGGGGGGGGAGAGAGAAGAGGCGACTGAGGAGCCGAGAGAAGGCTCGGGAGTTCTCGGGAAACTCGAGCCAAGGCGCGAGCATGCAGTGCTTGGGACCTCGCGAGTGGTTTGAAGCCCTCGAAAGAGCTCGGGAACTGCAGTTCAGAGCTCACTTGCTCGTTCTTTCTGCGTCTTTTGAAGGCGGGGGGTGGGGGGGGTGACGTCAGTCGCTGCGCGTGGAACATAGGGCAGCAGGCCACGAGGAGCAGAACCATTGTGACGTAATCAGCGAGACCATCTCGTTTATTTTCCAAGTTATTTGAAATGTTGGAACATTTTCATAAATAACTCGAGAAATAATGCATGACATTTTCAGATAAGGTGATATAAAAAAATTAATTTTATTCTTATTGTTTTTTTAATATTTTCAGATAAGGCGATTTTTGACATCACGGCGTAAATCTCTATCGGAATATGTAAACATTTCACCGTTAGCGCGTTGTGTTTTCGAGGAGATGTGAAACGCACACAAATAAATACACATCCAAGATCAGAGTTTTATAAGTATAAAGATTTGGACATTTTTAAGTTTAGAGATACAGTGCCTTGGCCCAGCGAGTCCACACCGACCAGCGATCCCCACACACTAACACTATGCTACACACACTAGGGACAATTTACATTTATACCAAACCAATTAACCTACAAACCTGTACATCTTTGGAGTGTGGGAGGAAACCGAAGAAACTTGGAGAAAACCCACATGGTCGCGGGGAGACCGTACAAACTCCGTACAGACAGCACCCGCAGTCGAGATCGAACCTGGGTCTCTGCCGCTGCAAGCGCTGAAAGGCAGCAACTCTACTGCTGAGCCACCGTGCCGCCCTGGACAGGAAGAGTTCAGAGGGCGATGGACTAAATGCAGGAAAGTGGAACCAGCCCAGTGTCCAAACTTGGGTCAGTAAGGACAAGGTGGACAGAAGGGCCTGTTTCCCTGCTGTGTAGCTCTACGGTGTGTTTATCATTACTGCAAGTATACAGTTCACTCTGTGAGCTTTGTGTGAACAAGGAATGTTATTGCGCCCTGGTGTGTCTGGGAATAAACAAATCCAATCTAATTTAATCCAATCAACCTGAAAAGATAACTGCTTCCCTCTCCACAGACACTGCCTCAACTGACATTTGCAGCATTGTTTGGTCGTTACACAGTAAAGCAAGTCATTTTGTGCAATCTGAGTCCCGACCCAAAACCTTGCCTGTCCATTTCCCTCCCCAGCCACCGTCTGGCCCGTTGATGTCGTCCAGCAGCTCGTTTCTTTGCTCCAGATTCCAGCATCTACTGACTAGGTTGTCTCCAGTCTATTTAGTAGTGGTTAATAACGTCATGCCAACCATTATTTCCATGGCACAGTTCCATGAATGAAAGGATCGGTGCATAATGCATTACTAATCTGACATTTACAGCAGTGCAGACACCATTTGTGATTAACAGAGGGAATTACCCAATGTGCACCAAAATGACTAGAAGCCTTCAAAATTAGCTGAGGGATAAGGATCTTAATCTTCTCAACCAGTCTATCATGCGGGAAGTTATTAAGTGCCTCTCTAGACACACAACCTCTACTGTCCTGCCTCCAACTATCTCCTTTGTCTCCTCCCCACAAAGCTCCATCAAATAAATGAGGTGGAGTTACACACACACACACTCACACACCACGTGCGCACACATGCACACGCACACTCACACACACGTGCACACACGCATGCACACTCACCCACACACACACAATCACAAGCTCATACTCACACACACTCACACTCTCACACATACACACAAACTCACACACACTCACACACACTCAACACGCAGACACTCACAAGAAGGGAAAAAGGAGGAGGAGCCCGAGGGCTGAGGGAGAAGTGGGAAGGGGAGGAGACAGCAAGGGTCAACAGAATTGAGAGAATTCAATATTCATGCCAAGAGGATGCAGGCTCCCCAAGCGGAATATGAGGTGCTGTTCCTCCAATTTGCGGTGTTGCTCACTCTGGCCGTGGAGGAGGCCCAGGATAGAGAGGTCGGATACGGAATGGGAGGGGGAGTTGAAGTGCTGAGCCACCGGGAGGTCGGGTTGGTTATTGCGAAACGATCGCCAAGCCTCCGCTTGGTCTCACCGATATAGATCCGCTGGCATCTGGAGCAGCGGTTGCAGTAGATGAGGTTGCAGGAGGTGCAGGTGAATCTCTGGAATTCTCTGCCACAGAGGGCAGTGGAGGCCAATTCACTGGATGTATTGAAAAGAGAGTTAGATAGAGCTCTAGGGCTAGCGGAATCAAGGGGTATGGGGAGAAGGCAGGCATGTTTTTTTTTGCCATGTTTTGCATGGGACAAAGATTCAGAGAGATGCAGAAGCACCATCTCTCATTTTCGTTATAATAATTCCCTCTTCTAAAAACAGAACAACAATGATAAAAGATAAAGAAAAGACACGCGGCTACCAATGACATGTTTGCCTTATCGTCGTTACTTTTTTGTATAACTTTTATTCATTTGTTCTGTATCTCTCTACATCACCGTTTATATCTCTCATTTCCCATTCCATACAACCATATAACAATTACAGCACGGAAACAGGCCCTCTCGACCCTTCCAGTCCGTGCCGACCATTTGTTTTCCCCTAGTCCCATCTACCTGCACTCAGACCATACCCCTCCATTCCCTTCCCGTCCATATACCTACCCACTTTACTTTTAAATGTTAAAATCAATCCTGCCTCCACCACTTCTGCTGGAAGCTCATTCCACAAAGCCACCACCCTCTGAGTAAAGAAGTTCCCCCTCACATTACCCCTAAACTTCTGTCCCTTAATTCTCATGTCATGCCCTCTTGTTTGAATCTTCCCTACCCTCAATGGGAAAAGCTTATCCACGTCAACTCTGTCTATCCCTTTATCCACGTCAACTCTGTCTTTCCCCTGACTTTCGACCCAAAACGTTGCCTATTCCTTTCCTCCAGAGATGCTGCCTGTCCCGCTGAGTTACTCTAGCTTTTTGTGTCTATCTTCGGTTCAAACCAACATCTGCAGTTCCTTCCTACACAAAACAATGACAAAGGTCATTGTCATACTGCCAAGGTCACACAGCCAGGGTCCTAAGGCCATCAGGCAAGATCTCCACTGGCAATCCACATTCTCTCATCTCTGCAAGAAATCGCCTTTAAACTCACCGTTACTCTGGCTGGGACCTATTGATGAATCGCTGAAATGAGACGGGTCTGATTCGTGTTCCAACTCTTGTTCTTGAGACCTGCCGCCAGGCTTGTTCTTCTTTGAAGCTGCATCCTCTGCCACCTCCTCGTCCTCTTCCTCTTCCTCCTCAAATGCTTGGCTGTCCTTCATGTTGAATAAACTACTGTGTGGCTCGGGGCGTTTTGGTGGCAATCTCTGAATGGAAAGAAAGAACAAGAATTTTCCATTGGAATAGATATCTGATAATAGGCCCGTGTATAATGCCATCCAAGGTCCCAGACAATCAATCGTCTCAGACACCCAAATTAGAATTGTGGCCTGTTTAGTATAGTTTAGTTTAGTTTAGTTTAGAGATCTAGCGCAGAAACAGGCCCTTTCAGCCCACCGGGTCCGCGCCGACTAGCGATCCCCGCACATTAACACTATACCCACCGGGGACAATTTTTACTTTAACAAGCCAATTAACCTACATACGTGTTCGTCTTTGGAGTGTGGGAGGAAACCAAAGATCTCGGAGAAAGCCCACGCAGGTCACGGGGAGAACGTACGAACTCCGTACAGACAGCACCCGTAGTCGGGATGGAACCCGGGTCTCCGGCGCTGCATTCGCTGCAAGGCAGCAACTCTACCGCTGCTCCACCGTGACCGCCCTAGTTTAGTTTAGTTTGGAAATACAGCGTGGAAACAGGCCCTTGGGCGCACCGAGACCATGCTGAACATCGATCACCCAGTCCCTTTCATTTATCCCACTTTCACGTCCGCTCCCTACACATTAGGGGCAGTTTTACAGAGGCCAATTAACCTACAAACCTGCACATCTTTGGAAAGTGAAAGGAAACTGGGATCCATTTATATTAGATAATTAAAAAAAACACAAAGCGCTGGAGCAACTCAGCGGGTCAGGCAGCATCCCTGGAGTAACATGGATAGATTCTCCAGGGATGTTGCCTGACCCGCTGAGTTATTCCAGCACTTTGTGTCTTAAAAAAAAAGAATCAGCACCAGCAGTTCCATGTTTCTACTCTATTTTTTACATAATTCAATGTCCGTTCTTAGTAACATACTTTACAACTTTGTTATCTTCTCGGAGGATAACTTAATGGATATGATAAAAATGTTGACAATGTTTAGGTTGAAGTTTATTTTTATGCGTACCGGGTTACAGTGAAAAACTTTGTTTCTGCACGCTATCCAAACAGATCAGATATATACCAGACATAAATACAAGCACGTCAAACTCAAGTACAACAGGTAGAGCAAAGGGGAAGATACAGAGTGCAGAATGTAGTTCTCAGCATTGTAGCGCACCAGTTCCAGAGACAACGTCTAATGTCCGCAATGGAATAGAGGTGAATCGCACAGTGCCCTAGCTTATGGAAGGACCGTTCAGAAGCCTGATAACACAGGGGATGAAGCTCTTCCTGAGTACTTTCAAGCTGCTGTATCTTCTGCCGGACCGGAGCGGGGAGAAGAAGGAATGACTGAATGTGGGACAAGCCTTTGATTATGTTGGCTGCTTAAAACTGCCGAGGTTAAATCCATTCCAACTAAGTACCATTAAATCTGTCGAGTCTTAATCATGAGCTAACTGATGTAAGGTGTCGTAAACGGCGCTATTAAGCAGCGGGACAGAAAGTGCTGGAGTAACTCAGCGGGTCAGGCAGTAACTACATCCTGAGGAAGGGTTCCGAGCTAAAACTTGAAAACTCTGTGCTCTAGCTTCAGAGACGCTGCTTGATCCGCTGAGTTGCTGCAGCGTTTTGTATCCTGTGCAAGATTCCAGCATCTGCAGTTCCTCCTCTCTATTATTAACCAGTACTTACTGATCAATACGTGTAGGAAGGAGCTGCAGATGCTTGTTTACACTAAAGATAGGCACAAAATCCTGGAGTGACTCAGAGGGTCAGGCAGCATCTCTGGAGAGAAGGAATCGGCGACGTTTCGGGTCGAGACCCTTCTTCAGACTGAGCATCCAGGTTCCTTCTCCCCTGACAGTCTGAAGAAGGGTCTCAACCTGAAACATCGCCTATTCCTTTTCTCCAGGGATGTTACCTGACCCGCTGTGTTATTCCAGCATTTTGTGTCTCTCTTAAATTGTTTTAGATTTCAGTAGGCTCATGAGGTGTAATGAAATAGATGCAGGATTCAAGGATTCGGATCAATGAATGGAGGAAGCACATGGCGAAGAGCACAAATAACTATTTATTCAAACAAACGCAAGCAAAACACAGAAAAACTATCATCTATCGATAAAGAAACAATACAAAATAACAGATCTCAGGCCCCTCTGTGTATTCGAGTCCCCTGTCTGCACTGGCTGGCACTGACACCGAGACACACCACAGCCCAAGCTCATCCTCTCTCTCTCTCTCTCTCTCTCTCTTCTTGGTGAAGCTCTTTTCTCTTCCAGAAGACGAAGCTCATGCTCTCATGGTGGAAGCAGGTTTTTATATAATAATTGTTATCTCTAAGAACAACAGGTGATTTATGTGTCAAACTAGCAATCCTCCTTGGTACCATAATGGCGTGAGTTATGTGCCCTATCAGACACCGAGCTAGTCTCGGATGTCTCTGGGAAAGCAAAGCTGATCTCAGTGACCACGCAGGAGTCCTCATGATCTACTGGTCCCTTTGAATTAGCCCAAGCATTCTCCAAACACGTCTACTTGTTTTCTAAGCAGGGTTGGAGATGCAGTGCTGCTAATTTAGCTGACAACTCCATTTTAGCTCACATAGTCTGTTTAACCCTTACATTGCACAAAGCTCCTTATGCTCATCACCCCCTTCGTTCCAACATGAACTCAAGAGTTGAATTCCAGAGCTTAAGTGACATTTTTTTCTTTATAGAGGCCAATTTACCTACAAACCTGCATGTCTTTTAGGGCCTGTCTCACTTTCGCGACCTAATTCACGACCTTTTTTACTCGTGGACATTTTTCATCTGGCTAGAAAAAAAGCCCCGACCTACTTGATGTCACGAGTACCTGCGACTAGCATCACGGCCTGCTACGACCTACCTACGACCTCCAGCGGTCTTCAAAGTGGGACAGGCCCTTTAGGATATGGGAGGAAACCGGACCACCCGGAGAACAACCCATGCGGTCACGGGGTGAACGTACAAACTCTGCACAGACAGCACCCGAGGTCAGGATCGAACATGGGTCCCTGGCTCTGTGAGGCAGTGTCTCGACCGGTTACGCCTCTGTGCCAATCTACATGCATTAGCAGATTATTTTCTTTTAAACGTTACGAAACTCTGGTAAAGTTACATAGGCGACAAAGCACCATACAACTAAGGAAGAAAAGCACCACTGCAATTGCTGTGTTCACCATTGAGAATCTGCAACCATTTTAACCGTGTGAAACAATAACACGGTGGCGCAGCAGTAGAGTTGCTGCCTTAGCCCCGGGTTTGATCCTGACTACGGGTGCTGTCTGTACGGAGTTTGTACGTTCTCCCTGTTGACCGGGTGGGTTTCCTCCGGGTGCACCGGATTCCTCTCACTCTCCAAAGATGTACAGGTTTGTAGGTTAGTTTGGTTTCGGTAAAAAAAAAATTGTAAATTGTCCCCAGTGTGTAGGACAGCGCTAGTGTACAGGGATGGCTAGGGCCTGTTTCTGTGCAGTATCTCTAAATTAAGCTAAAAAGTCATTTGTCGCATCTTCTTGTATCAAATCAAAGAAACAAATCCCTTCGGAGCCCAGGATGAAAAACAGTAGTCTAAAACTCAATTAAAGTAGAACGCGCACATGCCCATCTATATGACAGCGAGTTAGCTGGAGGGGAAAGAAACCTTTAATTTTTCTTGATTAGCTTTAATCCAAACTTTATAAGCGTACCTCCTACTGGTTCAGCATTACTATGCTGCCTCCCACTGTCATGGCATCTGTGCAGTAAATGCTAATTTGTTTGAAATCACATATAACTGTACTTAGTCTGTGGAAGGTTATTTTACAAAATACCTTTCAGAATGAGAAGAAATTTGAGGGATCTGACGCACCAGTTTCAAGTGCATGGAAACCCAGGTTACTGGGATTTAGTTTAGTTTAGTTTAGAGACACAGCGCGGCAAACAGGCTCTTTGGCCCACTGACTCCGCGCCGACCAGCGAACCCCGCGCACTAGCACTATCCCACACAGTAGGGACAATTTACAATTTTTACCAAAATTAACCTACAAACCTGTACTTCTTTGGAGTGTGGCAGAAAACCAGAGCACCCGGAGAAAACCCACGCGGTCACAGGGAGAACGCACAAACAGTATGCGTGACTGTAAGGCAGCAGATCTGCTGCTGCTGCCGCCTGAACTGGGATGTTAAAGAAAAGACACAAAGTACTGGAGTAACTAAGCGGGTCAGGGAACAATCTCTCGAGAAAATGAGTAGGTGACATTTGGGTCGGGACCTTAAGACTCGTTGAGACAGGTACGATAACAACATTTCAAAGACATATGGACAGGAATTTGTATTAGAAAGGTTTAAAGGGATATGGGCAAACGTGGGCAGGTGGAACTAGTGATGTCGGCGTGGGCAAGTTGGGCCGAAGTGCCTATTTCTGTGCTGCTATGTTCTATGACGAATTGTGGTGGGGGATGCAAGCTGGAAAAGAGGTGGGGTGGGACAGAGCCTGGCAAGTGATAGGTGGATACAGGTGAGTTGGTCAAAGGCCAGAGATGAAAAGAATGATGACTGTAAGATAAGAGGAGTGCAATGTGAAGCCGGAGGAAAGGAATTGGGGGGGAAAGGGAAAAGGGGAGGGGTAGAATCGTGGGAGAATTGGGTATGCTTCTGGGTGCAGCAAAGGAAGAGAGGGAGGAGAAAATGAGGTGGAGGTTGTTGGATTGTTCCCCCTAAATTGAGGAATACAATGTTCATATCATTGGGCTGTAAGCTACCCAAGTGGGATTTAATGTGCTGTTCCTCCAGTTTGTGTTTGAGGCCTCACTCTGGCTAACAGGGATGTTAGGCAAGTCTGCTAGGTGTGGTTGAAATGACAAAGTCGCAAAACAAACGGCTGAAAATATAATGAGTAGGAAGGAACTGCAGACGCTGGTTTATACTGAAGATGAATACAACACGGGACAGGCAGCATCTCTGGATGGAAGGAGTGGGTGACGTTTCGGGTCAAGACTATTCTTCAGACTGAGAGTCAGGGGAGAGGGAGACACAGAGATACGGAAGGGTAAGATGTGAAAACGAGACATCAAAGGGGATGAAGTTCAAGGAAAATGTGCAATAGATCATTGTTAGCTTGGGGAAGGTGATACAGAGATAAAATTTAATCAGGAAGACAGTCAGACTGGTCGGAGAACCAGGTTTGAGAGCGAGGGAAAGCAAAGGTTTCTCAGACTTACAAATTCCATTCTGAAACAAAATGGGCAGACTTGGGAGGTGCAACATTGTGGACTGGGTGATAATACAGAATGAAAGAACAGTCATGATATCCTTAAAGATCCCTTTCCTTACAGTTTGGGAGGGATCAGATCAAATTCATCTTTGACCATCCATATTTTCACGGGGTCGAAAATTTAAGCAATAATACTGACAAATGTGAGAAAAGCATGTGGGGAAACTTTACCTGTCCTTTGTCTCCCAGATTAAAACTGAAATGTTGTGGGGTTTTCATGACACATCAATGCAAGGAAGCACACCAGCGCCTCTACTTCCGGAGAAGGTTTAGGACGTTCGGCATGTCCCCTACAACTCTCACCAACTTCTACAGATGCGCTGTAGAAACCATTTTATCGGGATGCACCACAGCCTGGTTTGGGAACAGCTCCATCCAAGACCACAAGAAATTGCAGTGAATTGTGGACGCAGCCCAGACCGTCACACAAACCAACCTCCCTTCTATTGACTCCTTTTATACCTCACTCTGCCTCGGCAAGGCCAGCAGCATAATCAAGGACAAGTCGCACCCTGAAGTGTGAAAACGCACACCTCCAGATTCAGAGACAGTTTCTTCCCAGCTGTTATAAGGCAACTGAATCATCCTACCACAACCAGAGAGCAGTGCTGAACTACTATCTACCTCAATGGTGACGCTCAGACTATCCTTGAACAGACTATTCTCATATCATGTATCTATACTCTGTGGACAGCTCGTGTACCACAGTCGCTGCCTCAAAAAGGCTGGCAGCATCATCAAGGACCCACACCATCCTGACCACACACTCATCTCCCCGCTGCCTTCAGGTTGAAGGTACAGGAGCCTGAAATCTGCAACAACCAGGTTCAGGAATAGCTGCTTCCCCACAGGCATCAGACTATTAAACTCAACTCATAGAAAATCTGAACTTTAATTAGCCTACTGCACTTTATATGCTTATTTATGTGTGTGTATGTATATATATATATATATACATATACACACACACATATATATATATATATATATATATATATATATATATATATATACATATACACACACACACACACACACACACACACACACACACACACACACACACACACATATATATATATATATATATATATTCAATGATATATGGACACACTGATCTGTTCTGTGTTATTTATGCCTGCAATATTCTGTTGTGCTGAAAGCAAAGCTGAAAGCAAAGCAAGAATTTCATTGTCCTATCTGGGACACATGACAATAAACTCTCTTGAATCTTGATTGTAATCATGTATTATCTTTCTGCTGACTGGATCGCATGTAACAAAAGCTTTTCACGGTACCTCGGTACACGTGACAATAAACTAAACTAAACTTAACCCCCTGCCACTTAAAAGGGACTCCTCCTGTCACGATCACTTGGAAGACCAAGTTTTGGCAATCACATGTAAAACATACGGCTTAGCTATTGTGCCTGCTAGGTTGGACTGTCACAGCAGTTACTAAAATTAAAGTTGGCATTTGGCAACCAATGTTTATGTAAGCGTTTTGGGAGCCAGCACTTAAATTAGAAGCTTATAAAATCTTTCAAATCTTTTTTTTCTTCGGAAAAGTGAAGTTTGAGGGCAGATTTATTCCAGGGATGTAAAATTAAGAGCGATAGATGTCAATGATAAGGCGTTATACAGTCAAAGGAAGGAATAGAGGTTGGTAAAGATTTTTTCTCACCGAGTTAGTGGTAAAGATTTGTATAAATCATTAGTGAGAGCACGTTAACGGCGCAAGTAGATTTTTGACTTTAGACATACAGTGCGGAAACAGGCCCTTCGACTCATCGAGTCCAGCGAACACCCCGTACACTAGCACTATACTACACACTATCCAAAAAATGTGCAATTTTCTTACCGAAGCCAATTAACTTACAGTTTTGTAGGTTAATTGGCTGCAGTAAAAAAACTGTACATTTTTTGGATAGTGTGTAGGATAGTGCGAATGGGATGTGAGAGGAAACCGAAGAAAACCCAGGCGGGGAACGTATAAACTCTGTACAGACAGCACCTGTCGTCGGGATCAAACCCGGGTCTCTGGCCATGTTAGGCTGCAACTCTACCATGTTGGTGTGTGTTAGACTGTGCTAGTGTTTCATACATTTAAACGTTGCTTGCTAATTTGCAATGGTGAGCACTGCAACTGCAGAGGTACCTTTGCTGTGGCACTGTGCTGCCCTGGAATCACATCAATTAATCACATTCCAAAAAACAGAATAAGCATGCGAACTGCTATAGCCTGCACAGCGCAGAAAGAGGGATTAGTTGGTTAGTTCTTTATTAGTTGGAGACATGAGGAACGACAGTTGCTGGAATCTTGCGTAGAACACAAAAGTAACTCAGCGGGTCAGATGTCATCTCTGGAGAAAAGGAATAGGTGACGTTTCGAGTCAAGACCCTTCTTCAGACTTTTTTCTAGCTTCCTCTCCCGCTACAACAATCAGTCTGCAGAAGGGTCTCGGCCCAAAACGTGGTCTGACGAAGGGTCTCCACCCGAAACGTCACCTATCCTTTTTCTCCAGAGATGCTGTCTGATCTGCTGAGTTACTCCAGCTTTTTGTGTCAATCTTTGGTTTAAACCTGCGTCTGCAGTTCCTTCCTACGCAAGATTCCGTGTAGCAGTCTAAAGTAAAGTCTAAACAAAAGTGCTGGAGTAACTCAGGGGGTCAGGCAATATTTCGAGGGAAAGGACTGGCAGCGTTGCAGGTCGGGACACATCTTCAGATTGATTGCCGCAGAGGGTGAGGAAGCTAAAAAAGAACGATGGGGGTGGGAAAAGCCTGGCGATTGATTGTCTGAAGAAGAGTCCCAATCTGAAACATCACCTATCCATGTTCTCCAGGGATGCTGCCTGACTCACTGAGTTTAGTTTAGAGATACTGCATGGAAAAGGGCCCTTCGACCCACTGAGTCCATGCCGACCGACGATCATGCGTATACTAGTAGACAAAAATGCTGGAGAAACTCAGCGGGTGGGGCAGTATCTATGGAGCGAAGGAAATGGGCAACGTTTCGGGCCAAAACCTGTCTTCAAAGCAGTCAGAAGAAGGGTTTTGGCCGGAAACGTTGCCTATTTCCTTCGCTCCATAAATGCTGCTGCACCCGCTGAGTTTCTCCAGCATTTTTGTCTAACTCCCATTTTCCAGCATCTGCAGTTCCTTCTTGAACATGCGTATATTCGTTTTAGTCCTATACAAGTTACTGAAGCCAATTAACTTACAAGCTTACTTAGGCAGGTAGTGCAGGAGTCCCCTGCGGTCATCTCCCTCCTAAACAGGTATACCATTTTGGATACTGTTGAGGGAGATGGCTCATCAGGGGAATTGCAGCAGCAGCCAGGTTCATGGCACCATGGGTGGCTCTGCAGCACATGAGGGGGAAAAAAGAGGGGAAGGGCAATAGTAATAGGGGATTCAATTGTCAGGGGAATAGATAGGCGTTTCTGCGGCCGCAAACGAGACTCCAGGATGGTATGTTGCCTCCCTGGTGCAAAGGTCAGGGATGTCACTGAACGGCTGCAGAACATTCTGGAGCGGGAGGGTGAACAGCCAGTTGTCGTGGTGCATGTTGGCACCAACGATATAGGTAAAAAAAGGGATGAGGTCCTACAAGGTGAATTTAGGGAGCTAGGAGATAAACTTAAAAGTAGGACCTCAAAGGTAGTAATCTCCGGATTACTACCAGTACCACGGGCCAGTCAGAGTAGAAATAGGAGGATAATGCAAATGAATACGTGGCTTGAAAAGTGGTGCAAGGGGGAGGGATTCAAATTTTTAGGGCACTGGGACCAGTTCTGGGGAGGTGGGACCGGTACAAACAGGACGGTTTGCACCTGGATTGGAATGGAACCAATGTTCTTGGGGGAGTGTTTGCTATTGCTGTCGGGGAGGATTTAAACTAATGTGGCAGGGGGATGGGTACAAGAGCAGAGAGGCAGGAGGGTGTAAAATGAGGGTAGAAGCATTAGGTAGCAAGGTGAAAGGTAAAAGTGGCAGGCAGACAAAACCAGGGCAAAAATCAAAAGGGCCACTTTTCAGCAAAATTGTATTAGGGGTAAGTGCGTTGTAAAGACAAGCCTGAAGGCTTTGTGTCTCAATGCAAGGAGTATTCGTAATAAGGTGGACGAGTTGAACGTGCAGATAGATATTAATGATTATGATATAGTTGGGATCACGGAGACATGGCTCCAGGGTGACGTAGGCTGGGAGCTGAACATCCAGGGATATTCAATATTCAGGAGGATAGAGAGAAAGGAAAAGGAGGTGGGGTAGCGTTGCTGGTTAGAGAGGAGATTAAAGCAATGGAAAGGAAGGACATTAGCTTGGAGGATGTGGAATCGGTATGGGTAGAGCTACAAAACACTAAGGGGCAGAAAACGCTGGTGGGTGTTGTGTACAGGCCACCTAACAGTAGCAGAGAAGTTGGGGATGGTATCAAACAGGAAATTAGAAATGCGTGCGACAAAGGCAAAACAGTTATAATGGGTGACTTCAATCTACATATAGATTGGGTTAATCAAATTGGCAGGGGTGCTGAGGAAGAGGATTTTTTGGAATGTATGCGGGATAGTTATCTAAATCAACATGTAGAGGAACCAACGAGAGAGCAGGCTATTTTAGACTGGGTTTTGAGTAATGAGGAAGGGGTAATTAGCCGTCTTGTTGTACGTGCCCCCTTGGGCAAGAGTGACCATAATATGGTTGAGTTCTTCATTAGGATGGAGAGTGACATTGTTAATTCAGAAACAATGGTTCTGAACTTAAAGAAAGGTAACTTTGAGGGTATGAGACGTGAATTGGCCAAGATTGACTGGCAATTAATTCTAAAAGGGTTGACGGTGGATATACAATGGAAGACATTTAAAGACTGCATGGATGAACTACAAAAATTGTTCATCCCAGTTTGGCAAAAGAATACATCGGGGAAGGTAGTGCATCCGTGGATAACAAGGGAAATCAGGGATAGTATCAAAGCAAAGGATGATGCGTACAAAGTAGCCAGAAAAAGCAGCATACCAGAGGACTGGGAGAAATTCAGAGACCAGCAGAGGAGGACAAAGGGCTTAATTAGGAAAGGAAAAATAGATTATGAAAGAATACTGGCAGGGAACATAAAAACTGACTGCAAAAGTTTTTATAGATATGTGAAGAGAAAGAGGTTAGTTAAAACAAATGTAGGTCCCTTGCAGTCAGAAACAGGTGAGTGGATCATGGGGAACAAGGATATGGCGGACCAATTGAATAACTACTTTGGTTCCGTCTTCACTAAGGAAGACATAAATAATCTGCCTGAAATAGCAGGGGACTGTGGGTCAAAGGAGGAATTGAGTGAAATCCAGGTCAGTCGGGAAGTGGTGTTGGGTAAATTGAATAGATTAAAGGCCGATAAATCCCCAGGGCCAGATAGGCTGCATCCCAGAGTACTTAAGGAAGTAGCTCAGGAAATAGTGGATGCATTAGTGATAATCTTTCAAAACTCTTTAGATTCTGGAGTAGTTCCTGAGGATTGGCGGGTAGCAAATGTAATCCCTCTTTTTAAGAAGGGAGGGAGAGAGAAAACAGGGAATTACAGACCAGTTAGTCTAACATCGGTAGTGGGGAAACTGCTAGAGTCAGTTATTAAAGATGGGATAGCAGCACATTTGGAAAGTGGTGAAATCATTGGACAAAGTCAGCATAGATTTACAAAAGGTAAATCATGTCTGACGAATCTTGTGGAATTTTTCGAGGATGTAACTAGTAGCGTGGATAAGGGAGAACCAGTGGATGTGGTATATCTGGACTTCCAGAAGGCTTTCGGCAAGGTCCCACATAAGAGATTAGTATACAAACTTAAAGCATACGGTATTAGGGGTTCAGTATTGATGTGGATAGAGAACTGGCTGGCAAACAGGAAGCAAAGAGTAGGAGTAAACGGGTCCTTTTCACAATGGCAGGCAGTGACTAGTGGGGTACCGCAGGGCTCAGTGCTGGGACCCCAGCTATTTACAATATATATTAATGATCTGGATGAGGGAATTGAAGGCAATATCTCCAAGTTTGCGGATGACACTAAGCTGGGGGGCAGTGTTCGCTGTGAGGAGGATGCTAGGAGACTGCAAGGTGACTTGGATAGGCTGGGTGAGTGGGCAAATGTTTGGCAGATGCAGTATAATGTGGATAAATGTGAGGTTATCCACGTTGGTGGCAAAAACAGGAAAGCAGACTATTATTTAAATGGTGGCCGATTAGGAAAAGGGGAGATGCAGCGAGACCTGGGTGTCATGGTACACCAGTCATTGAAAGTAGGCATGCAGGTGCAGCAGGCAGTGAAAAAAGCGAATGGTATGTTAGCTTTCATAGCAAAAGGATTTGAGTACAGGAGCAGGGAGGTTCTACTTCAGTTGTACAGGGTCTTGGTGAGACCACACCTGGAGTATTGCGTACAGTTTTGGTCTCCAAATCTGAGGAAGGACATTATTGCTATAGAGGGAGTGCAGAGAAGGTTCACCAGACTGATTCCTGGGATGTCAGGACTGTCTTATGAAGAAAGACTGGATAGACTCGGTTTATACTCTCTGGAATTTAGGAGATTGAGAGGGGATCTTATAGAAACTTACAAAATTTCTTAAGGGGTTGGACAGGCTAGATGCAGGAAGATTGTTCCCGATGTTGGGGAAGTCCAGGACAAGGGGTCACAGCTTAAGGATAAGGGGGAAATCCTTTAAGACCGAGATGAGAAAGACTTTTTTCACACAGAGAGTGGTGAGTCTCTGGAACTCTCTGCCACAGAGGGTAGTTGAGGCCAGTTCATTGGCTATATTTAAGAGTGAGTTGGATGTGGCCCTTGTGGCTAAGTGGATCAGAGGGTATGGAGAGAAGGCAGGTACGGGATACTGAGTTGGATGATCAGCCATGATCATATTGAATGGCGGTACAGGCTCGAAGGGCTGAATGGCCTACTCCTGCACCTAATTTCTATGTTTCTATGTAAGCCTGCACGTCTTTCGAGTGTGGGAGGAAACCGGAGTACTCGGAGAAAACCCAGGCGGCCACGGGGTGAACGTACAAACTCCATACAGACAGCACCTGTGGTCAGTATCGAGCCCAGGTCTCCAGCGCTGTAGTTTAGTTTTTTAGTTTTGAGATACAGCAGGGAAACAGGCCCTTCGGCCTACCGAGTCCGCACCGACCAACGATACCCGCACATTAACACTACCTTCACACACAAGGAACAATTTTACACTTGTACCAAGCCAATTAACCTACAAACCTGTACGTCTTTGGAGTGTGGGAGGAAACCGAAGATCTTGGGAGAAAACCCACGCATGTCACGGGGAGAACGTACAAACTCCGTACAGACAGCACCCGTAGTCGGGATTGAACCCGGGTCTCTGGCGCTGTGAGGCAGTAACTCTACCGCTGTGCCATTGTGGCACCCCGTGATTACTCCAGCACTCCCTGCCTTTTTTCCCGGCAAGTGATGGTTGGGTACAGCTGATGGGGGGGTCGGCAGACAGATGGGTGTCTCACCTGTATCCACTGATCACTTGCTAGACTTTGTCATACCCCCATTCTCTTTACCAGCTTTCACCCCCCCCCCCCCCCCCACATTCAGTCTTAAGAAGGATCCCAACCCAAAAGGTCGCCTGTACGTTCCCTCCGCAGATACCAGCTGACTCACTGAGTACCTCCAGCACTTTGTGTTTTGCTTTTGATCACCTGGCATAGGCATAAACTGTACTGAACCTTTGGTACTGTAAAACCCTCCAATTAACCATATAACCATATAACCATATAACAATTACAGCACGGAAACAGCCCTCTCGGCCCTTCCAGTCCGTGCCGACCATTTGTTTTCCCCTAGTCCCATCTACCTGCACTCAGACCATACCCCTCCATTCCCTTCACGTCCATATACCTATCCACTTTACTCTTAAATGTTAAAATCGATCCTGCCTCCACCACTTCTGCTGGAAGCTCATTCCACACAGCCACCACCCTCTGAGTAAAGAAGTTCCCCCTCACGTTACCCCGAAACTTCTGTCCCTTAATTCTCATGTCATGCCCTCTTGTTTGAATCTTCCCTACCCTCAATGGGAAAAACGTATCCACGTCAACTCTGTCTATCCCTTTCATCATTTTAAAGACCTCAATCAAGTTCCCCCTTAACCTTCTGCGCTCCAAAGAATAAAGACCTAACTTGTTCAACCTTTCTCTGTAACAGAGTTGCTGGAACCCTGGCAACATTCTAGTAAATCTCCTCTGTACTCTCTCTATTTTGTTGACATCCTTCCTATAACTAGGCGACCAAAATTGTACACCATACTCCAGAATTGGTCTTACCAATGCATTGTACAATTTTAACATTACTTCCCTACTCCTATATTCAATGCTCTGATTTATAAAGGCCAGCACACCAAAGGCTTTCTTTACCACCCTATCTACATGTGATTCCACCTTCAGGGAACTATGCACAGTTATTCCTAGATCCCTCTGTTCCACAGCATTCCTCAATTCCCTACCATTTACCATGTACGTCCTATTTTGATTTGTCCTGCCAAGATGTAGCACTTCACACTTAACAGCATTAAACTCCATCTGCCATCTTTCAGCCCACTTTTCCAAATGGCCCAAATCTCTCTGTAGACTTTGAAAATCTACTTCATTATCCACAACACCACCTATCTTAGTATCATCTGCATACTTACTTATCCAATTTTCCACCCCATCATCCAGATCATTGATGTACATGACAAACAACAGTGGACCCAACACAGATCCCTGAGGCACCCCACTGGTCACCGGCTTCCAACCTGACAAACAGCCATCCACCATTACTCTCTGACATCTCCCATTCAGCCACTGTTGAATCCATCTTGCTACTCCGCCATTAACACCCAAAGATTGAACCTTCTTAACCAACCTTCCATGGGGAACCTTGTCAAAGGCCTTACTGAAATCCATATAGACAACATCCACTGATTTACCCTCATCAATTTCCCTAGTTACCGCTTCAAAAAATTCAAGAAGGTTTGTCAAACATGACCTTCCAGGCACAAATCCATGTTGACTGTTCCTGATCAGACCCTGTTTATCCAGATGCTTATATATATTATCTCTAAGTATCCTTTCCATTAATTTGCCCACCACTGACGTCAATCTAATAGGTCTATAATTGCTAGGTTTATTCTTTGAACCCTTTTTAAACAATGGAACAACATGCGCAGTACGCCAATCCTCCGGCACTATTCCCGTTTCTAATGACATTTGAAATATTTCTGTCATAGCTCCTGCTATTTCTACACTAACTTCCCTCAATGTCCTAGGGAATATCCTGTCAGGACCTGGAGACTTATCCACTTTTATATTTTTCAAAAGTGTCAGTACTTCCTCCTCTTTGAATCTCATAGTTTCCATAGCTACTCTACTTTTTCCCCTTAACTCACCGAGTTCAATATCCTTCTCCTTGGTGAATACCGAAGAAAAGAAATTGTTCAATATCTCCCCCATCTCTTTTGGCTCTGCAGATAGCTGTCCATTCTGGTTCTCTAATGGTCCAATTTTATCCCTCGTTATCCTTTTGCTATTAATATAGCTGTAGAAACCCTTTGGGTTTACTTTCACCTTTCTTGCCAAAGCAACCTCATATCTTCTTTTAGCCTTCCTAATTTCTTTCTTAAGATTCTTTTTACATTCTTTATACTCCTCTAGCACCTCATTTACTCCATGCCTCCTATAATTATTGTAGATATCTCTCTTTTTTCGAAACAAGTGTCCAATTTCCCTTGAAAACCATGGCTCTTTCCAATTTTTACTATTTCCTTTCAACCTAACAGGGACATAAAGATTCTGTACTCTTACAATTTCCCCTTTAAATGTCCTCCATTTCTCTTCTACATCCTTCCCATGAAACAAAGTGTCCCAATTCACTCCTTTAAAATCCTTACGCATTCCCTCAAAGTTAGCCTTTCTCCAATCAAAAATCTCCACCCTAGGTCCAGTACTGACTCTCTCCATAATTATATTGAAACTAATGGTATTGTGATCACTGGTCCCGAAGTGCTCACCAACGCATACCTCCGTCACCTGACCTGCCTCATTTCCTAACAGGAGGTCCAGCACTGCCCCTTCTCTGGTCGATACCTCTATGTACTGCTGCAGAAAACTATCCTGCACACATTTTTACAAACTCCAAACCATCCAGCCCATTTACAGAATGTGTTTCCCAGTCTATTTTTGGAAAATTGAAATCTCCCACAATCACTACCTTGTGCTTACTACTAATATCTGCTATCTCCTTACATATTTGCTCTTCCAATTCTCGCTCCCCATTTGGCCGTCTATAATACACCCCTAAAAGTGTTGCTACACCGTTCCCACTTCTCAGTTCCACCCAAATAGCCTCCCTAGACGAGCCCTCTAATCTATCCTGCCAAAGCACTGCTGTAATATCTTCTCTGTCAAGCAATGCAGCACCTACCCCTCTGGTCCCTCCAATTCTATCACACCTGAAGCAACAAAATCCTGGAATATTTAGTTTCCAATCACAGCCCTCCTGCAACCATGTTTCACTGATTGCCACAACATCATATTTCCAGTCTGAAGAAGGGTCTCGACCCGAAACGTCGCCTATCTCCTTCGCTCCTTAGATGCTGCTGCACCCGCTGAGTTTCTCCAGCTTTTTGTGTACCCTCGATTCTCCAGCATCTGCAGTTCCTTCTTTAAATCATATTTCCAGGTGTCAATCCAGGCTCTAAGTTCATCCACCTTACTTACAATGCTCCTAGCATTAAAATATACACATTTTAGAAACCCACCATCCCTTATTCTCTGTCTATTATCTTTTTCATCTTTCTCGCCTACATTTTGGATCCGAGTGCTTCCCTTCTCTGCCTCTTGCCCCACACCCTGACCCCTAGCCCCCTCTACCCGAGTCCCTCCCCCCAGCCTTTCTAGTTTAAAGTCTCCCCAGTAACCTTTGCAAATCTCCCTGCCAGGATAATGGTCCCCCTCGGGTTCAAGTGCAACCCGTCCTTTGTGTACAGATCATGCCTTCCCCAAAAGAAGTCCCAGTGATCAAGAAACTTGAATCCCTGCCCACTGCACCAGTCCCTCAGCCACGCATTTATCCTCCACCTCATTTCATTCCTACTATCACTGTCACGCGGCACAGGCAGTAATCCTGAAATCGTTACCCTTTTGATCCTTCTCCTTAACTTTCCCCCCCAACTCCCTAAATTTCTCCCTTCAGGACCTCGTCACTTTTTCTGCCTATGTCATTGGTACCTATGTGTACCACAACATCAGGCTCCTCTCCCTCCCTTATCAGAATCTTTTGGACACGTTCTGACACATGCGAGACCCTGGCACCAGGGAGGCAAACTACCATCCGCATCTCCCGACTGCGTCTACAGAATCGCCTATCCGACCCCCTAACTATAGAGTCCCCTATTACAATTGCCCTCCTCTTTTTGCTACCCTTCTGAGCATCAGGGCCGGTCTCTGTGCCGGAGGCCCGGCCGCTGTTGGTGCCCCAGCTAGGCTGTCCCCCTCCAATCGTACTCAAACCCGAGTACCTATTTTCCAGGTGTACGGTCACAGGGTACTCTCTAGCCCCTGCCTCTGCCCCTTGCCCTTCCTAACCGTGACCCACTTGTCTGCCTCCTGTGGTCTGGGAGTGACTACCTCCCTGTAGATCCTCTCTATTACCTCCTCACTCTTCCTGAGGAGACGGAGGTCATCGAGCTGCTGCTCCAGGTTCCTAACACAGTCCTTTAGGAGCCCCATCTCGACACACCTGGCGCAGATGTGGACGTCTGGAGGGCTATCAGATTCCCTGACCTCCCACATCTGACATCCAGAACAGTACACTGCCCTGGCCTTCATACTGCCCCCTTGAGGAATTCAAACTCTGAAATTGCCCCTGCATTCAGTTTGATCAAGCGTGTTTTGGCGAGGCCCAGCGCAAATTGGAGAAACCGCACCTCATATTTCGCTTGGGCAGCTTACACCCCAGTGGTATGAACATTGACTTCTCCAACTTCAAGTAACCCTAGCTTTCCTTCTCTCTCTCTCCATCCCTCCCCCATCCCAGTTCTCCCACCTGTCTGACAGTCCCCGATTACATGTTCTGCTTTTGTTGTCACCTTCCCCAAGCTAACAATGATCTATTCTACATTTTCCTTGATCTGCATCCCCTTTGATGTCGCATTTTCACACCCTTCACTTCCTTATCTCTGTGAATCCCTCTCCCCTGACTCTCAGCCTGAAGAAGGGTCGAGACCCGAAACGTCACCCGATCCTTCTCTCCAGAGATGCTGTCTGTCCCGCTGAGTTACTCCAGCATTGTGTGTCTACCTTTAGGGAGAGGATTAATCCTCCTTGGCAGAAAAGAGGGAGTGGTGCCATCTTTCACATATGTCTTTAAACTGAGGCCCTGTCAGTGCTTTTTGGTTTGTTCAATGCATTTCATACTGTTAATTGAAGAAGGGAACTTCCAACTTCGGTGCCTCGAATAGGGGCGGCCATGGTGGCGCAGCGATAGAGTTGCTGCCTTACAGCGCTTGCAGTGCCGGAGAACCGGGTTTGATCCCGACTACGGGAGCTCTCTGTACTTTCGCCCTGTGACCACATGGATTTTCTCGGAGATCTTTGCTTTCCTCCCACACTCCAAAGATGTTTAAGTTGGGGGTTAATTGGCTTGGTATAAATGTAAATTGTCCCTAGTGTGTGCAGGATTGTGTTAGTGTGTGGGGAACGCTGGCCGGTGCGGTCTCGGTGGGCTGAAGGGCCTGTTTCCGCGCTGCATCTCTAAACTCAACTAAATATATTGGGGGTGGGGGGAGGGGGGGGGACCTTGCTTTGCACGAAACGCCTCATTTCCTTCATTAAAAGTGACTAGACTTCAAATGTATTCCATTAGCTATAAAGTACTTTATGTGATGTCCTGAGGAGTGAGGGGCTCCATATAATTATGCTCAAGGCTCTTTGAAATTACACCATAGCAACATCCAAGTACTTTATGTTAGTACAGACTGGGATTTAAAATCTGATTGCCTGAAAATCCAAATTCTTAGCTGTTGCTCTTTTTTTTAAAAAAACAGTTGGAGTCTCAATTTATTTATTTTACAATCGCCTAAAAGCATTCATTCACGATCCGGAGGAAAAAAAAAAATTGGACGGATTTAGAAAGATATAAAAATGTAAATTCTTCTTAAGATGTTTCGAACATCCTTTTATTCTTCAGAGCTATAATGTAGAGCCCATTATATTCACGGCACAAATATACTCTCAGACAATGAGGTTAGAGGTTCGGTGAATGAGCATGCATTTTTTACGCAAATGTTTTGGAAAGAGCTGTCAAGGGCAGGGTGTACTCCCATCTGCCTGTGTTTAGCCCAATCCCTCCAAACCTGTCCTATCCACGTACCTATCTAACTGTTTCTTAAACGTTGGGATAGTCCCAGCCACAACTCCCTCCTCAGGCAGCTTGTTCCATACACCCACCACCCTTTGTGAAGATGTTACCCTTCAGATTCCCATTAAATCTTTCCCCCTTCACCTTAAACCTATGTTCTCTGGCGCTCAATTAAAAAAAAAAAAAAATTCTGAGCTTTTGTTATATTATATATTATGATTACATATTCTGTTGTGCTGCAGCATATGTAATCGTTTCATTGTTCTATCTGGGACAACTGAGAATAAAACACTCTTGACTCTGGGCAAGAGACTCTACCCGATCTATTCCTCTCATGATTTTACACACCTCTATAAGATCCCCCCTCTTCTTCCTGCGCTCCAAGGAATAGAGTCTCAGACTACTCAACCTCTCCCTGTAGCTCAGGCCCTCTAGGCCTGGCAGCATCCTCGTAAATCTTCTCTGTGCTCTTACCAGATTGACATCTTCCCCGTAAAGGTGCAAAACCCAAATCGCTGGCGCAATACAGTGGGACTGGCGGCAACTGCGGAGGGAATGGACAGGTGGCGTTTCAGATCGGGACCCTTCTTCCGACTGATTGAAGCAGCGGAGATGATGCTGGTAAAGTCTGGTGAGTGATAGGTGGATACAGCTGAGGGGTGAGGGGGAGGTGACTGACAAATGGATGGACGAAGTGATAAGGGCTAGAGGTGAAAAGGAGACAAAGGGTGTCGGATAAGGAGAGAAGGTGAGTGAGATGGTACACACAAAATGCTGGAGTAACTCAGCGGGCCAGGCATCATCCCGTGGTTTTAACGGAGGTGATCCTCTTTGAGATATGGTGTTCTTAGCAGTTAATTTCTGAATCATAAATCACCCTGACTGTTGAGATTAAAGTTCATCGGTCATTAGTGCAGAATTAGGCCATTCGGCCCATCGAGCCTGGTCCGCCATTCAATCATGGCTAATCTATCTTTCCCTCTCAACCCCCATTCTCCTGCCTTCTCCTCATAATATTTTACCTGATAGAAGTGTATAAGCCCTCATGATGGTGCACACAAAGTGCTGGATCAGACAGCATCTCGGGGGGGATAAACGCCTACGAACCGAATGGTTGCGTCTCCTAAAAGTAAACTTACCGAATGGGCGCTCAGTCGATATGCCACCTACACGAAAGGCGGTCAAAGGACCGACTGCCGCTCAACAGTTAATTAACCATGTATAAATGTATATCGTGTATTACATGTATAAATCGTTCTTACATTCGGGAACATGGTTAATGTGGGCTTTCAATTTGAGCGCACTTGTTTGAATAGATGCAAGCGGCATGTCCAGCTTCTCTCCTGGGCGCGCAATACACAAAGCCGATGAAATGGCACAACTGTCACACCAAAGATAGACACAAAATGCTGGAGTAACTCAGCTGAAGAGGCAGCATCTCTGGAGAGAAGGAATGGGTGGCGTTTCAGGTCGAGACCCTTCAGACGCACTCTGAAGAAGAGTCTCGGCACAAAACGTCACCCATTCCTTCTCTCCAGAGATGCTGCCTGTTTTGTGCGTGGGAGCTTGGGTGCGTTTCGCAAACACTGAGACGGTAATAAATAAACCGCCTGTCCCCGCGGCCGGGGTGAATCACCCTGGTGTGGGTGTCAAAGACCGGGGGGGGGGGGGTCACCCTGGTGTGGAGGTTGGGGTCCGATGGCGGTGCATCGCGGTCAGTGACTGTGGAACGCTACCGCGGGTGGAGACGGAGGAGAGAGAGAGAAGGGGGAGAGAAGGGGAGAGAGAGAAGGGAGAGAGAGCGGGAGGAGGGGGTGGGAAAGAGAAGGGGGAGAGAGAGAGAAGGAGGAGAGAAAGAAGAGGGGAGAGAGATGAGGAGAGAAAGAAGAGGCTAGAGAGAGGAGGAGAGAGAAGGGAGAGAGAGGGGGGGGAGAGAGAAGGGGGAGACGGGAGCGTGGGGTTCATTTTCCCACACAAGCCATAGGTGATTGGGCAATCTGAACCCAAGCACCAAGTTGAAGGTGGCCAAAGGTGTGCATTCCTCGGGACAGCCCCCACTCTCCCACGGCCACCCTCCGCGGGCTGTGGGTCGGGTGGAGCGGAGGTTTGGGGCAATGTTCATGCCTTCACAGTGATGTGATGGACGCGGGGGTCTGGACCAATCGCTGACAAGTCCCGCCCCCCGGCAACGTCAAGTCCGGTATTGGACTTTTCTGTTGAGCGGCAGTCGGTCCTTTGGCCCGTAGCCGCCGTGCCTTTCGGGTAGGTGGCGTATCGACTGAGCGGCCATTCGGTAAGTTTGCTTTTAGGCGACGCAACCTTTCGGTTCGAAAGCGATTAGGCGTCCCGCCCTATTCGGTTAGCTTGCATTTAGGCGTCCCATCCTTTTGGTTAGTAGGCGTTTCGTCTTCGGACTCTTTTGGTTCATTGGCGTTTCGACCTCGTTTCTAGTCGGTTCTTTGGCGTCGGCTTGTTTGCTTCAGCCTCTTCTGTCGGCGCCGCGTCCGCACACGGGAGTCACAGAGGGGGAGCAGTGAAGGAGGGTCTCACAGGAGAGAGGAGGGAGAACCTCTTCAAAGTAGGACAGGCACAGAGTGCTGGAGTGACACAGCGGGTCAGGTAGTATCTCTGGAGAACAAGAATAGGTGACGTTTCTGGTCACAATCCTTACTCAGACAGAAAGTAGAGGTGGGTGGGGGAGAGAGTAAACTGGAGGCGAGAAATGGCCAGACAGAATCAGGGCCGGCCGTTTCTCGTCTCCAATTTATTTATCTGCCGTCTGTGAAAGAATCCCCGTTCCAGCGCAGGTCCGCAGAAACAGCAGGTACAGTAAACACAGTGCCTGGAAACTAAGGGGAAGCCTCCATTATGTCCTGAAACGTGGCCTATTCAGGTCAGACTGAAGCGCAGGGGACTTCGACCCCTCTCCCTACTATCCTACTGGCCAATGTACAGTCCCTTGAAAATAAAGTGGAGGGCTTAAGGGCAAGACTGCTTTATCAAAGGGAGCTGAGGGAATGCTCTGTGTTCTGTTTCACAGAGACATGGCTCACACCCCAGCTCCCCAGACTCAGAGGAACAACTACAGGACTGTTTGGAGTCCGTAGACTGGGCAATGTTCAAGGACTCGGCAACGGACTTGAACGAATACACCACAGTCGTTACAGACTTCATTAAGAAATGTGTGGAGGACTGCATCCCTACAAAAACCTTCCGAGTGTTTCCCAATCAGAAACCTTGGATGAACTTTGAGATCCACACTCTTCTGAAGACCAGACACTGAGCATTTATGTCTGATGATAAGAAGTCCAGATACGACCTTGGTAAGGCCATCAAAAAGGCCAAAAGGGACTTCTGCTCCAAGCTGGAGGATGAGACAGATGTTCGGCAGCTGTGGCGGGGCCTGAATGCAATCACCTCCTACAAGGCGAAACCAGGAGGCAGCACGAATGTCGGCAAAACATCACGCCCTGATGAGCTCAATGCGTTTTACGCACGCTTTGATAGGGAGAATGTGGCCTTCCCGGAATGTCGGAATGTGCCTTCCCGAGCCCCCATTCGCTGTGATGGTATTTCAGTCTCAGTCACAGAGGCCGACGTCAGGAAATCCTTCAGAGGGGTGAACCCTCGAAAAGCGCCTGGACCTGATGGTATACCTGGTCGTGTTCTAAAAACCTGTGCGGACCAACTGGCTGGAGTTTTTACGGACATTTTCAACCTCTCACTTCTGAGGTCTGAGGTTCCCACCTGCTTCAAAAGGGCATCAATTATACCAGTGCCCAAGAAGAGCAAGGTGACGTGCCTCAATGACTATCGACCTGTGGCACTAACGCCTGTGGTGATGAAGTGCTTTGAGAGGTTGATCATGGCGCAAATCAACTCCTACCTCGACAAAAACCTAGACCCACTGCAGTTCGCTTACCGCCACAACAGATCAACGGTGGATGCGATCTCGTTGGCTCTCCACTCCACTCTGGACCACTTGGACAACAAAAACTCATATGTCAGGCTGTTATTCATTGATTACAGCTCGGCATTTAATACTATCATCCCCTCCAAGCTGGTTACCAAACTCGCAGAACTGGGTCTCTGCGCATCCCTCTGCAATTGGATCCTCGACTTCCTCATTCACAGACCACAGTCTGTTCGTATTGGTGGAAATGTGTCAGACTCGATAACAATCAGCACGGGAGCACCTCAAGGCTGCGTGCTCAGCCCCCTGCTGTACTCACTCTATACTCATGACTGTGTAGCCGGTCACAGTGCGAACTCCATCATCAAGTTCGCTGACGACACCACTGTTGTGGGACGTATCACTGATGGGGATGAGTCAGAGTACAGAAGAGAGATCGAGCGACTGTCCATATGGTGCCAGCACAATAACCTGGCCCTCAACACCAGCAAAACCAAGGAATTGATTGTGGACTTTGGAAGGAGTAGGATGGGGACCTACAGTCCTGTTTATATCAACGGGTCGATGGTTGAAAGGGTCAACAGCTTCAAATACCTGGGTGTGCACATCTCTGAAGATGTTTCCTAGTCCGAGAACACTGAAGCAATTATCAAGAAAGCTCATCAGCGCCTCTACTTCCTGAGAAGATTACGGAGAGTCGGTCTGTCAAGGAGGACTCTCTCGAACTTCTACAGGTGCACAGTAGAGAGCTTGCTGACCGGTTGCATCATGGTTTGGTTCGACAACTTGAGTGCCCTGGAGAGGAAAAGAGTTCAAAAAGTAGTAAACACTGCCCAGTCCATCATCGGCTCTGACCTTCCTTCCATCGAGGGGATTTACCGCAGTCGCTGCTTCAAAAAGGCTGGCAGCATCATCAAGGACCCACGCCATCCTGGCCACACACTCATCTCCCTGCTACCTTCAGGTAGAAGGTACAGGAGCCTGAAGACTGCAACGGCGAGGTTCAGGAATAGCTACTTCCCCACAGCCATCAGGCTATTAAACCTGGCTCGGACAAAACTCTGATCATTAATAACCCATTATCTGTTATTTGCACTTTATTAGTTTATTTATTCATGTGTGTATATATTTATATATGGTATATGGACACACTGATCTGTTTTTTGTAGTAAATGCCTTCTATGTTCTGTGTGCTTAAGCAAAGCAAGAATTTAATTGTCCTATCAGGGACACATGACAATAAACTCACTTGAACATGAACTTGAAGGGTTCCGCCTATATTTCTTCTCCAGAGATGCTGCCTGACCCGTTTGGGTTACACCGACATTTTGTGTCTATCTTCGGTATAAACCAGCATGTGCTGTTCCTTCCTGCACATGTCTCCAAAGTAGGCGTGCGTGAAGGGGTTTTTGCAGAACTGCAGTAATATGAAGACATGTGGAACTGTGGATGCTGGAACCTTGCACAAGGCACACTGCACAAGTTTGGGAGTTACTCCTGCCCTTTGTGGTCTGTGCAAGATTCCAGTATCTGCAGTTACTTGTGCCTCCTTCATAGTGTCTTTTTAGTTCAGTTTCGAGATGCAGCGTCGAAACAGGCCCTTCGGCCCACCAAGTCCGTGCCGACCAGCGATGCCCGCACATTAATACTATCCGACACACACTAGGGACAAGTTACGCTTATACCAAGCCAATTAACCCACAAACCTGTTCGCCTTTGAAGTGTGGGAGGAAACCGAAGATCTCGGAGAAAACCCACACCGGTCACTGGGAAAAGGTACAAACTCCGTACAGACAAGCACCCCCAGTCAGGATCGAACCTGGGTCCCTGGTGCTGTAAGGCTGTAGCTCTACCGCTGCGCCATTATGTTGTTTGGTTCTCGGCTGGACATGAAATGATACCAGGCACTATCACCCTGGTTACCGGAAGGCATGGGCACACCGTGAAAAATAACTCCTTAGTCCTACCTCAGAAATTATACTGATACGGGGATGATTGGCATAGCGAGCGCAATGTCCAGGTGCCCTTCTCAACGGGGCACAGGGTGGCACAGTGAGGGTAGATCATGAGAAGCTCTACCCCAGCACCACTCTCGTCGACTTTCATGAACACTGGCAGAATCTTTTAAAATGCTGTACATTTGTACAAAGCTAATGTAATGTGAAGAAATGCTTTAGATATGAAGTATTAGCTACAGGGAAACGTTGGACATACTTGGATTATTTTCTCTGGAACACCAGATACCTGACAGAAGTATATTAAATTATGAGAGGCATAGATCGTAGACAGGGTAGATCGTCAGAACCCTTTGTGTAAAAAAATAAATAGATAGATGGATGGATAGTTAGATGGACAGATATGTGTAAGAAAGAACTGCAGATGCTGGTAAAAATCGAAGGTAGACACAAAATGCTGGAGCAACTCAGCGGGTGAGGCAGCATCTCTGGAGAGAAGGAATGGGTGACGTTTCGAGTCTTGACCTGAAACGTCGCCCATTCCTTCTCTCCAGAGATGATGGATGGATGGATGGATGGATGGATGGATAGATAAAAATGTAATTGCCCCTCAGATTTCTATTGAATCTTTCCCCCCTCACCTTGAACCTATGTCATCTGGTTCTTCATTCTCCTACTACTGGGTAAAAGATTCTGTGCATTTACCCTATCTAATCGCCTCATGATCTTATCTGCCTCTATAAGATCACTCTTCATCCTCCTGTGCTCCAAGGAAAAGCTAGTGCTCTCAACTTCTCCCCGTAGGTCAGGCCATTGAGTCCTTTTTGTGTGTCAAAATAGAAGCCTGAGGGGCAACTCTTTCACTGGTGGGTGTATGAAACGAGCTGCCAGAGGAGGTAGTTGTGGCATGTACTATAACAACATTTAAGTGACATTTGGACAGGTACATGGATGGTACAGGTTTAGAGGGATATCAGCCAAACAAGGGTAGGTGGGGCCAGCGTACATGAGGCATCGTGGACGGCATGGGCAAATTGGGCCGAAGGGCTTGTTTCCGTGCTGTATAACTATAAAACCAGCAAACGGCCCATAAGTTCAAAGGTTATAGGAGTGGAATTAGGACGTTTGGCCCATCGTCTACTCCGCCATTCAATCATGGCTGATCTATCTCTCCCTCTCAATCCCATTCTCCTGCCTTCTCTCTGACACCCGTACTAATCAAGAATCTGACAATCTGCACCTTAAAATCACACATTGACTTGCCCTCAGCAGCCATCTGTGGCAATGAATTCCACAGATTCACCACACTCTGACTAAACAAATTCCTCCTCATCTCTTTTCTAAAGATACGTTCTTTAATTCTGGTCCTAGACTCTCCCACCAGTGGAAACATCCTCTCCACATCCACTCTATCCAAGCCTTTCACTACTCGGTACGTTTCAATGAGGTTCCCCCTCATCCTTCTAAACTCCAGCGAGTACAGGCCCAGTGCCGCCAAACGCTCATCATAGGTTAACCCACTCATTCCTGGGATCATTCTCGTAAACCTCCTCTGAACCCTCACCTACGCAAGCACATCCTTCCTCAGATTTGGAGCCCAAAACTGTTGATGTTACTCCAAACTGTTGATGATACTCCACCTGATGAAACCTCAGCATTACATCCCCGGTTTTTATATTCACAAAACACCGACTTCCTTAAGGGCCTGTCCCACGAGGCAAATTTTTAGGCGACTGCCGGCGACTATGACAATGGAATTCACCGAAGTCAGCACCGGCGACAACCTACGTCACCTGGCGACAACCTACGACAACCTACGGCAGCACCTACATCAGGAGAAGACAAGCTATGACAAGCCTAGTCGCCTAAAAAATCGCCTAAGTGGGACAGGCTCTTTACCCATTTATAGAGAAATCAAAATCTCCATTAACATAAACACTGTCTTCTAATCCCGCAGGGCAGGGGGCTGTGAAGAAGTGGAGATTAAAAAGAGAGTTACAAAAACAAAATATACATATATATTTAAGCATATTCAAGGCTTTGATTTACCTAACTAAGATCAAACAAGTGAAATCCTTTTCGTCTTGCTGGGAATATCTAACTAACCATTCATCTCCAGGAAAAAGGGAGACTAATTAGTAGCCAACGCAAGATCCCAACACCATCTATCAGGCGTACATCGAACACAACATATCTTAGCCTGTGGTTTTGTGTTTTATTCAGTCTCATAAGTAATTCAAAGCTCTGCAGCTAAAAAAAAAATCATTATTGCACCTAAGGTTTACTACCTCTTTTAACCATAAATAATTCAGATGATAGATTTTTGTGTTAAATAATCAAACCTCTTGTCACGCTGCATAAATATCTCATTTTACAACCAGGGTAGCCGATGGGGATTTTTAAATTCTTAAAACATATAGCGATCCAATTTATTTTTGCAAGACACTAGTTTTCAAATCACTCAGGGTGTGGAGAGCGGATGGAGGCGGAGTAGAAGGAACAATTTCTGCAAGCAAGCCAGTGGAGAAGACAGTATAGGAGTTTGCTGGTGGAACTCTACATTCAGTAAGCCCTGTTATTAGTGCTAAAATGAAATGCAAAAAAAAATCCACTTGCTCTCAGAACCAAAACCTGTTTCACTCGGTTTTAGACAATAGACAATAGTCAATAGACAATAGGTGCAGGAGTAGGCCATTCGGCCCTTCAAGCCAGCACCGCCATTCAATGTGATCATGGCTGATCATCCCCAATCAGTACCCCGTTCCTGCCTTCTTCCCATATCCCCTGACAGCTATCTTTAAGGGCCCTATCTAGCTCTCTCTTGAAAGTATCCAGGGAACCGGCCTCCACCGCCCTCTGAGGCAGAGAATTCCACAGACTCACAACTCTCTGTGAGAAAAAGTGTTTCCTTGTCTCCGTTCTAAATGGCTTACCCTTATTCTTAAACTGTGGTCCCTGGTTCTGGACTCCCCCAACATCGGGAACATGCTTCCTGCCAATAGCGTGTCCAAACCCTTAACAATCTTATATGTTTCAATAAGATCTCCTCTCATCCTTCTAAACTCCAGAGTGTACAAGACCAGCCGCTCCATTCTCTCAGCATATGACAGTCCCGCCATCCCGGGAATTAACCTTGTAAACCTACGTTGCACACCCTCAATAGCAAGAATGTCCTTCCTCAAATTGGGGGACCAGAACTGCACACAATACCCCAGGTTTGGTCTCACTAGGGCCCTGCACAACTGCAGAAGGCGGTTTTGTAGAAACAAGCGTTGGTTTACAAAAAGACACGGCATGTGTCTGAAGGCGGCGCGACCAACGTTGCAGCGGCCTCTGCAGTCCGTCTGTCTTTTTTACATTTTTTTTTTGTCCCGTTGAGTGTATAGTTTGTGGTGGTCTTTTACTGTTTTTGACTGTGTATGTGTGGGGGGCGGGGGTGGGGAAACTTTAAATCTCTTTCCTGTACGGGGGACCCAACCTTTTCCCTGTCGGGCCTCCGCAGTCGTTGGGGCCTAGCACTGTGGAGCGGCCTCCAACTGGAACCAACCTGGGGCTCCAGTCGCAGAGCCTGCGGACGGTGACATCGGGAGATGCAGGCTGGTCGGCTACGGAGCGTGGAGAGCTGTGGTGGCGCGCTGCTGCAGCCCGATTCTGGAGCTTCGGAGGCTCCGGCCGCAGGTCCTGTGGACGGTGACATCGGGAGCTCGCGGGTCCCTGTTGGGAGACCGCTTTTCGGAGCTTCCGCAACGGTAATTTCTCAACTTCTTCCGCCCGAATTGCGGGGTTGAAGTTGACCTGGAGTGGGGCCTTACATTGCCCGGCGCGGCTTTAATGGCCGCGGGACTTGCCATCGGGAGAAGAATGGAGAGCAGGGGAGAGACAAGACATTGCCTTCCATCACAGTGAGGAGTAGATTTGCTGTGATGGATGTTTGTGTAAATTGTGTTAGTGTGTGTCTTGGTTCTTTTCTTGTTGTATGACTGCAGAAACCAAATTTTGTTTGAACTTCATTTGAGGTTCAAATGATAATAAACAGTATTGTATTGTATTGTATTGTATGAAGTGCTGGAGTAACCCAGTGGGGCAAGTCAGGCAGCATCCCTTGAGAACATGGATAGGAGACTGTTTATACAGTTTTTTGTTGGGCTAGGTTGCCTTCTTGTTCGGCAATGGTACTGGGTGGACTTTAGAGGTACAACGTGGAAACAAGCCCTTCGACCCACTGAGTCCACGCCAACCAGCGATCACCCCGTACACATAGCATTGTCCTGCACACTTGGGAAAATGTACAATTTTACCAAAGCAAATTAAACTACAAATCTGTACGCCTTTGGAGAGGGGGAGGAAACTGGAGCAGCCGGAGAAAATCCACCCAGTCACAGGGAGAACATACAAACTCTGTACCGGTAGGATCAAACCCGGGTCTCTGGTGCTGTGAGTCAGCAACTCTACTGCAGCGCCACTGTGGTGCCCCGTAAGAAACAAAGAGAACCGACACAGAATTGTGGTATAGTCTGCCATGATCGAGCTCACGGGGTCCAATTCAATCGACATTCATTTTCACAACGTCGATTGAATTGGCAGATACGATTAGTTTATCTTCGCATCATGTCTCAGCACAGACGTTGTGGGTTGAAATGGCTGTTCCTGTGCTGTACTGTTCTACGTGTAAGAAAGAACTGCTGATGTTGGCTTACACCAAAGATAAGACACAACATGCTGGAGTTACTCAGCGAGACAGGCAGCATCTCTGGAGAACGTGGATAGGTGACGTTTCGATAGGGACCCTTCAGTCTGGTGAAAGATCCCGCCCAGGAACGTTACCTATCCATGTCCTCCAGCGATGCTGCCTGGCCAGCTGAGTTACTCCAGCACTTTGTGTCTTATCTTCTGTACTGCTCTATGTTCTGTCTTGTATGAGGCCCGTCCCACTTGGCGATTTTTTTGGAGACTGCCGGCATCATTGACGGGCGTAACAGGTCACCGAAAAATTTGCTGCGTGACGCGGCGTGATGACGCATTGACGTGCAGTGTTTTTTCAAGTGTCGCAACATTTTTTTTGCCGCCGCCGGATTTTGAAATGTTCGAAATCTTTTATCGACATTGAGAAAACACGCTGGCAGTCGCCAAAAAAATCGCCAAGTGGGACAGATCCTTAAGAGGCTCGACCTGTTGGAATGAGTGCGCTGTTTCTTGGCTTAAGGAACACATTAGTTCCAGGGATATGCTGAGCCCAGCAGGGCAAGAGAGATGAATTGACAAAGACAGGCTGCACTGAAGCATTATTGGGTTAAAGACTGAATTGCTACAAATGCTCCTTGCACAGTCAGACTCGTTAATTCTTTTAAATTGGCAAGGTCATCAGCATTCACTGTCTCAACAGAATTTGAATGAAAATAGATAGAGACAGATGGAACGGATTAACTAGTGAATCTTCCATGGCAGTGCTTTGATTGCCTGCCATTAAAGGAGAGGTTCAGGCAGCATCTTTCCAGCTGGAGAGTGGTGCAGGGCTTTGTTCCTCCACTGAAAGAATGTTCACATTTCACTTCACTCACCCCAACTGTGCCAGTCTTCAGCTTGAACTTCTTCCCTCCCTTCATTGCCCCAAACATGGGAACGGTAATTTTCCTTGGCTTGGCCCCTGGGTCTCCAGTTTGTCCAGCAATCCTTTAAAAACAAAACGTTAAAAAAAAATTTTTTTAATCTGCAGGGGATGTACAACGGGATCTGGGGGTTCCTGTTCATCAGTGAATGAAAGTAAGCATGCAGCTACAGCAGGCAGTGAAGAAAGCGAATAGCATTTTGGCCTTCATAACAAGAGGAGTTGAGTATAGGAGCAACCTTCTGCAGTTGTATAGGGCCCTAGCGAGACCACACCTGGAGTATTGTGTGCAGTTTTGGCCCCCTAATTTGAGGAAGGACATTCTTGCTATTGAGGGAGTGCAGCGTAGTTAATTCCCGGGATGGCGGGACAGTCATATGCTGAGAGAATGGAGTGGCTGGGCTTGTATACTCTGGAGTTTAGAAGGATGAGAGGGGATCTTATTGAAAAATATAAGATTATTAAGAGTTTGGACACGCTAGAGGCAGGAAACCTCCCGATGTTTGGGGAGTCCAGCTCCATGGGCCACAGTTTAAGAATAAAGGATAAGCCATTTAGAATGGAGATGAGGAAACACTTCTTCACACAGAGAGTTGTGAGTCTGTGTACTTTAAAGAGAAAGCTAGATAGGGCTCTTGAAGATAGGGGAGTCAGGGGATAAGGGGAGAAGGCAGGAACGGGGTACTGATTGTGGATGATCAGCCAGGATCACATTGAATGCCGGTGCTGGCTCGAAGGGCCGAATGGCCTACTCCTGCACCTATTGTCTATCGTCGCTGATAAAACACAGACACAGGGTCATACATCGCAGCAACAATCAGCCTTACCTGTCCACACTGACCAAGATACCCGATCTCAGTAGAATCAAAGAACTGCGGATACTGGTTTACGCAAAGGAACACAAAGTCTGAAGAAGGGTCTCGATCCGAAACGTCACCTATTCCTTCTCTCCAGAAATGCTGTCTGACCCGCTGAGTTACTCCAGCTTTTTGTGTCTATCTTCAGTAAACCAGCATCTGCAGTTCCTTCCTACGCAAAGTGCTGGTGTTTAGTTTAGTTTAGTTTATTGTCAGGTGTACTGAGGTACAGTGAAATGATTTTTGATTGCGTGCTACCCAGTCGGCTGAAAGACTATACATGATTATAATCAAGCTGTCCACAGTGTATATATTCAGGATAAAGGGAATAACGTTTAGAGCAAGATAATGTCCAGTAAAGTCCGATTAAAGATAGTCCGAGTGTCTCCAATGAGCTAGATGGTACGTCAGGACCAGTCGCTAGTCAGTAATCGGACGGTCCAGTTGCCTGATAACAGCTGGGAAAAAACTGTCCCTCAGTAACTCAGTTGAGTAAGCCTGAGTAACTCAGCAGGTCAGTTTGAAGAGGAGTCCCGACCGGAAACGCCACCTATCCACGTTCTCCAGAGATGCTGCCTGACCCGCTGATTTACTCCAGCACTTTGTATCCTTTTGGGCTCCATTTAGGGTGGTTCCGTTTGCCTGTGTTTGGCCCATATCCTTCTGAACTTCTAGTTCCAGCCCCTGCAAAGCCGTTCTCAAACTTTTTTTTTGAATGCTCAACTGACTTCAAATTCAGGTCACCTTTGCTGTCTAAGGTACAAATAATCGAATTGACATGTCAAAAACCTGGTTCATACCAATTTTTTCTTCATAAACATCCCAGGCATTCGAGATGATTGAGCAGTGGCATGTTGAAGGAAAGCCTAGGGAGAAGGTCCAAATACCATTGGAGTTTGTTTATTCTAATTGAAAACCACAATTAGGTTGTACTCCTTAAATTGCAAGGAACTGTTGCTGGACTTTGCTCTCAAAAATTACAGTGACTAGTCTCCGCTGTGGATGAGTAAAAGCTCGGTGGGGATAGGATTATGTGGGATGTTTGTTTAGTTTAGTTTGGAGGTACAGCGTGGGTAAAGGCCCTTTGCCCCACCGCGTCCGCGCCGACCAGCGTTCCCCGTAGACTGTCCTACACACTAGGGACACTTTACAATCTTTTAACCAAAGCCAATTAACCTACAAACCTCGACATCCTTGGATTGTGGAGGAAACCGGAGCACCTGGAGGAAACCCACGTGGTCACGGTGGGGACTGTACAGACAGCACCCATGATTAGGATTGAACCGGGTCTCTGGCGATGCAAGGCAGCAATGCTATCGCTGCGTCACCGTGCCGCTCGTGAAACAGTCTGTTAATAGCTTGGTTGGGCAACAGAGCAAAGAACATCCTACGCCAGTGGAACTGCACCTCATGCCATCACCACCATCCGAGGCACCCGTATGTCTCAGTCACCGCAAACAGCTCCCATCACGGCGGTGATCCAGTGCATCAGCACATTTACATTCTCAGGCATCTGAGAAAATTAATTAAGCGCATGAGGAATCTTTCGAGGATGCGCTATAGTTTAGTGTGGAGGAAGGAACTGCAGGTGCTGGTTTACACCGAAGATAGACACAAAATGCTGGAGTAACAGCGGGACAGGCAGCATCTCTGGATAGAAGGAATGGGTGACATTTTCGGGTCGAGACCCTTCTTCAGATTGAGAGTCAGGGGAGAGGGAGATACAGAGATAAGGAAGGGTAAGGTGTGAAAACGAGACATCAAAGGGGACGAAGTTCAAGGAACATGTAGAGTAGATCATTTTTAGCTAGGGGAAGGTGACAACGAAGCATACAGAGATAAAATTGAATCAGGACAGTCAGATTGGCCGGCGAACTAGGAAGTAGGAGGGATGGAGAGAGAGAGAGAAATGGAAAGCAAGGGCTAATTTAAGTGAGAGAAGTCAATATTCATACAACTGGGGTGTATGGTACCCATGCGAAATATGAGGTGCTGTTCCTCCAATTTAGTTTTAGTTTAGATATGCAGCGTGGAAACAGGCCCTTTGGCCCACTGAGTCTGCGCCGACCAGCAATCACCTGTACACTAACGGTGATAGTTTTTTACCAATGCCAATCAACGTACAAACGTGCACGCTTTTGGAGTGTGGGCGGAAACCAGTGCACCCAGGGAAAACCCACGCAGTCACGGGGGGGGGGGGGGCGGGCGGCATACAAACTCTGTACAGACAGCACCTGTAGTCAGGATCGAACCTAGGTCTTTGGCGTCATCCTTAAAAGTCAAGAGAGTATTGTGATGACAAGGCTACCTGTCATCCTGACCATTCTACCTTCTGGGAGTTGATACAGGAGCTTCAAATCATAGACATCCAGATGATACCGGGTGGCGCCATCTGCAGTGGCTGCCTCGGCAACAGTCTGTCTGTCCTTTCTTCTTTTTGTTATTTTCAGTAGGTGTTAAAAAGTATGTTTTAGTGTTACTTGGTTTGTTTTGTGGGTTGCGGGGGGGGGGGAAATGTTTTTTTCAATCTCTTAACTCGACGGTCCCGCTGAGTTTTTCCAGCATTTTGCGTCTATCTTCAGTGCAAACCAGCCTCTGCATTTCCTTCCCACACAGGTTCCGTACACTCGGTGTTCCATAAATAAAGATAGACTCAAAATGCTGGAGCAACTCAGCGGGACAGGCAGCATCTCTGTAGAGAAGGGATGGGTGACGTTTCGGGTCGAGACCCTTCTTCAGACTGCAGACTGGAGCGTATATGAACCAACGTTCCCTGAAATCAACGATCATCTCTTTGATTTGGGAGGGGTTGTTGGGAGAGGTACAGTCTACTGTACCTTTAGACTTTGGAGATAGAGCGTGTGTGGAAACAGGCACTTCAGCCCGAGTCTGTGAAAACCATGTACACTAGCACTACCCTTTAAACTCGGGACAATTTACACTCTTAATCAAAGCCAAATAATCTCTAATGCCGCATGTCTTTGGATGTGGAAGGAAACCGGAGCACCCGGAGAAAAAACACGCAGTTACAGGGAGGACATGCAAACCCAGGTCTCTGGCGATGTAAGGCAGCAACTCCTTAAACATCCCAGGCATTCGAGATGATTGAGCAGTGGCATGTTGAAGGAAAGCCTAGGGAGAAGGTCCAAATACCATTGGAGTTTGTTTATTCTAATTGAAAACCACAATTAGGTTGTACTCCTTAAATTGCAAGGAACTGTTGCTGGACTTTGCTCTCAAAAATTACAGTGACTAGTCTCCGCTGTGGATGAGTAAAAGCTCGGTGGGGATAGGATTATGTGGGATGTTTGTTTAGTTTAGTTTGGAGGTACAGCGTGGGTAAAGGCCCTTTGCCCCACCGCGTCCGCGCCGACCAGCGTTCCCCGTAGACTGTCCTACACACTAGGGACACTTTACAATCTTTTAACCAAAGCCAATTAACCTACAAACCTCGACATCCTTGGATTGTGGGAGGAAACCGGAGCACCTGGAGGAAACCCACGTGGTCACGGTGGGGACTGTACAGACAGCACCCATGATTAGGATTGAACCGGGGTCTCTGGCGATGCAAGGCAGCAATGCTATCGCTGCGTCACCGTGCCGCTCGTGAAACAGTCTGTTAATAGCTTGGTTGGGCAACAGAGCAAAGAACATCCTACGCCAGTGGAACTGCACCTCATGCCATCACCACCATCCGAGGCACCCGTATGTCTCAGTCACCGCAAACAGCTCCCATCACGGCGGTGATCCAGTGCATCAGCATATTTACATTCTCAGGCATCTGAGAAAATTAATTAAGCTCATGAGGAATCTTTCGAAGATACGCTATAGTTTAGTGTGGAGGAAGGAACTGCAGGTGCTGGTTTACACCGAAGATAGACACAAAATGCTGGAGTAACAGCGGGACAGGCAGCATCTCTGGAGAGAAGGAATGGGTGACGTTTCGGGTCGAGACCCTTCTTCAGATTGAGAGTCAGGGGAGAGGGAGATACAGAGATAAGGAAGGGTAAGGTGTGAAAACGAGACATCAAAGGGGACGAAGTTCAAGGAACATGTAGAGTAGATCATTTTTAGCTAGGGGAAGGTGACAACGAAGCATACAGAGATAAAATTGAATCAGGACAGTCAGATTGGCCGGCGAACTAGGAAGTAGGAGGGATGGAGAGAGAGAGAGAGAGATGGAAAGCAAGGGCTAATTTAAGTGAGAGAAGTCAATATTCATACAACTGGGGTGTATGGTACCCATGCAAAATATGAGGTGCTGTTCCTCCAATTTAGTTTAGTTTAGATATGCAGCGTGGAAACAGGCCCTTTGGCCCACTGAGTCTGCGCCGACCAGCGATCACCCTGTACACTAACGGTGATAGTTTTTACCAATGCCAATCAACGTACAAACGTGCACGCTTTTGGAGTGTGGGCGGAAACCAGTGCACCCAGGGAAAACCCACGCAGTCACGGGGGGGGGGGGGGGGGCGGGCGGCGTACAAACTCTGTACAGACAGCACCCGTAGTCAGGATCGAACCTAGGTCTTTGGCGTCATCCTTAAAAGTCAAGAGAGTATTCTGATGACAAGGCTACCTGTCATCCTGACCATTCTACCTTCTGGGAGTTGATACAGGAGCTTCAAATCATAGACATCCAGATGATACCGGGTGGCGCCATCAGCAGTGGCTGCCTCGGCAACAGTCTGTCTGTCCTTTCTTCTTTTTGTTATTTTCAGTAGGTGTTAAAAAGTATGTTTTAGTGTTACTTGGTTTGTTTTGTGGGTTGCGGGGGGGGGGGGGGGGGGGAAATGTTTTTTTCAATCTCTTAACTCGACGGTCCCGCTGAGTTTTTCCAGCATTTTGCGTCTATCTTCAGTGCAAACCAGCCTCTGCATTTCCTTCCCACACAGGTTCCGTACACTCGGTGTTCCATAAATAAAGATAGACTCAAAATGCTGGAGCAACTCAGCGGGACAGGCAGCATCTCTGTAGAGAAGGGATGGGTGACGTTTCGGGTCGAGACCCTTCTTCAGACTGCAGACTGGAGCGTATATGAACCACGTTCCCTGAAATCGACGATCATCTCTTTGATTTGGGAGGGGTTGTTGGGAGAGGTACAGTCTACTGTACCTTTAGACTTTGGAGATAGAGCGTGTGGGAAACAGGCACTTCAGCCCGAGTCTGTGCCAACCATGTACACTAGCACTATCCTATAAACTCGGGACAATTTACACTCTTAATCAAAGCCAAGTAATCTCTAAAGCCGCATGTCTTTGGGATGTGGAAGGAAACCGGAGCACCCGGAGAAAACCCACGCAGTTACAGGGAGGACATGCAAACCCAGGTCTCTGGCGGTGTAAGGCAGCAACTCCTTCGCTACGCCACTGTGCGGCCTCCTGTTCACTGTTTACTCTCTGAGCTTCATGCAAACAAGGAATTTCATTGCACGCTGGTGCATATTACAATAAACTAATCTAATCTAATCTAAAAAAAATGACACAAACGCTGGAGTAACTCAGCGGGTCAGGCAGCCGCTCTGGAGAACGTGGATAGGTGAGGTTTCAGGTCTTGACCCTTCTTCAGAATTCGCTGGAATTTAGAAGATTGAGGGGGGGATCTTATAGAAACTTACAAAATTTTTATGAGATTGGACAGGCTAGATGCAGGAAGATTGTTCCCGATGTTGGGGAAGTCCAGGACAAGGGGTCATAGTTTAAGGATAAGGGGGAAATCTTTTAGGACCGAGATGAGAAAAACATTTTTCACACAGAGAGTGGTGAATCTGTGGAATTCTCTGCCACAGAAGGTAGTTGAGGCCAGTTCATTGGCTATATTTAAGAGGGAGTTAGATGTGGCCCTTGTGGCTAAAATGATCAGGGGGTATGGAGAGAAGGCAAATACAGGATACTGAGTTGGATGATCAGCCATGATCACATTGAATGGCGGTGCAGGCTCGAAGGCCGAATGGCCTACTCCTGCACCTATTTTCTATGTTTTTATGTTTCAGACTGGTCTAATCTAATCTAATCTAATCTAACTACCTTCAGGATACACAGGAGAGAGAAATAAACACAGGTCTTGCAGGCTTTGCTGGTAACTGAGATGGCATATACTCAGCTCTCACTCAGTTGGTTGCATTACAGTCTGAGCCAGGAGGTCATATGTTCAAGTCCAACTCCAGAGACTTGAGGAGAAAATCTATTCACATTAAAATTGTACACTTGGAGAAAACCATGCAAGTGATACATCGATTACAGACCTTATTTAGTTGTGTGTGCTGTTGGAATATAGTTGCTGCTGTCAATAATGCATTAGTATCCCGTCTGGCAGCCCTGAGAGGATGAATATTTTTTGACAGGATTATTAAAAAGTCGGTTCCGATTAATGCAAGGATGTCTAGGTAGCGCTACCAATTGTTTCCTGACGAGATGTCAGCTGCTGTCAGACTTCGGCAGCATGGGGAGGCTAGGAAAACAAATCCCAATGTTTAAAACAAGCCAAAGCCTACTCGTACAAAATTGGGCCTCGGTCCCGAAACGTCACCTATCCATGTTCTCCAGAGATGCTGCCTGACCCGCTGAGTTACTCCAGCACTGTGTATTAACCAGCATCTATAGTTCTTTGTTTCTACATCCAACATTACTTATTTTTAAGAGATGTGAACTATACATTACTATACAATGAACTATGCAGTCTGAAGGAGGGTCTCGACCCGAAACGTCACCCATTCCTTCTCTCCAGAGATGCTGCCTGTCCCGTTGAGTTACTCCAGCATTTTGTGTCCATCTTCGGCTTTAACCAGCATCTGCAGTTCCTTCCTTCACATTTTACTGGGATGGTGCATGGATTAGAGGGTATTAGATACAAGGATAGAGTCATAGCGCATGGAAACACATCCTTCGGCCCAACTCGCTGGGTGGACAAACATGGATTTTTTTTTCTGCAACGTCGAAGGTTGGGGTTGGGGTGTGGGGGGGGGGGGGGGGGGGGGGGGGGGGGGGGGGGGGGGGGGAGAGAGACCTGATAGAAGTTTATGAAAGTGCATGGGAGACACAGATATGGTAGGCAGGGCGGAAATGTAAAAGACCAGAGAAGCATAGCTTTAAGGTGAAGGCGGCAAGGTTTAAAGGAGATGTATGTGGCAAGTTAATTTACACAGAGGGTGGTGGTCCATGAAACACGCTGCCGGGTGGAGGCTTTTATGGTAGTGGAATTTAAGAGGCTTTTGGATAGGTACATGGAAATGCAGGGATATGGATCACGTGCAGGCAGAGGACATTAGTTTAACTTGGAAACAGGTTTCGGCACAGACATTGTGGGTCGAAAGACCCATTCTTACATTATACTATTCAATGCCCTATGATTAGTTTAGAGATACAGTGTGGAAACAGGTCCTTCGGCCCACTGAGTCTGTGCCGACCGGCGATCCCCGTACAATGTGGATAATTTACAATTTTTACCCAAGCCAAATTAACCTACAAACCTGTTCGTCCTTGGAGTGTGGGAGGAGACCAGAGCAGCCAGGGGAAACCCACGCGGTCACAGGTAGAATGTATAAACTCCGTACAGACAGCACCCGTAGTCAGGATTGAACCCGAGCCTCTGGCGCTGTGAGGCAGCGATCCACTGGGTTGCATTCCTTGCAGCTCCACTGACCCGTGGTTTATCCTTTCCTTGGTTGTGCTGTTCACACATTGCCCTTGGAGAACCCTGGGTGCGTCATTTTTTCATGCATCCCAAAGGTGTGTGGTTTGATAGACAATAGACAATAGGTGCAGGAGTAGGCCATTCGGCACTTCGAGGCAGCACCGCCATTCAATATGATCATGGCTGATTATCCACGTTCAGTACCCCATTCCTCCCTTCTCCCCATATCCCCTGACTCCACTATCTTTAAGAGCTCTATCTAAAGGGCCTGTCCCACTTTCCCGAGTCCTCTGCCGAGTTCAAAGGACCTTAAAAAAAAAATCAAGATTTTTGTGATCTACGAACTCCTCCTCCCGACTATCTTTTTACTCGTGGACTTTTTTGTCATGCTGGAAAAAACGTCCCGACTTACCTGATGCCCCGGGTACCTACGGCTGGCATAGAGAGCTGCTACGATATATCTACAGACTCCTACGGCCTCCTACGGACTCGCTACAGACATTTTCCGAGTTTGAATCAGGGGGAAAACTCAGGAGAATTCGTGAGTAACTCGGGAAAGTGGGACAGGCCCCTTAACTCTCTCTTGAAAGCATCCAGAGAATTGGCCTCCACTGCCTTCTGAGGCAGAGAATTCCACAGACTCACAACTCTCTGGGTGAAATTTTTTTTCCCTCATCTCCGTTCTAAATGGCCTACCCCTAATTCTTAAACTGTGGCTTGTGGTTCTGGATTCCCCTAACATCGGGAACAAGTTTCTTGCCTCCTGTGTGTCCAATCCCTTAATAATCTTATATGTTTCAATAAGATCCCCTCTCATCCTTCTGAATTCCAGAGTGTACAAGCCCAGCCGCTCAAATGCTGCCTGACCAAAGATAGATCCAAAAAGCTGGAGTAACTCAGCGGGTCAGACAGCATCTCTGGAGAAACGGAATAGGTGACGGTTTAGGCTGAGACCCTTCACCCGTTCCTTTTCTCCAGAGATGCGGCCTGTCTACGCTGAGTTACTCCAGCTTTTTGTGTCTATCTTTAGTTTCAACCAGCATCTGCAGTTCCTTCCTACACAATTTGTATGCTGCCAGGCCTGTGTGTTTCCTGCATGATTTGTTCTTAACTCTGAAGCGCCTCTCTCCTTGTCAGAATACAGCGGTGCAGGCATTGTCAATGTGCGAGAAGATGGTGAAACAAATTCCACACGGGCAGCTCCCGACGCCAGGATCAAACACAGGTCTCTGGCATTGTGAGGACGGCACATGGAACAAAAGATGAGCAACATATTGTTCCCTTCCAATACATTTCCATCTTCCTTTTGCCCTTACCACATAGCCCGACCAGAGAGGAAGGAGTCAGACAGAGGGCCAGTACGCAGGCCGGCTGCAGGAGGGAGTGTTCGGCCTCGACGGTGGAGTGGGCCGCTGGAGGCCCTGCAGCAGCCTGGGGCTCGGCTGGACCGGGCGCCGCTCCAAGAGGCCGAGCGCTTGCGGCCTGCAGCGGTGGAGCAGCGGCGGAGGACACCACAGCCACGCCTGGCCAGGCCGGCCCTGCAACGTCGCCGTGACAACGGGCCTTCATGGTCAGGTCAAGAACCCTGCGCTTACATCAACTGGGGCTCGAAAATTGCCTCAAACTGGCGACTCTGTACACTGTCTCAGTGTTCTGCTGCTATACGCTTGTACTGTATCTGTGAGTCTGAAGAAGGGTCTCGACCCGAAACGTCACCTATTCCTTTTCTCCAGAGATGCAGTCTGACCCGCTGAGTTACTCCAGATTTTTGTGTCTATCTTCATATTTATCTAAGATGTGTGCAAGTGCTGTATAGTGCATCTTGCACTAATCTATATACAAAAATGAGGTACAAAATCTGTACCTCAGTACATGTGGCAAATAAACTACCATACCAAAGTAATATATCATACAAAATGATAGCGCTGCCCCAGTTTGCTGAGAGTTATTCACTTACTCTATTTTGAGCTCTGGTAGATTCACAGGTGTCGCAATCTTTATTAGTTTCCGCAATCTTTGCTGCTCCTTTTTCAGCTCGAAAGACTCCACGTGGAGCTTTTTACGAGTGACACTATCCATGGCTGCTCCCATTTTGATATCAGTCATGAAGGCCTCCAATGAATCTTCCCCCACGGTCTGTGTTGTATCTGTGGTAGAAGATTAAGAACAAACAGATCCATATGATATTAAATTAACTTTTTAGTTTTGAGATACAGCATGGAAAAAGGCCCTTCGGCCGAACGAGTCCGTGCCGACCAACGGTCTCCCGTTCACAGAGTTCTCTTTTACGCCACTTTCGCATTCTATGCACTAGGGCCAATTTTACATAGGGCAATTAACCTACAAATCTGCACGTCTTTGGGATGTGGGAGAAGAAACCCATGTGGTCACAGGGTGAACGTGCAAACTCCGTACAGACAGCACCCAAGGTCAGAATCGAACCCGGGTCTCTGGCAGTGAGGCAGCAACTCTACCGCTGCACCACTATGCTGCCCTTACCTGCCAAATTAATAACAACTCAAGAGTCAAGAGTGTTTTATTGTCATATGTCCCAGATAGGACAATGAAATTCTTACTTGCTGCAGCACAGCAGAATATTTAAACATAGTACATAACTGGAGAAAAAAAAGCTCAGTGTGTATATATACACATGCACACATACTCATTAAATAAACAAATATAGTGCAAGAATAATAATAGCCTGTTGTAGTTCAGAGCTTATTTGTTGTCCTGTTTAATAGCCTGATGGCTGTAGGGAAGAAGCTGTTCCTGAACCTGGACGTTAAACTTTTCAGGCTCCTGTACCTTCTTCCCAATGGCAGTGGTGAGTTGAGTGTGTGGCCAGGATGGTGTGGGTCTTTGACGATGTTGGCTGCCTTTTTGAGGCAGCGACATCGATAGATCCCTTCGATGGTGGGGAGGTCCGAGCCGGTGATGGACTGGGCAGTGGTCACAACTTTTCGCAGTCTTTTCCGCTCCTGGACGTTCAAGTTGCCGAACCAGGCCAGGACTGTCCATCAAATTGGTGTGATCAAATGATGTGAACTGTACTGCTTGATCTTTTAGGTTTATTTGGAACATAGAACCGCACAGAAGAAAGACAGAAAATGCTGGAGTAACTCAGCGGGACAGGCAGCATCTCCGGAGAGAAGGAATGGGTGACGTTTTGGGTCACAACCCTTCTTCAGACTAAGAGGCAGGGAAGAGGGATATACGGAAGGGTAAGGTGTGAAAACGCGATATCAAAGGGAATGAAGTTCAAATAAACTGTAGAATAGATCATTTTGAGCTAGGGGAGGGTGACAACGAACAGCACATAGGACATAGAACAGTATAGGGCGGGAACAGGCACTTCAGCCCACAATGTCTGAGCCGGACAATGTGCCAAGACCTAAAGAAAGGTCCCAACACAAAACATCACTGGTCCATGTTCTCCACGGATGCTGCCTGACCAGCTGTTACTCCCGTACTTTGCGTCTTCTTCTTTGTAGACCAGCACCTGCAGATCCTTGTTGCTGCAAGATGCCAAGAATAAATCGTATCTGCCTGCACATAATCCGTATCCTTCCATTCCCAGCATATTCATAAATATCTCTAAAATGCCACTATCATTGTGTCATGCAGTGTAGAAACAGGCCCTTCGCCCAACTTGCCCACTCCAGCAAACATGTCCCAGCTACACTGGTCCCACCTGTCTGCATTTGGTCCATATCCCTCCAAACCTGTCCTATCCATGTACCTGTCTGAATGTTTATTAAATGTTGGGATAGTCCCAGCCTCAACTACCTCCTCTGACAGCTTGTTCCAGACACCCACCACTCTGTGTGAAAAAGTTACCCCTCAGATTCCTATTAAATATTTTCCCCTTCACCTTAAACCTATGTCCTCTGATCCTTGATTCACCTGCTCTGGGCAAGAGACTCTGTGCGTGCACCTGAACTATTCCACTCATGATTTTGTATACTTCTAAAGGATTATCCTTCATTCTCCTGTGCTCAAAGGAATATAGTCCCAGCCTACTCAACCTCTCCCTATAGCTCAGACCAAGCACGTGCCGTGAGTAATTAGTCAGGGTAGGCAGTGGCTTTTAAAAATCTTGAAAACTGCGCATGCGCAGATTGTTCTCTCCCCGGTGAGCTGTCAGTTGGCTTTTTTTTTTAAACGTGGAAACCGTGCATGCGCAGATTGTTCTCTCGACTTTTATCCTCGACTTTTCCTCAATCAGTCCTATCTCTTAATAAAGTATTTAAAAACATATAGCTCAAAGAAATGTACTTACCATATTATTTGTACATGAAATCCATTCTTCTCTCTTTGTTTCCTGTTGTACCAAGCTGTTTTAAATGTTCTAATTATTTTTGTTCCTTTGCGCTGTTGAAGTTCTTTAAGTTCCGCCGTTGGTCTGCCATTTTCAATTATTTTGGTCTTTTCCTCGTAGGTTTGCTTCGACAAACTCTTCAGGTAATCACTATCCATCTTTGAAAAACCCGCCAAGAAGCTAGTGCATGCGCAGTAGGCTGGTGCGCATGCACACTGCGCAACGCAGCACATGCACGCAGTCCACGGTGTAAAGGCAGAATTTCAGCTGCCTTTACGGACCGTTGCCACTGATGGCTTGAAGCAGCGTCGACGGCACGTGAGTAGCACATACGTCCGCGTTTAAAACGTACTGTGGATGAAAGGCACGGGGGAATTATACCTCCCTATGAGGGAAGCATAATTCTCCCGTGCCTTTACTATTTATGACCATTTTATATATGTGTTATAGATATTTTATATATATAAAATAATATTTTATATATATAAAATAATGACCATTTTTATCATTTTATAATTTTAGTCAGGGTAGGCACTGCCTACCTTGCCTACCCTGGCAGCACTTGACTGGCTCAGACCCTCTACATCCTTGTAAATCTTCTCCACTCTTTCCAGCTTGACAACATCTTTCCCATAACATAGTGCTCAGAACTGACCACAATACTCTAAATGCGGCCTCACCAATGCCTTATACAACTGCAACGGCTATTTACCTATGTTGTATACGTAATCTACCTGTACCTTTTCCACCAGAATCTTACACTGCGGCTATAGATTCAAGACAGAAATAACTACTTAATCCAATGCAGTTCATGCATCAAAAGGACACAAACATTGCCATGTCACGTGCGTAAATTCTTTGCTGTTACTTCATCTTCTTCTTCATTCGTGTCCATCTTCCATGTTTCAAATGTTGACATCGCTGTCATCGTCCGTCCTGAAAAGGACGCAAGCTTCCGGCGACAATCAGTGGGAGCCATCACGTCGCAATAGATGATGGTGGTGGCAGAGATACTTCCAATTTCCAGCTCTTGCTATGGAGTTTCTGTCTTTAGTATTGTTTCGAGGGTGAGGGGAGGGGGAGGGGGAGGGGAGAGAGGAGAAAGGAGAGAGTGGAGAGGAGATTTGGCATTGAGATTTATCACCAGCTAAAATGAGAGCTTAGATAGCAAACTGCCTGGAGACTCGATCAATAAGAAGATCCACTCCAACCGCAGAGAGTACAACCAAGGGCAAATTTAAATGCTGGCGTTCTTCGCTCTGAGAGAGAATACATTCAGAACTTCAGAGCAGAGAGTTAATTTGCATTTCATTGAGATGCACAATGAGGACTTTTTTATTCCGGCAGTTTTGTCAGAATGAGTTTCGTGGCCCTTCAGAACCTCAATCAAGAGATGTAAAAATCCAAATAATTAAAGTCTGCTACATACAAACTGGAGACCTTTTCCCACCTTTTTAAATGTCTCTTCATATACCTCTTATACAGGCCATGCTCCTTCATTATAAGACCAAAAAAAATCAATAGTTTCCTTACAATTATTTAGCTGCCAGTGTTGAACTGAAAACGTGAAAGAAGGCATTTCAATTCTAATGGCGAGTTATTACAAGAGTATAACATGGGAGATAATTGATAGCAGACAGTACACTCACCCCTCACCCCCAGTTTTTCTCTGCTTGCATTATAGTGGTCAGCTTTCATGGGTCGGCCTTGAACATTTAGTCTGAAAGACTGATTGTAATTTCTCGTCCACTACCTATGCATTACGGGCAATTTTACAGCCGCCAATTGACCCACAAACCCCGCACAGCTTTGTGACGTGGGAGGAGACTGGAGAAAACCCACGCTGTCACAGGGAGGGCGTGCAAACTCCACACACAGGCAGCACCTGCAGTTCAGGATCAAACCCAGGTTTCTGTTGCTGTCAGGCAGTGCTAGACCTCTGCCTTAAGGTCATAAGTGATAGGAGCAGAATTAGGCCATTCGGCCCATCAAGCCTACCCCCGCCATTCAATCATGGCTGACCTATGTCTCCCTCCTAACCCCATTCTCCTGAATTCTCTAATTTGAGGAAGGACATGCTTGCTATTGAAGGAGTGCAGCGTAGGTTTACAAGGTTAATTCCCAGGTTGGCGGGACTGTCATATGCTGAGAGAATGGAGCAGCTGGCCTTGTACACTCTGGAGTTTAGAAGGATGAGAGGGAATCTCATTGAAACATATAAGATTGTTAAGGGTTTGGACACGCTAGAGGCAGGAAACGTTCCCGATGTTGGGGGAGTCCAGAACCAGGGGCCACAGTTTAAGAATAAGAAGTAAGCCATTTAGAACGGAGTGAGGAAACACTTTTTCTCACAGAGAGTGGTGAGTCTGTGGAATTCTCTGCCTCAGAGGGCGGTGGAGGCAGGTTCTCTGGATGCTTTCAAGAGAAAGCTAGATAGGGCTCTTAAGAATAGCAGAGTCAGGAGATATGGGGAGAAGGCAGGAACGGGGTACTGATTGGGGATGATCACATTGAATGGCGGTGCTGGCTTGAAGGGCCGAATGGCCTACTCCTGCACCTATTGTCTGTTCTCCCTGTAACCTCTGACACCCGTACCACTATTTCTGCCATGTCCATTGACTTGGCCTCCACAGCCGTCTGTGGTAACGAATTCCACAGATTCAACTCCCTCTGACTAAAGAAATGTCTCTTCATCTCCTTCCTAAAAGAGCGTCCTTTAATTCTGAGGCTATGACCTCTGGTCCTGGACTCTCCCACTAGTGGAAACATCCTTTCCACATCCATTCTATCCAAGCCTTTCACTATTCTGTATGTTTCAATGAGGTCCCCCCTCATTCTTCTAAACTCCAGTGAGTACAGGCCCAGTGCCGACAAACGCTCATCATATGCTAACCCACTCATTCCTGGGATCATTCTTGTAAACCTCCTCTGGACCCTCTGCAGGGCCTGCACATCCTTCCTAAGATATAGTGCCCAAGATGGCTTGCAATATTCCAAATGCGGCCTGACCAGCGCCTTATATGGCCTCAGCATTACATCCCTATTTTGGTATTCAAGCCCTCTTGAAATAAATGTTGGCGCAGCGTTTGCCTTCTTTACCACCGATTCGACCTGCAGACTTTTTGGCAATCTTGCACCAGCACTCCCAAGTCTTTTTGCACCTCCGATTTCTGGATTCTCTCCCCATTTAGAGGTGCCTTTTAGCACCAGAGACCCGGGATTGATCCTGATTATGGGTGCTGTCTGTGCGGAGTTTGCACACTCTCCCTGTGACCATGTGGGCTTCCTTCGGGTGCTCCGGTTTTTCCCCACATTCCGAAGACCTGCAAGTCTGTAGGGTTAACTGACTGCTGTAAATTGTTCCTACCTCCGCGCCACAGTGCAGCCCAAGTCTATTTGAGTTTGGGTCTCTTCCTGAACCTCTCCCTCCATATGCTTATCAATCTCTTTCCACGTCAGAGATCGTAAATATAGAGGAAGCAAAACAGACCTTAGATGATGGTCTGAAGAAGGGTCTCGACCCGAAACGTCACCCATTCCTTCCCTTCAGAGATGCTGCCTGTCCCGCTGAGTTACTCCGGCATTTTGTGTCTATCTTCAGGCATATGGCAGATGGGTATAACAGAGGGAGGGGAAGGAAGGAGGCACTGGGGTGGGGGGTGGTGAGTGGATGGGACTCCAGTGGGAGGAGTGTGTGCGTGATGGTGGATGTCGTGCAGAGAATATAGAACACAGAACAGTAAAGCGCAGGAGCAGGTCAGCACAGTGGCACTGCAGTAAAGTTGCTGCCTCACAGTGCCAGAGACCTGGGTTTGATCTGTCCTCTGGGTGCTCCGGTTTCCTCCAACACTCCAAAGACGTACAGGTTTGTAGGTTAATTGGCTACTGTAAAAATGTAGATTGTCCCGAGTGTGCAGGATAGTGCTAGTGTATGGGGGTGATCGCTGGTCAGCATGGGCTCAGAGGGCCGAAGGGCCTTTTCCCACACTAAAGTCTAAAGTAGTCCAAAGGTCCTTCAATCCACAATATCTGTGCCGAACATGATGCCAATTCAATAATCCTTTCTGCCTGCACATGATCCATATCCTACCATGTGCCTTTGTAAAAGCTCTTAAATGCCACTATTGTATCTATTTTCACCACCATCCCGTAATGAGTTCCAGACACTCCCCTTGTGAAAAAACGTGCCTTGCACGTCATTTGTTGCTCACAATTGGATCTGTTTTGCAAGTCTTGAGTTGGGCTTTCTAAATGATGTTGCCTATCATTATACCAACAGATCTTCAGATCTGCTTTTACAGCAACTATTAATCTAGCATGGCTAAGGTTAGAGCATGGGTGGGGAACATTTTCATGTTGGAATGCCGCATTATGTTAGCTGTAATCTAATGCCGCATCCAAGAAACTTCAATTAGATATACTTCAAAATGTGCATTATTTTGTAAAAATAGCCCTCATGACTTACTAATGTTTTCATTGTGGCCGTCAGTCGAGGAGGATTATTTTGTTGAATCTTCTTTTACTCTTTGGTTATTTTAAATACGTTCATTTTAAGATTAAAATAAAAATAATAAAAGCCGAACAAAAACATATTAATAAAAATAAAAGGTAGACAAAAATGCTGGAGAAATTCAGCAGGGTGAGGCAGCATCTATGGAGTGAATGAAATAGGCGACGTTTCGAGTCGAGACCCTTCTTTAGGTCTGAAGCTTGTCAGACTCCTCCCGATAAAGCCCAGGCATTCTAGCCAGAAGGGAGAATTTTTAAGACCTGAAGAAGGGTCTCGACCCGAAACGTTGCCTATTTCCTTCGCTCCACAGATGCTCCCTCACCTGCTGAGTTTCTCCAGCATTTTTGTCTACCTTTCGATTTTTCAGCATCTACAGATCCTCTTCTTAAATAAAAATAAAAGGATTTGTTCTACAAAATTTGGATTCATTCAAAAGGCCGCACTTAATGGCACAGAAGGCCGCATGTGGCCTTAAGGCCACAGGTTCCCCTCCCCTGGGTTAGAGTTACTGCTTCACAGCGCCAGAGACCCGGGTTCCATCCTGACTACGGGTGCTGTCTGTACGGAGTTTGTACGTTCTCCTCGTGACCTGCGTCGTTTTCCCCCGAGATCTTTGGTTTCCACCCACACTCCAAAGATGTACAGGGTTTTAGGTTAATTGGTTTGTAGGTTAATTGGTTAAATGTAAAAATTGTCCCTAGTGTCGAATAGTGTTAATGTGTGGGGATCACTGGTCGGTGCGGACCTGGTGGGCCAAAGGGCCTGTTTCCGTGCCTTTTCTCTAAACTAAACTAAAGTATTCTCATGCTATTGATTTGTCCTTTTCTGCTGACTGATTATCACTCAATACTAGTGATATTCACCTGCGAGAGAACAATACTGTTGAGATTTTAATGGAGGCACAATTTGTTGTATTTCCATTACCTTGATGTACTCCTACCCACTGCAGGAGTTCAGTTCAATGCTTCACTGGTGCGTTATTATCCCACATGCAAAACAGTGAAATCCTTTTTTCCCGAATTGCCAGATTTGGCACCATTTCCAAAGTCCGGTCTGCTCGCTCAGTCTTATGGAGCGGCGTCGGATCCAGGCGAGTCCCAGGATTCTGCAAGGCCTCCAGCCATCACATTCGTCTGGATTATTGAGCGAACCGTCGTCCCTCCCCTTCTGGATCGTTCATCGAACCGACGTCCCTCTCCTCGGGTCTCGGAAGCGTACAGGAAGTCAGGGACGCCCACTGCCCGGGTTGATGCGCCTCGACAGTGGAGCGGGCCGCTGGAGGCCCTGCAGCAGCCTAGGGCTCGGCTGGACCGGGCGCCGCTCCAAGAGGCTGAGCACGTGGACCGGACGCTACCTGCAGCGGTGGAGGACACCACAGCCACGTCTGGCCAAGCCGACCCTGCAACGTCGCCATGACAACGGGCCTTCATGGTCAGATCAGGAACCCTGCACTTACAACAACTGGGACTTGAAAATGGCCCCAAGCTGGCGACTCTGTTCACTGAAGATAGACACAAAATGACTCAGCGGGACAGGCAGCATCTCTGGAGAGAAGGAATGGGTAATGTTTCGGGTCAAGTCCCTTCTTCAGGCTCTATACTGTCTCAGTGTACTGCTGCTTTACACTTGTACTGTATCCGAGATGCTTATATTAGATGTATCTATGTTCTTATGTATAGTGATATCTGTACTGAACTGAACTGTATGCAAAAAATAATTTCACAGAACCTCTGTACATGCGTCCCCAGAGTACCATTGAACCACTGAACCTTGAGTCCTGCATTAGGTCTGGTATATCATCTTCAAATAGCCTTTCCTTTTATCAATCCCAAATGCAGTGCTGGTGTATCGAAGACAGCGGTGAATGTCATCAATGTCTGTTATTGTCGAGAGATGGCTGTGAAGATACAGGGAGTGGTCCACATTTGGCTTGGAACCAGCCTCTGAACATGCACCAATGAAAAGCATCATCTGCAAACCACATCGAGGTTTGGCTAACCTTGGTTCTGGAGTGGCGCTGTTCTTCAAAACCGGGGCGGCATGGTGGCGCAGTGGTAGAGTTGCTGCCTTACAGCGCCAGAGACCCAGGTTCGAACCTGACTAAAGGGTGCTGTCTGTACGGAGTTTGTACGTTCTCCCCGTGACCGCGTGGGTTTTCTACGGGTGCTCCGGTTTCCTCCCACACTCCAAAGGCGTGCAGGTTTGCCGGTTAATTGGCTTTTGTACATTGTCCCGACTGTGTGGAATAGAATTAGTGTACGAGTGATCACTGGACGGCGTGGACACAGTGGGCCGAAGGGCCTATTTCCACACTGTATCTCTAAACTAAACTAAACTGATAGGAAGCTGTTCAGCCTGAGGAGACAGTGCTCTACATGGTTTTAGTATTACAGCAATTATTACATTCAGCCATCGTGTCATCTCTGGTTCGTTGAGTAATTGAGTTGATTACAAAAGTACCAAGAAGTGCTTTAGCAGAATGATATTCCATCCCTGCATGAAATGGTATAAAATTAAGGCCTCGTTAATGTTTTACTCTGTGGAGAATGCCATTCCATCTTGTTGCACAAATGAACGTTGTCAACACTTTTATCTGTGCACTGAGAACGGGTTGATTGCATTCATGTATAGTCCTTTCTTTGACAGGATGGCACACAAATAATAGCTTTTCACTGTAGCTCGGTACACATGACAATAATAAACTAAGCTACATTGGCGACTCGGGGGGCAGTGAATCAGTGGAATTCATTGCCACAGACGGCTGTGGAGGCCAAGTCAATGGGGAGGTTTTAAAGCAGAGATTAATAGACTAATAAGGGTGCCAAAGGTTACACGGAGAAGGCAGGAGAATAGGGTTGAGAGGGAAAAACTAAAACAGCCATGATCAAATGGCGGAGCAGACTCGATGGGCTGAATGTCTCGCGACCTTAATTGGTGCTCATGGAAAAATGAGTCAACATCCAGATTTTGAAAGGTCTAACGGGGCGGCACGGTGGTGCAGTGGTGGAGTTGCTGCCTCACAGCGCCAGAGACCCGGGTTCAATCCCACAGAAACACAGAAAATAGGTGCAGGAGGAGGCCATTTGGCCCATCGAGCCAGCACCACCATTCACCGTGATCATGGCTGATCGTCCCCAATCAATAACCCGTGCCCATAGAAAAGGCCTGACCACGACTGCTGTCTGTATGGAAGTTGTACGTTTCCCCTGCGACTGCGTGGGTTTCCTCCCACACTCCAAAGATGCACAGGTTTGTAGGTTAATTGTCTTTCGTAAAAAAAATATATACATTGTCCCTAGTGTGTAGGATAGTGCTAATGTACGGGGGGGAGGGATCACAGATCGGTGTGATCTCGGTAGGCCGAAGGGCCTCTTTCCGTGCTGTATCTCTAAACAAAAACTAAATTAAAGAGAGAGGAAGAGAGTGAACCAGTTTGCTCAACTAAATCAACATTCGGAGTTTAGTCTTCCCCAACCATCATCTAGCATTAAACTTTCAGAATGCCACTGTGGTCCTGCCATCAGTCCGAAAAGCAGCCATGCACTACAACTTTTTCAAGCTCATTTGCATTCACATTGCTATTGCCTACTTCAATATTGCTAAAAGACAAACAAGCTTTTCTGGAGAAGGGTATCGACCCGAAACGTCACCCATCTCTTCTATCCAGAGATACCACCTGTCCCACTGAGTTACTCCAGCATTTTGTGTCTATGCTTTTCGAATGTCCATTCCTCATCAAAGATCTTGATCAAGTTTGCTGCTGTTTCTTCTCCGGTATTCCATGTTTGGGCCAAGTGACTGGTAATTTTTCTCCAGAATTATTATTTTGCTTGAAATAATGAGATTTATTTTTATTTCCATTTTTAAATATAGGGCAGAACACTTACAATCCTACTGTCTTATATCTGGGGAGGACTAGATGGCATAAGTGGGTGCAGCGGTAGAGTTGCTGCCTCACAGTGCCAGAGACCCGGGTCCATCCTGACTACGGGCGCTGTCGGTACAGAGTTTGTAATATTTTCCCCAGAGATACGTGACCTGCGTTGGGTACACAAAAAGCTTCTCCAGGTGCTAAAGTTTCCGACATCCCCAAAACATACAGGTTTGAAGGTTGACACAAAATTCTGGAGAAACTCAGAGGGACAGGCAGCATCAATGGAGAGAAGGAATGGGTGAGGTTTCGGGTCGGGACCCTCCTTCAGATTGATGTCAAGGGAGTGGCCGGGACGGAGGGATACATTGTAGAGTCGGAGACTGGCGGAGGTAATGTTGTATTTGCCGGCTGGGGTGGGAGAAATGGGGAATGGGGAGGAGAGGATGGAGAGCCTCATCAATAGGGAGGGAAAGCAAGGGCTACTTGAAGGTTAATTGGCTCCAGTAAAATTGTCCCTGTGTAGGATAGTGATTGTGGGTCGGCACGGACTCGGTGAGCCGGAGGGCCTGTTTCCGCGCTGTATCTCCAAGTCTAAGGTAAAAGTAAATACTGCAGATGCTCGAAAGGGACGTTGGGCAGAATGTCAAGCAACAATGCATTTCTTCCTGACGATTTCAATGCATCCAATGCTTATTGCAACAGAAGGTCGATGGCATGACGTCACCCACCCCAATGGCCTTGGATGCGCCTTTATCTGCAGTGATTGTGGTGGATGTCAGGTCAGCCTTCCAGTGAATGCGTGGCAAGCAACAGCCATGGATGGAGCCCCTCACCATCTGCTTGCACCCGCTGGCAGGAATTGTTGCCGACATCTTTACCCTCTCATTGGCGTCGCTGGTAGAGACCCCGGTTCTATCCTGACCTCGGGTGCTGTCAGTGTGTGGAGTTCGCACGTTTTCCCTGTGACCGCGTGGGTTTTATCCGGGTGCTCCGGCTTTCATTCCCACATCCCAAATATGTGTGGGTCTGTAGGTGAATTGGCCCTCTGTACGATTGCTCCTCACGTGTGAACAGTGGACGAGTGTGGGGTAACATTGAACTAATGTGGACGGTTGGTGAAATAATGATGGTTGGCGTGGACTCTGTGGGCTGCCAGGCCAGTTTCCACGTTGTGTCTCCAAACACTCCAATCTGGGATTCCCACCTGGTTTAAAAAGACCACCATCACCGTGCGCCACGAAAAACACCATTAACATGCCTTAATGACTACTGTCTGACATGTACAATCATGAAGTGCATCAAGAGACTGGTGATGGTGCACATCAACTCCCAGAGAGCCTTGGTCCACAGTTTTAGTTTTTACTTTTAGTTTAGAGACACAGGCCCTTTGACCCACCGAGTCCACACCGACCAGCGATCCCCGCACATTAACACTATCCTACACATACTAGGGACAATTTTACATGTATACCAAGCCAATAAACCTATGAACCTGTACGTCTTTGGAGTGTGGGAGGAAACCGAAGATCTCGGAGAAAGCCCACGCAGGTCACGGGGAGAACGTATAAACTCTGTACAGAGAGCACCCATAGTCAGGATCGAACCCGGGTCTCCGGCGCTGTAAGACATTAGCTCTACCGCTGCGCCACCGTGCCGCCCGCAATCCACTTAATGCCTCAACGCGCCCATGCGGATGCCATCCACTTAACCATACACTCATCGCTGGAACATCTCGAGTACAGGGACACCAACGTCAGACACGCCTACTTATTGACTAACAATCCGCCCTCAACACCATCATTTAAACTAAACCCATCTCTCAGCTAAGGATGGCACACAGTGGTGCTCCCTCACAGCGCCAGGGACCAGGATTTGATCCTGACCTCGGGTGCTGTCTGTGTGGAGTTTGCACGTGCTTCCTGAAAAGGCATGGATTTCATTTGGTCACCCCCCCCCCCCCCCAACAACCCAAGGACGTGCAGGTTCTTGTAGGTAGATTGGCCTCAGTAAATTGCCCGTGGCATGTAGGGATAGTGAACGATAAAGTGGGAACCAGGCACCAACCCTCCTCATTCAAAAAGAAGATTGCCCTGCACATCTTCAAACTTTCCCTCTCTCACCTTAATAGCCCTGTCCCATGGGACGAGTTAATTCCAAGAGCTCTCCCGAGTTTAAAAAAAATCAAACTCGTGGTAAGCACGGAGAATGAAAGTAGCGGGTACGTCGGAGCTCGGGGACGTCTCTCAACGGCTCGTAATGCTAGCGGCAGGTACTCGGGAAGACTCGCTAACGACAGGTAAGCACGGGAAGACACGTGAAGACTTTTCAAAATGTTGAAAAATGCCCACGAGAGCCCCGAGTACCGACGAGCAGCCATTACCGTAAATCTCCGAGTTCGAATCAGGGCAAACTCGGGAGAGCTCTTGGAATTAACTTGTACTGTGGGACAGGGCTTTACAGCTGTGCCCTCTAACTTTAAGGTGAGAGGATGTCATCAGGATTTCCAGAAATGTTTCACTGTGAAAGAATCAGAATTAAAATAGTGTTTAAGAAGGAACTGCAGATGCTGGAAAATCGAAGGTAGACAAAAGTGGTGGAGAAGCTCAGCGGGTGCAGCAGCATCTATGGAGCGAAGGAAATAGGCAACGTTTCGGGCCGAAACCTTTCTGCAGACTGATGGAATTAAAATAGAATCAACTTATATGGATGTGCTGGCCAATTTGTGCTGAGCAAGCTTCCATCAATGGAAACATCTGACCGGTGATGAGGGCGGAGCGGAGTATTGCCCAAGGCACGTGAAGAACTCTCTTGTTATCCTGTGAATAATGCCCACTAGATATCATAAATCACAAGCATTGACTTAATATCTTATCCGAAGTATGACACCTCTGTGAATGCAGTATTCCCTGAGTACTGCAATGAAAAGCACAAATCTAGGTCTGCGTGCACGTAATCATACAATCGATAGGAAAAGCACAACCCAGTCTCCAGGTTAGCAAACCTCAAAACGGCCACACAGCTAGCTAATAAGAGGGATGTGCGAAGCTGCAGTTTGGGAAGCCAGGCACACTCTTGTACAATATGTAAGTGGTTACTAAGAGGCTCACAGCGAGAGTTGGATCGTCATTAGTGCAGAGACAGCAATAATGTTGGGAATTATTCAGCACCAGCTGTTTACGGAGCCCCATCTCAGTGTCAGTAACATATTTCCCTCTTAACCAACACTACCAAGAATTGATTAACTCATTATTCATTTGCTTACAGAGTTCGGGTCCCTGGCTCTGCACAAAATGGCTGTATCTTTTACCGATAATGTAATTCCATCAATGCAAACCGTTTGGAGACATTTGAGGGAACTGATAAGAAACTATCAAAGTAGAATGTTTTTTTTTAATCATCCTTAGGGAAAATCATCAGCAAGCTAACCAAGTGGAACAAAACCGATAATGTTATACATAAACCCTTGTTAATGGCTTCAGGTTTTTTTTTCTTCCAGTTTCCATGAGATTGCTTCTTTCTGGAGTATAGTTTCATGGGTGCTGGCTGCTGTTTGGTAGCCAGCTTCTAAAGCACTCTTCCTGTTAGAGTCCCAACAGTGAATGGCTCCAAGCTTTTTTATTAAAGCAGTTCTGGGTGTGGCGTTTCGCAGAAAGAAGTGCAGTCTGAAACCGCCACAGGCAATCTTAGTTACACACTCGCTCAACATCCTATTAAGAGGCAAACTCCAGCTGATTTTGCTCCAGTCCATTCAGAATCTCTGCTTGTGTTCAGGTTTAGGGCTATTATTGTCACGTGCACCGAGGTAGAGTGAAAAACTTTGTTTAGTATGCTGTCCAATCAGGTTAGATAATACCATACATAAAAGATAGACACAAAAAGCTGGAGTAACTCAGCGGGTCTGGCAACATCTCTGGAGAAAAGGAATAGGTGACATTTCAGGTCAAGACCCTTCTTCAGACTCAAGAAGAAGTTCGATGAAGAGTCTCGACCTGAAACGTCACCAATTCCTTTTCTCCAAAGATGCTGCCTGACTCGCTGAGTTACTCCAGCTTTTTGTGTCTGTTTTTAAGCCAGCATCTGCAGTTCCTTCCTACATACTATACATAAATATATTCACGTCAAACCCATGTGTACACAATAGACAATAGGTGTAGGAGCAGGCCATTCGGCCCTTCAAGCCAGCATCGCCATTCAATGTGATCATCCCTCAATAGCAAGAATACTTAGCAAGAAAACTAATAGTGATAGTTCTCATCATTGCAACACACCAATTCCACAGACAAAGTCCAATGTCCGCAATGGGATAGAGGTGAATCGGACAGTACGCTAGCTTAAGGAAGGTCTGTTCAGAAGCCTGATAACAGAGGGGAAGAAACTGTTCCTGAGTCTGGTGGTGCGAGCTTTCACAAGAATCTTCTGAAATATCAGAAGATATTCCCATCTCACACTCTCCTAATCCACTTCCACAGTGATACTAGAAGTATATTAGACAATAGACAATAGGTGCAGGAATAGGCCATTCGGCCCTTCGAGCCAGCACCGCCATTCACTGTGATCATGGCTGATCATCCCCAATCAGTACCCCGTTCCTGCCTTCTCCCCATATCCCCTGACTCCGCTACCTTAAAGAGCCCTATCTAGCTCTCCCTTCAAAGTATCCAGAGAACCGGCCTCCACCGCAGAGAATTCCACACTCACAACTCTCTGTGAGAAAAAGTGTTTCCTCACCTCTGTTCTAAATGGCTTACCACTTATTCTTCAACAGTGGCCCCTGGTTCTGGACTCCCCGAACATCGGGAACATGTTTCCTACCTCAAGCGTGTCCAAACCCTTATATGTTTTAATATGATCCCCTCTCATCCTTCTAAAATCCAGAGTATACAAGCTCCATTCTCTCAGCATATGACAGTCCCGCCATCCTGGGATTAACCTTGTAAACCTACGCTGCACTCCCTCAATAGCAAGAATGTCCCTCAAATTATGGGACCAAAACGGCACACAATACTCTGGGTGTGGTCGCACTCGGGCCCTATACAACTGCAGAAGGACCTCTTTGCTCCTATACTCCTCTGGTTATAAAGGCCAACATGCCATTCACTTGCTTCACTGCCTGCTGTACCTGCATGATTACTTTCATTGACTGATGAACAAGGACCCCCAGATCCCTTTGTACATCCCCTTTTCCCAACTTGACGCCATTTAGATAATAATCTGCCTTCCTGTTTTTGCTCCCAAAGTGGATAACCTCACATTTATCCACATTAAACTGCATCTGCCATGCATCTGCCCACTGAACCAACCTGTCCATGTCACCCTGCATTCTCATAGCATCCTCCTCACAGTTCACACTGCCACCCAGCTTTGTGTCATCTGCAAATTTGCTAATGTTACTTTGAATGCAAATCGTTGATGTATATTGAAAATAGCTTAGTGGAGCGTCACAACGGCTGGGGAGGCGGATGAAGGCTGCAGCAGAAAAGGGTCTCCAGTCGTCTTGGACTCCATGCCACTGGATCCTGACCCAGGTCAGGATCCAGTTTTTATGTTTATTGTCAAATTCTTTAATGTTGTGTCTTATCTTTATCTGTGTGCTGCATGGCTAAACATGTGATAATAAATGTCCTTTGTATCCTTGTATCCTTGTCTGTCAAGGACCGTGTCTGTGCACCAGTCTCCCCACATTAAACAAAGTCACGCACAGGCATCCTCCATATAGGGAATAGCTCCCTGGAGACACCCATGGTCAGCCATGACCGAAGGGGGCCTAAGAAGAATCGCAGCTCAGCCACAGAGGTTCGGCACCACCTCTTGCACTACCATGGGCATGTTTTCTAATTGTGTTCCTGCACTGATGTCATGTTTTTGCAGTGTTTCTCTTTCCAATGTCTAGCATGATTTATCTATAATTTATGCTTTGTGTGTTGTCTGAGTCTGTGTGTCGGCGATGCGGCTGGAATCAAGATTTCATTCTACCTATACCTCACGGCAATTAGGAAAAAATACGTTTGGGGCAAAAATAAACAAAAACTGCATCTGCTGGAAATTTGACAAAGAAATGTGTGACACAGTAGCGCTGCGGTAGAGTTGCTGCCTCACTGCGCCAGAGATCCGGGTTCGATCCTGACTACGGGTGGTGTCTGTACGGTGTTTGTACGTTCTCCCCCCGTGACCTTTCCCCAGGCGCTCCAGTTTCCTTCTACACACCCAAAGACGTGCAGGTTTGTAGGCTAACTGGCTTCGGTAAAAATTGTCCTTCGTGTGTCGGATGGATCAGTGCACGGGATGGCTGGTCGGCACGGACAGTGTGCCAAAACGCCTGTTTCTGCACTGTGTCTCTAAACTAAACACTAAATATTGCAAATGCACAACACGTCTAAGTCATTGCTGGGCTCAAGAAGTTACAATAGACAATAGGTGTATGAGTAGGCCAGTTACCTAGGTGCGATCAAGACAACTGGTCATTTCAAGGATTTAAGTTTGTAGGATTGTGGATATTCATAAGTTCTTAAGTCATAGGCCATTCGATCCCTCAAATCTACTCCGCCTTTAATTCATGGCTAATCTGTCTTTTCTTCCTTATTCTCCTGCCTTTTCCCCATAACCTCCGACACCCTTACTGATCGAGTACCTATCAATTTCTATGTTAAACCTACCCGAAGACTTGACCTCCACCACCTGTGGCAATGAATTCCTCAAATTCACCTTGCTTTCACCATTCGTTCACTTTGCTTTGAAAAAGATCAGAGATCTTGCTTAAGGCTTGAAAGAGAGGAAGCGATTGACAAAGGCAAAATTGTTGTGGTTCAAATCCCACTGGGCGTCATAACTGAGAAGAAAAGTCATAAGGTAATAAGTGATAGGAGCAGAATTAGGCCATTCGCCCATTGGGTCAACTCCATCATTCAACCATGGCAGACCTATCTCTCCGTCCTAACCCCATTCTCCTACCTTCTCCCCATAACTCCTGACACCCGTACTGATCAATAATCTATCTATCTCTGCCTTAAAAATATCCACTGACTTGGCCTCCACAGATTCACCACCCTCTGACTAAAGACATTCCTCCTCAGCTCCTTCCTAAAGGATCGTCCTTTAATTCTGAGGCTATGACTTCTGGTCCTAGACTGTCCCACTAGTGGAAACATCCTCTCCACATCCATTCTATCCAGGCCTTTCACTATACGGTAAGTCTGGCAGAACTCTCATCCAGAGGACAATGGGTGTGGCATTGGCTACCAAGCAATGTCACAAAAACATCGTGAAGCACCACAAAAAAAACCCAATGTAAATTCTCAATCCGAAAAACTGTAGATGCTGGACATCTATAATAAACTCAGAAAATGCTGGAAACATGGAAATAAAGAACTGCAGACGCTGTATAATACGCAAAAGGACACAGAGTGCTGGAGTAATTCAGCAGGTCAGGCAGCATCTCTGGGGAACATGGATAGGTGACGCTTCGGGTCTTGACCCAAAACGTCACCTATCCATGTTCTTCAGAGATGCTGCCTGACCTGCTGAGTTGCTTCAAACAATTTGTGACTATCTTTGGAATAAACCAGCATATTTGCTCAGTGTGGTCTCTGCCGTGTTCCCAAATTGGATGCCCTTTATATTAAGGTATCACCATTGTGTATTGTAAAAATCACGGAAATGCTAGGGTATTGTGGCAAGCAAATAAAATCCAATATTATTTAATTCGTAGCTTAAATTCATTCTCGAGACCATAAACTCCAAAGAAATAAACTTCCTTTCAAATGAACGTTAGATTTCGACTTTTATATTGAAGTTGAAATCCTGGCTGTGAAGCATTTTACTTACAATCTGAACAACCATTCTGCTAAGCATCAAGGCAAGCCTGAATAAATAATTCTGGTACATTTTTGTACATTGCTCCTATTCAGAAGGAAGATGCTTACCTTTGCCCCCAGATATCTTCAAATTTTCTTCAATGTCACGCAGCTTTTTTTCCAAATCAGCTAACTTGGCAACCTTAAAAAGTAAAACTCTTTTTACACAAAGAACTGGCTTGCTGTAGCACACAAATAGTCAAAACTAAATATCAAAACATGCATGTGGTGCAATGATTTGCATCCTTAAATTTAAAGTCAAGTCTAATCATATTTTAGAATTGCAGTGGGGAAACAGGCCCTTCGGCCCACTCAGTCTGTGCCGACCAGTGATCATCCCATGCACTAACAATATCCTACATCTGAAGGAGGGTTTCGGCCCGAAAATTGCCTATTTCCATCGCTCCATAGATGCTGCCGCACCCGCTGAGTTTCTCCAGCACTTTTGTCTACCTCCAACATACGAAGGACAGCTTACAATTTACAAAGCCAATTAACCTACAAACCTTGTAAGTAAATTGTGGCAATGAATTCCACATATTTACCACCATCTGACTAAAGGAATTCTGCCTCATCTCCTTTCTAAAGGTACATCCTTTTAATTTTGAGGCTGTGCCCTCAAGTCCTAGACTCTCCAACTAGTGGAAACATCCTCTCCACATCCACTCTATCCAGGCCTTTCACTATTCGGCAAGTTTCACCGAGGTCCCCCCCTCATCCTTCTAAACTCCAGCAAGTTACAGGCCCAGTGCCGTCAAATGCTCATTATACGTTAACATGATAATTTGTGGGTTCATTCTCGTAATCCTCTTCTGGGCCCTCTCCAGACCCAGCACATCCTTCCTCAGATACGGAGCCCAGAATTGCGCACAATATTTCAAATGCGCCTGACCAGTGCCTTATAAAGCCTCACCCGAACTTTGTTGCCTTCCCTCGCAGTGGGAACCATTGTGGGGGGATGCTTTTATGTTTAATGTTAAATTCTTTAATGTTGTGTTTATTTTTATTGGTGTGCTGCTATGGCAACTCAAATTTCACTACACCAATTGGTGCATGTGACAATAAATGTCCATTGTCCTTTGACCATTACATCCCTGTTTTTATATTCGAGTCGTCTCAAAATGAATTGTAACATTGCATTAACCTTTTGGGAATCCTGCACCAGCAGTCGCAAGCCCCTTTACACCTCCGATTTCTGAATCCTCTCCCCATTTAGAAACTAGTCTAGGCCATTACTCCTACTACCAAGATGCATGACTGCACACTTTGCTATGCTGTATTCCATCTGCCAGATCTTTGCCCACTCTCCCAACTTGTCCAACTCCTTCTGCTGACTTCCAGCTTCCTCTACACTACCTGCCCAGCAGACAGACACAAAATGCTGGAGTAACTCAGTGGGACGTGGCAGCATCTCTGGAGAGAAGGAATGGGTGACGTTTCAGGTCGGGACCCTTCTTCAGACCTCTCAACTTCAGAAGTTGGTCCTTGAAACGTCACCCATTCCTTCTCTGAAGAGATGCTGTCTGTCCCACTGAGTTGCCCCAGCATTTTGTGTCTATCTTCGGTTTGAACCAGCACCTGCAGTTCCTTCCTACACCATCTGCCCCTCCACCCATCTTCGTATCATCCGCATCCGGCTGAATACAAGCCTAGTCTTTTCAATCTTTCCTCATATGACAGTCCCGCCAACCCAGGGATCAATCTCGTGAACCTACGCTGCAATGATTTTATTTGCCAATACTAAACTAGGTAAGAAAAATCTATAGAGAAAACCCTATAATAGAAAGTGGGATACGTATCTGGAAACAACTAAAGAAAACATTAAAATTGGAATGTCTACCACTAGCTCTCTTCATTGTAAGCAATGTTACATTTAAACCCTCAATGATGGACAAAGGCTTTTTTACAATGGAAAAACTATGGAATTAATAAGCTGGGCGATCTCTACAGGGAAAACTCCTTTCTTTCATTTCAAGAATTACAACAAATTTGTGGATTAAATTCAAAAGATTACTTTAGATATTTACAAATTAGAGTATGTAAAATCAAATGCACAGGAATTTAGAAATAGAAAGACAGAAATTTTAGATGAATGTTTTAATAAACACCCAAACACAGAAAAATTGAAGGCCAACATTCCATTAGCTTAAGTCAGAAATAGTCAGCGGCCCTTTGTTGCTATCCTGATCGAGCACATGCTTTGATGTGCTTCTGAATTTCCACCCACATAGTCAGTGGCTGAGCACGTACTTAAGAGAAATCATTTGAGCTTTACCAGCGAGTCATAGGTGTCCGCTTTCTCCTCAATTTTCCCAGCTTTCTTCATTCTGTTGAATCGTTTCTTTTCGATGGCTCCCGTCCGGTCTAAGAAGGTATCTTCCTCGCTGTCATAGAAATCCTCAGCCTCCCAGTTTTTAGACTTGCGCTTCCGGGAAACTGGTCACAAAGAAACAAAGCGTGAGCCTCTTGCTGAAGAGTTGGGGCATAAAATCTACACGAAACCTACACCTTTTGCTTTTATTGTCACGTGCGAAGTGCAAACGCAGTGTGAAATTATTTTCTTTCAAACAGTCCAGTATAGTACTGCCATAGCTCAGCACATCCCTGATTAGCAAAGTGTACGGAAATGGCCTACTGATCCCTCTCTTCTTAAAGCCCTGTCCCGTGGTACGAGTTCATTCCAAGAGTTCTCCCGAGTTTGCCCTGATTCGAACTCGAAGATTTACGGTAATGGCCACTCGTCGGTACTCGGGGCTCTCATGGACATTTTTCAACATGTTGAAAAATCTTCACGAGTCTTCCCGTGCTTACCTGCCGTTAGCGAGTCTTCCCGAGTACCTGCCGTTAGCGCTAAGAGACGTCCCGAGCTCCGACGTACCCGCTACGTTCATTCTCCGCGCTTACCATGAGTTTGATTTTTTTTTAAACTTGGGGAGCTCTTGGAATTAACTTGTACCGTGGGACAGGACTTTTACTCTCTGGTCGAATTGCTGCCTTACAGGACCAGAGACCTGGGTTGGAGCCTGATTTCACCTGTGAGTCATTCACCTGTGATTGAATTACACATGTGCTAAACAGATGAGAATATTTTTGTTTTTTATGGAAGCCAATTAGCCTACAAACCGGTACGTTTTCGGAGTGCGGGAGGAAACCGGAATGCCCGGAGAAAACCCATGCAGTCACAGGGAGAAACGTACAAACTCCGTACAGACAGCACCCGTGGTCAGGATTGAACCAGTGTCTCTGGCGCTGTAAGGCAGCAACTCTACCGCTGCGCCACCAGTAATAATGGACAGGGAGCATTTGTCACTCCTTTGAACTCGGGTATATTTATGCACAGAGGATAAATGGAAAGCATCTAACCAGAGAACTTTGAGGTGACGTTAATTCTAGACCTGGTTTAAAACCTTTATTGATTTCAGGAAACAATGACCAACAGAGAGCAGACTTTTGCTTCCCCTGGCTAGTGCTCAGTTATTTCACTGTTAGTGCTTCATTAGCCAACCTATCGCAAGGGAATTGTTACATCCGTTATGGGTGTCTATTTTGTGTCAATAAGCTGTGATAATTATGGTGACTGTTATAGAGTCATGGAGTGATACAGTGTGGAAACATGCCATTCGGCACAACTTGCCCACAGCAGCCAACACGTCCCAGTTACACTAGTCCCAGCTGGCAGGACGTTTGGTTCCTATCCCTCCAAACGTCCTATCCATGTACCTGTCTAACTGTTTCTTAAACATTGGGATAGTCCCAGCCTCAACTACCTCCTCCGGCAGCTTGTTCCATACACCCACCACCCTTTGTGTGAAAAAGTTACCCCTCGGATTCCTATAAAATCTTTTCCCCATGTTCTCTGGTCCCTGATTCCCCTACTCTGGGCAAGATTCCTCTCATGATTTTGTACACTGTTATTTCTTTGTGAACCAGTAATCGGTTTTCAGGCAACTGAACCATCCCACCAACAACAAGCGAGCGGTCCTGAGCTACTATCTATCACACTGGAGACTGTCGGACTATCTTTAATCAGACTTCACGTTACAGTGCTTTATCTTGCACTAAACGTTATTTATCATTCATCTGTACACAGTGGATGGCTCAATTGTAATCATGTATAGTCTTTCCGCTGACTGATTAGCACGCAATAAAAAAGCTTTAAGGGCCTGTCCCGCCTGGCCGTCATTTGCGCCTCATTTACACGTCATATGTAAAATAGGTCGACGCGTCATTCCTGCGACGTCGCGCGCAAATCACGCGTCATCATGCCGTCTGGTGCGCGTGACGTCAGTAGAATACCCTGCAGTTCCCAGGTCGCCTGCTCCAGGACTGGCTGAAGCGCGCAGGTCGTGAAAACTAATTGTGGGGAAAAAAAACGCCTGCGGGCCGGATGATTTTGGGTTATGGGCCGGATCCGGCCCGTGGGCTGTAGGTTGCCGACCCCTGATTTAGGGTAAGAGATAAGATATTTAGAAGGGTCGAAAGGAAAACCTGTTCGCCCAGAGAGTGGTGAGTACACAGAATGCACTGCTAGAGAGAGTGATATAAGGAGAATCGCTGACAGAATTGAAGAAGTATCTGGACCAACCAGCACTTTAATCACCGTGACACAGAAGGCCACGGGCTAAGAGCTGGAGGACAGAATTATTACAGATGGATTCCCAATAGTGGTGTGAATGCGATGGACCGAATGACCCAGACCCACGCTGTGTGACTCTGTGATAAGTCAGGATGGCATCAGACCGGAGGGAAATCTGGAGAAAATAGATTTAGTTCCAAATAAAAGAAAACATATATTTTGCCCTTGATCTTCTGATGGACTACCTAAGAATGGTTGCAAGTTACTGTGGTATGCATTGCTAAAGTGGCCTGTCCCACTTACGCGACCTCTACAAGCGACTGCCGGCATCCGTGATAGGTCGCCGAAATTTTCAACATGTTGAAAATTCAGCGGCGACCAGAAAGACGCTACGACTCTTTGGAGAACACTCACGACCATTGGAGACCTCTCACGACCATACAGGCTGTATGGTCATGTGAGATCTCCTATGGCCGTGAGATGTCATTCCCGACATGGCATCAGAGGTCGCCTGTATGGTCGTCAGGCTGTGCCACTGGGATGCCCTTGAATTATAGAAACAGACCTGTACAGCACAGGAGCATATTCTTCTGCCCACATGGCCTGCACCCGACATGATGTCAAGATAAACTAACCTCCTCTGCCTGCATTTGATCCATATCCATGTGCCTATCCAAAGGCCTCTGAGACACCACAAGCTATCTGCCTCCACCACCACCCTGGCAGTGCATTCTTGGTACCCACTATCCACTGTGTAAAACAACTTGCCCTGCACATCCCATAAGGTCATAAGGTCACAGTCCTTAGATAGAGCTCTAGCGGCTGGTGGAATCAAGGGATATGGGGAGAAGGCAGGCACGGGGTATTGATTGGGGACGATCAGCCATGATCACAATGAATGGTGGTGCTGGCTAGAAGGGCCGAATGGCCTCCTCCTGCACCTATTTTCTATGTTTCTATTTTTCTAAGTGATAGGAGCAGAATAAGGCCATTCGGCCTATCAAGTCAACCCCGCCATTCAATCATGGCTGATCTATCTCTCCCCCCTAACTCCATTCTCCTGCCTTCTCCCCATATCCCCTGACACTGGCACTAATCAAGAATCTATCTATTTCTGCATTAAAAATATCCATTGACTTGGCCTCCACAGCCTTCTCCTTCAAACTTTGCCCCTCCCACCTTAAAGCTCTGCCATCTAGTCTTTGGTATTTCCCCCCTGGGATGACGGTTCTGACAGTCTATGCCTCTCATACTTCTGAATGTGACGATTGTTCAAATTTCACTCATCCAGGATTTGCACTTTTCGCATAACGAACATATTTTACAGATGGGAAGGAGGTTTTGGGAAGTCAGCAGGCAAGTTTCAGAACACCCAAGCCTTGATGTGGCTGTTGAAGTTTTGTAAGTGATAGGCCAAGTTAACCGTCTGCGCAATGGGACTTGCAGGATGTTGATGGCGGGGGATTTAATGCAATTATAATAGCACTGAATATCAAGAGGCATTAAACTTTTTGTCGTGGAAGATGCCAAATTGTTGCAAATTGGACTTCCCACTTCATAGTTATGAACTTTCTTTAGATCTTACTACATTCAGGCACACGTGGTTACAGATATCCCATCTCTCTTCGCAAGAGTCTGAATACAATTGCGGTCAAATGTTTTTAAAGTCACACTAAAGCAGTACCTTAGTAGACTTCAGACTTTACTTTAGAGATACAGCATGGAAACAGGCACTTCAGCCCACTGAGTCTGCGTCGGCCAGTGATCATACCGTACACTAGCACTATCCTACACAGAAGGGACAATTTACAATTTCACATAAGCCAATTAACCTATAAACCTGCACGTCTTTGCAGGGCGGGAGGAAACCGGAGCGATCGGAGAAAACCCACGTGGTCACAGGGAGAACGTACAACCCCGTGGTCAGGATGGAACCCAGGTCTCTGGCGCTGTCAGGCAGCAACTCTACTACTGAGCCATCCTTTGTCAAAAATGCATCAAACACGGCTCATGTTGTTTCCAGGTGTAATCTCAGTGCATAATTACTTCCTTTCTGAACAGTTTGTGCACAATGCCAACCACATCGATTCTCTCCTCACTTAGCCGTTCACAGATGTGCACATGGCTTGCAAAAATCTGCACTCTCATTTTCCCTTTGCAGCTAGAAAGAGCTTGGGCTCCATTTCATCCTCCTCCAGTTGGTAAGAGGAAACGTAATTTAATGTAGGCAGCACCATTTATGAATCATATTAGAATCATAGAGTGATACAGTGTGGAAACAGCCCCTTCGGCCCAACTTGCCCACACCGGCCAACAATGTCCCAGCTACACTGGTCCCACCTGCCTGCTCTTGGTCAATACACTTTCAAACCTGTCCTGTCCATGTACCTGTCTAACTGTTTCTTAAACAATGGGATTGTCCCAGTCTCAACTACATCCTCTGGCAGCTTGTTCCATACACCCACCACCCTTTGTGTGATAAAGTTACCCCTCGGATTCCTATTAAATCTTTTCCCCTTCACCTTGAACCTATGTCCTCTGTTCTTCGATTCCTCTACTCTGGGCAAGAGACTCTGTGCATCTACCCGATCTATTCCTCTCATGATTTGGTACACTGTTATTTATTTGTGAACCAGTAATCTGTTTTTGGGCAACTGAACCATCCCACCAACAACTAGCGGGCGGTCCCGAGCTACTATCCATCTTATTGGAGACTGTCGGACTATCTTTAATCAGACTTCACGTTACAGGACTTTATCCTGCACTAAACCTTATATACCATGCATCTGTACATTGTGGATGGCTCGACTGTAATCGTGTATTGTCTTTTCGCTGACTGGTTAGCACGCAACAAAAAAGCTTTTCACTGAACCCCGGCACACATGACAATAAACTAAACTAAATTAAACCAAACCTTCAATCCTTGTCCCTTTGGACACCTCTCATGATCTTATACACCTCTATAAGATCATCCCTTATCCTCCTGCGCTCCATGGAATAGAGACCCAGCCTACTCAACCTCTCCCTATAGCTCACACCCTCTAGTCCTTGTTAAGTCCTTGTTTAAGTCACTACTTAAACCTTCCACCTGTGCTGTAAAAGAAACAGGTCTCTTTGTTCAATAGAATTATATTACAAAATCCAGACACATTTAATTTGTTCACATGGATTTTTATTCTCGTGAATATTCATGAGAAGCAGTGTCTGAGTTAACTTTTCAAATCTTTATAAGTGCTCCAGGAAAAGGGAACTTGATGCACACTTCACACAAATGGCTTAAACATAATTTGTGATTAATAATCCATTTCAATTCAGTTTCAATTCATCCCCTGTGTTACTGAAGTAACGTAGAGGTTTGCTTGTTTAGGAAGGAACTGCTGGTTTAAACCGGATAGACGCAAAATGCTGGAGTAACTCAGCGGGACAGGCAGCTTCTCCGCACGGTACGGTATGGTGAAGACGCCCCTCAATATAAGGGAAGGTATCCCACACCACTGTGGCACAAGTGGGGGACTGATTTGTGGAAATTTGGGGGAAAGAAATGTCTAAACAGTATTGATCTATTGTACAGCCTCCGAAAATGTCGGATGGATTTTCCGCAAGGTTAATGTATTGTATATATTTATCATTCGAATAAAGTATATTTTGAAAAAAAAAAAAAAAAAAAAAAGCTTCTCCGCAGTCTAAGGCCCTTCCGCTGCTGGACATGGGGGGTACGGTATGGTGGAGACGCCCCTCAATATAAGGGAAGGTATCCCACGCCATTGTGGCACGGGTGGGGGACTGATTTGTGGAAATTTGGGGGAAAGAAATGTCTAAACTGTATTGATCTATTGTACAGCCTCCGAAAATGTCGGATGGATTTTCCGCAAGATTAATGTATTGTATATATTTATCATTTGAATAAAGTATATTTTGAAATTTAAAAAAAAGGCAGCTTCTCTGCACAAAAGGGATGGGTGACGTTTCGGGTCGAGACCCTTCTTCAGACTGACAGTCAGGGGACAGGGAAACGAGAGATATAGACGGTGATGGTATATAGAACAAATGAATGAAAGATGCAAAAAAAGTAACAATGACAAAGGAAACAGGGCATTGTTAGCTATTTGCTTGGTGAGAACGAGAAGCTGGTGTGACTTGGGTGGGGGAGGGGATGGAGAGTGAGGGAATGCAGGGGTTACTTGAAGTGGGAGAAATCAATATTCATACCACTGGGTTGTAAGCTGCCCACGCGAAATATGAGATGCTGTTCCTCCAATAAAGAAGTTTGCTTTATCTTTTGGGAAATAAACAAAAGTATGAAATGCTGCTCCCACCTCTGGGGTTCTGGGTCCAACAAGAGTATGAAATTATTAATTGGCTGTCCAAGACTTTACTTTAGTAAACTTTGCAGTCTTTTCATTTCAAAAATGAATGATCTACTGCAATGTTCCTAGTGCTGCAACAGGTCTCCATCTCCCTGGCCCCACCCTCATCCCTGGAACATCTCAACAACAAGACGCCTACGTCAGACTTCTATGCATTGACAGAAGCTCTGCTTGCAGCACCGTCATTCCAACCAGACGATCTCCAATCTCCTGGACCTTGGACTCAACGCTCACCTCGACAAGTGGAGCCTTGACTTCCTGATCCATAGACCGCAATCTGCCAGGATCAGCGATGAAATCATCTCCGTAATTCTCAACCTCGCAACGATGCGTTCTCAGTCCCGCACTCGACCTGCTTTACACTGACGACTGCGCAGCCAGAATGTGCCCTAACTCCATTTACAAGCTTGCAGATGACACCACCATTGTGGGCTTCATCAATAGCCATTAGACTATTAAACATCACTAACTCCAAATAAGCCCTCAACCACATAGACTTGGGGCATTGTATTTTGTCCTTTTGCACTTTTATGGTTTGTTACATACACACATATGTATGCATGAATGGATGGCTGTTCTAATTAGGAATAGCAGAAGACGGATTTAAGAATATTTCATATGTGTGCATATATATATGTGTGCGTGTATGTACATATGTGTATGTATACAACTATACATATATATATAGATGTGTATGTATATACAGTTTATATACATGCAGATAGACACACACATGCGCGTATATATACAAACTTTTTTCATTGATTATATTGTTTACAAAGTACTATGTTCACATATTCTGTTGTGTTGGGGCAATTAAGAATGTCATTGATCGCTTAGTAGCATAGGGAGCATGGCGGTCAATATGACACCATCTTCTTCAATGTCAGCAAGGCGAAGGAACTGGTCATCGACTTCAGGAAGCAGGGTAGAGCACACACCCCAATCTGCACCTCTGGTGCTGAAGCAGAGATGGTTGAGAGCTTCACGTTTCTAGGTGTAGATATCACCAACAATTGGTTTGGGTCCATCATATTGAAGCCATGGCCAAGGAACTACATGAATGCCTCTGCCTCTTCGGGAGGCTGCACTTTCCCTGCAGCTGTAACAGTATCTTCTGTACTCTCTTTAGTTTAGTTTAGAGATACAGTGTGGAAGCAGGCTTCTCTGGATAGTGGACCGAGAGTGATCAGGCCTGGCATAGGAGGGAAAGCTTTCACCAGATCAGGGAACAGACTAAGGAGAACGGCTAGCTCCAACTTGTACGCAGAAGAAAGAGAACCTGGTATGTTCATCTCTTTGCTTGTACAGCTACTTCAATGAAGAGCCAATTGAACTAGAAATAACGACCGGAAGTTCTGTTCTATTTGGTCTGCGAAAGATCACACCTCCTACCCATGTAGTAATGGCAATGTTAAAGAGGTTAAATAATATTTACCTGTAGTGAGAGAAATCAATATTCATACCCCTGGGTTGTAAGCTGCCCAAGCGAATAATTATTACACTGTTAGGGACAAGAGAATGAGGCCGCTCAACAGCATGTGTTTTCTCTCTGAGAAATACACCGAATACTGTGCAGGAACAAAATTAATTAAAATGTACAACTGTTTGAAAGTACACTTGAGGTTTGATAAAGGTAGACACAAAACGCTGGAGTAACTCAGCGGGACAGGCAACATCTCTGGAGAGAAGGAATGGTTGACGTTTCGGGTCGAGACCCTTCCTCAGAAGAAGGGTCTCGAATTGAAACATTACCCATTCCTTCTATCCAGAGATGCAGCCAGCCCCGCTGAGTTACTCCAGCATTTTCTGTCTCCCTTCGGTTTAAACCAGCATCTGCAGTTCTTTCCTCCACATGAGGTGAAAGTGGTGGCACCATTGAGTGTGGCTGCCTAGCCTGCAGCTGTCTGTTCTTTCATTCTTTTTGTTATTTTTAGTCTGTTTTACAGTTTGTTTTTGGAGGTCTTTTAGTCTTTTTTATGTGAGGGGAAGAGGGAAACTAGTCCCTAGTCACTTCCTGGCGAGGAAGCGACTATTCTCCGAGCCGCATCTTCGCCCCCCCCCCCCACCTGGATTGGTGCGGCCTTGAATTGGCCAGTATAATACTGGGCTTTGTATTAAAAATAAAACAGTCAAGAACAACTGTGAATCTGTACAAATCTTACTTAACCCACAATGTGTAGTTTTGTTAAGGGGTGCGCATTGAAGGATAGAATAACCCCCCCTCCCCTACCCCCTCATCATCACCCTTTCCCTTTATTTCCCCTCACCTCCTCCCTCCCCACCTAGAGTCCTAAACAATTCACACCTCTACAATCCTCTACCTTCACAATTTAGTTTAGTTTAGTTTTTTAGTTTTAGTTTAGAGATACAGCGCGGAAACAGGCCCTTCGGCCCACCGGGTCAGCACTGACCAGCGATCCCCACACAGATCTCGGAGAAAACCCACACAGGTCACGAGGAGAACGTACAAACTCCGTGCAGACAGCACCCGTAGTCAGGATCGAACCTGGGTCTCTGGCGCTGCATTTGCAGCAACTCTACCGCTGCGCCACTGTGACTGCCCAATTCACAACTCTCTAATCATTTGCCTGACACCTCACGTGTGTTCATCTCTGGCCTTGGTCCAACCATTTTAGTTTACTTTTTAGTTTAGTTTAGAGATACAGCGAGGAAACAGGACCTTCGACCCACCGAGTCCGTGCCGACCAGCACCCTTACACACTGGGGACAATTTTACTGAAGCCAATTAACCTACAAAACTGTACGTCTTTGGAGTGTGGGAGGAAACCTGGTGCACACGGAGAAAACCCACGCGGTTACGGTGAGAACGTACAAACTCCGTACAGACAGCACCCGTAGTCAGGATCAAACTCGGGTCTGTGGAGCTGTAAGGCAACAACTCTACCACTGCGCCACCGTGCAGCCCTATCTGTCTATTAAAACCCCCATTGCATGTGTCCGTTGCCATGAAATGTCCTGTTCTAGCTTTCCTCCCCCCCCCCCCCCCCCCCCCCCCCCCCCCCCTGCAATCAGTCAGAAGAAGAGTCCTGACCCGGAACCTAGCCAAGTTCTCCCGGGATGCTCCCTGAACCTCCAGCATTTTGTGTCTTTCCGTGGAGCTACTAGGCAGGGGCTAAAAGTGGCAAAGTTGGTCAAGAGGAGAGCCTTGCTTGAGATACCGGAGAGCATCTCACTGGAAAGGAGAAAGCTGAGAAGAAATTTATTTGAAAAGTTAGGGGCCTGTCCCACTTTCCCGAGCTGCTCACGAATTCTCCCGAGTTTTCGCCTTGAATGTTCGTAACGGGTCCGTAGGAGGCCACAGGAGTCCATAGACTCGGGGCATCAGGTAAGTCGGGATGTTTTTTCCAGCCTGATAAAAAATGTCCACAAGTAAAATAATAGTCGGGAGGAGAAAAATTTCAACATTTAATGCCTCGAGTACTTACGGCTGGCATAACGAGCTGCTACGATGTATTCCTACGGACTCCTACGGACTCGTTACGAACATTCTGCAAGTTTAAATCAAGGGGAAAACTCGGGAGAATTCGTGAATAGCTTGGGAAAATTTGTGAATGACTCGGGAAAGTGGGACAGGCCCTTTATACTTTTTTTTTTAAAGCTCTTCCTGAAAAGACTGCTTCTTCTGAGTGGGAGTGGTGACGAGAAGTCCTCACTTCAAGATGCGAGTCGGGGCATGGAATACTTTTCCATAATGATTAATTGAAGCAGAAACCGTTGCGTCTTTAAACAGAAAAGTGAATAAATACTTGAAGCAAAGTGTGTGAGAATGAGTTCTGGGACTATTTTGAAATTGTTCAAGCAAAGAACTGGCGCTAATGGCCTCCACACGCACTATAAAGTTCTACATTCCTGAGCATTAGTGGTTGAACTGATTACCTAGTCAATGCAAGGATGGAGATTGTTCAGTTTAAATCTTTCAGCTATGTTGGCAAGGATGCCTGCCCTAATAACTTATATACAATCCATCTCAATTCCGTTTCAATTCATTTTTATGCTTGCCCCTTTGGCAATTCATTCAGTCCTAATTGAATCTGAAACGTTGCCTACTTTAGAGATAAATCAAGCAGTTAAGAAGGCAAACTGATTTAATTTTTGATGCACTTTCAGAATCAATCACTGGATTGACTGATGTGAGTTCCCAGTTACAAAGCTCTCCTCAAATTTTTCTCTTTGGTTTGGTGGGAAATGGACACCATCGTGGGAGGAGACCGAGAGTGACAGACAAAGTGCTGGAGTAACTCGGCATATCGGGCAGCCTGACTTGCTGAGTTACTCCACCACTTTGTGTGTGAGTCAAGACTCCAGCATCAGCAGTTCCTTTGTCCATTTGTCCGGATTAAAGGAGGAGCCGAACCACCAGTTGCTGGAAAATCGATGGCGGATCTGTATTTTCAAACACAATCTCTTGGGTGGTACCAACCTGCCTCCATTCGCAGGACGCCTCTGGCGTCCAAGATCTTGCAGGCCTCCAGTGAACACTGAACCATGGCTTCTTTCTTCTTGCCAGTGTGCGTCACCTCTGCAACGAGCTCTTTTCCTAGCGCGTCAGTCATTGGCAGCCTAAACAAGAGGGAGCTTTTTAATACAGTACAACATATATCACAGACTCACCCTCCCATCACCCCACACACCATCAACAACACCACAGTCACATCTGTGGAGTCAAAAGTTACTGGGAACCATCATCTCCAAGGACCTTAAATGGGGGGCCACCATCGACTCCACAGTCAAAAAGGCCCAACAGAGGATGTACTTCCTGCGGCAGCTGAGGAAACACAATCTGCCACAGGCAATGATGGTCCAATTCTACACGGCCATCGTAGAGTCTGTCCTCACCTTCTCCATCATGGTCTGGTTTGGCTCAGCCACCAAGCACGACACCCGGAGGCTGCAGCGAATCGTCCGATCAGCAGAGAAGGTTGTTGGCTGCAACCTTCCCCCCATTGATGAACTGTACACTGCAAGGGCCAGGAAGCGAGCGGGCAAGATCATCCCTGACCCCTCTCACCCTGGCCACAAACTCTTTGAATCACTTCCCTCTGGAAGGCGACTCTGGACTGTCAAAGCTGCCACAGCCAGACATATAAACAGCTTTTTTCCACGAGTAGTAGCTCTACTCAAAAACCAAAAATCTGTAGCCTCCTTTTGCTCTGGTATTTTGTTTAATTCACATGTCTAATCAATAATGTTTTATTATTAATGTTTCACGTTTCATGTGTCATTCCTAACTGTCACTGTATGTCATGTTGTTACTTGCGGGCGGAGCTCCAAGGCAAATTCCTTGTATGTGAATACTTGGTCAATAAACTTATTCATTCATTCTTATTCATTCACATGCATCAATTAAAACAAAATGACAAAAATGAAAATGAGTTGAAAATACACAAAGACACACCCTTACGGCAGAGCGGTAGAGTTGCTGCCTCACAGCGCCAGAGACCCGGGTTCGATCCTGACTATGGGTGCTGGCTGAACAGAGTTTTGTACGTTCTCCCTGTGACTGGGCGGGTTTTCCCCGAGATCTTCGGTTACCCCCCACACTCCAAAGACGTACAGGGTTTTCGGTTAATTTGTTTGGTAGAAATGTAAATTGTCCCTAGTGTGTTAGCATAGTGTAAGTGTGTGGGGAGCGTTGGTCGATGCGGACTCATTCGGCCGAAGGGCCCGTTTCCTCACGGCATCTCAAAACTAAACGACTTTATTCGTGGCAAATGAAGCTAAAAAATATCCGGAACTGCCCCCTGTCTCTTCCAGATCTCAATCCAGAAAAAGTTTGTTGTAATCTGGCACGGTGGCATGGCTGTAGATTTGCTGCCTCGCAGGGTCAGAGACCCGGGTTCCATCCTAACGCCGGTTGCTGTCTGTACGGAGTTTGTATGTCTCCCTGTGTTGGCGTGTTTTCCCCGGGTGCTCCGGTTTCTTCCCACATTCCAATGACGCGTAGGTTTGTAGGTTAATTGGCTTCTGTAAATTGTCCCGAGTGTGTAGGACAGAACAAGTGTATGGGGTGATCGATGGTTGGCTTGGATTCGTTATGGGTCGAATGGTTTGTTTCCATGCTGTATCTCTAAGCCAAACTAATAAAATTATGCAGGGTAATATGCCATTCATCTTGTGCTGCCTCTTTTAAAAATGCCATCCAATAATCTTACTCTGCTGCACTTTCCACATAGTGACCAACCTTATTCTCCTCCTTAAAAGTATGCATTACATTTTCTCTTCAGCATCCATAGTCCTGGTCAGACAGCTCACTGAGTTAATATAAAAGATTTTCAGTTGCGTTTTTCTTCTACAGGTTGACTTTGCACTTTAGACTTTAGAAATACAGCGAGGAAACAGGCCCTTCGGCCCACCGAGTCCGCACCGACCAGTGATCTACTAGCACTATCCTACACACTAGGGACAATTTTCAATGTTACCACTCTTTAGAGTGTGAGAAGACACTGGAGTAGCCAGAGAAAACCAGGTGGCGCCCATAATGGCCGCCTCACCAGCAACCTGTCTTGTCCCTGCTCTGGTTTTATTATTTTAAGTATGTCTTGAATGTTTGTTTTAATGTCTCTTGGTATGCTTTATGTGAGGGGTGTTGGGGGGATCGGGGGGAACTTTTTCCAGTCACGTACCTTGACGGAGATGCGATTTCTCTCTGTGACGCATCTCCGTCCCCCCCTTTGCGGCCTACAACGTGGAGTGGTACGGCCTTTCCTGGAGACCGTGGGTGCGGCGCGGGCCTACCATCGCGGAGCCTGGGATCTTTAGCTGGGGATCCAGTGTTGGAGTTCCGACCGCGGGGCCTGCGGATTTTAACACCGTGAAGCAGCGGTCTCCGGTAAGAAGCGGTCGACTCGGGAGTGTTCCGATCCGTCCCGAGTTTCCATCATCCCAACGAGAGTGCTTTGACATTGGACCGTCGGCAACGGCCCCGTTCAAAGGTCCCCGACCCACCACGGGTGAACAAAGGAGGAAGATGACTGAACTTTATTGCCTTCCATCACAGTGAGGAATGTGGATTCCACTGTGGTGGATGTTTATGTTAAACTTTAGTTTATGTGGCTGTGTGTATTTTTGCTTTTTACTTAGTATGGCTGAATGGTAACTCAAATTTCACTGTACCTTAATTGGTACATGAGACAATTAAATTGAATCTTGAAAACTCACGCGGACAAGGTTTCTAGGTTTAAAGGTCAGTTTATTGTCACGTACCAATTAAGGTACAGTGAGATTTGAGTTACCATACAGCCACCCTAAGGTGAAAAGCAATAAGACACACAGTCGCATAAAATAAAAGTTAACATAAACATCCACCACAGCGGCTCCCCACATTCTTCAGTGTGAGGGAAGGTAATAAAGTTCAAGCTTCTTCCTCTTTACTCTCCCGCAGTCGGGGCTGTTGAACCATCCCCAGTCAGGGCTGTCAAAGCTCCCACAGCTGGCGATCCGAAGCCCTTGCGTCGGGATGCTCGGAAATCCCGCGTCGGGATGGTTGAAACTCTCTGCGGACTTGGAGCTCCCGAATCGGTCTCTAACCAGGGACCACGGGCTCCACGATGTTAAAGTTCCCAGGTTAGGCTCTTCCCAGGCAAAGGGACCGCAAGCCCCATGATGGTTGAAGCGCCGAGAGTCCATGAAAAGCCACGCCACTCCATGATGTTAGGCCACAGTGGGGACGGATATACAACACTGAGAAAAATCGCATCTCTGTCGAGGTAAGAGATTGAACAAAGTTTCCCCCAATCCCCCCCCCCCCCCACCCCCCACATAAAACAACCAAGGAACACTAAAACATACTCTTTAACATGTACTTAAAATAACAAAACCAGAAGAAAGGGCAGACAGACTGTTGGCGAGGCAGTCACTTGCTGGCGCCACCCGGTGAACGTACAAACTCCGTACAGACAGCACCCCTGAGTCAGGATCGAACCCAGGTCTCTGGCACTGTAAGGCAGCAACTCTACCGCTGAACTACTGTGCCGCCCCATTGGCATCATGTTCTGCACAGACATTGTGGGCTGAAGGGCCACATTCCTGTACTGTACTGTGTTGTTTTTATGGTGATGCAAGAAAATGCAGATGGTGGATAGGTGATATTCCAGGTTGGATCTGAATAAGGATCCCTATCTACATTTTAAGTTACTCCAGCACGGTGTGTCCTTTTCTGTACTTTTTAAAAAGTTTTGCAAATCACCTTAAATCTGCATCCTACAATTGGTTGAGTTTGGTTCAGAGACACAGTCCGGAAACAGGACCTTGGGCCCACCGAGTCCGCACCGACCACCAATTCCCGCACATTAACACTATCCTACACACACTAGGAGGAAGTTACACTTATACCAAGCCAATTAACCTACAAACCTGTGCGTCTTTGGAGTGTGGGAGGAAACCAAAGATCTTGGAGGTCACAGGGGGGGAATGTACAAACTCCGTACAGACAGCACCCGGTCGGGATCGGGATCGAACCAGGGTCTCCGGCATTGCAAGCGCTGTGAGGCTGCAACTCTACCGCTGCGCCACCGTTATGCCCAACATGGGGATTGATACCAACATTTATGTTCCATCTCTGCCTTCTTATCCAGTTCCAACACAAACATCAACGGATGCCACAGCTCCAGCAACTGTGCAATCCTGACCTCCAGTGCTGCCTGTGCAGAGTTTGCAGGTTCCCTGTGACCACACGGTTTTCCTTTGGGTGTTACATTTTTGGCCCGCAGTGCAAACTGTATAGATCAGTCAGATTATATTGCCCCTAGTGAGTGGGAGAGTGGTAGAATCTGGGTGAGAATACAAGGAATGGATTTAGTGTGGTGGTGGCCTGTCGGTACCGATAATGGCGGGCATGTGCAGTCTCAATTCTGGTGAGTTCTGACATGGCTCACGAGTCCAATTCGTGAACCGTGCACTTGTAGAGAAGCAGGCTGCACAAAAAAACTATGCGTGAGTGAGTTTAAAGTGGAGAAGCTGTTTGTTGCTCTCTAACAACCCCACCCTATCGGCAGCAGAAGTCCAGTGGTACGAAAAACCGTCACGGCTGGAGACTTCTTGGCTGCAGTGGATGGCCATGTCATCTTTAGTGCTCTGACCGGCCCTTCGCATTCCACAGCGCGTCGTTGCGTCGCATTTCCAGCCGTTGGTTCATAAAGATCTCTTCCGCCTGGTCTGCCAAAGCAGGCTCTCCACGAAGGATGAGCATGTCCCACAGGTTGCACTGGACTACACGGTACCAGTTGCATGGCTACACCTTGACCTGACAGTAACTCAGCAGCAAAGAGAAGCAGGAAAAAGCACTGATTGGCTCTAACCCGTGTGGGAGGAGAGTTAAAAGTGAGTCAGAGGGGGAAAACAGTTTAAAAAGAGCGGCAAAACACAGACCGACTTAACTCAGAACTTCCGTGGATTTTGATGATTTGTGGAATTCCCTGCCACAGTGTGCAGCGGAGGCCAAATCACTGGATGGATTTAAGAGAGAGTTAGATAGAGCTCTAGGGGTTAGTGGAATCAAGGGATATGGCGAGAAGGCAGGCACGAGTTATTGATTGGGGACGATCAGCCATGATTGCAATGAATGGCGGTGCTGGCTCAAAGGGCCGAATGGTCTCCTCCTGCACCTATTTTCTATGTTTCTATGTTTCTAAAGTGTAAATAGGTGCTTTGTGGTCTGCATGGACTTGGTGGGCTGAAGGGTCTGTTTCAATGCTGTATGTCTATTGTGGTAAACCTTTTCCAAAGGGGGCAGTCATTTCAGCAGCTGAGGCTCAAGATCTGCTGTTTTAAGGTTCAACCTCTTCCTCAATGTCGCAATCTATTCTATTCCTCTTTGAGCAAAGCCAATTCCACAAGCACTTTTAAACAATCTTCTCAAAAAGTTCTACCACCTTAAAAAACAGGGGTACATGTCATCAGGATTCTCTTTTCATATAACCCATCCAAAATTGGACTCAGTGTTTCATATCCTTCTCACTTTTCCTTCAAATAAATTTAATGCAAAACCGGAAACCGGAGCACGTGGAGAAAACCCACGCGGTCACAGGGAGAAAGTAGAAACTCCGTACAGACAGCACCCATAGTCGGGAAGGAACCCAGGTCTCTGGTGCTGTGAGGTAGCAACTCTACCGCTGCGCCACTGTGCTGCCCTGAACCTACGCCCTTCTGTATTCTCCTACTATCTCCTCCCATTACTTACTATAATTATTTTTTTTTTAAACATTGAAACGTCACCTATCCCTTTTCTCCAGTTGCTGTCTGATCGGCTGAGTTACTCCAGCTTTTTGTGTCCAACCTTCAGATAAAGGCTGGTAGACAGTCACTGCTAATCTTACGCCATAAATAGCAGCCAAAGGCCATCTCTAGCAAGAGTAGAATCACCTCCAGCTCCTCCTGATTTAGCTTTCATTTTATGACATTCAATTGTTCGTTCTCACAATTTTTCCCCCCCCCCTAGGGTATTTAAATCAGACATCGCCCTCGTGAAATAAGCCTTCCTATTTCAAACAGAGATCAGGGACCACTGTGCACGTTACTCTATGGCAAAGAATGCAATTCTGACTGTGCCAAGATTTCCAACGGCCGAGAGCATCATTTATCCCGATTTCTAATAAGATCTTGTCGGCTGCATTGGATGCACGACCTAGCGAGTTTATTAAGGATGTAACAAGCCATGAGAGGGAACAGTCTGTCAAGCTTTCATCCAACATATCGTTTTCAACAAAGGGAAATTTGTCTCAGATCAGCAACTTGGAAGTAAACTGAAGCACATAAGGGAATTATTAGGACATGGAGGAAAGGGAGATGGGGTAGAATTGAGAGCAGGCGAAAAGAACAGGGCCTTATTCTAACACGTTAAAGTAGGTGATGTTGTAGACAGTGAAGATGGTATCAAAAACTACAACAGGACCTTATTCAGCTGGGTAAGTTAATGAGGAATAGCTAATGGCGTTTAATTCAGGTAAATGCAAGGTATCTACGAGGATGTCGCCAGGACTCGAGGGCCTTAAGGGCCTGTCCCACTTAGGTGGTTTTTTTCGGCGACTGCCAGCGACGGTCACAGTCGTAGCAGGTCGCCGAAAGACTGGCGACTGGACCCCCCCCCATGACAATGTCTATGACAAACTACCACCTAGTCGACGTCAAGCTACGGCAAGCTACCGACAACCGGCGACCCATTAGGACGTCCACCTACGACTACACCTACGACAACCTACGTCCACACAGGCGACAACCTACGTCCACACCTACGACAACTTACGACCACACCTACGACAACCTACGTCCACACCTACGACAACCTACGTCCACCCGCGACAAGCTACGACAAGCAACTGAAGACAATTCAGTCGTTGGTACCTGCCGCCGGTTGACGTAAGATGATGTACGTTGTCACCGATGGAATTCACCGAGGCCATCACCTGGCGACAACCAACGTCACCTGGCGTCATCCTGGCGACAACCTACGACAGGAGAAGACAGGCAACGCCAAGCCCACTGTCGCCGAAAGGTTTTGAACTTTTCAAAATCCAGCGGCGACAAGAAAAAAGTTACGAAACTTGAGGAGACAACTCACGACAATACAGGCGTCACCCCGCGACCATGTGGCGACAGCCTATTTTCCGGCTGTCGCCGAAAATATCGCCTAAGTGGGACAGGCCCTTTAACAATTGGAAAAGATTGGGCAGGCTAGGGCTTTATTCCTTGGAGAGCAGGAGGCTGAGGGGTGAACTTATAGAGGTGTATAAATTGCGAGGGGAAAAGATAGGGTGAATGCACAGAGTATTTTACCCAAGATAGAGCAATCAAGGACCAGAGGATATCGGTTCAAGGTGAGAGAAAAAGATTTAATAGGAAGCTATGTGGAAACTCAGATGGTGGTGGGTAAATGGAATGGGGTGCCAGAGGAGGTACTTGAGGCAGGTACTATATACAGCTTTTAAAAGACACTCTACTTTACCTTACTTTAGAAAAACAGCGTGGAAACAGGCCCTTTGGCCCACTGAGTGCGCGCCGACCAGCAATTCACACCAACACTATCCCACATAGTCGGGACAATTTACAATTTATACCGAAGCAAATTAACCTAGAAACCTGCATGTCGCTGGAGTGTGGGAGGAAAGTGGAGCATGTGGAGAAAACCCACGTGGTCACAGGGAGAAAATAGAAGCTTTGTATGGACAGCACCTGTAGTCAGGATCGAAACTAGGTCTCTGGCGCTGTGAGGCAGCAACTCTACCGCTGCGCCTCTCTGCCGCCCACATTGGACGGGTGCCACACTTCGACGGGTACATGGACAGGAAAGATTTAGGGGGAAGGCTTGGATAGAGTGGGTGTGGAGGGGATGTTTCCACTAGGACGAGAGGTCACAGCCTCAAAATTAAAGGACGTTCTTTTAGGAAGCAGATAAGAGGGTGGTGAATGTGGAATTCCTTGCCACAGAGGGCTGTGGAGGCCAAGTCAGTGGATATTTTTAAGGCAGAGATAGATAGATTCTTGATTAGTACGAGTGTCAGAGGTTATGAGGAGGAGGCAGAAAGGAGAATGGGGTTAGTAGGGAGAGATAGATCAGCATAATTGAATGGCGGGGTGGACTTGATGGGCTGAATGGCCTATTCCTAGGTATGTTACAAAACTTACCTTCAGCGGTGCTGCAGTTCTGCCGCTGGCCGTGTGCGCGACTTTGGCGCCTTTAAGGGGGGGGGGGGGGGTTAAAATGCGGTTTTCCCCTTGCCACCGGAATAATATTTTGTCGGAGTGAGAACTATTTCTGGAGATTCGTTCCGACTGCCGGTAAGTTAATTTTTTTTTTTTTTAATCGCCCGACTATTTCTGCGCTGCAGTAAACTAAAAATTAGCTCTTAATGCCGTGAACGGCGACAACGGGGACGGATTTTACGTAGGGGACAGGTAAGTGAAAGCTGTTTATTTTTACATACTTGCTTGTTTAGATGACTTTAACCGATATTTCATGTTGCGAAACGGTGATTTATTCCCCATAAGAACCGGCAGTGTTTTTTCTGCCGATATTGGGTTTAAATTCACCGCAACCGCAACGTTCCAATACATCGCGTTCCAGAAAATCCCACTCGCAAGATGTTTAAAATGCCCATTAATTTATGGGCATTAAACACTAAATTCCTTCAATTTTGTCTATAAATTCAAAACAATGAGATTTTAAAATCATGTTATATTGTGAATTCTTGTGTGAATGTTATTTGGACACTTGGGCTTTAAAAAAAAGTTAATATTTTCTTAAGAAACGGATAGATGTTTAGATCTAGTAATTGAATTTTGTAATTAGCTACAATTGGGTAACTAACTAATTATATGCTTTAATTTCAGGTCATCCAAGTAAGATTGTTTCATATTAGTTTCAGAATGCTTCAATCTATAATAACTGAACCTTTCTTTCAGTTCTTTTAATTTTTACGAAAGTTATGGGCTTTTGACTGTCCTCGATCACAGCTTTTGTGTCGTCAATGGAAAGGCAATGGGGAACAAGATGCTAATTTCCGAGTATGAAAATGGCCATAACTTTTTTAATACTGGAGATATGAAAGTGAATTAGGTGTCAAATTAAACTTCCTTCTATGCTTTATTTGATGGGATAAATTGCAGACTTGATTTTTACAATCTCAAAATATTGTAACATTGCTACTATTCCTTATGACCTTATGTGGCTCAAAGGTGACCAAATGGGACCAGCTTAAATGGGACATCTGGGTTGGCACGGATGAGGTGGGCTGAAGGGCCTGTTTCCATGCTGTCCGGCTCATTCTGACTAATTCTGATCCTGCTTCTTAATGCCATCAGAATATGTGAGATTCCCCATTGAACATTCCTTCGAGGCCCATTTTTTGAAAAATTAGTACTCTGGTATTTTCCAAATGCGATGAAGCTAACTGCAATTCCAAGTGCTGATCTGACGATTATTAGATCCAGATTCATGTCCAAGCCTCTGACAAATAGCTTCAATTACAAACAGAAACCACTTAGCCCAAGTTTTAAATAAAATTAAGCTGTCGACCAAGAGCATTTACTAAATACTCGGTCATTTTTCATTGTGTGCTGTTGAAAACATCTTAATGGCAGGATTATGTTGCAGCATTAACTTTTGTTCCTATTCTGGACTCTTTCAAAATTATATTTAATAAAAAAATCTCTCGTTCTGAATCCCGAGGCAACAATTTATTGTACTTTGAAAATTACTGATGGAAAGACTTGCTAGGTAGAGAGATGAAACAGTCATAGAGTCATACAGTGTGGAAATAGGCCCTTTGGCCCAACTTGCTCATGCTGACCAACAGGTCCCATCTACACCAGTCCCACCTGTCTGCATTTGGCCCCTATCCCTCCAAACCTGTCCTATCCATGTGCCTGTCTCAATGTTTCTTAAATGTTAACTTGCACAGTTAAAATCATGTAGGCCTAGTTCATTAAATTTATTAGGATTTGCCATGTCTGGTGGGGAATGGAATCCGATTAAAACAAAAGGAAAATGCCAAGACCAACTCTTATGTCCCTGCACATAATCCATATCTCTCCATATCCAAGTGCCTCTCCAAAAGTCTCCTAAATCCCACTATTGTGAATGAATAAAGGCTTAGCTTAATTTAACGATATTTAATGGAAACAGGCCCTTTGGCCCACCGAGTTTACGCCCGACCATCGCTCACCCGTTCGTGCTAGATCTATGTCATTCCACTTTCTCCTCGACTCTGGGAGGCCAATAACCTGCAAAGCCGCACGTCTTTGGGACATGGGAAGAAGCTGGAGCACCCAGAGGAAGTCCACCTGGTCATAGGGAAGATGTGAAAACTCTACACACACACCAACAGTATCTGAGGTCAGGATTGAACCCGGGTCTCTGGCACTGTGAGCCAGCAGCTCTACCAGCTGCACCACTGTCCCCCCCCCCCCCCCAAGGTCTTCTTGCAATTACTACTCATTGTGATTACTGCAGTAAAGTCACGCTTCATTGACTCTTGTCTATTACTTGGGGCAAGGATGACAAATTAAAAAACCCCATCACATAATGACAGGTGGACAAAAATGTTGGAGAAACTCAGCGGGAGAGGCAGCATCTATGGAGCGAAGGAAATAGGCAACGTTTCGGGTCGAAACTCTTCTTCAGACTGATATGAGGGTGGGGTGGGGCAGGAAGGAGAAAGGAAGAGGTGGAGCCAGTGGGCTGAGAGAGAGCTGAGAAGGGGAGGGCTACCTGAAATTGGAGAAGTCAATATTCATACCGCTGGGGTGCAAACTGCCCAAGCGATAATATGAGGTGCTGCTCCTCCAATTTACGGTGGGCCTCACTCTGGCCATGGAGGAGGCCCAGGACAGAAAGGTCGGATTCGGAATGGGAGGGGAAGTTGAAGTGCTGTGCCACCGGGAGATCAGGTTTTTTTGCGAACTGAGCAGAGGTGTTGACAGACCAGGTTCAAGTACCGAACCAGCGAAGATTATTCTACCAGTTATCGCAAGGAATTTAAACAACCTAGGACTTCGAAGCAAGCAATGTTAATGCTGTTAACGGCCAAGTACCTGACTCTGCAGACCCAAATCCCCGAGCCTTGTTCGTCATACTCGTATTCCAGCTCCTCGCCTGCAAGGAAAGGAAGTTATTGGTGTGGAATTCTGAGTCTGCAATAGCAATTCAGCAATAGAGCTGCATAACGCACATCACAGAACAGTGGTTAACGCTTTACTTTTACTCTCCGAAATGACTCTCAGAGCACCTCAATGAAGTGCAGCAACCATGTACATTTTAATCCTGGTGGCCGCAATTCGACACACCGCCTAATCTTTCCCAAGGTCCCCCAGACCACTTACATCTTCCATTCCCCATCAGGACGGCCTTAGCACCCTTTGTTTCTCCCAATGAGGTGAGGGGCAGAGGGGAGGGGGATGGTCGGCAGATGGTAGGACAAAGGGCAGATATCTCTGGAGGGTGATAGAACAGGGTCTCTGTATTCTATCCTGTCTGCCTATCGATAGCCCCCCCCCCCCTCACCTGTATCCACCTATCATTTGCCAGGCTTTTTCCTGCCCCTTCTCTCTTACAGTTTTCTTTTCCTTCCCCCTCCCCCCCCACCATAATCAGTCTGAAGAGCGGTCCCAACCCAAAACGTCACCTATCCATGTTCTCCAGGGATGTTGCCTGAACGACCGAGTTACTCCAGCACTTTGTATGCTTGCCTTCATTGATTAGAGCATTGAGTACAAGAATCAGGAAGTCAAATTCCTTGTATGTATACATACTTAAAAACAAATCTTTTTTTAAGATACAGCGCGGAAACAGGCCCTTTGGCCCACTGGGTCCGCGCCGACCAGCGATCCCCGCACATTAACACCCTCCTACACCCACTAGGGACAATTTTTACATTTACCAAGCCAATTAGCCTACAAACCTGTACGTCTTTGGAGTGTGGGAGGAAACCGAAGATCTTGGCGAAAACCCACGAAGGTCACAGAGAGAACGTACAAACTCCGTACAGACAGCGCCCGTAGTCAGGATTGAACCCGGGTCTTTGGCGCTGCATTCGCTGCAAGGCAGCAACTCTACCACTGCGTCACCGCGTCCGCCCTTACTTGGTTCATAACATTTATTCAATTCAATGTTTCAGCTTTATCGGACTTGGATTAGACTACATTTGGAGTATTGGCTGCAGTGTTGATCACCCCATTATAGAAAGGTTGTGGAGGCTTTGAACAGGGTGCAGGAGTGGTTCACCAGAATGTTCAAGACAGACACAAAGTGCTGGAGTAACTCAGCGGGTCAGGCAACATCTCTGGGGGAAAAAGGATGGTTGACGTTTCAGGTAGGACCCTTCTTCACACTACTGTCTGGATTTTAGGGTATTACCCATGGAAGATTGGGCGAACGGGTCATTTTCCCTGGAACGTCAGAGGTTGAGAGGAAACGTGAAAGAATTATATAAAATGATGAGATTCATGGACAGGGTAGAGAATCAGAACATTTTCCCTGGGGTGAAAATGTCAAAGACTGTCAAAGTGCATAGAAGTGAGAGGGGCAAAGTTTAAAGGTGTGCAGGGCAAGTTTTGTTTTGAACAGAGACTGATGGATGCCTGGAACAAGCAGTCAGGGGTGGTGATGGAGACAGATAGAATAGGCTATTAGATAAGGACATGGATATACAGGTAATGGAGGGATATGGAGGCGGAGAGGCATTTAATTTGGCTTTGTGATTTGCACATACGTTGTGTACAGAAGGGCCTGTTCCTGTGCTGTACCATCGATGTTACCAGTAAACTACCTCAGGCTTTAGACCTCCAATTGTCCAAGGGCAATCAGACATTTTGATTTTGGGGACAGGGAGAGATTACTAGCATGTTTACTGGGCACTGGTTAGATCCTGACTACGGGTGCTGTCTGTAAGGAGTTTGTACGTTCTCCCCGTGGACTGTGTGGGTTTTCTCTGAGATCTTCGGTTTCCTCTCACGCTCCAAAGACGTACAGGTTTGTAGGTTAATTGGCTCGGTATTAGTGTAAATTGTCTCTAGTGTGTGTGAGATAGCACTAGTGTGCCGCGATCACTGGTCGGTGCGGACTCGGTGGGCCGAAGGGCCGATTTCCGCGCTGTATATTTAAACTAAACTAAACCAAACATTGCTGGCAAAGTTTTCACTTATCAGCAATATGTATTCATTTTCCCCTGCAGCTTTACGCATCTTCCTAAACTCAATTTTTCAGCTACGCTTTGTATCAGCTCCACTGACTTCTGCATTCTTGTCTGCATTCCTTTATCTATTCTTTCCTCCGAGCCATGGAATGCTTCCTAGAATAAAGGCACAACATGAATGCAGAGTGTTATCGCATTGGTAAAAGAGGAATTAATAGGGCACGGAGGGAGTCTCCTTGTTCAACTTAATAAACCATCCTGAGACCACTGATGGCCACTTAAAATTTCAAAAGGTAAACAGGCATCAGTTTAATGCTCCCATCAATAAGTCAATCTCTGCTGGAGTACATGTAGGGAGGAACTGAAGATGCTGGTTTAAAACAAAGGTAGACACAAACAGCTGGAGTAACTCAGCGGGCCAGGCAGCATCTCTGGAGGGAGCAGGGATTGGTGACGTTACGGGTCGTGACCCAGAGGTGCTGCCTGTCTCGCCGAGTTACTCAGGCATTTTGTGCCTACCTGCTGGTGTACCACTGAATTTCATAGCCGAGTAGTTCAAACCTACTGCCATCTCATTTAGGATTGGAAAGAGACCCAAAGGAGACAGCTGGGCCAAAGCAAGAGAGTGGAACTTTTCACAAAATGTTGCAAACGATGACAATCGCTCAAGAAACAGAAGGCACGGCATGCACAATGCTAATGACTAACAGAGTCCAATCAAAAGCAGCACCAATTCGTCTTGCGTTACACAACGCACCAGGGAGCACGAGCATTTCCAAAACCCAGCAGCCCGCGTTCACCATCCCACGGTAAGAACTCCCCAGGAACCGCGCCCGTCAAGCGGGGCACCTGGGAATAGGGAACTATATCGTGCTTCGGTGATAATAGTGTGTGTCTGGTTTTCAGCTGAATCAAAAATAATAGATAATGTTCTCTCCACGAGCTTCCAAAGCCCTGCCCGCGATTCCCAGTAGGGCTTGTGGAATGAAGACAAGTCCCATCTTCCCGTTGCCTGCGTAGCTTATTTTCTGACTCTCGCTGCAAGTATTCAGGTAGCTGGCAAAACAAGCTGGCGATTTACAGTGCAGAAGGAAACTGAAGACACACTGGTCAACCTGAGGAGCACTTTCAGCCACAGACTGGTTCCACCAAGATGCAGCACAGAACACCACAGGAGATCCTTCTTCCCTGTGGCTATCAAACTGTACAATTCTTCCCCCTTCTGTCATGGGGTAGACTGACCACCCCCCCCCCCCCCCCCCCCAATCTCTGCACATCCCCAATCCTTTCCACTCGTCACTTTAATTTCATGTTTCATGTATCTTGTTGTGTTTTATGACAATTGGCAGACCAATTCCCCTCCTGGGATAAATAAAGTTCTATCATATTGTACACTGAAGATAGATTAAGGTGAAGGGGAAAAGATTTAATAAGAATCTGAGGGGTAACTTTTTCACTCAAAGGGTGGTGGGGGTATGGGACAAGCTGCCAGAGGATGTAGTTGAGGCTGGGACTATCACAGCATTTAAGAAAGTTAAACAGGTACATGGACATGAATGAATGAGTGAATGAATGAATGAATGAATGAATGAATGAATAAGTTTATTGGGCAAGTATTCACATACAAGGAATTTGCCTTGGTGCTCCGCCCGCAAGTGACAACATGACATACAGTGACAGTTAGGAAAGACACATAAAACATTAATAATAAAATTAATAATAATAATAATAATAATAATAATAATAATAATAATAATAATAATAAAAGGACAGGTTTGGAGGGATATGGGCCAAATGCAAGCAGGTTGGAACAGTGTAGCTGGGATATGTTGGCCAGTGTGGGCAATTTGGACCGAAGGGACTGTTTCCATGCTGTATACGATTATTTATCCCAGGGGGGAGATGGGTTTGCTAACAGTGGAAAGTCCATGATTGGGGATGTGCAAACATTGTTGTGGGGGAGGGGGGGGGGGGGGGGGGGGGGGGGAAGAGGGGAGTCAGTCTACCCCACAACAGAAGGGGGAGGAGTTGTACAGTGTGATAGCCACAGGGAAGAAGGATCTCATGGGCATTCTGTGCTGCATCTTGGTGGAGCCAGTCGGTTGCTGAAGGGGCTCCTCAGGTTGACCAGTGTGTCATGGAGGGGGCGAGCTGTATTGTTCAAGATGCTCCGCAGTTTGATGAGCATCCTCCCCTCCGTGACAATATACATCAATGATTTGGATGAAGGGATTCACAGTAACTTTAGCAAATTTGCAGATGACACAAAGCTGGGTGACAGTGTGAACTGTGAGGAGGATGCAGTTTTGGTCCCCTAATTTGTGGAAGGACATTCTTGCTATTGAGGGAGTGCAGCGTAGGTTTACAAGGTTAATTCCCGGGATGGGGGGGACTGTCATATGCTGAGAGAATGGAGCAGCTGGGCTTTTACACTCCGGAGTTTAGAAGGATGAGAGGATATCTCATTGAAACATATAAGATTGTTAAGGGTTTGGACACGCTAGAGGCAGGAAACATGTTCCCGATGTTGGGGGAGTCCAGAACCAGGGGCCACAGTTTAAGAATAAGGAGTAAGCCATTTAGAACAGAGACGAGGAAACACTTTTTCTCACAGAGAGTGATGAGTCTGTGGAATTCTCTGCCTCAGAGGGCGGTGGAGGCAGGTTCTCTGGATGCTTTCAACAGAGAGCTAGATAGGGCTCTTAAAAATAGCGGAGTCAGGGGATATGGGGAGAAGGCAGGAACGGGGTACTGATTGGGGATGATCAGCCATGATCACATTGAATGGCGGTGCTGGCTCGAAGGGCCAAATGGCCTACTGCTGCACCTATTGTCTATTGTCTATAACCACTTCCAATGACTCTTTAGACACGATATGCTGGAGTAACTCAACAGGTCAGGCAGCATTGCTGGAGAAATAAAAGAAGGACAGGTGATGTTTTCGGGTCGAGACTCTTCTGTATCGGGAAAGACCTAGTGAGTGTTGGATTAGTTAATCCATTGGTCAGGTTGTACATATTTATAATGCCAACCAGCAGTTACTTGGGGATTTTCAGAATACCACTGCAGTTTTGGAAAACGTTGCTTAAATATCAAAAGGGAGGAGAAACTGTTTTTCTCCACCGAAACACTTCCGCACAGATCGATGGCAACTTCTCTTGAGCATGGCAGTAATTCTTTTAATCAGATAAGCACAGAACTGCCCGCAGGACAGTTTTAAATTAAATCGCAGAGAAATATTTTACACTTAACCCAGACTACAGGGCAATTTGTTTCTTTCCTTATACTCCCTGCTGCAGCTTTGGTCAGATATTACCCTCAGGCAACGAGATGGTTGGGATCAATGCGATCCACAATGGAGAAACTCTCTCCATCGCCATGTCTTGCACATGTGTGTCTGCACGTAATATTGTGGAGAATATTGTCCAAAATCATGAGAGGAATAGATTGGGAAGACGCACAGAGTCTCTTGCCCAGAGTGGGGGAATCAAGAACCAGAGGACATGGGTTTAAGGTGGGGGGGGGGGGGGGTGAAAGATTGAATAGGAACTTGAGGGGTAACCTTTTTTTGCACACAGGCTGTCGGAGGAGGAAGCTGAGGAAGGGTATATCGCAACGTTGAACTATCATTTAGACAGGTAAATGGAGAGGACAGATTTAGAGGGATTTGGGCCAAACGCAGGCAGGTTGGGCCAAAGGCTTATTTCCTCGCTACATGATTCTATTACTCTATGATTATGATTGTAACATTAGTATGTAAGGCAACCTTTCCAGAGCTTCAAAATCAAAGAGCTGCCTAACTCTCCAGATACGGGATATCAATCCCAGGTTTAGTGCCATGCAGAACACCACCATATAACCCTAACTTAACGGTATATAGTTCCGTGACCTTCTGGTGAAACGTCTGAGACATGCTGTCCCATTTCCTATCGTAAACTGTTCCTTAGCCACTCTTCGCAATAAGGTAAATTATATGTTAAATTTGAGGTTTCCGGCTGTGCATTCTCCCCTTCCCGCAAGTCAAGCTGCTACCTCATCAGGATCCTTTTAGCCTATTCTTCAGATTTAAAAGGTAATTCATGCTCCAGCCTAGTGTGCGTTCCAAAACCGATAACTTTCTAATATGCCTTTCATCAGTATTCATAGAAAAATGTAGCCGTATGGGAGGCGGTAGAGTGGCGCAGCGGTAGAGTTGCTGCCTCACAGCGCCAGGGACCCGGGTTCCATCCTGACCACGTGCGCTGTCTGTACGGAATTCGTACGTTCTCCCTGTGACCGCTGGGGTTTTCTCCGGCTGCTCCGGTTTCCTCCCACAATCCAACAACGTACAGGTTTGAGGCCTAAATGGATTTGGTAACATTATAAATTGTCCCTACTGTGTAGGATAGTGCTAGTGTAAGGGATGATCGCCGGTCTGCATGGACTCGGTGGGCCGAAGGGCCTGTTGCTGCGCTGTATCTCTAAAGTTTAAAGTGTTACAAATGCATTCTGCTAGACAGCTTTATTAGGTAGAAGGAAATAGATAACTCTGTTGATAAGGTGGGATGCGAAAAGCATAACCAGGAGCACAGATCTGCGAGTAAAATTGCTTCATGCTGCCCTGTAATTTTATGGGTGCTGGAACAATGTAGGTCAGATCTATAACTTCAGGACAAGCACCTTGGGGAAAGTGAAGAATTCTTATCTAGTAGTTAGCTTCCCATTTTATCATGGGTAATCACAGAATGTCCTTGGAGTTTTAGTTTTAAAGGCCTGTCCCACTTAGGCTATTTTTTAGGCGACTAGGCTGTCAGCACACGGTCGCCGGGGTGTCGCCTGTATGGTCGTGAGTCGTCTCCTCAGTCGCCCAAAGAGTCGTAGCGTCTTTCTGGTCGCCGCTGTATTTTCAACATGTTTAAAACTTTTCGGTGACAGTGGGTTTGACGTCAATGAGCGCAGCTTGACTTCTCCTGACGTAGGTGCTGTCGTAGATTGTTGCCAGGTGACGTAGGTTGTCGCCGGTGCTGACTTTGGTGAATTCCATTGGCGACTACCTACGTCAACTGCCGACTGAATTGCCTTTAGTTGTCGTACCTTGTCGCAGGGTGGATGTAGGTTGACTTCGGCTGTCGTAGTTTGTCGCCTGTGTGGTCGTAGGTGTGGTCGTAGGTGGACGTCCTAATGGGTCGCCGGTTGTCGCCGTAACTTGACGTCGACTAGGTGGTAGCTTGTCGCAGACATTGACTTTGAAGAAGTTGTCGTAGACATTGTCGTACGGGGTCCAGTCGCCAGTCTTTCGGCGACCTGCTATGACTATGACAGTCACCGGCAATCGCCTAAAAATTTGCCTAAGTGGGACAGGCCTTTGTCTGAAGCTACAGCATGGACAAAGCCCACTACATCCACGGCGACCTGTGATTGTCCGTTCACACTAGTTCTATGTTTTCCCACTTTCTCAGCCGCTCCCCACACAATGAGAATTGTAATTTACAAAGGGCCAATTAACCTACAAACCCGCTCATCTTTGGGATGTGGGCAGAAAGGGGAGCATCCGGAGTAAACGTCAATGGTCACAGGGAGAACGTGCAAACTCCACACAGAGACAACACCTGACGTCAGGATTGAACCTGGGTCTCTGTTGCTGTGAGGCAGCAGCTCTACTAAAGATCCCGGTGATAGGAGTAAAGGAAAAAGCCAACTGATACTGCAACAAATAAATATTTAGCTCACTGCAATACTAAACCACACACTATTTGACTAAGGTTGGCCAAAGCCATGGTGTGGGCCAAAAGTTCATGTCAGTTTCTGAATCATATAAAAAACATCAACTAAACTAAAACTAGGAAAAGCAAACAAGCTACTGGGGGAACTCAGCGAGGGTTGAGCCGTGTCTGTGGCAGGGGAATGGACAGTCGATGTTTCAGGATGGGACTTTCCACCCGCACTGAAAGAGTGCGGCCACGGTGGCGCAGCGGTAGAGTTGCTGCCTTACCCGGAGATCCGGGTTCGAATCCCGACTACGGGTGCTGTCTGTACAGAGTTTGAACGTTCTCCCCGTGACCCCGTGGGTTTTCTCCGAGATCTTCGCTTTCCTCCCATACTCCAAAGACGGACAGGTTTATAGGTTGTTAAAGAAGGAACTGCAGATGCTGGAGAATCGAGGGTACACAAAAGGCTGGAGAAACTCAGCGGGTGCAGCAGCATCTAAGGAGCGAAGGAGATAGGCGACGTTTCGGGTCGAGACCCTTCTTCAGACTGGTCAGGGATCAGGGAAACGAGAGATATAGACGGTGATGTGGAGAGATAATGAACAATGAATGAAAGATATGCAAAAAAGTATCGATGATAAAGGGAACAAGCCATTGTAAGCTGTTTGTAGTGTGAAAATGAGAAGCTGGTGCGACTAGGGTGGGGGAGAGATAGAGAGAGAGGGAATGCCAGGGCCCGAGGGCTGAGGGAGAGGTGGGAAGGGGAGGAGACAGCAAGGGTTAACAGAATTGAGAAAATTCAATATTCAAGCCCAGAGGATGCAGACTCCCCACGCGGAATATGAGGTGCTGTTCCTCCAACTTGCGGTGTTGCTCACTCTGGCCGTGGAGGAGGCCCAGGACCGAGAGGTCGGATACGGAATGGGAGGGGGAGTTGAAGTGCTGCGCCACCGGGAGGTCGGGTTGGTTATTGGAGACCGAGCGGAGGTTGTTCGGCGTAACGATCGGCAAGCCTCCCCTTGGTCTCACCGATATAGATCATCTGGCATCTGGAGCAGCGGATGCAGTAGATGAGGTTGGAGGAGGTGCAGGTGAACCTCTGTCGGTTCCCTTCACCTCCCCCCTCCACTCCTTTCAGGGACCCAAGCAGTCCTTCCAGGTCCGACAGAGGTTCACCTGGCAAGCTGAAGGTGAATCCAGGTGAGTAGTTGTTACTTGGCAGATGGAGTCGGGTGAGGGACGGAAAGATGGAAACAGCGGCAGACACTGGGAGGTGGAAGGTGGAGGCAAATGGATGCATATGATGGGATCAGATAGGAAAGGAAAGAGAAGCATGGAACCGAATTAAGGAGGTAGGTGGGCAGATGGGAAGCGTTAGCAGGAGACCCAGTGGGTGTGCAAGATTGACTCAGTTGAAAACTGGTTTATTTCTATGGCTACGTATTCTTGCTACTTAACCAGTGGGAACATAGTGAGAGAAAAGTGAAATATACACTAGGCCATGACAATTTACATCGCGATTCTGTACCGAAACAGTATGTCAGAAGCTTAGATTCGGGGGCAACTGCTTCTTCCCCTCTGTTATCAGGCTTCTGAACAGTTCTTCCAAGAGCTAGGATTCTGTCCGATTCACCTCTACCCCATTGCGGACATTGGACTTTGCTTCTGGAACTGGTGCGCTACAATGCTGAGCACTATATTCTGCACTATGTACCTTCACAAGTTCACAAGTTATAGGAGAATTAGGCCATTCGGCCCATCGAGTCTAATCCACCATTCAATCATTGCTGATCTCTGCCTCCTAGTCCCATTTTCCTGCCTTCTCCCCATAACCCTTGATACCCTAACTAATCAAGAATTTGTCTATCTCTGCTTTAAATATTATCCACTGACTTGGTCTCCACAGCCCTCTGTGACAATGAAATTCCACAGATTAACTACCCTCTGACTCAAGAAGTTCCTCCTCACCTCCTTTCTAAAAGAGCGCTCTTTATTTTTTAGGCTATGACCTTTGGTCCTAGACTTTCCCACCCAAAACATCCTCTCCACATCCACTCTATCTCTCCCTTTCACTATTCTGTAAGTTTCAATGAGGTCCCCCCTCAACCTTCTAAACTCCAGCAAGTACAGGCCCAGTGCTGCCAAGCGCTCATCATATGCTAACCCTTTGCTCTACCTCTTGTGGTAGAGTTGGACTTGATTTTTAGTACAATATTGATGTTTTATCATTAATGTCTTATTATTATTAATGTTTAGTGTTTTCTGAGTCATTCGTAACTGTCACTGTACGTCATGTTGTTACTTGTGGGCGGAGCACCAAGGCAAATTCCTTGTATGTGAATACTTGGCCAATAAACTTACTTACTTACAATATACATAATCAGTTTGGCAAGCATGCAAAACAAAGCCTTTCACTGTACTTCAGCACACATGACAATAACAAACCTAAACCCAAACTAAGTAGTAATGGCATACTAGAGAATAGAGGGCTTCTCCACTGGGAAGTCAAGTCTGAAGTCTCAGCCTATAAAAGGTAGTACATTCTCACCGATCCGTTAGGGTGTCTGACAAACAAGAAAAACAAATTTAAATGAAAACGCTGTGAACTGAAATGAAACAAAACACTGGAAGAATTCAGCCAGAGGCAGCAGAAAAACGGGTTAACGTTCAACGCGAAAACCCTCCGTCAGAACTGTGATAGAAAGATAGCAAACAGCACACCGTTGGAGGAAGTCAGCGGGTCAAACGACATTTATCAGGGGAGGGGTGAGGGGAGGAATTGTCAACATTTCTGGTCGAGACCCTGCTGATCAGGACTGATCAATTCCCCCACCGCCCTCACAGATGCTGCTTGACCAGCTGAGTTTCTCCAAGTTCTTGAAAAAGGGTCCCAACCTGAAACATCACCTGTCCTTGTTCTCCAGAGATGCTGCCTAACCCGCTGAGTTACTTCTGCGTTTTGTGTCTATCTTTGGTATGAACCAGTATCTGCAGTTCCTTTGCCACAGAAGGCTGTGGATGCCAACTCAATGGCTATTTTTAAGGAGAAGATTGATGTGTTCTGGATTGTACGTGTGTCTAGGGTTTATGGGGAGATGGCAGGAGAATGGGGTTGAGAGTGAAAGGTAGATCAGCCATGATTGAATGGCGGAATCCATTTGATGGGCTGAATGGCCTAATACTGCTCCTATGGCTTATGAACTCACTACCAAGTTTTTGTTTTTTTATTCCATATTCCAGCATTTGCTGTCACTTACATCTCCGAGCATTAGAAAGTCTGAGTAGCAAAGACGGTGGGACATTGGGAGAAATAAAAGGGGAATATCTCTAACAGGCAGCTTGATTGTGTTTCTGATAATAAGCTCACAAGTTATCAGGGTTATTGAAGGATGTTTCAAATTCTCTTGGTATTAAAAAATAGAATAGTCTCTGGGTCAAGAATTGTTCTCTTGAACCAGAGGTTATAAAATTGAAACTTTATTTTCGGGGCAAGGCTGACATTTCAGTGCAGTACTGAGAACATTCTAAATCTCTCAGGTGAGATAGAAAAGAAAGCACAGCATCATATTGAAGTGGGAAAGGAGGTCTAACTACATACTGGCTAAGAGTTACAGCAGGGGTGGGCAACCTTGTTCTGCATAGGGACCGGGACGCATGTCTGTGAGCAGATGGCGGGCCACATCTATCACGTGCACACATGGATCCTGCCCCTGCGAGGACGCCACTCACACTCACTCGTCCCCAGCCTATTGACAACCCTGATCCCGTCTAAAGATCATAGAGCGGTTCTTTGACCCCGATAGTGAAGCCCAGACACAGCAGGTGCGTGGTCGTGCTGGCAGCTTTGCGCAGGATGCGGTACAGCCAGAGCTCGGCGCTGCTCGGCCTCTCGGCGCTGTTCTGCGGCTCCGCCATTGCGGCCGCCAGCGCAGGCCTCCGTGCATCCTTCCGTCACCGCGCCTGGGTGCCGCGGCCTCGGGATGTACCGGAGATGAATACCTGGGAAGTCTGCGGGCCGGATAATTATGGGAAAAAAAATCCGCCTGCTGGCCGGATGATTTCAGGTTACGGGCCACATTCGGGGGCCGTAGGTTGCCGAGCCCTGAGTTACTCATTGACAATCAGCAATAAAATGGGCTTCAAATCCAAAAGTGTCAAGCTGGAAAGGGTGCAGAGAAGATTTGCCAGGATATTGCCAGGACTAGAGGGTCTGAGCTATAGGGAAGTTGGGCAGGCTGGGACTCTATCCCTTGGAGAGCAGGAGGATGAGGGGTGATACTATAGAGGTGAACATAATCACGAGTGGAATAGATTGGGTAGATGCACAGAGTCTCTTGCCCAGAGGAGGGGAATCGAGAACCAGAGGATATAGGTTTAAGACGAGAGGGAAAAGATTTTATAAGAACCTGAGGGGTAACTTTTTCATAGAAAGGGTAGCGGGTGTATGGAATAGGTTGTCGGAGGAGATAGTTGAAGCAACGTTCCAGAAACATTTAGACAGGTACATGGATAGGACAGGTTTAGAGGGATATAGGCCCTCTAAACCTGTCTAAATGTTTCTGGAACGTTGCCTCAACTATCTCCTCCGACAACCTATTGCAACGCAGACTGATGGGACTACTGTAGATGGGACACGTTGGCCGGCGTGGCCAAGTTGGGCCTAAAGGCCTGTTTCCACGCATATGACTCCATAGCAAATGCGAGAATTCTGAAATGAAAATAGGAAATGGAAGAACGAGGAACAGGGTTACCATTTCAGGGTCAGAGCATCCAACAAAGGGTCTTTGACCTGAAACGTCGACCTTGTTTCTCTTTCCAGAGATGCTGATTGACCTGGTGAATACTCCCAGCTATTGCACTGATTAAAACAAACAAGCTTGGTGTTATTCATTGGATCCTCTATTTGCACAATGTTTGCCATTCTTTACAAGACAAGACAAGACTAGAGACATTTATTTGTCACATGTACCAATTGGTACAGTGAAATGTGTGGTCACCATACAGCCCTACGAGTAACAAAGAGCACAGAACACGATAGCCTTTAACCTAGACATCCCCACACAGCGGGGTCAAAGTTTCCCACTGTGAGGGAAGGCACTGAAGTTCAGTCATCCTCCTCTGTTGTTCACCCGTGGTCGGGGGGCTCCCGAACCCCTCGCTGTCGCCGCTACGGGCGGCCCGATGTTCAGGCCCGCTCGCCGGGATGATGGAACTCCGAAGTCGGAACAGGAGAACAACCTCAGCGGCTTGGACATCCGAATTGGCCACTTCCTCCCGGAGTCCGCGGCTCCCGAAGTCCACAGGCCCGCTGGGTGGAGATTCGCGCTGGCGGCCCTCGGCAAAAGGTCCCAGGACTCCGCCATGTTGAAGTAAGCTCTGCCCGCGCTGGAAGCTCTACAAACCACTGCTCCGCGAGGTTGAAGCAGCAGGCCCAACACTTCAAACGGCGATCCAGGTAAGGCATCGCCCGCTCCGCGCCGCCGCTGAAGCTTTGGCTGGTCCCCGGCAGGAAAGGCCACGCCAATCCAGTTGGTAGGCCGAGGGGGGGGGGGGGGAGGAACTGACTGGGAAACGGTTTCCCCCTTACCCTACCGCCCTCCCCCACTAGTAAAACTAAAGAAACCTCCAAAACATACTATTAAAACAGACTAAAAATAAAAAAAGATAGAAAAACAGACAGACTGTAGGCAGAGGCTGCCATCAATGCCGTGCCCCTAGTGGATAGATTATAACTGTCACTGCAAACCAAATAAAGTTTGTATTGTGCTCTTGTTGTGAAACCATACAAACTTTTTTCCACTTAACCACTATCGAAAGGGTACGATCCACTCTCTTTTCAAGAATAGGTCAACCAACATTGGTCCGATTTCCTAAGATAATCTTTTATCACTATAGATGCAAATTAACTTCCAGTATACTCCCATATTGGTGCCACTGCATTTCTTTTCAAATTTTCTGATGAATTGATGTGACATTTGAAAAAAAAATACAAGACAATAAATTAGTTGAATAAAACTCATCATTCATATCGCAGGTAGACAAAAATGCTGGAGAAACTCAGCGGGTGCGGCAGCATCTATGGAACGATGGAAATAGGCAACGTTTTGGGTCGAAACCCTACTTCAGACTGAAGTCTGTCAGTCTGAAGAAGGGTTTCGGCCCGAAACGTCACCTATTTCCTTCGCTCCATAGATGCTGCCGCACCCGCTGAGTTTCTCCAACAATTCTGTCTTCCTTCGATTTTCCAGCATCCACAGTTCCTTCTTAATCATTCATATCGCAATTCATTTACCTCACTAAATTCTGAATGGCCCTTTGAGTTGTGAGAAAAATCAAACTATTTTGCATTTGCTTTGAAATTTGAACAAAGCTATAAATATACACAGCAAGAACTATATCTCACGCTGATAAATTGTATTTATTTACAACAATAAATGTCACAAAAACATGTTAAAGATGCTTTATTTGTGTAGTAGTAAAATAACTTAAATGCTTCACAGATTGAAAATGAAATATTGATGTTTTATGTGTAATGACCATAAAGGGCCTTTGCCAGCAGCATGCAACTCCATGCGATGAGCGCGACCTAACGTGGTCGCTTGAGCCGTCCGGCGTCGCGGGGCCGGTCCCACTTCGATCGCCGGAGCCGTGCGGAATTGTGCGGAGTTCATCCCGACATCGCGCGGGGCTCCGAAAAACTGACCAACAAAATCAAAAATTCCGCGCGGCAACGGCTTGTCGGCTCGCAGTCGCCTCGACACATTACTCACCGCCTTGACGTCGTGCCTCCGTGACCCTCTCTGTAGGTGCCTCCGTGACCCTCTCTGTAGGTGCCTCCGTGACCCTCTCTGTGTGTCCCTCTCTGTCCTGAAACTTACCTTTCAGACTTCGCTCCAAGTTCGCCTCACTTTGCGCCGCGCTGCGCCACTCACCCCACCTCCGCGCGGCCCCCGCTGCCGGTTTGGTCGCGCTCTTCGCATGCAGGCGCAAGCTGTTGGGAACGGCCCTGCACAGGGATCACCCGACCCCCGCATGGCCCCCGCTGCCGGTTTGCTCGCGCTCACCGCATGGAGTCGGATGCTGGTAGGACAGGCCCTTAAGACATGGAATTGGAATTAGGTCATTTGGCCTATTGAGTCTACTCTGCCATTTGACTATGGCTGATCTATCTTTCCCTCTCAACCCTATTCTCCTTCCTTCTCCCCGAAACCTTTGACGCCCTTTTTGATCAAGAACCTATCAATCTCCGTTTTAAAAACACCCAAGGATTTGGCCTCCGCAGCCATCTGTAGCAATGAATTCCACAGATTCACCACCCTCCGCCTAAAGAAGGGTGGTGAATCTGTGGTGAATTCCTCTTCATCTCCATTCTAGTAACGTAATCTATGTATAATTTATATATAATTTACATTTTAATGTGGTGGTGTCTAAAGGGCCTGTCCCACTTACGTGTCCTTGGCGCGCAAATTACGCGACCTCGTGGTCGCGTTGAGGCGCATCGTATGGCCGTGCGGGGCCGGTCCCACTGAGAAGCGCGGAGGGGTATGTAGTTGTGCGCGACATCATGCGGCGCTCCGAAATTTTTGTAGCGAACAAAATCTTTGCACGCCTATGGCCTGTCGCGTAACTGATGCCCAAAGTGGAACAGACCCAAGACCCTGGCGCAACGCAACGTCTCACCTCCAACAGCAGCAGAAGCAGGCAAACGATCGCAGAGCTCGGCCTGGGGCTCACGGCCGTTGCGGTCCGGATCCGCCCCCACTCCTACTCCCAGAGCGGGGCCAAGAAAATTGAAGATAAACACAAAATGCTGGAGTAACTCAGCGGTACCGGCAGCATCTCTGGAGAGAAGCAATGGGTGATGTTTCGGTTCAAGACCTTTCTTTCAAACTGAAGAAGAGTCTCGACACGAAACGCCATCCATTCCTTCTCTCCAGAGATGCTGCCGGTCCCGCTGAGTTACTCCTGCATTTTGTGACAATCTTCAAATGATGTCACGCGCTCCAGACAGCTGTGCGGGCGCATGAAATCGCGCGCGACCTTCGTGGGACTGTCGCGCCTCAACACGACCATGAGGTTACGTAATTAGTGTGTCAAGGACACGTAAGTGGGACAGGGGCTTAAGTCTATGTGCATGTCATGCTGCTGTAAGCGGGACTGTCATTGTACCTATATCTCACCGAACTTGTGCATAGGACTTAATTTGATTTGACTTGACTTGAAGGAGTTAAAGTACATAGATTTGGGCAGGGGATTTCAGAGGTTGAGTTCACAACAGCTGGAAACATGGCAGACAATAATGGAGCAATGAAAATGGGGGAACTTGCAAAGATCCAGAATTATGGTAACATGAATAATCTGCATAGTTATAAGACTGGAGGAGGTTGCAGAGAGTGGCAAAGTGGCGCAGCGGTAGAGCTGCTGCCTCACAACGCCAGTGACCGGGGTTTGATCCTGACTATGGGTGCTGTCCGTACGGAGTTTGTACATTCTCCCCGAGACCTTGTGGGTTTACCCCGGGTGCTCCGGTTTTCTCCTACATTCCAAAGAAGTGTAAGTTTGTAGGCTAATTGGTTTCTATAGATTGTTCCTAGTGTGTAGGATTCAACTAGTGTACGGGTGATCGATGGTCGACGTGGTCTTGGTTGGCGGAGGGCCTGTTTCCATGCTGTATCTCTGAACTAAACTAAACTATAAGATGAATCGGAGAAAAATTGTGTACAAGGACGAGATATTGGAAAAGTTGGCAAGTGAAATAAAAAGTGTCCAAACAAAAAGAATGAGAATAAAACCAGACATTCAAGAAAATTAGTTTGAAGAAAAGAATATTGACTTCTGCTCTCGATTTTTACCATTGCATGCTTCCTAACGCTTTGTTGGTGGGGTCGATGACGAGAAACACAAGTCAGTTGTGCACCACCACAATTGGATGTCCAATAGATCGATGTGTGGGTTAAAGAATGAAGAATTATTGATTTGGGAAGAATGGAAATCTCAGAACCGTACCTCAGCAAGGATCCATGCCCTTCAGCGAGACAGGAAGAAACTTAAACCTGTCCCACTTGCATGCGATTGCATGCGTTTGGCGCGACCAGACGGAAGCGGAGTACACGCTAAGTACGCGCTAAGTACTCATACCTACCAATCAGCTGGGCAGGAGGCGAGCTGCCGGCTTTTCGGCGTCGCACGGCGTCGGGCGGTGATGTCATCACGCAACGCCACGCCGGGCGGTGACGTCATAGAGCAACGCCACGCGCTAGGCGTACGCCATCAAGACGCTGAATTTTCAGACAGTGCAGGACTTTCGGAGCCCCGCGCGATGTCGGGACCAACCCCGCACAACTCCATACGCCTCCACGCTTCTAAGTGGGACCGGCCCCGTGCGGCCATACGGTGCGCGTATGCAAGTGGGACAGGCCCTTAAATATGGAAACTGAGACTAATGCCCCTAAAGCAATGTCATCTCTTTGAAAGTGTTGCTTTTTCTGGTAGCAAAATTATTATTATTTTTTTTAAAAGACGTCACCAACCTTCTCTGTCAAAGAAGCCCTGAAGTGCTTTCTTGGGGTCTTTGATGTAAAATGCTTCTTGGTCTTCCTGAAATTCAATGGAATAAGGGTTCTCTTCACTTTCATCCTCCACAGCATCCTCCACTGTTGAAATATTTAAAAAAAACAATCACTGATCTGGCAGGCACCATCTATCTACTTTATATGATAATTCCCTGAATAGCAGATGACTTACTGCTTTGGGAGATGGAGTCAACTATCTGGTGATCTGTGAACAAAACCATCAACAGTAACTGGAAGATGGACACAAAAATCTGGAGTAGGTGTGTGCTTGTGGGAATTTGGGCGGGGGGTAGGGGAGTGGGATGGGGGAGTGTCGAGCAAATATGGGAGACAGGGAAAGACAGAGATGATAGTTTTTTATTACATTTCCAATTCAGTTTGAAGATGACACTTTAACTCATCAGTTTGTCCTATTTTTTTATTTGAGACAAGTTTTATTCTCTAGGAGACATTATTTTGTTTCACTCATTTATTTTGTTATTTTGTTTCACTCGTTTAATTTGAGACAAGTTTTATTCTCTAGGAGGCATTATTTTGTGTTGGGACGTGAACGGAAAGTGGCCCGTTTCTGAACACTCCAGCTGCTTTACGGACATGCAGTCAACTGAGGCATTTAGATCTCATTACGTTGCTAATACCCCACCCTATAACAAGCTCAATTTTTGAGAAAACCTTAGATCTCGTGACCCTATTCACAATTATCGGGCTTTACCGCTGAACAGGCAAATCTAAGACCAGCTGATTACAAACTCGATTAAACTCGAGTAACTCAGCGGCATCATCTGTGGAGGGAATGACATTCGTCGTTCTTCATGACCACAGACTCGTGTCCCCAAACTTGTAGGGAGGAGGCAGTGGGAAGGAGTTCCCCATCAAAATCTTTCTGGGTCAAAAGAACCCAATTCTGGACACAAAAGGAACTGCAGATCCTGGAATCCTGATCAAAATACCAAGTGCTTGAGTAACTCAGCGGGTCTGGCGGCATCCGTGGAGAATATATAGATAGACAACGTTTCAGGTCAGGACCCTTCCTCGGATGCTACCTCAGACGTCCCGACCCAAAACGTTGTCTGTCCATTCCCTCCACAGATGCTGTCTCACCCACTGTGTTACTCTAGCACCTTGTGTTTTGATCAAGATTCCAACATCTGCAGTTCCTTTTGATTATAGTGTCTCCAGAGTCAGGGGCTTATTTAACAGACAGATTTACAGGGCATTCAGAAAGTATTCAGACCCCTTCACATTTTGTTATGTTACAGCCTTATTCTAAAATTGATTAAATTCAATTTTTTATCATTAATCTACACACAATACCCCATAATCAAAAAAGCAAAAACAGGTGTTTAGAAATTTTTGCAAAGTAATTAAATAACTAAAATATCACAATTACATAAGTATTCAGACCCTTTACTCAGTACTTTGTTGAGGCACCTTTGGCAGCGATTACAGCCTCAAGTCTTCTTATGTATGACACTACAAGCTTGGCACACCTGTATTTGGGAAATTTCTCCCATTCTTCTCTGCAGATCCTCTCAAGCTCTGTCAGGTTGGATGGGGAGCGTCGATGCACAGCTATTTTCAGCTCCCTCCAGAGATGTTCGATCGGGTTCAAGTCCAGGCTCTGGCTGGGCCACTCAAGGACATTCACAGACTTGTCACGAAGCCACTCCTGCGTTGTCTTGGCTGTGTGCTTAGGGTCGTTGTCCTGTTGGAAGGTGAACCTCCGCCCCAGACTGAGGTCCAGAACGCTCTGGAGCAGGTTTTCATCAAGGATCTCTCTGTACTTTGCTCCGTTCATCTTTCCCTCGATCCTGACTAGTCTCCCAGTTCCTGCCGCTGAAAAACATCCCCACAGCATGATGCTGCCACCACCATGCTTCACCGTAGGTATGGTATTGGTCAGGTGATGAGCGGTGCCTGGTTTCCTCCAGACGTGACGCTTGGCATTCAGGCCAAAGAGTTCAATCTTGGTTTCATCAGACCAGAGAATCTTGTTTAGGTGCCTTTTGGCAAACTCCAAGCGGGCTGTCATGTGCCTTTTACTGAGGAGTGGCTTCCGTCTGGCCACTCTACCATAAAGGCCTGATTGGTGGAGTGCTGCAGATATAGTTGTCCTTCTGGAAGGTTCTCCCATCTCCACAGGGGAACTCTGGAACTCTGTCAGAGTGACCATCGGGTTCTTGGTCACCTCCCTGACCAAGGCCCTTCTCCCCCGATTGCTCAGTTTGGCCGGGCGGCCAGCTCTATGAAGAGTCCTGGTGGTTCCAAATTTCTTCCATTTAAGAATGACGGAGGCCACTGTGCTCTTCGGGACCTGCAATGCTGCAGAAATTGTTTTATACCCTTCCCCAGATCTGTGTCTCGACACAATCCTGTCTCGGAGGTCTACGGACAATTCCTTCGTCTTCATGGCTTGGTTTTTGCTCTGACATGCACTGTCAACTGTGGGACCTTATGTAGACAGGTGTGTGTCTTTCCAAATCATGTCCAATCAATTTAATTTACCACTGGTGGACTCCAATCAAGTTGTAGACACATCTCAAGAACAATCAATAGAAATAGGATGCACCCAAGCTCAATTTTGAGTGTCATAGCAAAGGGTCTGAATACCTATGTAAATGTGAAATATCAGTTATTTCTTTTTAAGTACTTCGGAAACATTTCTAAACACCTGTTGTCGCTTTTTTATTATGGGGTAATGTGTGTAGATTGATGATTAAAAAAATGAATTTAATCCATTTTAGATTAAGGCTGTAACGTAACAAAATGTGAAAAAAGTGAAGGTGTCTGAATACTTTCTGAATGCACTGAAGATGAACAACTTCTTCATCCCCTTACTGTCGCCTCTTTTCAACTTTGTTAAACCAGGCATTCCTCTAGTCTAGACATAGGTATGTTACAATACCTACCTTTAGCGGCGCTGCAGTTCTGCCGCTCCCCGTGTGCGCGACTTTGGCGCCTTTCAGAGGGGGGCGGGTTTTAAATGCTGTTTTTCCCAGACAGTCCAAATCGATCCATGTCGGGCGATTTCGTCGCTAAAGGGAAATCACTCCGACATTTCATTCATTAAGCTATTTTTAAACTACGCTAGATGATTTATTAACTAGTTTAAAAATCATCTTCTAAAGCTCTGAACGCTGACAGCAGAACGGACCTAACGTAGGCGATAAAAGAAGCTACAGTTTATTTTTACATTAAAACTTGGTTTTTAGGAAGCCTTTAATCACATTTTCATATTGCAAAAAGGGGACAAAAAAAATTGTATGAACCGGCTATATTTTCCCTGCCGACTGGGGGTTAAATTCACCGCAAACCGCAACGTGCCAATCCACCGTATTCTACTCACAAGCTGATTTAAATGGCCTTTAATTTACAGGCATTAAACACTAAATTCCTTCCATTTGGCCTATAAATTCATGAAAATGAGATTTAAAAATCATGTTATATTGTGGATTATTGTGTGAATGTTATTTGGACACTTAAGCAATTTAAAAATGTTTATCATTTCTTAAGAAATGGATAGATGTTTAGATCTAGTAATTGAATTTTGTAATTAGCTACAATTAGATAACTAACTAATTATATGCTTTAATTTCAGGTCATCCAAGTAATATTGTTTCATATTTGTTTCAGAATGCTTCAATCTATAATAACTGAAAATGTGATTGAGTTCTCTTAATTTTTAAGAAAGTTATGGGCTTTTGACTGTCCTTGATCACGGCTTTTGAGTTAAGTCAATGGAAAGGCAATGGGGAACAAGATGCTAATTTCCGAGTATGAAAATGGCCATAACCTTTTTAATACTGAAGATATGAAAGTGAATTAGGTGTCAAATTAAACTTCTTTTTATGCTTTATCTGATGGGATAAATTGCAGACTTGATTTTTAAAATCTCAAAATTTTGTAACATTGCTACTAGACACTAAATGCTGGAGCAACGCAGCAGTTACTTGAGACTGAAAAAGGGTCACGACCCGAAACGTCACCCTTTCCTTTTATCCAGAGATGCTGCCTGTCCTGCTGAGTTACTCCAGCATTTTGTGTTGATCTCCGGTTTAAATCAGCATCTGCAGTTCCTTCCTACAACAATTCCTCTGGTCTATCCACCCTTCCTAATGGCCTGAGGCAAATGTTAATGAGAAACAAACAGTCAGTTTTGAATAGAGACACAAGAGACTGCAGATGTTGGAATCAACACCATATTTTAATGGTGGGAAGATGGAAACGCAGGGAATCTTTATACATTCAATCAAGCTGTTATTCTTGAGAGACAGCCATTAAATTGGGGGCGGCGCATTGGTAAAGTTGCTGCCTCACAGCATCAGAGATCCGGGTTCGATCCTGACTACCGGTGCTGTCTGTATGGAGTTTGTACATTCTCCCTGTGACTTTGTTGGTATCTTCCCACACTCCAAAGACGTACAGGTTTGTACGTTAATTGGCTTTGATAAAAATTGTAAGTTGTCCCTAGCGTGTAGGATAGTGCTAGTGTACGGGGTGATCGCTGGTCGGCGCGGCCTCGGTGGGCGGAAGGGCCTGTTTCCACGCTGTATCTCAAAATTAAAATCTAAACTAAAGTAAAGTAGATAACAACTGATCTAAATCTTCACATCACGTTTAGAAAGGTTTAGAGGGACATTGGCAAAATGAGGCCAAATTAGTCAAACTTAGATGGGCATCTTGGTTAGCATGGAAGAGTTGGGCTTTGAGTCGTTTCCATGCTTTAGTTTAATTTAGATTGGAGATACAGAGTGGAAACGGGCCCCTTGGCCCACTGAGTCCACACGAACCAGCGATCCCTGTGTACGCTAGCAGTATCCTATACCACGAGGGACAATTTACCTCGCGGTGTAGAGACCGGAGCACCCAGAGAAAACCTACGAGGTGACAGGGAGAACATACAAATTCTGTACAGACAGCACCCGTAGTCAGGATCAAATCTGGGTCTCCGCCGCTGTAAGGCAGCAACTCTACCACCAAGCCACCGTTCCATTGTTAGGAAAGATTTAGAGGGACATGAACAAAACGTGGCCAAATTGGACTGGCTTCGATCGGCATCTAGGTCAGCACGGACAGGTTGCTCTATAAAAGGAGCTCTATAAAAGGAGACCGAAACCTTCTCCCCAGAGATGTTGCCTGTCCCACTGAGTTACTCCAGATTTTTGTGTCTATCTTCCATGCTCTATAACTCTACTTGGCGTGATGACCCTCCAAGGCTGATGACCGCACCTACCTATTCCCCACGTGCACCCAGAGGCAGACTTGGCCACAGGTTTCCTTGGCTGCTCTACTGACTTGGACATGGCATTATCTTCCTCATCCGAGTCTTCCCCGAGCATCCTTTTCTCCAAGCGCTCGTGCTGCCGGTTCATTTGCTTCAGCTCGGTCACAGTAAACTCAGATTCTGCCTCTTCGTCCTCTTCTGGCCCCTGCATTCGTAGATGTTTCGCAAATTAAAAAAATAGCGTTAGGTCACATTGGCCCACATTAACAATTTTTAAAAAGTGTTTTTTTGAGAAACAGCACGGAAACAGGCCCTTCGGACCACCGAGTCTGAGGAGACCAGCAATCCCCGTACACTCGCACTATCCTACACACACTAGGGACAATTTATAATTTTTACCCGAAGCTAATGAACCTACAAACCTGCACGTCTTTGGAGTATGAGAGGAAATAAGGGCACCCAGGGAAAACCCACGCGGTCTCGGGGAGAACGTATAAACTCTGTACAGACAGCACCCATAGTAAGGAGCAAACAGAGGTCTCTGACACTTCAGGGCAGCAACTCTACCACTGCACCACCGTGCAGATCTGGTAACAAATCCAATAATAAAAACAATCGCTATATACTCCGGTTTAGTAGTTAATGTTCTGATGTTGGTACTGGAATATGCAAATTATAAATTGATGAAATTCTCTAATAGAAGCCGTGATTAATTTTCTCTTTACTTTTAGCAAGGTTACCCTATATTGCATAACTACTGTGACAGTTGTAAATTAATGATCATTTAAAATATTTTAGTTTCTTTTGGTGAGCAGAAGAGAAGGAGAACACACAACCATTTTAATTTTCAGTAGAATTTATAAAGTCATCTGTCATTACTGTTTCCCAACCAGCCTGGTCAAAGGAGAAAATAGTGGAATAGAATAAATGCACCAGAGGTAAATCAGCATCTAAAGGGCCTGTCCCACTTTCACGACCTAATTCACGACCTCTGCCCTTGGCTCATACTCGCAGCATGGTCATCACGAGGTCGTAGGTAGGTCGTAGCAGGTCATGATGCTAGTTGCAGGTACTCGTGGCATTAAGTAGGTCGCGGCATTTGTTCCAGCCGGATGAAAAAATGTACGAGTAAAAAAGGTCGTGAGTTAGGTCGTGAAAGTGGGACAGGCCCTTTAAAGAGAGTAAAACTGCAGGTGTAGCACTTCAGCAAAGGCCAGATCGTTTCTGCGTCAGCATTAGGCAGAAACAAGGAACTGCAGATGCTGTAACACAAAAGGATGCAATGTGCTGGTCTCAGCGGGTCTGGCAGCATCGCTGGAGGACATGGATAGGTGTCGTTTCAGGTCGAAACCCTTCTTCAGGCTGAAAGATAGAGATGGCCAGAACAAAACAAGGCCAGCAACAGGTGACCTCAGGAAGAGTGGTCCATAATGGCCCATTGTTGGCTGGGAAAGATGTGCTAAAGACGGGAATAAAAGGACCTGAACAGTGGAACTAGGAGGATGCTTGGGGTGGGGGAGGGGTTGGAAGAATGCAGGAGTTACTTGAAATTAGAGACATTTCAAGTTTGAGGAAACATGGTTTCTGATAGAAGAAGGCGATTAGGTATAGATCAATATAGGTGTAGAAGGATATGTTGGTATTGCGGTTCCAAGACTAGTATGCTTGTTTTAACACCCAGTATAGAGTTAGGAGGAAGTATCTTGGGCACCTTTAAGAAATTTTCAAGACAGGGTTAGATTTAGCTCTTCGGACTAACGGAATCAAGGGATATGGGGAAAAGCCGGAGTGGAGGACTGATTTTGGATGACCAGCCATGCTCATATTGAAAGCCCTCCTGCACCTATTATCTATCTTTCTATGTTTAATGTAATCTCCAAACTACACAAAATTAAAGCTCGATCAAAAAACAAGAAGCAACGTGCTCCCAAATTCTTGACTTCTGCCACCAAAAGGAACCCAGGAAGAGATGGACAATTAATGTTGGTATAACTGTAGAATGCAGAATTAAGGCGATTTGCAATACATTAAGAAGTACAGCCATGTAGATCCCACACTGTCAATTTGCTGTTAACTGCCTTAGAACGTAGAACAAAGACCCGTCTGAAGGGTCCACACCCAAAACAAGGGTCTCGACCCGAAACCTATTATTTTTCTCCAGAGATGCTGTCTGACCTGCTGAGTTACTCCAGTGTTTTACGTCAAGTCAAGAACGTTTTATTGTCATATGTCCCAGATAGGCCAATGAAATTCTTACTTGCTGCAGTCTATCTTCGGTTCAAAGCAGCATCTGCAGTCCCTTCCTACACATCACCTATCCATGTTCCCCAGAGATGCTGCCTGACCCACTGAGTTGCTCCAGCACTGTGTCCTTTCTTGCATCAGCATTACTTTCTTTTCTCTCTCCTTATAAGTTTCAGAATGCCCACTTACTCCAAAGGAAAAGAGTGGTCACGGTAGCGCAGCGGTAGAGTTGCTGCCTCGCAGCTAATGCAGCGCCGGAGACCCGCGTTCGATTCTGACCACAGGTGCTGACTGTATGGAGTTTGTACGTTCTCCCCATGACCCGAGTGGGTTTTCTCTGAGATCTTCCGTTTTCTCCCACACTCCGAAGACGTACAGGTTTGTAGGTTAATTGGCTTGGTAACTGTAAAAATTGTCCCTAGTGGGTGTAGGATAGTGTTAATGTGCGGGGGTCGCTGGTCGACACCGACCAGGTGGGCCGACAGGCCTGTTTCCATGCTGTATCTCTAAACTAAACTAAACCAAATAATGACATAATCAAATTATATACAAAAGCCACAGGGGAATTAAAGAGAGGGGGAAGTGATTGAGTTGGCACCCAACCAGCCAACCTTGCAGTTTGCACTATGTGTCTTATATGGCTTACATTCTGGTCTTGTGTATTGTCTGGGCAGAATGGTGGAACATGTTGGTCCAGCAGAAATTTATCTACTCCCTACTATGAAGTAGTTGCCCGTGTGCAAATGTAAAGTAGGTAAAATAACTGATGAAAATCTGCTCTTGTACCTGAATCTAGAAGTCACTGGTCTATAGAATAAGCCATGTAAATATATGCTGCAGTAAACATTTCTTGTTGAAGATTTTTTTCACCACTGCTAACAAGATTCAATGTCTGCTCCGCACCTGGTCGTCTTAATATTCTGAGCACACTTTTCCAGATGCAATCAAGCCTAACATGGCAGGGAGATTCTGTGCTAATCTTGATTCTGTCAGATTGTTGTACCTGGAGCTTCCTAACAAGGGTGATGTACAGATGAATGTAGCCGTGTCAATCCTGGCTGAGCGAGATTTTTATCAATACATGCCCTTCACTGGAGCTGAATTTATTGGTAAACTACTGAGGACGACACGGAGCAGGGCAGCATTGCGCAGTGTGAAGAAGATAGTGATAAATTGCCACACAATATAAACAAGCTGGTGAACAAACAGTCACAGTTGAGATAGGACAGAAAGTAATAAGAGATGAGGCATTCTGGAAGAAAGAGCAGGGCAATATAGAATAAAGCATGCTGTTCACAAAGGAGGGCAGGAGCAGACGGTCCCAAGTTTAGTTTAGTTTACTTTGGAGATACAGCGTGGAAACAGGCCAACCAGCAATCCCCCGCACATTAACGCTATCCTACACACACTTAGGACAATTTACACTTAAACCAAGCTAATTAACCTACAAACCTGTACGTCATTGGAGTGTGGGAGGAAACCGAAGTTGACGGAGAAAAACCCATGCAGGTCACTGACAGTACTCGTAGTCGGGATTGAACCTGGGTCTCTGAAGCTGTAAGCGCTGTAAGGGGCCTGTCCCACTTTCCCGAGTTATTTACAAATTCTCCCGAGTTTTTAACAAATTCTCCCGAGTTTTCCCCTTGATTCAAACTCGCAGAATGTTAGTATCGAGTCCGTAGGAGTCCGTGGATATATTGTAGCGGCTCGTTATGCCAGCCGTAGGTACTCGGGGCTTTTTTTTACTCGTGGACAATTTTTATCAGGCTGGAAAAAACGTCCCGACTTACCTGATGCCCTGTGGAGGCCAGGTCAATGGATATTTTTAAGGCGGAGATAGATAGATTCTTGATTACTACCATGGGCTATGGGGAGAAGCCAGGAGAAAGGGGTGGAGAAAATGGATCAGCTATGATTAAATGGTGGAGTAGACGTGATGGGCCAAACGGCCTAATTCTGCTCCTATCACTTATGTACGGGGAAGCTGGGGTGTAGAACTAAAGAGTTGCTCTGGGAGAAGCCGGGGTGGACACAATGGCCTCGCTTGGTGTGTGATCATTGAATGATTGCATACTTGCCTGTAAAATCAGGAGTCTGGTGCTCCCTCCAAACTTAATAACATGGCCAACTTTCAGCCGGTGATAGCTGTTTGGCTCCACTTTCTCTTTGTTCACCACCGTTCCGTGCGTGCTGCCCAGGTCGTAAACGTAGAAGCCGGCGCCACATTCCCCATCGGCCGCTGGTCTGTGCTGCACCACGGCGTGGTAGCGCGAAATGGAGGGGTGCTCGAGCGCGATGTCGCAGGCAGGAAGCCTCCCGACGACGTAAAAGCTCTTCTTATTCAGGCTGATCACCGAGGCTATGCCTCCATTCTTGAGGACTTCAAAGCTGTAGGGGGCTTCTGCTAAACCTCCCCATGGCGGCTCCACATAGGGGAGCGGAGGACAGGGCTTGTACTTATCAGACGGTAACTTGGGAATGGACCTGGGTTTAGTCAATGGCAGTGCGGGTTTGGGAGGCTGACTTTCAACGAACGTCTGATCTTCTGTGGGTTTTTCTTCAGACTTGGACCTGGTTCCTTGCTCGTGTACTGCAAAGTCTTCTACAGCCGCTGCCTCTTCCCCTCCAGTAGATTTAACACTTTCGGCTGTTTCTGTGCTGGATGATGAAGGGCTCGAGTGGGTAGTCTTCTCCTTCTTCTGTAATGGAGCCAAAGGGAGCAAGGGCTTCTTAAAACCATCACTGTTTAATGCATCTGCAACCAAACAAATAAAGAGTGCAACATTACGACGCATGAATCTACGGTCAATGATAAATTATTTATCATTGAGATAAATATTTGATGTAACAGCGGTATAGCGTTACGGAGAAAAAAAATTGAAGCGGCTTCAGGTTTGCATTAGAACACAGAACAGGGCAGCACGAAACAGGCCCTTCAAGTGTTCAACATCTGCTCACATGATCCACATCCCTCTATTCCTTGCACTTCCGTGTGTCTATCCAAAAGATTTTTTAACGCAACTCTCGTACAGTATTGTTCCAACAACAGTGCAATCATATAGGGCTCTCTTTTGTTTTTTTTTTACATTTCTTACTGTCGTACAATTCTACAGGACAGAGTAAATATTAACTGCCACAACGGAGCTAAAGCCGGTATTTATATCCCAGCATTATAACGATCAGAGAATTTAGATCAAATAACGTTGTTTGTCTGAAGCTTCAAAGATCTTTTTTTCTCAACTTTGTGGGTGTAAATATATTTATTCTTGGCTGGTCGAGCAGCTGCCTCAAGGCTCCAGATACCCAGGTTCGATCCTGATTATGGGAGCAGTCTGTACGGAGTTTGCACATTCTCCCCGTGACCTGCGGGTGATCGATTGATGGGTCTGTTTCAATGCTGTATCTTTCAATCAATCAATCAGGATGTGCTCATCACTGAGCGGTAAATTCTAAGTAAGCATGCAGGTACAGTAGGCAGTGAAGAAAGCGAATGGCATGTTTGCCTTCATAACAAGAGGAGTTGAGTACAGGAGCAAAGAGGGTCCTTCTGCAGTTGTACAGGGCCCTGGTGAGACCACACCTGGAGTATTGTGTGCAGTTTTGGTCCCCTAATTTGAAGAAGGACATTCTTGCTATTGAGGGAGTGCAGCGTAGGTTCACGGGGTTAAATCCCGGGATGGCGGGACTGTCATATGTTGAAAGAATGGAGTGACTGGCTTTGTATACACTGGAATTTAGAAGGATGAGAGGGGATCTTATTGAAACATATAAGATTATTAAGGGATTAGACATGCTAGAGGCATGTTTCCGATGTTGAGAGAGTCCAGAACCAGGGGCCACAGTTTAAAAATAAGGGGTTGGCCATTTAGAAGGGAGATGAGGAAAAACCTTTTCACCCAGAGTTGTGAATCTGTGGAATTCTCTGCATCAGAAGGCGGTGGAGGCCAATTCTCTGGATGCTTTCAAGAGAGAGTTAGATAGAAGTCTTAAAGATAGTGGAGTCAAGGAATAAGGGGAGAAGGCAGGAACGGGGGTACTGAGCGTGGATGATCAGCCATGATCACAATGAATGACGGTGCTGGCTCGAAGGGCCGAATGGCCTACTCCTGCACCTATTGTCTATTATCTACCTGCCTCTAGTCCCATTGAAGTGGTGTAGTGAGCTATATTATTGAACTGCTGAAAACCATGTGAACAAAGAGTGGAATTCTGAGATTACACTTACCAAACACAAACTGAACTGCAATATATTCAGTTAGTATACTGTGTTACCTGGAGAAGAATTTATGGTTGATGTTGTACCCATGCACCAGTGTTTCCCCATTTGTTTTACCTATTCAAGTGATTGTCTCAATCTCTCCAACATTAGTTCAAATTTAGTTTAAAATACAATACAGACCAACAGGGCCTTCGACCCAGCTAGTCTCCTTCGTAGAGTGGTTGAGAAAGTCCCCTGCCAACATGAACAGGTGATCGATGGTCAGCATACACTCAGTGGGCCAAAGGACCCATTTCCATGCTGTACTTCTAAACTCATACCCTCCCCAGATGCTGCCTGACCCGCTGAGTTCTTGCAGCACTTTGTGTTTTGCTCTGGATGCCAGTATGTGCGGCTTCTTGCGTCCCCAATTTAGCATAATGTTCTTCTTAAAAAAAAAAATCAGCAAGACCCCCTACTCTAAAGGACACGCAGTGCTGGAGTAACGCAGCAGGTCAGGCAGCATCTCTGGAGAATATGGATCGGTGACGTTTTGCGTCGGGACTCTATCAGATCTCCCTTCCGCCTCAGAGGCTCCAGAGAAAACAATCCTGAGGTTTGCCGAACCTCTCCATTGGAAATAAAATAAAAATATTCTCCGTAAACATATCTGGTTTGGTTATGGGGAGAAGGCAGGAGAATGGGGTTGCGAGGAAAATAATAGATTAGCCATGATGGAAAGGTGGAGCGAATTCGATGGGCCGAATAGCCTAATTCTGCTCCTGTCCTCTATAGTCTCCTTGATCTGACCCCCACCACTCACTTAAGCAAAGAATTCCAGTGATTCACTGCCTGAGAGAAGGAATTTCTTCACACGCCAGTTTTGGATGATTGCCCCTTTGTCTTGTAACTATGTCCCCTTGTTTATGATTCTCCAACTCGTGGAAACATCTCAACAGCTACACCTTCCTTTTCTCAGGAGCCTCAGAGGCTGAAGGGAGACCTATAGATGGAAGCATACAAAATGTCTGAAGAACATTCCTGACCCAAAGCGTCCCCTATCCATGTTCTCTGCCTGACTTGTGCAGGAAGTAACCGTGGATGCTGGTTTAAAGCGAAGGTAGGCACAAAGTGCTGGACTAACTCAGCGGGTCAGGCAACATCTCTGGAGAGAAGGAATAGGTGACGTTTCGGGTCTTCTTCAGACTGGAGAGTCAGGGGAAAAGGAAACGAGAGATATAGATGGTGATGTAGAGAGACATAGAACAAATGACTTACTGAGTTACTCCAGAACGTGTGTGTCCTTTTGTATGTTAACCAGCATCTGCAGTTCCACGTTTCTGCATATACCCGCAACTCTTGTCAGATTTTAAATTGCGCGTTGCTGGAACAATTCCTTTTTGAATATGATTTGCATCTTAGTTTTTCAAACAGCTCTGCAGCTCAGCATGACAGGAAGCAGAGAATGTGAAAATCGAGAGGGGGGGGGGGGGGGGGGGGGGGGGGGGGGGGGGGAGTTCAGATTTTACGCACAGATCAACCGTGACCTTATTTGCAGAATGGAGAAGGGGGGGGGGGGGGGGGGGGGGGGGGGGGGGGGCGGGGGGGTATTGAGCTTTTTCTGATTCTATTTGTTATGTGATTAGGAATAAGAGAGATAAATGTATTTCCTGACACAAAAAGCTGGGGTAACTCAGCGGGTCAGACAGCATCTTCAGCCTGAAGAAGGGTCTCAACCCGAAACGTCACCTGTTCCTTTTCTCCAGAGATGCTGCCTGACCCGCTGAGTTACTCCAGCTTTTTGTGTCTATCTTCGGTTTAAACCAGCATCCGCAGTTCCTCCCTGCATATAAATTTCCTGACACTCCGCCATGTATTATGTGACCAGTCAGGAATACTGGTATTTCATTTGTTGGTGTTTTTATTTCAATTGCACTATAATGTAATTATAAAAATGTATTGTTTTGGAAAGCAGGCAGTAGAAGCTCAGCTGGGTGGGGAGGCCTCCTTCAATTGCCCAAGCTGTCAAAGAGGATCGCTAGAAAGGTTTTGAAAACAACTGATCTGGAAACCATTGATTATTACCATTGAAACAAATCCAGAGAAATATGCAGAACACAGCAGGTGGGTAGCATCATGCACTCATGAGAGCAATACTGTCGGCATAATGCACTCAACTTGTTCAGAAACGTAGGGCACAGATTTTTAATCAGAATTCAATTTTAAAGTTACTTTATAGAAGTGACATTATTGGATGTATGGAAACTTACTCTGAAAAGTTTAGAGGATCAGTAGCAAAGGACTGGATAGCGCTTGATCTGACCCTCTATCTACACTCATCACCACCGCTGTGCGAGCTCAGTAGTTAAAGCCCTGTCCCATGGTACGAGTTCATTCCAAGAGCTCTCCCGAGTTTGCCCTGATTCGAACTCGGAGATTTACGGTAATGGCCGCTTGTAGGTACTCGGGGCTCTCGTGGATATTTTTCAACATGTTGAAAAATCTTCACGAGTCTTCCCGTGCTTACCTGCCATTAGCGAGTCTTCCCGAGTACCTACCGTTAGCGTTACTAGCCGCTAAGAGACGTCCCTGAGCTCCGACGTACCCGCTACGTTCATTCGCTGTGCTTACCACGAGTTTGATTTTTTTTAAAAACTCGGTGGAGTTCTTGGAATGAACTCGTACCGTGGGACAGGGCTATTACCAATGACCTTGAAGTGTCAGAACACAAAGTGCTGGAGGAACTCAGCAGGTCGACCAGCACTTTGTGTTCAAGATTGCAGCACCCGCTGTTCCTTGTGCCTACCTTGGAGTGTTAGTTCTGCAATCATCCCTCAAGTGGAATAGATAGGGTAGATGCACAGAATATTTTACCCAGAGTTGGGGAAATCAAGAACCAGGGGTCATAGGTTTAAAGTGAGAGGGGAAAGATTTAAATAGGAAGCTGAGGGGCAATTGCATTTTTAGTCAATTAATCTATCTATCTAAACAAACACTCACAAACACAAAGTGGCGGGTAAGTGGAACAAACTGCCAGAGTAGGTAGTTGAGGCAGATACTAGAACAACATTTAATAGACATTTGGACAGGTACATGGATAGGAGTGGTTTAGAGAGATATGGGCCAAACACGGGCAGGTGGAACTAGTATAGATGGGGCATGTTGGTCGTCATGGCAAAGTTAGGCCTGTTTCCGTGCTGTATGACTATGACAAGTAGATGGGGCTGGAAGCAGCAACTAGACCTCTATAAGATATATCCCGAGGCCCTTCCACCAACGTCACCTTGATCGCATTGAGGCTGATTTTCATTGTTTTTAAATGTCCCATTGCGAATAATTAATCGGACACATTTAAAAGCAAATGAAATTGAGTCAGATAATTAGAAAACAAGTAAAAAAATAAATAAAAGAGCTACGCTTTTTCCTAATCAGTTTTTTTAGGATTAAAAAATTTTTATATTTTATTCAACTTTTTATTTTAAAGAATTTTGAACAGTACAGCACAGAAACAGGCCATTCAGCCCACAATATATGTGCCAAACATTATGCCAAATTAAGTTAATCCCTTCTCATGGAGTGACATAGTCATACAGCATGGAAACAGACCCTTCAGCCCAACTTGCCCACACCGACCAACATATCCCATCTACATTAGTCTGACCTGCTTGCGTTTGGCCCATATCCATCTAAACCTGTCCTTATCCTGGGTACAAAACCATGAGAAGAATAGATCGGGTAGATGCACAGAGTGTCCTGCCCAGAGTAGGGGAATTGAGGACCTGAAGACATAGGTTTAAAGTGATTTTTTTTTAGTTTAGAGATACAGCACGGAAACAGGCCCTTCGGCCCACCGGGTCCGCGCCGACCAGCAATCCCCACACATTAACACTATCCTATACCCACTAGGGACAATTTTTACTTTTTTTTTTAACCAAGCCAATTAACCTACAAACCTATCCGTCTTTGGAGTGTGAGAGGAAACCGAAAATCTCGGAGAAACACGGGGTCATGGGGGAGAACGTCATGGGGAGAACGTACAGACAGTACCCCTAGTCGGGATGGAACCCGGGTCTCCGGCACTACATTAGCTGTAAGGCAGCAACTCTACCGCTGCGCCACCGTGACCGCGTGGGGAAAGATTTAGTTGGAACCTGAGGAGTAACTTTTTCACACAAAGGGTGATGGGTGTAGGGAACGATCTGGCGGAGGAGGTAGTTGAAGCAGGTACTATTGCAACATTTAACATTTAGACATGTGTGTGGATAGGACAAGTTTCAAGGGAAATGGGCCAAATGCAGGCAGGTGGGACTAGTTTACACAGGACATGTTAGTTAATGTAGACAAGTTGGACCGAAGGACCCGTTTCCATGCTGTATGACTTTATTCATGTACTTCTCTAAATGTTCCTTCTGCTTCCACAAGATCCATATCCTTCCATTCTCTGTATATTCATGTGCCTATCTAAAACCGTCCAGATTGGTGTTGGAGGCTCCTGCCTTCAGTGGAAGTTTCAGGCTGATCTATCTGGCGGAACATTCCAGATGTTCTACTCCTGTTCAATGGCCTCTTTCTGTGCTGTAGTTCCACTGATGATACAGGATACAAATATCCATAGCAACAGCATCATGAATGCCAGCTTGGAGCCAAGAGGCTTTGTGAGGAGGAAGAGGAGGAGGAGGAGGAGGAGTATATTTCAGAATACACGCCACCTCTTATCTCATCTCAAGAATCCATGGCAAGCCAGGCCGACCCCCTGCATGAATGACCCAGTGCCACTGCCAGGACAAGTGGCCTTCAAGGTCAAGATAACACTTGATATTTTTAAGAACTTGATACTTAAGGGCAGCACGGTGATGCAGCGGTAGAGTTGCTGCCTTACAGCGGCAGAGACCCTGGTTCAATCCTGACTACGGGTGCTGTCTGTATGGAGTTTCTACGTTCTCCCCGTGCCTGCGTGGGTTTTCTCTGGTTTCCTCCCACACTCCAAAGATGTACAGGTTTGTAGGGTAATTGGCATTGGATAACGATCGCAAATTGCCCCTAGTGTGCAGGATAATTCTAGAAGGATCGCTGGTCGGCGTGGGCTTGTTGGGCTGAAGGGCCTGTTCCCGCGCTGTATCGCTGAACTAAACTAAACAAATTAAACTTGAAAACTACAAATAGGCAACAGAAACTAATGTTTAAGACAGAACTGCAGATGCTGGAAAATCGAAGGTGTACAAAAATGCTGGAGAAACTCAGCAGGTGAGGCAGCATCTATTGAGCGAAGGAAATAGGAAATGTTTCGGGTCGAAACCCTATGACTCTTTGTGTGCTGCCTCAGGCCAAATCTACTCAATCCTTTTACTTATGTTTGATTGTACTGTCGGATTGAACAGGGAAGGAACAAAGGAGGATGCGAACTGGGGCACTGCCGTGAGGGAGGGGGAAGGGCAACGGGAACCTGACGTGGGGTGTCTACCGTGAAGGGAGGGGGAGATGGAGTGGGGTGGGGTTCCTGGGATCCCGAGATTAATTCCCGGGATGGCGGGACTGTCATATGTTGATAGAATAGAGCAACTGGCTTGTATACACTGGAATTTAGAAGGATGAGAGGCAGTCGTATTGAAACATATAAGATTATTAAGGAATTGGATACGATAGAGGGAGGAAACATGTTCCCGATGTTGGGGAAATCCAGAAGCAGGGGCCACAGTTTAAGAGTAAGGGGTAGGCCATTTATAACGGAGTTGTGGAAAAACTTTTTCACCCAGAGAGTTGTGAGTCTGTGGAATTCTCTGCCTCGGAGGGCGGTGGAGGCCGGTTCTCTGGATGCTTTCAAGAGAGAGTTAGATTGAACTCTTAGAGATAGCGGAGTCAAGTAAATTTACTTTCGAAAAGTTGTCAGGGGTAGACGGGTCGAAAAAGGTTGGGAACCCCTGCTTTAGATGTTCACCTGTCACTTTTTTTCTTCTTTTTATGGACATATTATGGAGGCAATTTATCCTTCAAGATAAGATGTGTGATGTTCTATGATTTTTAATAGGAAAATGAAAATGCGAACTTTTCCCATTCAGGGTAAAAAAAATCCTGCAATTAGAGTTTTTTGCTTCAAAGTGCCCCCTTGTTTTATAATCTCCTAGTTTCTGGATCACTTCATTATTAACAATGTGAAGACTTTGATTTAAATTTGCTTATGCTGGATGTTCAGAAAGTTAAAACTTGCTCATTATGTGTAAGCTGTCAGTAGTTTAGCTTGCAATAATTAAAATGTGACAGGTGGACAGCTAGCTCATGGGCTTTATATTCAGGCATGGTTTGAAACACCTTCCACATTTTGGATTAATTTTGAAAGGGAAGAACTGCTTTCTCAGACTTGTAGTATTATCATAACTAGCAGAACAATATCACGTCAATAGTTTGGTTCTCTCCTGCAGATAGACAATAGACAATAGGTGCAGGAGTAGGCCATTTGACCCCTCGAGCCAGCACCGCCATTCAATGTGATCATGGCTGATCATCCCCAATCAGTACCCCGTTCCTGCCTTCTCCTCATATCCTCCGACTCCGCTATCTTTAAGAGCCCTATCTATCTCTTTCTTGAAAGTATCCAGAGAACCGGCCTCCACCGCCCTCTGAGGCAGAGAATTCCACACTCACAACTCTCTAAAAAAGTGTTTCCCCGTCTCCGTTCTAAATGGCTTAACCCTTATTCTTAAACTGTGGCCCCTGGTTCTGGACTCCCCCAACATTGGGAACATAAAAATGCTGGAGTAACTCAGCGGGACCGGAAATATCTCTGGATAGAAGGAATGGGTGACGTTTCGGGTCGAGACCCTTCTTCAGACTCCTGCAGCAGCTTATTCTTCCCAAACACCCTGCTAGTCATGGAGTCATACAGCACGCAAACAGGCCCTTCAGCCCAACTTGCCCGTGCTACCCCATCAACACAAGTCCCACCTTCCCGTGTTTGGCCTGTATCCTTCTAAACCTTTCGTCGAGTCAGAGTGATACAGTGTGGAAACAGACCCTTCGGCCCAACCTGCCAACATGTCCCAGCTACACTAGTCCCACCTGCCCGCATTTGGCCCGTGTACCAGTTCAAATGCTATTTAAATTTTGATGTTCTGTCATTGGCACTGAAGATGTTGGTGTTCTGTGACTGGTAATCAAAATGTTAATGCTGGACCTTGTCCTGTCAGCCTTTGAAAGACCTACTTAACCACTTCTGAATTATGCTACTGGAGGCCTATTGAAGATTCAGATCAGAACAAATGACCTTCATTTTAGCTGAACTAAAATTGCGCTCTCTCCATTTTAGGTATCCATGGTATGGATTTTATATGGGATTTCAGGGATAAAGGATGGGATATATTATCTTTTAAATGTTGAACACTAATCTCAACAAAATTAATTTTCTGAAATCTGACATCAGTGCAAAGATCTGAAAGTCAGGGCGCTGAGCTGTTTACTTTCCTTTATAACAATAAACGTTAAGGCATACAAAATGATTAGAGACTGAAATAAAATTCTCATTTAATTGACGGATCCAACAGTATAAGTCAGTGGACTGTCAATCAGTTTCTTGGGCTATTGATTTGAAGACGATCATAGCAGCTGGGGAATTTAAATTGAACTAATTAAATAAGCTATGAATAAAAAGCTATTATCAGTGAAGGTTACCGTGAAACCATTGGAAATTCATAAGAACCAAAGTAGATGGCTAATAACCTTCAAGGAAAATGGCAGAGTGATTAAATTACTGGACTATCAAGGTTCTGGACCTTTATCTCGGGATATATTTGAATCCCACCATAGCAGATGGAGAGTTTAAAGTATTTAAATCAATTTCAAATTTAAGCAAAAGCTAGTATTGGTAACAGAACTAGAGATTGTCATTTAAAAGCCATCTCATTTGAGTAATGTCGGGAAAGAAATCAGGAAAGAAATCCTGCTATTATAACAGTCCGGCTCTAACATGAGTTCAGACCCAGCAATGTTCTTGACTCAGTTCAGTTCTTGGCTAATTAGAGATGGATGATAAATGCCGATACCGCCCGGGTTGACCACTTCCTTTGTTGAACCCAGGTCTTTCTAAGGGGTAATTTAGTTTAGAGATACAGCACGGAAACAGGCCCTTCGGCCCACCAGGTCCACGCCGACCAGTGATCCCCGCACATTAACACTATCTTACACCCACTAGGGACAATTTTTACACTTACCAAGTCAATTAACCAACTGTACGCCTTTGGAGTGTGGGAGGAAAAATAAGATCTCAGAGAAAACCCACGCAGGACACAGGGAGAACTTACAAACTCCGTACAGACAGCACCCATAGTCGGGATCGGACCGGGACCCGGCGCTGCATTCGCTGTAAGGCAGCAACTCTACCGCAGCGCAACCGTGACCGCCCCTATATAGAAGATAAATCAACCTACAAACCCACACGTCAATGGGATGTGGGGGGACACCAAAGCACCCGAAGGAAACGCAGGCGGTCACAGGGAGATCGTGAAAACTCCACACAGACAGCTCGCCGAGGTCAGGATCAAACCCGGGTGCCTGGAGCTGTGGGGCAGCTGCGACACTGTGCCGCACTAATTGTTTACACTAATCAATTGGTACCAATTGAAATTGGAACTTGACCAATGCTTGTTAATAGATATCAGAAAACAAGATCTTAACATTATATTAACATAGCCATGTAATTAGATAATCACACCCATTTTGTAACACAGCCATTATACGAAAGCCTTTTCATTTTTGAACCTGAGCAAAGACACAGCAGATTCAACTGAAATGGGGTTTTTTCGTAGCTTCTCAGATCAGACCATGGTTTCCAAGGCATCTGTGACTTTGAAGGCAAATGATATGTTGCTCTACCTCGAGAAATACCCCCACTTCTCTCTTGCTGCTGCATCCACCAAGCTAGCTTCTTCAAGCATGTTTTGCATTCATCACAGTGACCGACTGTTGTTATCATTCAAAATGCATTCTCTAATGAGAAGGGAGCAGGTTGAACCATGCTGTCTGACTTTGGAGACATATACAGCACAGAAACAGGTATTTTGGCCCACCGAGTCCACGTCATCCACCGGTCACCCGGTACACTAGCGCGATCATGCACACTGGGGACAATTTACAATTTTACCAAAGCCAATTAACCTACAAACTTATAGGTCTTTGGAATGTGGGAGGTAACCGGAGCGCCTAGAGAAAACCTACGTGATCACAGGGAGAATGTACAAACTCCGAACAGACAGCGCCCATGGTCAGGATCGAACCTGGGTCTCTGGCGATGCCACAGCATTTACAGGAAACAGACTATTGACCGACATCTACTACAAACCTACTGACTTCCATAGCTATCTTGGCAACACTTCTTCCCACCCTGCTTCCTGTAAAGACACTATCCTCTAATCCCAATTCCTCCGCCTACGCCGCTTCTGCGCCCAGGATGGGGTGTTCCATACCCGGGCATCGGAGATGTCCTCATTCTTTAGGAAACGGGGATCCCCCCTTCCATTACGAATGAGCCTCTCACTAGGGTCCCGCAGCTCCGCTCTTGCTCCCCCTCCCCCATTTGCAACAAGGACAGAGTCCCCCCCTGTCCTCACCTTCCACCCCATCAGCCGTCGCATACAGCATATAATCCTCCAACATTTTCGCCACCTCCAACGGGATCGCACTACTGGCCACGTCTTCCCATCTCCACCCCTTTGTGCTTTCCGCAGAGACAGTTCCCTCCGAAACTCCCTGGTAAACTCGTCACTTCCCATCCAAACTACCCCCTCCCCAGGTACTTTCCCCTGCAACCGCAGGAGATGCAACACCTGTCCCTTTACCTTCCACCTCGCTTCCATCCAAGGACCACGACAGTCTTTCCAGGTGAGGCAGAGGCTCACTTGCCCCTCTTCTAACCTCATCTACTGTATCTGCTGTTCCGGGTGTCAACTTCTCTACATCGGCGAGACCAAGCGCAGGCTTGGCGATCGTTTCACTGAACACCTCTGATCAATCCTTCTTGACCAACCTGATCTCCCGGTGACTCAACACCTCAACTCCCCCTCCCATTCCCAATGTGACCTATCTGTCCTGGGCCTCCTCCATTGTCAGAGTGAGGCCCAGCGCAAATTGGAGGAACAGCACCTCATAATTCGCTTGGGTAGTTTACACGCCAGCGGTATGAACATTGACTTCTCCAACTTCAGATAGCCCTTGCTTTCTCCCTCCATCCCCTTCCCCTTCCCAGTTCTCCCACCAGTCTTACTGTCTCCGACTACATTCTATCTTTGTCCCGCCCCTTCCCCGACATCAGTCTGGAGAAGGGTCTCGACCCGAAACATCACCCATTCCTTCTATCCAGAGATGCTGCCTGTCCCGCTGAGTTACTCAAGCATTTTGTGTCTACCTTCGATTCAAACCAGCATCTGCTGTTCTTTCCTCCACAACACACTCCATGCCAGTTTCACACCCAGATGATATCCTACCTTTCCAAAGCAACAACTTTCTGCTTCCATAACCAATCATCTCATGACAGCACAGGAGCGTAATAGTTAATTTTTAAGTTTTTAACCTATGTCTACAAAGCACATGAATAGGATTAAACTAATTTCATTCAGCAGTTAAATTTATTAGAAACGAATAAAAATCCAACAGTACTGATCGAATTAGAGCATGGCTCATATTAATTAATTAGTATCATATTAATTAAAGAGTAACATCAAAATGTCAGCAAATATGATCAATCATGGTTTAAACGGGCAGAAGATAAGATATAGGAAGAGAATTAGGGCATTCGGCCCATCGAGGTGCTGTTCCTTGGGCAGTTCAACTACTAGAGATGATGAGGTGCTGTTCCATGGGTAATCCAACATTGAATTCTCTTATTTCAGGTAATCCACAACCGCTTTGTCCCTTTCTCTCTGCTCCCATTTACCTGGCCCTCTTTCACACTCTCATCTTCACACCTCATGTCCCAGAGCCCTCTATCACCCTGTTTCTTTTACCTGCCCTACGCAACACTTCACCTAGTCGATTCTCTCCCTCCCCCCAATATCCAGCTGCTCCCCCTCCCTGTGTCGTTCCTTTTGAAGCAACACCCTCATTCCGTCCCATTCTTCACTCTCCGTTCCTATCAGATTCCAGAATCTGAAGGGCCTCAACCCGAAACGTCACCTATCCATTTTCTCCAGAGATGCTGACTGACCCGTTGAGATACTCCAGCACTTTGTGTCCTTTTGTGTATTAACCAGCATCTGTAGTTAGTGGTTTCTCCAGCCCTTTGTTCGCCATTTATCATCTTCCAGGCTTCGTTGTCATCTCTCTCTCCTTCCCTCCCCCACCTGCTGAGATGAAGGGTTTCCATCCGCAATGTCAACTGTCCACATCCCTCAACAAATGCTGCCTGACCAAAATGAATTCCTCCAGCAGATAAGCTTTCTATTGTACCTCGGAGTACGTGATAATGAATGAAATGGCAATCTTTTTTTGGTAGGTCACCAGCTTGTTTCCCTCATATAGAGATACAAGCTGCCAAGAAAAAAGGGGGGACCCGCCGAACGGTGGGGTAGGGGGCGCGACATGAATGAAGGGGGATCCGTTGGGGGGGGGGGAGGGGGGGGGGCGGGGGGGGGGTGGGGGGGTACAGTCAATTGCTAAGAAAATTCGGTGATCCTTTATAACTTTGTCTGCATTAAAATGTGGCGACACTTGTGCAATGCCTCGCTGCGGTCTGCTGTATGATTTCACCGGGATGTACGCAAAGCAAAGCCTTTCACTGTACCCAGGTACATGTGACAATAAAGTATCGTGAAATCGTTGACTAAATTGGACAGAAATACATATCACGTCACTGCATTGCCTTCTTGATCCACACCATCACCCACAAGGATCACACTCAGAAGACCCGAACATAAAATATTGGTCAGCGTTTCAATGAAGAAGCAAGGAAATGCCGCAAACAATGCAATATTATTCTGAAGATCCTACTGCATGCTCGAGATCTGTGGCATTATTTGTAGAACTCCCCCAAAGCCTGAGGCAACTTATCAGAGGTTATGGGGAGAAGGCAGAAGGGTCTCGACCCGAAACATCGCCCATTCTTTCTCTCCAGAGATGCTGCCTGTCCCAGCATCCAGAGTTACTCCAGCATTTTGTGTCTGCCTGAACTGTCATCCTTTATCATGTATCTGTACACTCTAAATAGCTCGATTGGAATCATGTTTTGTCTCCCTTCCGACTGGATAGCACGCAACAAAAGCTTTTCACTGTACCTAGGTACACGTGGCAATAAATTAATCTGAACTGAACTCCTCTGACAGCTCGCTCCATGTACCCACCATTTTCTGAATGAAAATAAAGTTGTCCTTAAGGTTCCTATTAAATCTTTCCCCTCTCACCTTAAACCTATGGCTTCTAGTTCTGGATTCCCTAATTCTGGGTAAAAGACTGTGCATCTACCCTATCTATTCCTCTCATGGAGAGATAGATCAGCCACGATTGAATGGCGGCGTAGACTTAATGGGCCGAATGGCCTAATTGTACTCCTATCACTTATGACCTTACCTCTCAAGTTGTATCTCCAAACAAAAATTAACTTACTTCTACGACATGCGCGCAAAAAATCTACAAACTTTTAGAATGGATACGAGGAAGAATTTCTTTAGCCAGAATATGATGAATCTGTGTCATTTGATGAGATGGCAAGAAAGGAAAACCAATGTCAGACGGAACTTAATCCTAAAAAATATGAGGTGAAGCATTTCATGAAGACTAATAAGACATGAATATACGCAAATAATGGAAGTGCTGAAGAACAGCAGATCCTTTATGTACAGCCCGTCCCATTTAGGCAATTTTTTCGGCGACTACAGGCGACTAGGCTGTCGCCACATGGTCGCAGGGTGACGCCTGTATGGTCGTGAGTAGTGTCCCCAAGCCGCCTAAAGAGCCGCAACGTTTTTCTGTTGGCCGCTGGATTTTGAAATGTTCGACTGTGAGCTTGATGTAGCTTGTCTTCACCTGTCGTAGATGCTGCCGTAGGTTGTCGTCAGGATGATGCAGGTTGTCGGCAGGTGACGTAGGTTGTCGCCGGGTGCTGACTTCGGTGAATTCCATTGGCGACTACCTACGTCAACCTACGTCAACCAGCGACAGGTACCGGCGCCTGAATTGTCTTCAGTTATCGCCGACAGGGTCGTTGCTTGTCGCGGGTGGACGTAGGTTGACTTTGGCTGTCGCCGGTGTGGTCGTAGGTTGTCCCGCTGAGTTACTCCAGCATTTTGTGTCTATCTAAAGGCAACAGCTAAAAGCTGCAACTTGCAATCCTTGTCAAAGCAGGAGCTCCCCAACGGCTTAGTGCTAAGCTGTCAGAGAAAAGGACTCAAGCCAAGCTGTCTGGCACATTGATGCTCACGGAGTGCGCAAATCAGCCACTGATTATGCACAGGGCATTAACAAGTAAAGCTAAACTGCTCAGAAAATCACCCTAAGGTGAGATGAAAAGCAAGCTCACAGAGATGGGGACATATTCCTTTATGAGGTGGAGTGAAGTAGACGCTACGTTTTTGGTGGAAAGACAGAAGGCCATGTCTGTGCTTGAGGTCAGAAGACTTGACTTGATGTGAAGACCCTGCTGTGGCTGTTTAAGGAAGTCATCTTTAGTTTCTCATAAGGTCATAAGGGATAGGAGTAGAATTAGGCCATTCGGACCAAAAAAATCTACTCCGCCATTCAATCATGGCTGATCTATCTCTCCCTCCTAACCCCATTCTCCTGCCTTCTCCCCATTACCTTTGACACCCGTACTAATCAAAATTCCATCTATCTCTGCCTTAAGAATATCCACTGACTTGGCCTCCACAGCCTTCTGTGGCAAAGAATTCCACAGACTCACCACCCACTGACTAAAGAAATTCCTCCTCGTCTCCTTCCTAAAAGAACGTCCTTTAATTCTGAAGCCATGACCTCTAGCCCTAGACTCTCCCACTTTAGTTTAGTTTAGTTCAGTTTATTGCCATGTGTACCGAGGTACAGTGAAAAGCTTTTGTTGCGTGCTAACCAGTCAGCGGAAAGACGATACATGATTACAATCGAGCCATTCACAGTGCACAGATACGTTTTAAGGGAATAACGTGAATAATGTTCAGTGCAAGATAAAGGCTAGTAAAATCCGATCAAAGATAGTCCGAGGGTCTCCAATGAGGTAGACAGTAGTTCTGGACCACTCTGTGGTTGTGGTAGGATGGTTCAGTTGCCTGATAACTGGCCTCAGCATTTTGGATGGCATCTGATAAAGGACATAATACGCCTATGCAGGTCCATTGAGGAGGTAATTCCTGACATGTAGTCTTGATTTGCCTCAGCGGTAATGGGGACAGGGGAGTAGAAGAGTCCTGGTAGAGGACCACCCATACATTGACAACAAGCAGCACAGAGATGCAGTCAGGTGCGTTGAATGTCATTTACTGTCAACCTACACAGACAATAGACAATAGGTGCAGGAGTAGGCCATTCGGCCCTTCAAGCCAGCACCGCCATTCACTGTGATCATGGCTGATCATCCCCAATCAGTACCCCGTTCCTGCCTTCTCCCCATATCCCTTGACACCGCTATCTTTAAGAGCTCTATCTAACTCTCTCTTGAAAGCATCCGGAGAATTGGCCTTCACCGCCCTCTGAGGCAGAGAATTCCACAGATTCACAACCCTCTGGGAGAAAATGTTTTTCCTCACCTCCGTTCTAAATGGCCTATCCCTTATTCTTAAACTGTGGCCATTGGTTTTGGACTCACCCGACATCGGGAACATGTCTCCTGCCTCTAACGGGTCCAATCCCTTAATAATCTTATATGTTTCAATAAGATCCCATCTCATCCTTCTAAATTCCAGTGTACACAAGCCCAGCCTCTCCATTCTATCAACATATGACAGTGCCGCCAACTGGGCAGTCACCAGCAATATACGAGTCACCTCCTTGTCAACTGAAGGCACTGTGCTCAGCAGGCATATTTACACTGTTGTCAGCTGGTCAGTTACAAGGCAAAGTCTGGGTCTGGAGAAGGGCCCTGACCCAAAACGTCACCTGTCCATTTTCTCCAGGGATGTTGACCCTCGAGTCATTCCAGCATTTTATGTCTATCTTCATTTGCAGGGCAAAATATATACTGTGATTATCTTTGAGAACTTATCTTTGAGAACTGGTAGACATAAGGAACTGCAGATGCTGGATGACAACAAAAGACACAGAGAATGAAAGACACTCTGTTTTATACATTGGAAACCGGTATAAGGAACAGAAGTAGGGATTCTACAATTAAGAGACAATTCAAAGGTTGGATCAATGCATGAAAAGATTCTATGGACAAGAGATTGGGGTGGCACAGTGGTAGAGTTGCTGCCTTACAACACCAGAGACCCAGGTTTGATATTCTGCACTCTCTATCTTTCCCTTTGCTTTATCTATCGTACTGGAGTTTGACGTTTGCATTTTGCATGGTATTGTCTGATCTGAATTTTTTTACTGTAGAAGACACAAGGTGCTGGACTAACTCAGCGGGTCAGGCAGCATCTCTGGAGAGAAGGAATGGATGACGTTTCGGGTCGAGACCCTTCTTCTGACCCGAAACGTCTCCCATTCCTTCTCTCCAGAGATGCTGCCTGTCCCGCTGTATTATTCCAGCATTTTGTGTCTATGTTCGATTGAAACCAGCAGCTGTAGTTCATCCCCCCTCCCACCCTCAAGCTCTGTGCCGAACAACCGGCACCAGTCTACACAGACATTTTCTACCGATCCCCGCAATCCTGCACTGTTCTTGCCTGCTTCAAAGTCTCCACTATTGTTCCTGTACACAAAAAGCCAAGGATTACTGGTCTTAATGACTATGGACCCGTCGCTCTGACCACTGTAATCATGAAGATGCAGTCAACCTAGGCCTGCACTTCATCCTCCAGCACCTAGACCGCCAGGGGACCTATGCAGGACTTTATTTGTGGATTTTAGCTCTGCATTCAACAACATTGCGCCAGAGCTACTACACTCCAAACTCTTCCAGTTGACTGTGCCTGAACCCCTTTGTCAGTGAATCACCAACTTCCTGACAGACAGGAAGCAGCATGCGAGGCTGGGAAAGCACATCTTGGACCCACTGACCCTCAGCATAGGGGCAACATAGAAACATAGAAACATAGAAATTAGGTGCAGGAGCAGGCCCTTCGAGCCTGCACCGCAATTCAATATGATCATGGCTGATCATCCAACTCAGTATCCTGTACCTGCCTTCTCTCCATACCCCCAGATCCCTTCAGCCGCAAGGACCACATCCAACTCCCTCTTAAATATGGCCAACGAACTGGCCTCAATTACCTTCTGTGGCAGAGAATTCCACAGATTCACCACCCTCTGTGTGAAAAATGATTTTCTCATCTTGGTCCTAAAAGACTTCCTCTTTATCCTTAAACTGTGACCTCTTGTTCTGGACTTCCCCATTAAGAATTTTGTACGTCTCTATGAGATCACCCCTCAATCTTCTAAATTCCAGCGAGTACAAGCCGAGTCTATCAGTCTTTCTTCATATGGAAGTCGTGCCATCCAGGAATCAGTCTGGTGAACCTTCTCTGTACTCCCTCTATGGCAAGAATGTCTTTCCTCAGATTAGGAGACAAAAAACTGTACGCAATACTCCAGGTGTGAGCACTCACCAAGATTCCTGTACAACTGCAGTAGAACCTCCTGCTCTTGTACTCAAATCCTTTTGCTATGAATGCTAACATACCATTGCTTTATTTCAACAGGCTGCTGCACCTGCATGCCTACTTTCAATGACTGGTGTACCATGACACCAGGTCTCGCTGCAATCTCCCCTTTTCCTAATCGGTCAGCATTCAATATTAGTCTACCTTCCTGTTTTTTGCCACCCAAAGTGGATAACCTTCACATTTATCACATTATACTGCATCTCTGCCGTGCATTTGCCACTCACAGTCTATCCAAGTCATCCTGCGCCTCCCTAGCATCCTCCTCACAGCTAATACTGCCCCCCGCTTCGTGTCACCCGCAAACTTCGAGATGTTGCATTTTAATTCCTCATCCAAATCATTAATGTATATTGTAAATAGCTGGGGTCCCAGCACTGAGCCTTGCGGCACACCACTAGTCACTGCCTGCCATCCTGAAAAGGACCCATTCACTCCTACTCTTTGCTTCCTGTCTGCCAGCCAGTTCTCTATCCACATCAATACTGAACCACCAATACCGTGTGCTTTAAGTTTGTATACCAATCTCTTGTGTGGGACCTTGTCGAAAGCCTTCTGAAAGTCCAGATACAACACATCCACTGCTTCTCCCTTATCTACTCAACAGCCAAAAGTCTGTAGCCTCCTTTTGCTCTGGGGCAGGACAAAGCCTGGCAGAGAATAGGTTGATATGGGTGAGGAGGATTTTTTGATACACAAATGTTTGGCGAAAGTCAGAGATGAAAACAGAGAAAGGGTAAGGCAAAAGGAGAATTGAATGTTCATATCATTGGGGTGTAAGCTCCCCAAGCGGAATACGAGATGCTGTCCCTCCAGATTGCGTGTGGCCTCACTCTGGCAATGGGGCGGCCCAGGACAGAAAGGTCAGTGTGGGAATCAGAAGAGGAGTTAAAATAGTTAGCAACGGAAGATCCAGCAGGCCTTGGCGGGTCAAGAGCATTTGGCAAAACAGTCGCGTAGTCTATGCTTGGTCTTGCCGATGTACAGAAGGCCACAGTGGGAACACTGGATGTAGTTTAGAGATTAGAGGAGGTGTACGTGATCCTCTTTTTCTCCTGAAAGGACTCCTGGGGTGCCAGGATGGGTTTGATGATGCAGTATAAGGGACAGCCAATACATTTCCTATGGTTGCAGGGGAAAGTAGCTAGGGACGGAGTGGTTTAGGTGGAGGGGGTAAAAAAAAAAAAAGAAAAAAAAAAAAAAAAAAAAAAAAAAAAACAAAATAAAAAAAAAAAAAAAAAAAAAAAGAAAAAAAAAAAAAATATAAAAAAAAAAAAAAAAAAAAAAAAATAAAAGGATTAAAAAAAAAAAAAAAAAAAAAAAATAAAAAAAAAAAATAAACAAAAAAAAAAAAAAAAAAAAAAAAGCGACGTGAAACTGTGGAAGGTGGAAATAGACAGTAGACAATAGGTGCAGGAGTAGGCCACTTGGCCCTTCGATGTGATCATGGCTGATCATCCCCAATCAGTGCCCCGTTCCTGCCTTCTCCCCATATCCCCTGGCTCCGCTCTTTTTAAAAGCCCTATCTAGCTCTCTCTTGAAAGCATCCAGAGAACCTGCCTCCACGCCCTTTTGGGGCAGAGAATTCGACTAACCACTTCTCTGTGAGAATAAGTGTTTCCTCGTCTCCGTTCTAAATGGCTTACTCCTTATTCTTAAACTGTGGCCCCTGGTTCTGGACTCCCCCCACATTGGGAACATGTTTCCTGCCTCTAGCGTGTCCAAACCCTTAACAATCTTATATGTTTCAATATAAGGGATGGGGGTGGGAAGATGTGACTGGTGGTGGGATCAAGTTTAAGGTGATGGAAGTGTCAGAGGATGATGTTTTTGATGTGGTGGCTGGTGGGGTGAAAGGTGAGGACCAGGGGAACTCTAGCATTGGGGGGAGGGGAAGCGAGAGCAGAGCTACAGGACACAGAGGAAACTCAGGTGGGGGATCCATCTATGACAGTAGTGGGGAAAATCATATTTACTAAAGAACAAGGGGATATTGAGACGTCTAGAATGGAAAGTTCTCATATTGGGAGCGATTGCATGGATGATGGAGAAAATTAGGCGATAGTGTCGTTCCAAGAGAGGCGCGGAGGGTAGTGTAGTGCAGATAATGTGGGAGATTGAAGTTGACCTCAGTTGATGCCTGTGATAGAGACAGAGCGATCAAGAAAGTGGAGAGGTGTCAGAAATAATGTTTGTAATTTGAGGGCAGGGTGGAAGTTGGTGGCAAGTTAATGAAATCAACGAGTTTGACAGGTGCAGCAGGAGGCAGTCGTCAATGCGTGGAGAAAGAGTTGGTGGAACGTTGCCTTGAATGTTTCAATATTACTGTTCGATGTAAAACGAACAAAACGGCAAGGCATAGCTGGGCCCCGCCGGTGCCCATGGCTACAAACTTTAGTCTTGGAGAGAGAGAGGTGGTGTTGTGAATGTACAAAAAAAGTTATTAAAGGTCGAGGCCAGGGGTTCACCAGAAGAGGAGAGTGTTGGTAGAGGGAACTTGCTTGGGTCTGTTCAAGGAAGAACAGAGGGCTTGAGACTTGGAGGGAGAATAGGCGCCACACACAATGAAAGGTTTAGTGAATGTGTCTGGATGTTTGAGTTTTGGGCATAGTCAAGGGGAAGGTTTGTGTGGAGATGTCAGAGAGCAGGCGCCGGTGCTTTGCACAGAAGAAGGTTAGCCGCAGGCTACATCAATATTATTTTATATCTTAATTCATTTTGTTGTATCTCTCACATCATCCGTTATTATCTCTCGTTTCCTTTCCCTGACTCTCAGTCTGAAGAGGGTCTTGACAATATTCTTTTCTCCAGAGCTGCTGCTGACCTGCTGAATTACTCCAGCATTTTGTGACTATGGTTCAGTTAACCAGCTTGCAGTTCCTGCGACGACTACAGCCGCACCTCCCTCGTCAGGAGGCTTTATAACAATGTTGGGATTGTTGTTGAGTGAGAGAGGGTGTGTCAGAGGCATGAGATGGAAGTGGGTCAGGGGAGTGGAGAAGTCAATATAGTTGATGTAACGTGGGCAATAGGAAATAAAGGTTCGTGCGAGTAGGCGGGGGCGAAATCACTGGGAAGGAGGAATGTTGAGGGTGAAAAATGGTTAAGGTTGTCGTCACTAGGGTCTCACCGGATAAATGCCCGGAGTTTTCTGTACCTCGATACACGTATCAATAAATAAAGCCTAAACCTTGTTATTTTGCCGTCCGTTTTGTTTTTTAATGTATTTAGGTTTGATTATTGTCATGCGGTGTTATCGAGGTGCAGTTGAAAAGCTTTTGTTTGTGTGCTATCTGTCAAAGATTTTCAATCAAGCATTCACAGATATAGGGTTAAACAGGACAGGCAGATATAACATCGTTAAGATAATTCTAAGGTTTGCCAAGCAGGTAGGTGGTAAGTCTGGACGCATACAAGCTGCTTTAGTTTAGATTAGTTTGGATGCATCAGGGGAAACGGGCACTTTGGCCCACCGAAAAGTCCTCACCGACAGCGATCTCTCGGCACATTTATTTCCTACGTTATCCACTTCTCCCGCATTTGTTTCCAGAGGAGATAAAGAGGGGAGAGGGAGGAAAGGTAGGAGGAGGGGGAGAGACAGGGGGGGAGGAGGGGGGGGGGGGAGGGGGGGACGGGGGGAGGAGGGAGGGGGGGAGGGAGGAGGGGGGGAGGAGGAGGGGGGAGGAGGAGGGGGGGAGGAGGAGGGCGGGGGGGGAGAGGAGGAGGGGAGAGGGGGAGGTGGAGAGGGGGAGATGGGGAGGAGAGGGTGATTGAGGGGGAGGAGAGGGGAGGGGGAGGAGAGGGGGGGGGGGGGGAGGAGGAGAGAGGGAAGGAGGTGGAGGAGAGGGGGGGAGAGGGGGGAGGGGGGGAGGGGTGGGGGAGGAGAGAGGGGGGAGGGGGGGGAGGAGAGGGCGGAGGGGGGGGAGGGGGGAGGAGAGGGGGAGGGGGGAGGAAGAGAGGTGGGGGAGGAGAGGGGGGGGAGAGGGGGGGAGGGAGGGGGGGAGGGAGAGGGGGGGAGGAGGAGGGGAGGGGGGAGGAGAGGGGGAGGGGGGGGAGCGGGGGGAGGGTGAGGGGGGAGGGGGGGAGGGAGGGGGGGAGGAAGAGGGGGGGTGGGGAGGGGGGGGAGGGGAGGCGGGGGAGGGGGAGGGGGGAGGAGAGGGGGGGAGGAGAGGGGGGGAGGAGAGGGGAGGTGGCGAGGAGGGGGGGGAGGAGAGGGGGGGGAGGAGAGGGGAGGGAGGGGGAGGGAGAGGGGAGGGGGAGGAGGGGGGGCGGGAGGGAGGAGGGGGGAGGAGGGGGTGGGGGGGGCAGAGGGGGGGGGGGGAGGAGGGGGGGGGGGGAGAGGAGGGGGGAGGCGGGGGGGGGGAAGAAGGAGGGGGGCAAGGTAGGGTGGGGGGGAGGGGGGGGGGGGGAGAAGTGGAGGGGGGAGAGGGGTGGAGGAAGAGGGGGGGGTGCTGGGGGAGAGGGGAGAGGGGGGGAGAGGGGGGGAGAGGAGGGGGGGGAGGGGGGGGGGGAGAGGCAGGGGGGGGAGGGCGAGGGGGGGGAGAGGGAGGGGGGGGGAGAGGAGGAAAAAAGGGGGGGGAGGTGGGAGTGGGAGGGGGGGGGGGAGGGGGGGAGGGATGAGGGGGGGGAGAGGGCGGAGGAGAGTGGGGGGAGGGGGGGGGGAGGGGGGAAGGAGTGGGGGGGAGGGGGGGAGGAGGAGGGGGAGGGGGGAGGAGTGGGGGGGGGGCGGAGAGGGGAGAGGGGGAGGAGAGGGGGGGGGGAGGAGGAGTTGAGGGGAGGGGGAGGAGGAGGGGATGAGGGGAGGGGGGGGAGGGGAGGGGAGGGGGGGAGGGGAGGGGGGGGAGGTGAACGAGATAGGGGGGGAAGATGGAAGGGAGGATGTGAGGAAGAGGTGAGGCCGCCAGCACGGTGCATGGTTTGTGATGAGCGAGTGATAAGCTGATTGCGTGTTGCCGCCGTGAGCTCCTCACCTGCTGCGGCTGCCGGCGCTGGATCGGGGCCTGGGCTCGACTCCGCCATGCAACGGTCCCGCTGCAACCTTTCCCCACCCGCCGCCGCCGCAAGGGTTCCGCGCTCTGATATGGGCGCGATTTTTTTAAGTTTCCACGGGTGTGTTTTTTTGTTTTTTTTGTTTTGTTTCATTGTAACAACGAGGCTCCTCCTGGTTCCCGGCGATGCCCGAGGGTCCCCCTCGCTTTTGTAGGTGTTTTTTAAAGCGACGATCCAGCGGTGACTTTCACCACGACGGCACATTGGCGCCGAGCGGGGCTCGACCGCGACCGCCGCGGCCCCGGGCTGTGAGGGTGAGGCGACAGAGAGGGCGAGAAGGCGCGGGGAGAGTTTGGCTGCACTGCTTGTGCAGGGCTGCGGCGGCGGCGGCCGGAGAGAGGATGGAGTTGCCGGGGGACAGCAGGAAAAAGGGGAGAACCGCTGGGCCCGGGGGCCGGCGTCACTGGGGCGCCTAGAGGGGGAGGGGGAGGAGATAAGAGGAGAAAGGGGCAGAGGGTGTGAGAGGTGTGACGCGTGGGAGATGGGAGGGGGAAAGAGGGAGGGATAGGGGAAAGCGGGGAGAGGAGAGGAGAGGAGAAGATAGAGGAAGAGGAGGAGGAGAAAGTGGGAGAGGTGAGGGGGGAGGAGAGAGGAGAGGGGGGGGAGATGGGAGAGGAGAAATGGGAGAGAAAGGGAGAGAGAAAGAGGGGGAGGGGGAGGTGCAAGAAGATCGAGGGAGAGGAGAAAGTGGGGGAGGGGTGAGAAAGAGGGAAGAGAGAGAGAGGAGGGTAGAGAGAGCGAGGGGGAGAGGCGCGTGAAACGAGGGAGAGGAGGAGAAGAAGAGGGAGAGGAGGGGGAGAGAGTGGTGAAGAAAGGAGGAGAGGGGGAGGTGGGCGGTGAGGAGAAGGAGGGGGAGGATGAGAGTGGAAGGGGGGAAAGGACTAGAGAGGGGAGAGAACAGGGAGCGTAGGACGGGGGAGAGAACGGAGAAGAGTAGGACGGGGGGGAGAGAAATAGGGTGAGTGGGGAGGGGACGAGTAGGAGAGGTCGTGGAAAAGGAGGAGGAAAGGGAAGAGGTAGGGTGTGGGGGTGTAGGAGAGGGTGCGAAGGAGGGAGGAAAACGAGGGTGAGTAGAGAGAGAGAGTGAAAGGGAGGAGAGTTAAATACATTGTGGGAGAGATAGGGAAGGAAGGTGTGGCAGGGTGAGGAGAAAGAGTTAGGGAGGAGGAGATAGTAAGTTCAGGGAGGGCGAGTGAGTAGGAAAGGAGAGTGGGATGGAGAGTCAAGTTAGGGAGGGTGGGAATGACGGAAGTGTAGAGGGAGGAGAGAGTTCAGAGGAGGTTTGGAGTATTGTTAAGAAAGGAGAGGGAGCAGGGGTAAATGAGGATGTGATTTTTTTTGGTGTAGGAGGGCAAGGGTGTGAAAAGGAGGCGGGGGAAAAAGGAGTGAGGCCTACGATGTGAGACACATCACGAGTGGTGAAGGGACTAAAGGGAAACAGTGCAGTCAGTGAGAAAGTTTGTGGAATGTGGGTGAGCGTGATGAGAGCGTCTAAGAGAGACATGCGGGACTGCAGTCAACCCTGCTTGCTTAGTGTGAGGTAAGGAGACATCGTCCCTTATTCTCAGCAGATCTCGTTCATAAAGAATGGTGGAGGAAAATTGGTCATTTGGTCTTGTGTGAGTGGATTAATGTTTAATTTGGAATTTCCAAGTGTTTTATATCGAACTATGACTTTTGATGTAATGGAGAAAATAGAGTCGTTATTGGACTTCATCTTAAACAGCAATTGTAATTGTGAACTGCAGATGCCGGGTTTTCAACAAAAGCGGTCTGACCTCACACCAACCTCCCCCCCCCCCCCCCCCCCCACCACAAGCGGAGTCAGGGGATGTGAGGAGAAGGCAGATGGCAGGTACTGATGGGGGGATGATCAGCCAGATCAATTGATGGTGGTGCTGGCTCGAAGGACGGAATGGCCTACTCCTGCACCTATTGTCTATTGAACTATATTGAATCAGACTTTATCTTGCACTAATTGATGTATCCTTTACCTGTACACTATGGCGACTTGAATGTAATCATTGATTATTACAGATGTCCGAGGTTATGGGGAGAAGGCAGGAGAATGGGGTTAGGAGGGAGAGATTGAACAGCCATGATTGAATGGCGGAGTAGACTTGATGGGCCGAATGGCTTAATTCTGCTACTATCTCTTATGATCATCTATAGTCATTGACCAGATAGCACGCTACAAAATAAACCTCGGTACACATGACAATAATAAACTAAACTGAAGTAACTCATCAAGTCAGGCAGTATATTGGAGGAACATGGATGTGTGAAGCATCTTCTCTGGAGATGCTGTCTGTTCCGCTGAGTTACTCCAGCGTTTTGTATCTATCTTCAGTTTAAACCAGCATCTTGCAGTTCTCTTCCTACCTGGATAAGGGAATAACTTTTGTGTAGTATAAAGCAGCAAAGCCGATCAAGGATGCTCGGTAGAGGTAGATAGTAGATTCAGCATGCGCGCCTGGTTGTGGTTAGATGATTCAGTTGCCTGATAATACAGCGGGGACGAAAGCTGGCATGAATCTGGAGGGTGCATTTTCACACTTCTGTACCGTTTGCCTGATGGGTGGGGGGAGAAGAGGGATTGGCCAGGGGTGCCTCTCGTCCTTATTATGCTGCTGGAACTTGCCAAGGCAGTGTGAAGCATAAAGGGGGTCTGCCTCTAAACCTACTTGATCTTCTCGGGCTCTGCCTCTTTAAGTTCTCTCCCATTTTCCCAATCTGATCTTTTGTCCTGGGCCTCTCCATTGTCAGAGTGAGGCCGTGCAAATTGGTGGACAGCATTTGTCGCTTGGGCTGAACATTGAACATTGAACATTGACCTCTCTAACTTCAAGTAAATAGCCCTTGGCGTTCCCCTCTCGCCAATCCTCCCCCCTTCCCAGTTCTCCCACGGTCTTACTGTCTACGACTACATTTTTATATCTGTTTGACACTGTCTGTAGAAAGGTCTCGAACCTGAATGTCCACCATTCGTTCTCCAGAGATGCTGCCTGTCCCGCTGGTTGCTCCTAGCTTTTGTGTCTTACCTTTAATAGAAGGGAGGTTAGTTTGTGTGATGTCATTTTCACAGTAATTTCTTGCGGTCTGGATGGGCTGTGATGCATCCTGATAAATTTGCTTTCTATGCGCATCTAAAAAAATTGGTGAGAGAGGGTGGAGGGAGAGTTGGGAACAAGCCGAACTCCGAAGCCTTCTAAGGAAGGGAGGGGCGTTGGTGTAGCTTCTTGGGCTTTGCATCTATATGCGGTGGTCCAGGAGATGTGTTGGACGATATTTACTCCTATGAATTTGAAGCTTTCAAACCACCTCAGACCCTATCCTCATGATTGGGTTGTTGGTCAGGAAGTCGAGGATCCAGTTGCAATGATGAATGCTGACACCAAATTCCGTGAGTTTGGTGATGAGCTTCGATGGTACAAAGGTGTTAACGGCAGAGTTGTAGTTTATGAATAGGTGTCCAAATTAGGTTACCACTCGCATGGATAAAAGGAAAAGACTTGGAAACGATTGCTGTTATGAAAAACCAGCACAGGTCTGATGGGATTAATGTTCACCATCTGGCACAATTCCAATTATAAAAACAGTACTTTGCATTCCTAAGAGGAACCAGCTCTCTTACCCCTTCTGTCAAACTACACATCTCTTATGTATCTCTTGAATATTTTATAGTTCCATATGTAGCCCATGTGCCAGGCGCCACTTGAGGTCTTTCACTGCTTGCTTGTTCTTTGGTTCCTGCTGACGAATGTGATCTGGTGCATTTGTGCCGCACTCTCTTAGCTCCTTCCCGTGAATGGTGCAGACTCACAAGGTCTTGAAGATCTTCCCCTCTTCATTTCATACACTTCCATCAATTCTCCCCTCATCCTAGAACCTGGTTGGGGTGGCACGGTGGCGCAGCGGTAGAGTTGCTGCCCTACAGCGCCAGAGACCCAGGTTTGATCCTGACTACAGGTGCTGTCTGTGCTGAGTTTGTACGTTTTCTCTGTGACCATATCGGTTTCCTCCGGGTGCTCCGGTTCCTCCCACATCCCAAAGACGTGTGGGTTTGTAGATTAGTTGCCTTCTGTAAAGTCCCTCGTGTGTGGGATAGAACTAGTATAGGTGATCGCTGGTCGGCGTGGGCTGTAGGGCTTGCTTCCATGCTGTATCTCTAAAACCAACTTTCCAAAGAAAACAATACACACCTATCCAACCTCTCCCTATAGCTAAAACCCTCTAATCCAGGCACCATTTGGCAACCTCTGCACCCTCTCCAAAGCCTCATCTCCCCTGTAATGGGGCGACCAGAACACTACACAGTACTCCAAATATGGCCTAACCAAAGTCCTACAGAGATGCATCATGACTTCCTGATGCTTACACTCAATGCCCCTGGCAATGAAGACAAAGACCAGTGTAGCTGGGACATGTTGGCTGGTGTGGGCAAGTTGGGCTGAAGGGCCTATTTCTACACTGTATCACTCTATGACTCTTATGTCCCCAAAGTGAATTTGTGATCAAAGATGTTGTGCAGATTAAATTGATCCTGAACTGTAAAATGCACTGTTAATGCAAAATGACTTTAGTATTCCCTCTGGCCATATCAGACTTGAAAAAAGATCATTGTTTTCAGTTCCATTCATTTCAATACCATCTATCCAACTTGAACGTTGTTTCTTCTAGAGATGGGCCACCTTTTTTCTTGCTCCTTCTGCAGTAGGGTCCTCTTGCTAACACATGTATTGATAACACGCTAACAATAACTTGTGTTATACATTTATAGAGTGTGGACAGCTTGATTCCAAACACGTATAGTCTATTCCATAACTGGATAGCGTGCAACAAAAAAGCTTTTCATCGTGCCTCGGTACACGTGGCAATAAATTCAACTAACTAAGGAAATAGGGGCGATTTTTGTCCCATGTCCTTGATTCCATTTTACTGCTCTGACAAAACCTACCAAAACTTGTCTCTCCTCTCTATGAGATCTACCAAAACAAGGACAAGAAGGTGAATGGTAGACAGACGGAATGACCTTGCCGTGGTAGCATGACAGATTTTGCGTACTAATGTTAGGCACAAAATACTGGAGTAACTCAGCGGGACAAGCAGCATCTCTGGATAGGAGGAATGGGTGACATTTCGGGTCGAGAGTCAAGGGGAGGGAGAGATAATGACATGTAAGGTGTAAAAACGAGACATGAAAGGGGGTGGAGATCAAGAAAAATGTAGAATAGATCATTATTAGCTAGGAGAAGGTAACAACAATAGGGGGGGATCTTATAGAAAACTTACACCATTCTTAAGGGGTTGGACAGGTTAGATGCAGGAAGATTGTTCCCGATGTTGGGGAAGTCCAGAACACGAGGTCACAGTTTAAGGATAAAGGGGAAGTCTTTTAGGACTGAGATGAGAATTTTTGTTTTTTTTCACACACGGAGAGTGGTGAATCTGTGGAATTCTTTGCCACAGAAAGTAGTTGAGACCAGTTCATTGGCTATATATAAGAGGGAGTTAGATGTGGCCCTTGTGGCTAAAGGGATCGGGGGTATGGAGAGAAGGCAGGTATAGGATACTGAGTTGGATGATCAGCCATGATCATATTGAATGGCGGTGCAGGCACGAAGGGCCGAACGGCCTGCTCCTGCACCTATTTTTTATGTTTCTAACCCAGCAAACAGAGATAAAATGTTAATGAGGACAGTCAGACTGGTCGGAGAACTGGAAAGGGGGAGGTATGGAGAGAGGGAAAGCAAGGGCCACTTGAAGTTAATATTCATACTGCTGTGGTGTAAGGGTACTAATGTTTGATGAATTTGAAAAATGTGTTATTACATTTTTGGTCGAAACACAAAGAGCTGGAGTATCTCAGCAACATCTGTGCAGGGAACGGATAGGAGACGGGTCAAGACCATTTTTCAGGGCTGATTTATAATTTTGTTGTCTTCAGAAACCTGCTTATGACTGTGAGCGAAAGAAAATAGCATGGAAGCTGGACATAGAATGCAAACAGAAAAATAAATACACAGGATGGTATCAGCGTAGAAAGAAACGGAGCTAATGGTACAGTTGAACAATCCTTTATGAGGAAGACAGACACAAAATGCTGCAGTAACTCAGCGGAACAGGCAGCATCTCTGGAGAGAAGGAATCGGTGATGTTTCGGGTTGAGACCCTTCTTCAGACTGAAGTCAGGGAGAGGGAAATACAGAGATAAGGAAGTGTAATGTGTGAAAACGAGACAAAGCTCCAGGAAAATGTAGAATAGATCATTGTCAGCTGGGAATAGGTACTAATAACAAAGCAAATAGATAAAATGTAGTCAGACAGTCGGACTGGAGGAGGACTGGGAAGGGGAGGGATGGAGAAAGAGGGAAGACAAGGGTTACGAAGTTAGAGAAGTCAATGTTCATACCGCTGGGGTTTAAGCTACCCAAGCAAAATGCGGGAAAGCAAGTTTTGCTTTCCCACATTTCTCAAGAAGGGTCTCGACCCAAAATGTCGCCTATGTCCTTCGCTCCATAGATGCTGCCTCACCCGCTGAATTTCTCCAGCATTTTTGTCTACCAAGCAAAATAAGAGGCGCTTTTCCTCCGATTTGCGCTGGGCCTCACTCTGACAATGGAGGAGGCCCAGGACAGAAAGGTCAGTGTTGGAATGGGAGGGGGAGTTAAAGTGTTTAGCAACTGGGATATCAGGTAGTTTTTGACGGACTGAGCGGAGGTGTTCAGCGAAACAATCGGCGAGCCTGCGCTTGGTCGCGCCGATGTATAGGAGTCCACACTTGGAACAGCGGATGCAGTAGATGAGGTTGGAGGAGGTGCCTCACCTGATTAGACTGTTTTTGGTCTTTGCATTGTGTGGCCTATGAGAACACTAGCTAGGAAGTGACACAAGGTTCTGCAGATACTGTTTTACAAAATTAGATGCAAACTGCTGGAGTAATTCAGCAGGTCAGGCAGCATCCCTGAGGAACATGGATGGGTGACGTTTCTGGTCGGGACCCTTCTTCAGACTGAGGAAGCGGTGTTTCCTCTTCCCCTCCCGTTACCATTCCAACTCCACAGCAGACCAGTTCCACCAAGATGCAGGGCAGAACGCCACAGGAGATCCTTCTTCCCTGTGGCTATCAAACTGTACAACTCCTCCCCCTTCTGTCTTGGCGTAGGAAATCTTTGCACATCCCCAATCCTTTCCACTGGTCACTTTAATTTCATGTTTCATGTATTTTGTTGTGTTTTTATGACTTGGCAGATCAATTTCCCTCCGGGGATAAAGAAAGTTCTATCGTATCGTATCACGGATGAGTTCCTGACCTCCTCCAGCATTGTTGGATGGACAATCTATATCAGACTTGTCTCATAAAAGGTTGAATGATTGGTTCCATTCAGCACGTGACTTTAGTTTATTTTACAGTGAAAAAATTGTTGTTGCATGTTTGCCAGTACATGATTACAATCGAGCTGTCCACGGTGTACTGATACACAATTAAGCGAATAACACGTAGAGTAAGATTTGTGCCTATCTTTGGTATAAATCAGCATCTGCAGTTCCTTGTTTCTATTTGTCACGCTACAATGCAACAGTATTTTGGACTCTGTATCTTCCCCATTGCTCTATTGTACTTGAGTCTGGCTCGCATTAAAGTATTATGTGTAGGAAGGAACTGCAGATGCTGGTTTAAACTGAAGGTAGACACAAAAAGCTGGAGTAACTCGGAAGGAACGGGTGACGTTTCGGGTCGCGACCCTTCTGAAGAAGGGTGTCGACCCAAATCTTCACCGATTCCTTCTCTCCGGAGATGCTGCCTGTCCCGCTGAGTTACTCCAGCATTTTGTGTCTATCTATGTATGGTATTACCTGATTTGATTGGATAGCATGCAAAACAAAGCTTTTCACTATGCAGGGAAAAACCATGATCAAAGTGAATGGTGGTGCTGGCTCGTAGGGCCGAATGTCCTACTCCTGCACCTATTGTCTATTGTCTATTGGAACAGAAAGAACGGGGAGCAATTTCACACATTCAAAACATTAAACAAAACTAACATTGTCAAAGTAGGCTGAATGTCATGTGCTTTATGATTCTGAATGGGTAGGTTAGGTTTGTTATTGTCACATGTACTGAGGTTAAAAGCATTGTTCTGTATGCTATCCAAGCAGATCAGATATACCATACATAGGTACAATCCAGTAGAAACTCGAGCACAATAGATATAGAGTGATACACTGAGTGCAGAATGTAGTTCTCAGCATCGTAGCACATTGTAGATGAATCAGTTCCATAGGCAAAGTCCAATGTCCTCAATGGGGTGGAGATGAATCGAACACTGCCCTAGTTTTTGGGCCGGCAGAGAGGCGTAGCGGTAGAATTGGTGTTTTACAGCGTCAGTGTTTTGGATTTGATCTTAACTACAGGTGCTGTTTGAACAGAGTTTGTACGTTCTCCCTGTGACCGTGTGGATTTTCTCCGGGTGCTCCAGTTGCCTCGCGCACTCCAAAGACGTGTGAATTTATAGTTAATTGGCTTTTGTAAATTGTTCCCAGTGTGTAGGATAGAACTAGTGTACGGGCGATGGACCCAAAATGCTAGAATAACTCAGCGGGGCAGGCAGCATCTCTGGATAGAAGGAATGGGTGACGTTTCGGGTCGAGACCCTTCTTCAGACTGAGAGTCCGGGTAGGGAGGGAGACACACAGAGATAAAGAATGTAAGGGGTGAAAACGAGACATCTAAGGGGACGAAGCTGAAGGGAAATGTAGAATAGATCATTGTTTGCTCGGGGAAGGTGACAACGAAGAATACAGAGATAAAAATGTAATCAACAGGACAGTCAGGCTGTTCGGTAAACTAGGATGGAGGAGGGATGGAGAGAGAGGGTTACTAGTAAGATTAAACGAGAACTTACCAGTTTGAAGTTTGATCTTGATTTTATGAGGAGGAACGTTGGTGATTACGTGAAGAAGGCCCGCCAGCGCAGCAAACTTCAAAGCAGCGGTATGAAATCACAAATAAACAACACCGAAGTAAACAGTAAGATCAGTGACTCGAGAACTACCAGATGATCTTTTATGAGAGAGGGTTGGGCGTGGTGGGCACATAATCACCAACGTTCCTCCTCTTAAAATCAAGATCAAACTTCAAACAGGTAAGTTCTCGTTTAATCTTACTATTTTACTTTGGAGTCACGTGAGTGATTCCGTGAAGAGTTCAAAGCTTTGTGATTTCATGCCGCAGATTACAATCTCGGCATCCCACTGCATTTGATTGACTCGAAAGAGAAATAAATGCATTAGTAATAACATTGTATTCAATGTAATGATAGGGTTTATTTAACAATGTAAAGAAACAACAGTACCCCTAAAATGTAGGTACTTAAAATGTCATTGGCAAACAGCCCTGGATTGACAATTGGCCGATGATACATTTCTGAAACATCAGCTCATTTGCCCATCCGACGGCCACTAAAATTTGGTCGAAGGACACATTACTCCATTTGACTGCCAATATAGCTGCTGCCCTAGTATAATGAGATGTAAACACACTCTAATTGATATACTGACGTTGATGCGGCCCTGGTGGAATGAGACATACAATCATCAATGTTAATACCTGTTGCAGCCACCTTGAAATAGTCTGAACCGACCTTTTCTTGTGTAATTGTTTATTAACGAATACACAGTGCTGAATCCATACTTCTAAGGATTCTGGTGGCCTTGATAACATAAATTGAGACAGTGGGGTATTCAAATGATCTTAAAACCATGCCAGCCCTGGTCAGCTCTGCTAGTGTAGACCAGAATGAAAATGTAATGGCATGAACAGCCAATTCCATCCTGTCCAGCCACAGCGTTTGCAAAGTTTTGCCGTCGTTGTGCTGATATTAGAGTCATGACTAAGGATGTAGCTGGAACCCCTTGGTGAAATAATGTTTACACATTTACAATTACCAACTGCATAATCTTGTGATGCGAGTACTTGTATCAAGATCTTTTTAACAACTTGATATCCGGGTTGGACCCGACAATGTAGTTCCCTTATGTTATAGCTGTAATTTCTCTATAACTGAACTATTGTCAATATCACTTAAAATGAACTGGAAATGTCAGTAATTTGTATCATATCAAATGTATCATAATATTTAACAATATTCCTGATCCCCTCAATAGAGATGTACTGCTTTTTTGGATGCTATCCATGAACACCCTCATGGCTAAATGTGATAACATGAGGCATAAGTTAATCCATTGAAAATGTGTAAGTCAATAATCGTTTACTGTGCAAAGACCAGTCTCCTGAACCACAGTTTAAAACAGCAAGTTCTTGCTTTTTGGCATAACTGAATACCGTTGTGCCATAATGCCTGATGAAGCAGGCAACATGGACGCTTGGCCAGTCCGATAGTACGAATCCAAACGAGGTCTAGCTGACCTTTTTAAGACCTAGCTAATGAGGAAGACATAAAGTCCATTCCTCCTATTGAAACGAGAATATATTTCTCCACACTGTTGTGTCACATATTTTTGCAAACAGTGAACATGCATAAACATGACAAACATTTGATAAAGAATTGAATCATGCTTTCATCATACTTTGAGATCCAACATTTATTCTGTGTTATCATCAATCTAAACTGGATGATGCACCAATGGCAAGGAGATTAATTACAGGATATTCCTAATTACCATGAGACCAACATATGTCACCATTGTAGAGCAGCAACTTAACTTTGTGCATGAAGAATATGTATATTCACTCAAAACCTACTCAACGGTGAATTAAGTGTATATATTTAGTTGATACCAACAACTGAAGAATTGGTACTCATGCAATCTCCACTACCTTTGAGTAGGTGATGGTATTTGGAACTTCTCATCTTAGAGTTCTAACATCAGTTCATAATAACTGAATTCAACCAACCACACTACTGTAGCAAGTTTCAGGTTCAAGTTCAATGAGTATTGTCATATTCAGCAATGCTGAATACTGTTACTTCATCATTGTGGCTGAAGTAGTCTCAGCTGACAATAGCACAAGGTTGTTAGCAATGATCTAATTGCTACTTACATAATATCAGTTCCTTGATTAGCTCAGCTGCAACCCAGCTGCTATATTGCCAATTACTTTAATCAGTTTAGTAACAGATTTGTATAACCCCAAGGTGGAGACAAGGCTAATAATAATAATTACAGGTAAATCCCAATGACCAACAAGAGTTTATCCCATACTGCAAAGTTTACTGTTATTGTACAGTTATATTGTCTTTGATAACCTTTGTAATGGGATTTGTATAACATGAATCTCTTACCTCATGAACCTATTGAAGTCAGGAATACATTTTTTACATACTGAAGTTCATATGCCAGATACTCATCATTGTTCATAATAACATGCCAATCCTGCCTTTTGCATGGGTGGTTTGCATGAGAACTTCTGCCCAATTTCCAAACCCTGGCCATAATCCAACTTGCTTGGAATGCTCCGGCTGTGCCTCAACCAAATATTTTACCCCTTGTGTGTTGTATAACAAATATAAATATTACAACTTGTGAACGGTGCACTATCCAAATTTTGGAAGTGCTAGACCCATTTAGTTGAGCATAATTGGAAGGTGCATGGAATTTCTGAGCTATCATGCTGCCCCCGGCTCCAGTGAACTGCTACTGCCGATGAGCACCTGGGTGCGTTCTGAACGATGACTTCTGCCCGTTCATGGCCGAATTAATTCATCTGCCAGGCTTCTTCCCTTGTCGAATAGACCTACCTGAATAATCGATTCAGCGGCTGGCTCTCGCATCCCCCTGTTGGCTTTGTTCACTGCCGGCACATATGTACTTGAGTCTTCTATTAACATCTTAAGAGCCCGGAGTCATCTTGACCTTTTGCTCTTCCCTTCTCAGAAGGGTGTTTCGTAGGCAACTCTAACAGGCGCTATCGCAGGCCGTAGGATACAATACTGATATGAACCCATTGGCCTAACCCCAATAGAATATTTTACTGGGATGGCAACTTATTGTCAGGAAAGGTACCTCTGACACGTGCCTTTCATCCCTTTGGGCATGCCCCACGGCCATACCCTGAGACTCAGTGTCAGCAGGATACTGACCCATCTTGGTCTCTGCCTCTGAGAGGGAGACCTTTGCAGCACTGTATACAACAGTTGCTGTATAAGGATAGTCGTTTCAACGCAATAGTCTTCCAGCCCCGGTGAGGAATTGATCCCCTGACTCCGTGGACCTTGCTCTCTAACCCCGGTGGAGAATCATCTCCCGACTCCGTGGGCAAGCAGATATGTGTGAATTTGAGCAACCCTCTGCGAGGAGTTGCTGGTGCCGCCTTTCATAAAGGCCGGCACTTTTGTCATGAACAGCCCTGCATCAAGCGCTGTTGGCACGGCTCTCCTGTAGGCCGGCACTTCACACATGAAGCAGCCCTGTCAGGCGCTGCTGATACGGCTCTCACATAGGCCAGTAATGTCACAAATGAAGCAGCCCTGAATCAGGCGCTGCTGGCGTGGCCTGTCCCATAGGCCCGCACATTTTACACATGAAGCAGCCCTGTCCGTCGCTGCTGGCATGGCCTGTCCCATAAGCCCGCACATTTTGCACATGAAGCAGCTCTGTCAGGCGCTGCTGGAGCGGCCTGTCTCATAGGCCCGCACATTTTACACATGAAGCAGCCCTGTCAGGCGCTGCTGGCATGGCCTGTCTCATAGGCCCGCGCTATTGCTGTGTAAGCTCACTAAATCAACATTTAGTGTACAGCTTTACCTGTGAAAATATAAATCATAGCAACCTGTGCTTAAACAATAATAACATTGTCAGAACAAAATCATATAACAATGACTTGTTACTTTCCTTTAGTTTTTTACTCAAAGAAAAAACACAATAAAATTAATACTTTTAATTATAAGGAGAATCCTTATATCCCAACTCACCTGAGGGCTGAATTAGTCCCAGTAATTTTTGACTGGGAACCAACGTCTGTGAGCCACTGACCCCACTGTCAGTGGCTCCAGCGTTGCTTCTTTGCCGTTCCAACGGCATCCCACAGGCTTGGAGCCGCTGACCCCCCTGTCAGATACTCAGTTTAATATTCCTTGCCGTTCCCACAGCATCCCTGCAGGTTGCAGAGCCGCTGACCCCTCTGTCAGCAACTCTGCTTAACATTTTTGCCGTTTTTACGGCATTCCTGCAGCTGGGGAGCCGCTAACTGCACTGTTAGCGGCTCCTTATCTCGCAACCCGATCGATTTTGCTGTTTTTCCCGCATTTGCGGTCGGACTGAAATTTCACCACAGTCCATAACCGGCAAGTTGGCTGGATGGAAAACTGGCAGGAAACCTCTGTAAAAAGAGGCTCCTGCCTAAAACCCCTAGTAAGTAAGAATAAACTTACCTTAAAGTTAACTTACCACAGGCAGGAGCTCAGTCCTGCCTGATATGTGCTTGCGCCATTGCGGCTGACGTAATGCTGCGCAGGCGTCCTGGCGGGCCTTCTTCATTCACGTGACTCCAAAGTAAAATTGATGTTATGTGGTTGAAGTGACGTATCCAAGTATGAGGTTAAAAACCATGTCCATCCCATTGGGGTGTAAGCTGCCCAAGCGAAATATGAGGTGCTGTTCCTCCAATTTGCGCTGGGCCTCACTCTGACAGTGAGGGAGGCCCAGGACAGAAAGGTCAGTGTGGGAATGGAAGGGGGAGTTATAGTGTTGAGCAACCGGGAGATCTGGTAGGTTTAGACGGACTCCATTTCTGCGGCACAGACTCAGTGGGCTGAAGGGCATGTGCTTGGGTATAGCAATACTCTACTGGACCGTTTGTAAGGAAAGACGTTCACTGTGCGTTTGGTACCTCTGATAATAAAATCACCATTGAACCATTCTTCAAAATGTACTTTGTTCCATTTCTGTTTACTAAGCAGCGTGTGCTGCTTGCGTCTTTGGGGAAGCTGGCTATGATAGGTGACTAAACCTGACAGCAGGAGGCAATTGAGTAATCGCAGTGGACACGGTTATTAACCTCATACGTGGATACGTCGCTTCAGCTGCATGTTCTGGTCAGCCTCTCTAATTGTGTCAGTCACTCTCGCCAGTCCGCTCCCTGCACGAGTCTGCTGTGGATTGAACCAACGTTGTTCTAGACGTGTCAATCGGAACAGGTGGCTTTTCGGAATTTAGTCATAATTCCTTAGGTCCTCAAAGGCAATCTGCTCCACGATTCTTGTTAAACCAAGATGTGAAAATCGTACCTGCGTTTCAAACGGTGTGGAAGATTAGCATTTAATTCTCAAACGTGGTCTTTTATGCCAAGAATTCAAGTCAGGAGAATCGCAGATTAACTGTGAGGGGATTCGTTTTTGATCATGTGTATTGAACTACATCAGTCCCATATCTCCAAAGCCCTAGCTTTACATCGCTTGTACTTGAAAACGTTCTCCCCAGGGTATCAGTATTTGTGATTTTGTTTTGTTCGTCAGAGTACGTCATTATAGGGACATTGTATAGCAGCACCAAACATGGGGAACAAACAGGTGCTTTATTCAGACATTACATGGTTGGTGTACATGCAAGTTTGGTCCTCTAACATATTGTCATTGATGCTGCTGCTGCCGCTGCCGAGCGAGGGTGTTGTCTCGAGCTCAGCTTCCTGTCGACTCATGATCTCAAGGTGAGATCTGCTGACGTAGCAGGACACTTCCCTTATGCCATGACATCATGTGACAGCCCTCGTAACCACTGACGAGGGTTTGACCGTAAGTGGTCTGACCATCAGCTGACGCCACAATTGATTTAATTCTCTAATTTCAAGTAACTCCTGCATTCCTTCACCCCCCCCACCCTTGTCATCCTGCCAGTTCCACCATTGGCATCCCAGTCTCCCTCTCGTTAGCACATCCTCCCCAGCTAACAATGGCCCATCATTGGCTCCACCCTTCCTGAGGTGATCTGTTGTCGGCCCTGATTTGTTCTGGCCTTTTCTTTCACCTATCCATTTTCCACTATCCATAAAACGTCCCCTCTCCATTTTATAGATGGGGCATCGTGGTCGGCGTGGGCAAGTTTGGCTGAAGGGCCTGTTTCCGTGCTGTATGACTCCGACTGTCGAACAGACTGGAAAACTGGGTGTTTGAAAAGACAAAGCTGCTGCAGGACAGAACCAACCTATTGATGTTAAAGGGCGGCATGGTGGTGTAGCAGTAGAGTTGCTGCCTTACAGCGCCAGAAGACCCGGGTTTGATCCCGACTAAGGGTGCTGTCTGTCCGAAGTTTGTATGTTCTATCCCCACCCACCCCCGACATCCAAGATCTTCGGTTTCCTCCAGAGCAGAGGTATCTAGGTGCATGGTTCTAGGTGCATAGCACAGGTGCATGGTTCCTTGAAGGTCGAGTCAGAGGTAGATAAGATGGTCAAAAAGGCTTTTGGCACTTCGGCCTTCATCAGTCAGAGTATAGAAGTCGGGAGGTCATGTTGCAGTTGTATAAGAAGTTGGTGTGATCACATTCAGAGTATTTTGTTCAGTTCTGGGCACCATGTTATAGGAAAGATATAGTCAAGCTTGAAATGTTTCAGAAAGATTTACGAGGTTGTTATCAGGACTAGAGGGTGTGAGCTATAGAGAGAGATTGAGTAGGCTGGGTCTCTATTCCTTAGAGTGCAGGAGGATGAGGGTTGATCTTATAGAGGTGTACAAAATCATGAGAGTAATAGATCGGGTAGATGCAAAGTCGGTGAATCGAGGACCAGAGGGCATTGGTTCAAGGTGAAGGGGAAAAGATTTAATAGGAATCTGAGGGGTAACTTTTTCGCACAAAGGGTGGTGGGTGTATGGAACAAGCTGCCAGAGGAGATAGTTAAATCTGGGACTATCCCATCGTTTAAGGAACAGTTAGACAGGTACATGGATAGGACAGGTTTGGAGGGATATGGACCAAGCGCAGGCAGGTGGGACTTGTGTAGCTGGACATTGTTGGTCGGTGTGGGCAAGTTGTGCCGAAGAGCTTTTTTCCACACTGTATCGCTGGGAATTGTCCCTGGTGTGTGTAGGATAGTGTTAGTGTGCGGGGATCGCTGGTTGGCGTGTACTCGGGCCGAAGGGCCAGTTTCTGCGCCGTATCTCTAAACTAAATTGAACTAATGTGAAAGAAAGAATTGCAGATGCAGGTTTAAATCGAAGGTAGACGCATAATGTTGGAGTAACTCAGCGGGTGAGGCAACATCTCTGGAAAGAAGGAATGGGCGACTTTTCTTGTTGAGACCCTTCTTCAGACTGATGTCGGGGAGGGGGCGGGACAAAGATAGAATGTAGGCAGAGACAGTAAGACTAGTGGGAGAAAGAAGAAGGGGATGGAGAGAGGATGCAAGGGCTACCTGTAGTTAGAGAAGTCAGTGTTCACACCGCTGCGGTATAAACTACCCAAGTGAAATATGAGGTGCTGTTCATAGAAACATAGAAACATAGAAATTAGGTGCAGGAGTAGGCCATTCAGCCCTTCGAACCTGCACCGCCATTCAATATGATCATGGCTGATCATCCAACTCAGTATCCCGTACCTGCCTTCTCTCCATACCCTCTGATCCCCTTAGCCACAAGGGCCACATCCAACTCACTCTTAAATATAGCCAATGAACTGGCCTCAACTACCCTCTGTGGCAGAGAGTTCCAGAGACTCACGACTCTCTGTGTTCCTCCAATTTGCGCTGGGCCTCACTCTGACAATGGAGGAGGCCCAGGACAGAAAGGTCTGTTTGGGAATGGGAGGGGGAGTTGAAGTGTTGAGCCACCGGGAGACCAGGTAGGTTAAGACGGACTGAGCGGAGGTGCTCGGTAAAATGATCACCGAGCCTGCGCTTGGTCTCGCCGATGTAGAGAAGGATACAGTAGATGAGGATAGAAGAGGTGCAAGTGAGCCTCTGCCTCACCTGGAAAGACTGTTTGGGTCCTTGGATGGAGTAGAGGGGGGAGGTAAAGGGACAGGTGTTGCATCTCCTGCGGTTGCAGGGGAAAGTACCTGGGGACGGGGTGGTTTGGGTGGGAAGGAACGTGTTGACCAGGGAATTTCAGAGGGCACGGTCTCTGCGGAAAGCAGAAAGGGGTGGAGATGGGAAGACATTGCCAGTAGTGGGATCCCGTTGGAGATGGCGAAAATATTTGAGGATTACGTGCTTATGCGACGGCTGATGGGGTGAAAGGTGAGGATGGGGAGATGATGGTTCCCAGGAACTTAAAAGACTCCACCGATGTAACTGTGGTGTTGCTGATGGTGAGTGGGGTGAGGGGAGGGGGAGCTCTCCTAAAGTCTACAATCAATTCCAGAGTCTTGAGAGCATTGAGCTCTAGGTTGTTGCTACGGCACCAGGACGCCAGCTGTGACTTCCTGTCTGTAGGCAGATTCCTCCCCATCCTGGATCAGTCCAATCAGGGTTGTGTCATCCGCAAACTTGAGAAGCTTGACAGAGGAGTCTGTGGAGGTGCAGTCGTTGGTGGAGAGGAGAGAGTGCTCCTATGCTGAGCGTTTGCGGGTCCGAGATGTGTTTTCCCAGCCTCACGTGCTGCTTCCTGTCTGTCAGGAAGCTGGTGATCCACCGACAGAGGGGTTCAGGCACAGTCAACTTGGAAAGTTTGGAGTGTAGTAGCTCTGGCACAATGGTGTTGAATGCAGAGCTAAAATCAACAAACAGGATCCTCGCATAGGTCCCCTGGTGGTCTAGGTGCTGTAGGATGAAGTGCAGGCCCAGGTTGACTGCATCATCCACAGATCTATTGGCCCGATATGCAAACTACAGAGGGTCCAGCAGGCAGTTTGTGATATTTTTCAGCTTGGCCAGCACAAGCCTTTCGAGTGTCTTCATGACTACAGAGGTCAGTGCGACAGGCCTGGTACAGGGACAATAGTGGAGACTTTGAAGCAGGCAGGGACAGTACATGTTTGCAGGGACTGGTTAAAAATGTCTGTATAGACCGGTGCCAGCTCTTTGGCACAGAGCTTAAGAGTAGACATTGTCAGGTCCTGGAGATTTCCGGCTCTTTTGTCCTCTGAAAAGCCTCTCAATTCAATTCAATTCAATTCAATTCAAATTTAATGTCATTGCACAGATACAAGTATGGGTACAACGAAATGCAGTTTAGTGTCAATACGTAGTGATAGCAATGTTTAGATAATACAGATAAATAATACAGATATATCCTCTGTTTTTATTCTTGATATTGGATGTTATGTTTTGCAGCACAGAGGGTGTGGGTGATTGGGTGTGAAGTGGTGATTGGAGGGGGGTGTGTGTAGAAAGGCACAGTCTTTGCAGACTGAGGTCAGGGTGTGAGTGGGTGTGAAGTGTTGGTTGGGGTGGGAAATGGTGCAGTCTTTTCATACTGGTCTTGCCTTAAGTAGGTGTGAAGTGGTGAATGGGAAGGAGAGGGTGCAGGGTCCATTCTTTGTAGACTTGGGTCTGGCTGTGTTGGTTGGGGAGGGGGGGGGGGAGGGGGTACCAGGGTTACGTTTTTGTTTTTCAAACCTGCAGTAAAACTCATTCAGGTCAATAGACAATAGACATTAGGTGCAGCAGTAGGCCATTTGGCCCTTCGAGCCAGCACCGCCATTCAATGTGATGATGGCTGATCATCCCCAAACAGTACCCCGTTCCTGCCATCTCATATCCCCTGACTCCACTATTTTTAAGAGCCCTATCTAGCTCTCTCTTGAAAGCATCCAGAGAACCTGCCTCCATTTTTTTTTTTTTTTTTTTTTTTTTTGTTTTTGTTTATTTTTGTTAGAAGTAAGTACAGTAGTCTGGTACTTAAGTACCTAATACATAATACATAAATACATATTTTCATTCTTGTACAACTCATATTTTTGGTGCAATAAATAAAAGAACAGTGAGAGAAAAGAGAAATAAAGAGTGTCGGAATAGATAGACAAGCAAGTAGAAACAGAAAGTAAAAAAAAATTAAGGACAGAGGTGAGAAGTTAAAAGATTGAAAGAAAAGGAAAAAGTAATAAGAAATGAAAGATTAGGAGAGATCTACCTATCTCATATTTTTGCCCATTCGTCACCCAGTTCTGAACCATTTAATTTCTAAGGTTATGTTATGTTGCACCATATGCTTGTATAAAGTTGATAAACGGAGACCAAATCTTTAAGAATTGGTCCTACTTTGCCTAGTAAGAGGAATCTCATTTCTTCAAGATGTAGCGTTTCAGACATATTTTGAGATCCACATTTTGAATGTTGGCGTAGGTGCGTTTTTTCCAAAATTTAAGTATAAGTTTTTTCGCTGTTATTAGACCATAATTAAGAAAGGCTTCTTGGAATATAGTTAGTTTACTTCCCTCTTCCATTGATCCAAAGATAATCAATTCAGTATTGGGGTTCAATTTTGTGTTAAATAGTTTTTGTAAAAATTCCCAAAAATTTTCATTCCAAAATGTATACAGTTTTGTACAAGAGACAAAGGAATGTGCTATATGCATTTTGAGTTAGACATTTGTCGCAGATGGGGGAAACATTTGAAAATATTTTATTCAGCTGTTTTTCGAATAATAATAATCTATGTAAAATTTTAAATTGAATTAGGTTATGTCTTACATTCATTGAACATTTGTTTACATATAATAAATTTTTTATCCCACTATCGTTCGGAATTTTTATCAATAACTCTTGTTCCCAGTCTCTTCCTAAATTGCGTCTGTCGTTGTGTTTCTATATTTAGAATTATATTATATAAGTAAGATATTAAATTGCTTGATTCTGCCTTTCTATTCATTTCCTTCCTCCAGTAGATCTGGGGTTAAAGTTTGATATCCTTGTATATACTTTTTCAAATAATCTTGAATTTGAAGGTATTTGAAATATTGATTACTTTTCAAATTATATTTTTAGTTGTAATTGTTGGAATGATAAAAGTTTTTTCCCATTTCATACATATCTCCCATCATTTTAATTCCTATTCTTTCCCAATGGGTAAACGTTTTATCAATAATGGATGGTTTGAATGAGGGATTATTGGCTATTGGAGAAAGAAGCGATAATTTTCTTAATTTTAAAGTTAATTTTATTTGTTTCCAAATTCGTATTATACTATGAATAATTGATTCTTCTTGTATATTACATTGTTCAGTTTTATCGGGGAAAGAAGGATCGCTCCTATATTATAAGGGGAACAATCCTCTTTCTCCATTCTTATCCAATCTACCTGTTGGGCAGAACTGTCCAACCAGTAGATTATAATTTTTAATATTCACTGCCCAATAATAATACAAATAAAGTTAGGGAGTGTCAGTCTCCCCTGATTCTTTAGATTTACACAAGTGTTTTTTTTTTTATTCTGTGTGATTTATAATCCCATATAAAGTTTAAAATATCAGAATCTAATTTTTTGAAGAATTTTTTAGGTATGTATATTGGTATTGATTGAAATAGGTACAATATTTTGTGTAAGAAGATCATTTTTATCGCGTTTATTCTGCCTATTAATGACAATCGGCAGTGTCCCATCCAAAATTTAATCAGCCATTTAATTTAGCTAATAAAGGCATAAATAGTTTGCGTTGAGTAATGATTTATAGTTCCTAGTAATTTGGATGCCCAAATATTTAAATTTTTCTGTTGTAATTCTAAAAGGAATTTCAACAGATGTGTCGACTCTGAGGTTTTAATCGTCATAATTTCGCTTTTGTTCCAATTTATTCTATATCCTGAAAAAGAACCAAATTCCTCTATTAAATTTAGTATATTTGGTATGCTAATTTGCGAATTGTAATATTAATAATATGTCATCTGCATATAATGAAATTTTATTATTTGAGTGTTTGGTAATATAACCCAAGAATGTTCGGATGGCTTCTTATACTTTCAGCTAAAGGCTCTATCACTAGTGCAAAAAGCAGGGGCGATAACGGCCACCCCTGCCTAATATTGCCCCTTGCTAAGTGGAATTTCAGGATAATATATTATTAGTCAGTATTCTAGCCGTCGGCTTATCATATAATAGTTTTACAACCCATGAAATAAAATTATCTCCCATATTAAATTTTTCCATACTTTGAATAAATATTGCCATTCTACTTGATCAAAAGCTTTTTTCTGCATCCAATGAAAATTTGCTAGTTCTTCTTCAGTATTATGTGAGTACATTATATTAGACAAACCGCCACAAAATGTTAAATGAGTATCTCTTTGGTATGAACCCTGGTTTGGTCCGATTTATTAGTTTACTAACTATTTACTCAATCTTCTCGCTAGGTCTTCGTTAATATTTTTTGGTCTGTATTTAGGGAGTGCAATAGCTCTATATGAGCCTGGGTCTTCTAGATCTTTATCCTTTTTTGGGGGGGGGGGGGGGTATAAGTGTAATAGTTGATTCAGTTAGTGTTTCTGGTAGTTTATTTTCTTTAAAAATGTATATATAATAAATCTTGCAACCGTGAGAAAATTATTTCGTAGAATCTTTTATAGAATTCATTACTGAAGCCATCTGGTCCTGGGGTTTGCCGTTCTTCAACGAACTAATTGTTTCTTCTATTTCCTGTAGTGTAAATCTGAGCTCCTAAATGCCTCTTGTTCCACCATATTAATTTTGGAAGATTACAATTATCTAAGAAATTTGCAATTTGAGTATTATTTGCAGAGGTTTTCGATGTATATAAGTTTTGATAAAATTGAGCAAATCTTTTATTAATATCTTTAGGTAGTGTTAGTAATTCCCCTTTGTCTGATTTAAATTTTAGTAATTGTATTTTCTGTGTCCCCTTTTTTTTTTTCAGATGGCGTGCTAAGAGTTTATGAGGTTTATCACCAAATTCAAAATTTTCTTGTTTTTGTAATTTGAAATAATCTCATTATTCTGGCCGATAAAATTTATTTAGTTTATATTTTAGTATTATTATCTTATTCTTTTATCTATAGTTGGTTCTTTGGCATTTTCTGAATCTAATTGTCTAATTTCTGTTCTAACTGCAATTGTTCAGTATTATTATTCTTTTTATTTTGGAAAGCTTGATATGAGACTATAATTCCTCTAATAAATGCCTTAAAAGTTTTCCCATAATAAAGAGGGTGAAAATATCTGGTGTATCATTTGTCTCAAAGAAGAATCTCATCTGCTCTTTTAAATATGTGCAACCTTGTGAGTTATTTAAAATTTGGGGGTTAAACCTCCAAAAAACGAATTTTTATTCGGGCATTCCTTCTAATTTTAAAGAAAAAGTTAACGGGAAATGATCAGAAATGATACTATTATGATATTTAGAATTATATGTATATGGAATTAGTTTTGTGTCCACTAAGAAATAATCAATACGTGAATATGTTTTAGTACTGTTGAATAAAATGAATATTCTCCCTACTTACTGGGTTAGCGATCCTCCATACATCTGTTATATTAGAATTTTTTCATGTATGTATTTAGGAGTTCACCTCGTTTTTAGATTTTATGTTAGTCCTTTTTTGTTTTGGCTGATTTATCCAAAATATGGATCTAAAACACAATTCAAATCTCCCCCCCTATTATCACATTTTGATGATTAATTTCCTGAAATTATATCCAAAATTTTTACTAAAAAATTGGGGTTGTCAAAATAGGAGCATAAAATATTTATCAAAGTAAGTGGAGTAGAATAAATTTCTCCCGTAACTATGACGTATACCTCCCCTCTTTATCTGCTATAGTATTCTTTAATTTTAAATGGTAAATAACCTTTACGAATGATAATAGCCGTGCCTCTAGATTTAGAAGTAAATGAAGAGTAGTAATGTTTGCCCAATCCAATTTGCCTTCAATCTTATCTGTGTTTTGATATTTCAGATGCGTCTCTTGTAAGAAAATAATGTCACTTTTTAAGGCTTTAATTGGGCAAAGATCTTACCCCTTTTAATTGGTTCATTAGCGCCCCTTATATTCCAACTACAAAACGTGATTCCTCCAGTTTTATTTGTTTATCGTCTTGCATTACTGGATCATGTTAATACCTTTTACTTCATAATGGTGCAACCAAGAACCTTATAACTCCAGATGAAGGATGATCAATCCCCAGCTGTTAAGTTTTGTTGGCATCTCTCCTTCAGAATAAACCTTGAAAAAGACCAGAAAGTGTAGAGTCGTGAAAAGATAATTAACAAACAAAAAGTGATATTATAATATCCAAAAATAAAGATATTATAATTAAAAACAAGCCACCAACAGGTGGTAGAAAAATTGTTATTGACTTCCGTAGATGTTTTTAATATGTTTCGCTCTGCCCCCTTGACCAATTATTATTAATTGGAAGAAGAGAGCGATACAAAGTTCAAAATTATATATATATAATATAAATATAATAAAACATACTCCAATAGCTAATTAGAAATTTAATCTTCCAGGAGAAAAACAAAATAAAAAAGTAGTTTTTCCAAATTAATTATATATTTAAATATAACAGTAATTATATAATTATATATCCATATCTATCAATATGCCTAGATTTATTACAATTAAGTCTCAAACTTTTGTATCAGACAACAGCAGGTTTTAAATGGCTTACTCCTTATTCTTAAACTGTGGCCCCTGGTTTCTGGACTCCCCCAACATTGGGAACCTGTTTCCTGCCTCTAGTGTGTCCAAGCCCATCTTATGTGTTTCAACCCAAGCCCTCAACAATCTTATATGTTTCTTATGTGTTTATAAGGTCATTGGTCAGCTGACGCTCTCTGAGCATCGGGAGTCTCGGAGCATCGGGAGAAAACAATCAAAGTTTGTCTCACCTCCCCTTATTGCTAATACGCTCTAATTCAAGCAGCAACCTCTTCTACACCCTTCCCACACTGGGGTGACCAGAACACCATAATACTTCAGATGTAGTGTAACCAACATGCTATAAAGCTGCAACATGACTTAGTTTAGTTTAGAGTTACAGTGGGAACAGGCCCTTCGGCCCACCGAGTCCGCACCGACCAGCGATCCCCGCACACGAACACTATCCTATCCACACACTGGCGACATTTTACATATATCAAGCCAATTAATCTACATACCTGTACGTCTTTGGAGCTTGGAAGGAAACCGAAGTTCTCGGAGAAAAGTCACGGGGAGAACATGCAAACTCCGTACAGACAGCACCCGTAGCCAGGGTCAAGCCGGGTCTCTGGCGCTGCAAGCACTATAAGGCAGCAACTCTACTGCTGCGCCACCGTGTCGCCCGGCGTCTTGTATTGAATTCCACAGACACTGAAGGCAAGCAAACCATACGCCTTCCACTACCTTGTGCTGCCTCTTACATGGAGCTCTGGACTTGATTGCCAAGATCCTCGAGTACAACAATGCTGTTGTTTGAGAGATAAAAGTGCCGTCTGAAGAAGTGCCACTGGATTTTGTTGCTGCTACCTGTTAGCTTAATTTTAAGATCTCCCTTGAAAGATGCAGTTCTCCCTCCACACACATCTGGAATCACACGCCGTTGTCTCGGGAGTGGGATACAGCCCCATAATGGTATATCAGCCCCCCCCCCCCCCCCCCCCCCCCCCCCCCCCCCCCCCCCACCATTTTGAAGAAGGGTCCTAACCAAAAACATCACCTATCCATGTTCTCCAGTGATGCTGGCTGACCTGCTGCACCTTGTGTCTTTTTGTTCAAGAAGGAACTACAGATGCTGGAAAACCGAAGGTAGACAAAAGTGCTGGAGAAACTCAGCGGGGGCGGCAGCATCTATGGAGCGAAGGAAATGGGCAACGTTTTGGCTCGAAACGTTGCCTATTTCCTTCGCTCCATAGATGCTGCCGCCCCCGCTGAGTTTCTCCAGCACTTTTGTCTACCTTAATGTCTTTTTGTTTTGTAGACCAGCATCTCCCTTGTGTCTCCACTGTAATATTCTGATTTCTGTGCATTTTACTCAGCCTCTAAGTTGCTGGAAGCCTTGAAATAATCTTCCCTTTCCTCTCCACAGATTTCGCCAGGGATACTTCGGCAGCTGTCAGCGTAGAGTGATCCATTAGCCTGCATTTTTCAATTTATTTTTTTTTTTGTGAAAGACTCGCTGGTTTATTGATTAGCTTCCCTTCCTTGGCTCCAGAAGATTTGTCTGGACAAATCTCAAGCCGCCGTGGTTAACCGATACGCTGCGCGCATTCAGACTCAAGTTGTGACATTGTGTCGGGCTGTGAGCAAAGATGATCAAATACTGGGGCGAGATACCGGTCTCCTCCTCCCAGCCTGGCCGCAGCTCCTTCGACCTGCTGCAGCGGGAGTTCCGGACGGTGGAGATACAGGACCCCCCCCTGCACCAGCCGTCTGCCGAGCGTCCCCGGCCGGCCACCATGCTGGACGTGCCGTCCGAGCCCTGCGGCCTGACCCTGCACACCATCCAGCTGATACAGTACAACCGCAGGCTGCGCAGCCTGGTGGCCGCCGCCCAGGCCCAGGCCCAGGGACAGCCCCAAGCCGACGGGCTGAAGGCCGAGGAGCCGGAGCCGCTGCCGCCGCCCCCCAGCTCCCCGCAGCTGCCCGACGAGCTGCTGCCCCTCGACAGCAAGACGCCAAAGTTCCCCTTCCAGCTGAGGCACAGTGACCCAGAGAGCGACTTCTACAGGTGAGTTCTGAAAGACAGGGAGAAGGTCTGCTTGTTTAGGAAAGAACTGCAGATGCTGGATAAAATCGAAGGTAGACACCAAATGCTGGAGTAACTCAGCGGGACAGGCAGCATCTATGGAGCGAAGGAATGGGTGATGTTTCGGGTCGAGACCCTTCTTCAGACCTGTGTCAGGGGAGTGGGCGGGACAGAGCTAGAATGTAGTCGGAGACTGGTGGGAAAAAGAAAGGAAGAGGTGGTGACTGTAGGCAGTGGGAGAGCTGGGAAGGGGAGGGGAAAGAAGGAGAAAGCAGGGACTACCTGAAATTGGAGAGGTCAATGTTCATACCGCTGGGTTGTAAACTACCCAAGGAAAATATGAGGTGCTCTTCGAGGTGTTGGTCGAAGCGATCGCCGAGCCTGCGCTTGGTCTCGCCGGTGTAGAGAAGTTGACACCTGGAACAGCGGATGCAGTAGATGAGGTTGGAGGAGGTGCAGGTGAACCTCTGCCTCACCTGGAAAGACTGCTTGGGTCCTTGGATGGAGTCGAGGGGGGGAGGTAAAGCGATGAGTGTAGCATTTCCTGCGGTTGCAAGGGAAAGTACCAGGGGAGGGGGTGGTTTGGCTGGGAAGGGACGAATTGACCAGGGAGTTACGGAGGGAACGGTCTCTGCGGAAAGCAGAAAGGGATGGAGATGGGAAGATGTGGCCACTGGAGGTGTACGTTTTCAAACCTCTGTACTTCTAGCCTGATGAGAGAGGGGAGAAGAGGGGATGAAACGGTCCCAGATTCAAGGGAAGGGAGAGAATATAGGGAAAGTGAATGAGGAAGGGAGTGGTAGTTTGTGGGAAGGGATTAATTAAAAGAAGGAAATGAGAAGATATTGGGGGCCGGGGGGGGGGGGGGGGGGGTGGAGGACAGGATAAATGGTATAACGTTTGGTTCAAGATACAGTCCGATTAAAGATCGAAGGTCTCCAATGAGGTAAATGGGAAGTCTGGAATTTAGTTTAGAAATACAGCGTGGAAATGGACTGTTAAGCATTTTTAAACCCTCTTCCCATTCCCACACTGACTTTTCCCTGGGCCTCCTCCATTGCCAGAGTGAGGGCACAAGCAAACTGGAGGAGCAGCACCTCATTTTCCGCTTGGACAGCTTACACGCCGGTGATATGACCATTGAATTAAGAAACTAACCAGCAACAGCCTCCTTTCCCCTCCTCTTTCTCCTCCAAAACCCTACCCCCTGTTTCTTGACCCTCTCCCTCCCTGACTCCCTTTCCCCCCCTCCCCTCCCCTGTAACCAGACCGACCTTGCACCTACTTTCCACCCCTCTCCCTCCACCTGTATCATTTACAATGGATACACAATTTGCATCTTTTCTATCAATAATTGGCAACTCTTTATCCTCTGGGGCCCACACCTGTCTCCTCATCCATGGCCTTTGTATAACAATCTGCCTATCAAAGAACACCCTCGCCTGTGTTCACCTAGGTACCTGCCATGCTCTGTCCGGCCCCTCCTCTCTCCCAGCTTTCTTTCCTTCTTACCACACCCCCCCCCCCCCCCCCCCCCCCCCCCCCCCCCTCTTTCAATCAATCTGAAGAAGGATCCCGAACTGAAACATTGCCTATCCATGTTCTTCAGTGATGCTGCCTGTACCGCTGAGTTACTTCTGCATTTAGTGTCAATCTTCAGCTTAGAAGAAAAATCTTGTAGCTATGCCAATTCCTCATAACTCACATCTGCCTCCACACCCATCAACATATCTATTGATCAACCCCCACCACCAGAAAATTCTAGAGAAACACTGCGCTCAGAGGGAAGAAATGTCTTCATGCTTCAGTTTTAAATGATCGCCCCTTCATCTTGTAACAACGTCCCCTTGTTTGTGATTCTCCCACTCGTGGAAACATCTCAACAGCTACTCCGTCAAGCTCCCTCTGGTTCTTGTAGATTTGAATAATCCCGCCTTGTATTCTTGTATAAACTCCAGAGAATACATCTGCAAATTGACTAGACAGGAACTGCAGATGCTGGTTCATACCAACGGTAGATATAAACAATGAACAATAGGTGCAGAATTAGGCCATTCGGCCCTTCGAGCCAGCGCCATCACTGTGATCATGGCTGATCATCCACAATCAGTACCTTGTTCCTGCCTTCTCCCCATATCCCTTGACTCCGCTATCTTTAAGAGCCCTGTCTAACTCTCTCTTGAAAGCATCCAGAGATTTGGCCTCCACTGAAGCAGAGACTTCCACAGACTCACAACTCTGTGTGAAAAAGTTTTTCATCATCTCTGTTCTAAATGGCTTACCCCTTATTCTTAAACTGTGGCCCCTGGTTCTGGACTCCCCCAACATCGGGAACATGTTTCCTGCCTCTAGTGTGTCCAAACCCTTAATAATCTTATATGTTTCAATAAGATCACCTTTGATCCATCTAAATGTCAGTGTATACAAGCCCAGCCGCTCCATTCTTTCTGCTGGAGTGACTGAGCAGGTCAGGTAGCAGCTCGGGAGAAAAAGGATAGCTGACGATTTGGGTCAGGACCCTTCTTTAGACTGAAATAAGGTCCTGACCCGAAATATCACCCGTCCTTTTTCTCCAGAGATGCTGCCTGACCCGCTGAGTTACTCCAGCACTTTGTGTCTATCTCAAATTGTCTAGCCCTTCTTGATAGGACACGCCTCTCTTCCCAAAAACCTAGACAGTGTGTTTAAGATAAAGAACTGAAGATGCTGGGTGTGTGCACCCACAGTCTCCGACCGTGATCGGCGTGCGGGTGGTGGAGCTACTACCAACTATCATGGTGGGACTGACCTGTAGTGGTGTTAGAGTAGATACTCTTCAAGTTGCGATCACTGGGAACAATTGCGTTTCAGTCCTTAACAAGGCACTTGAAGCAGAGGTGAATCTTTCAGTGTTATTACTATTTATTTTTCTTTCACACTGACCGCAAATCGACTTTATTGATTCCACTGTAGTTAGGTCAAGTGATTTGTTGCAGCTTGTCTTCCGCCGATGTTAATATACACACAACCCAGCGGTTTCATTGGCAGCAGTGTTTCCGGCGGCAGCTGGTTCGGGCCAAACTTGAAGTACTCGGCCGTATATCCTGCAGATGTTTGGTAAAGAACGGCAGCCTACTCCTACAAGGTCAGGGACACGGCTTAACCCAAGTGTGGCAGGATTGTTTCCAATCTTCCTGGTGACTATACCCGCAGGGAAGTGTCTAGATCCTACACCCTGCAAGAGGAACGTACCGCCGTCCTTCACTAAACATGTGCTGGGACCTTTGCTGGTTGTGATATTGAGTTGAGTTTAGTTCATTGTCACATGTGCTGAGGGACAGTGTGTATAAAATCATGAGCTCAGTTGATCAGGGCAGTACATTGGCCCAGCTGGTAGACCTGTTGCCTCACAGGGCCAGAGACCCTGTTTCGTTTCTGACCTCGCGTGCTGTCTGGGTGGAGTTTGCACGTTCTTCCCGTGTGACCCGCGTGGGATTCCTCCAAGTGCTCCGTTTCCCTCCCACATCCCAAAGACGTGTGGGTTTGTCGCTTAATTGGCCCTCGGTATAATTGCCCCAAGTGCGTAGGGAGTGGATGGGAAAGAGGGATAACGTAGAATGTGTACAAACGGGTAATCACGGTCGGCATGGACTAGGGGGACTGAAGGGCCTGTTTCCATGTGCTGTCTCTAAACTGAACTAAATATCTGGAACTCGCTGTAAGAGGATGTACAGCAATGATTTAGGAGACATTTAGACATTTTATCGCATAGGCAATTTAAAGGAGATAATGACCTAGTGTGCGTAACTAGGATTAGTATTGATCAGCATAAAGGTTCGTGTACGAAGGAACTGCAGATGCTGCTATAAACTAAAGATAGACACAAAATGCTGGAGTAACTCAGCGGGACAGACAGCATCTCTGGAGAGAAGGAATGGGTGACATTTCGGGTTGAGACCTTTCTTCAGAAGATGAAGGGTCTCGACCCGAAACATCACCCATTCCTTCTCTCCAGAGATGCTGCCCGTCCCGCGGAGTTACTCCAGCAATTTGTGTCTATCTTTAGCATGAAGGTTGGCCTGGATTCGATGGGCTGAAGGGCCTGTTTCGGTGCTGCATGACTCTATTGCTGTAAGTCTAGCATTTATTGGCGTGGTACTTTGCATGTCTAGGATGGAACCTAATTAGTCAGGTAGTGCCTCACACCAAGCAACGAGGTCCCGGTGGATCAGTTGGCCTCTGCTACTTGCAATGAGGCACTCGATTTAATGATCAAACAATGGTTTACATTAATTAAAGCAGAAAACACGCAAACTAGTCAGCAGGGCAAACTGTCTATTTTCATCTGTTTGCTTTAACTATTTGCTTGCACGAAAACAGGCCCTGCGGCCCACCAAGTCCAAGCCGACCATCAATTACCCATTCAGTTTCAGTTTAGTTTATTGTCACGTGTACCGAGGTACAGTGAAAAGCTTTTGTTGCGTGCTAACCAGTCAGCGGAAAGACAATGCATGATCACAATTGATCCATTTTCAGTGTAAAGACGCATGATAAGGGAATAGCGTTTAGTGCAAGGTATAGTCAGCAAAGTCAGATCAAGGATAGTCCGACGGTCAACAAAGAGGTAGATAGTAGTTCAGCACAGCTGTCTGGTTGTGGTAGGGTGATTCAGTTGCCTGATAACAGCTGGGAAGAAACTGTCCCTAAATCTGGAGGTGTGCGTTTTCACATCTACCTTACCTTTGCCTGACGGAAGAGGGGAGAAGAGGGAGTGGCCGGGGTGCAACCCGTCCTTGATGATGCTGCTGGCCTTGCCGAGACAGCGTGAGGTACAGTCGGAGTCAATAGAAGGGATGTTGGTTTGTGCGATAGTCTGGGCTGGCTCCACAACTCGCTATAATTTCTTGTGGTCCTGAATGGAGCTGTTCCCAAGCCAAGCTGTGATACATCCGATAAAATGTTTTCTATGGTGTATCTGTAGAAGTTGGTGAGAGTTGTAGGCGGCATGCCGAACTTCCTAAGCCTTCGAAGGAAGTAGAGGCGTTGGTGTGCTCTCTTGGCCATTGCTTCAATACGGGTGGTTCAGGAGAAGTTGTTGGTGATATTGACACCTAGGAATTTCTCTCCTTCGGCACCGTCAACGCAAAGTGGGGTATGTGTACCGCTTCACTTCGTGAAGTTGATCACTATCTCTTGCTGACATTGGGAGAAAGGTTGACTAAAATGGGTGAGGCAGCATCTTTGGAGTGAAGGAATAGGTGACGTTTCGGGTCGAGACCCTTCTTCAGACTGATGGGGGTGGGGGGGGGAAGAAGAAAGGAAGAGGCGGAGACAGTGGGCTGAGGGAGAGCTGAGAAGGGGAGGAGAAAGCAGGAACTATGTGAAATTAGAGAAGTCAGTGTTCATACCACCGGGGTTTAAACTGCCCAAGCAAAATATGAGGTGCTGCTCCCCCAGTTTACATCTGCCTCACCTGGAAAAGGTCCTTGAATGGAGTCAAGGGGGGAGGTAAAGCGACAAGTGTAGCATTTCCTGCGGTTGCAAGGGAAAGTACCGGGGAGGGGGTGGTTTGGGTGGGAAGGGACGAACTGACCAGGGAGTCAGAGAATGGTTGCTGTCTCGACATCGGGACACGAGGTTCTGGAGTTGAGAAGGATGAGAGGGGATCTTATTGAAACATATAAGATTATTAAGGGTTTGGACACGGTAGAGGCAGGAAACATGTTCCCAATGTTGGGGGAGTCCAGAACCAGGGGCCACAGTTTACGCATAAGGGGTAAACCATTTAGAACGGAAATGAGGAAAAATATTTTTCACCCAGAGGGTTATTAATCTGTGGAATTCTCTGCCTCAGAAGGTAATGGAGGCTAATTCTCTGCATGCTTTCAATAGATAATTGGATAGAGCTCTTCAAGATAGCGGAGTCAAGGAATATGGGGAAAAGGCAGGAACGGGGCACTGATTGTGGATGATCACAATGTCTCGTTGATCACAATGCTGTCTCGAAGGGCCGAATGGCCTACTCCTGCACCTATTGTCTATTGTCTATTCTCGATCTCATTTCACACTAATTCTACGTTATCTCACTTTCGTAACCACTCAATGGATATCAGGTGCAATTTAAAGAAGCCAATTACAATTAACCTAGAAACTCGCAGGTCATTGGAATGCAGGAGGAAGCTGGAGCACCCGGAGGAAACCCACGCGGCCACTGGGAGAACGGACAATCTCCACACACAGACGGCAGCCGAGGTCAGGATTGAACCCGAGTCTTTGGTGCTGTGAGTCGGCAGCTCTAACCCTGTGACACTGTGTTTTAAGTGCTGCCCAGAGTTTTATTTGTCACTTTGATGTTGCACTGCTTTACTTTTGGCACTTCAGGCCCCTCATTCAAACTTCTATGCTGAAGGCCACTCGAAGGCCACTTTAGGTGAGGCTGCTCAAGAATATAGCTTCTGTCTTGCAGCTTGGTGCGAGACAGACAGCGTCGAACATTGATGGCATAACAGTGGCGCAGTTGTTAGAGCTGCTGCACCACAGCGCCAGACACCGGGGTTCGATCCTGACCTCTTGTGTGTGGAGTTTGCACGTTCTACCTGTGACTGCGTGGGTTTCATCCGGGTGCTCCGGTTTCCTCCCACATCCCAAAGACGTGGGGGTTTGTAGGTTAATTGGCCCTCTGTAAATTTTCTGTACCGTGTAGGGAGTGGATGAGAAAGTGGCATAACACGTAACACGTTACTAGTGTGAACGCAGGTTCGATGGTCGGCCTGGAGTCGATGAGCTGCAATTCCTGCTTCCATACCGTGTCTTTCAATTAATCAAGTTGTTATTAAGCTGGAATGGAGACTTGTTAGACCAGCAGGAGGTTTTTCAGCTACTCGTATCAGTTCTGCTTTACAACTGGATTTCTGATCTTTATCTTAGCTTCCCATTTATCCCGTGACACCTTTTCCAACAAAGGAGCTGTCCATTTCACTTTTAAAATCCTAATTAAGCTGCACTAGATGGTTCTTTAAGTGAGGCAGATTTTTATTTAGGTTTATTATTGTCACGTGCACCGAAGTGCAGTGCAATGGTTTGTTCTGCATGCTATCCAAACAGATCAGATAATGCAATACATTATCACAAGCAGGTCAAATTCAAGCACCATAGGTAGAGCGAAGGGAAGATACAGAGCGCAGACTATAGTTCTCAGCATTGTAGCGTATCAGTTCCAGACAACTTAATTTACAAGTCGATTTAAGAAGACTAGAATACAAAAACAGGGAATTTTGAGCCCCATTACTGAGGATGAACTGGCTCGAGAAGGTCCAGAGGAGGTTTACAAGAATGATCCCAGGAATGAGTGGGTTAACATATGGTGAGCTTTTGACGGCACTGGGCCTGTACTCACTGGAGTTTAGAAGGATGCGGGGGGGGCTCATTGAAACGTACCGAGGACTAGAGGACTAGGACTAGAGGTCTTAGCCTCAGAATTAAAGGACGTTCCTTTAGCAAGGAGATGAGGAGGAATTAATTTTGTCAGAGGCTAGTGAATCTGGAATTCATTGCCACAGAAGGCTGTGGAGGCCAAGTCAATGGATATTTTTAAGGCAAAGATTGTTAGATTTTTGATTAGTACGGGTGTCAGGGGTTATCAGGAGAAGTCAGGAGAATGGGGTTAGGAGGGAGAGATAGATCAGCCATTATTGTATGGCGGAGTAGACTTGATGGGCCGAATGGCCTAATTGTACTCTTATCACTTATGAACATGAACAAAGTCCAATGTCCGCAATGGGGTAGAGGTGAATCGGACAGGACCCTAGCTTATGGAAGGACCGTTCAGAAGCTGATAACACAGGGGAAGAAGCTGTTCCTGAGTCTGGTGGTGCGCACTTTCAAGCTTTTACTGTCAGCCCAACGGTAGCAGGGAGAAGTTCGACTGGTTGAGGTAGGAAAGTTGGCAGAGGTTGGGCTGTCACGGGCATTATGCAGAGTAACTCGCTGGGTCGGGCACCAGCTCTGGAGGACATGGAAAGGCAACTTTTCAGGTGGGGGACTAACTCGGCTTGTGTTTGCAGAGGGAAAGGCGAGCCAGTGACGGAACTGAGCTGGGCGTCCTGCCGGCAGCTCCTGTACCAGTCGGTGGCCACGGTCCTGGCCCACGCGGGGTTCGAGTGCGCCCACGAGAGCGTGCTGGAGACGCTGACGGACGTGGCCAGCGAGTACTACTACAAGTTCACGCGGCTCCTGCGCTCGGCCGCCGACCGGGAGGCGCGGGTGGGCCGCACCCCCTTCCAGGACGTGATGGAGCAGGTGTTCCACGAGATGGGCATCGGCAGCGTGCTGTCCCTCCAGAGCTTCTGGCAGCACCGCATCAAGGACTACCACAGCTACATGCTCCAGGTGGGCTCCGCAAGCTATCCAAGCACGTAGAAACATAGAAACTAGTAATCATAATCATTAATAATAATAATACACTGTATTGTCATTGTAAATACACACAACAAAATTTCAGGCGCACTACCCGAGCGGAGCTCCAACGTATCAGATAAATAATTACTACATTGAAGAAGGAACTGCAGATGCTGGAAAATTGAAGGTAGACAAAAATGCTGGAGAAACTCAGCGGGTGCGGCAGCATCTATGGAGCAAAGGAAATGGGTAACGTTTCGGGCCAAAACCCTTCTTCAGATTCTGAGTCGTGAGTCTGAAGAAGGGTTTCAGCCCGAAACGTTGCCTATTTCCTTCACTCCATGGATGCTGCCGCACTGGCTGAGTTTCACCAGCATTTTTGTCGACCTTAAATAATTACGACAATGGAAACAGCAAAAACGGCAAGAAAAACGTCGTCAGAATGTGCAATATTTCACAGTATAGTGTTGTGGCAGTACAGAATGTTGGCAATGAGGGCTGTGTGTTCAGTGCAGAGTTCAGAGTGGTGGCCTTGGGGTAGTAACTGTTTGTTAATCTTGTGGTGTGTAATTTGATCGACCTGTAACCCTTTCCTGAGGGCAGAAGGGCAAACAAGTGATGTGCGGGATGAGATGAGTCCTTTAGGATGCGTGATGCCTTCCGCAGGCAACGAGAGCTCTAGATCTCTTCCAGGGCAGGCAGGTGTGTGTGTGTGTGTTGGTGATCTTCTGGGCTGTGTTGATGACTCTCTGCAGAGCCTTCTTGTCAGCCGCAGAACTGTTGCCGTACCACACCAGGATGCCATGTGTCAGGAGTGGTGCAGGAGTAGGCCATTCGGCCCTTCAAGCCATTCAGTATGATCATGGCTGATCATCCAAAATCAGTACCTCGTTTCTGCTTTCTTCCCATACCCCTTGATTCCATTAGCCCTAAGAGCTAAATCTAACTCTCTCGAAAACATTCAGTGAATTGGCCTCCTACCTCCCGTGGCAGAGAATTCCACGATCAGTATGTCAATGCAGTAGAACAACCACACAATAGTCATTACCACCCCACAATGTGTTACTCCACCAGTACTACACAGTGTGGGAAGGAACTACAGATGCTGGTTGATGCCGAAGATAGATACAAAATGCTGGAGTCACTCAGAGGGACAGGCAGCATCTCTGGAGAGAAGGAATGGGTGACGTTTTGGGTCGACTCCCTTCTTCAGACTGATATCAGGATGATGCATAGATAAGGAAGTGTAAGGTGTGAAAACAGGACAATGGGAATGCAGGTCTTCTTCCTATCGAGTTCGCACATAGGATTAGAAGTTGTTCAGCCAGAGCTGTACACACTTCTCGGCATCTGCATACAATGGCGTCTTGTGCGTGGTGGTGGAAAGATTGGTGGAAACTTGACCCCGGAATGTGGGTGAAGGACTATGTAGGATCATTGTTAGCTGGGAGGTAATAAAGGAAACAGATCAAATGTAGTCGGAGACAGTAAAGGGCCTGTCCCACCAGAATGCGTTTGCATGCGTCTAGCGCGATCAAACTTGGTCGCTTGAGGCGTACGGTGGTGCGCACTTTCAAGCTTCTCTATCTTCAGCCCAATGGAAGCGTTGAGAAGAGGGAGTGGCCGAGGTGGTGAAGGTAGGGCAGTCTTGGACATTATGCAGACTGCACAAAGTGCTGAAGTAACTCATCGGGTCAGGCACCATCCCTGGAGGACATGGGTTGGTGACGTCTCGAGTCCATGACCCTGCCTTGGGAGTGTCGGAGACAGATCTATACTTAACTTTAGACTTTAGCAGAGATGCCAAGTGTCCCGATTCGCCGTATTTTGTCCCGGCGAAATAACCTTTTTACGGTGTTCCGGCAGCCAAACATGCCAGTTACGGAACACCGCCGCGCCGGTGTTCCTCCCGTGGTGAACGCCGGCGCCATGTGCCCCCGGTTTGCCAGCCCGGCAGCTCGCAGCCACGCCCGGCCCAGAGCCGGGCGGCGCCGGCCCGCGCGATCAGCGGCACTTTCTTGCCGCCAGCCGGGCGCTCGCTGCAGCCCCATCACCGGGCCTCCCCCATACCCATCCCCACCCCACCCAGTGCGCAGGCGCAGACCCGCGGCAACCTTGCCAAGTGCGCATGTGCCGCACCCGCCCGCGGCAGCCCGCTGATCTGCACACAGTGCGCAGGCGCATAGCGCCGGCAACAACCCCAAGTGAGTATGTTACGGAGAGAAATGCATTTAACCCCATTTGTTACGGACAAATGGGTTGAATGTTACTGTGAACTAAATTTAGGGTTGGCATCTCTGCTTTAGAGATACAACACGGAAATGGGCCTTTCAGCCCACGGAGTCCACGCCGACCAGCGATCACCCCGTACACCAGCACTATCCTACGTGCTCTAGGTGGGTACATCCGAGCATCTCGAATCCCCCCAGATCCACCCACCAGTGCGGCAAGCCAACGTCAGTGAGCCAGTACCGCAGCACCGTTTTCCACAAAGATGTGTGATCCATAAGGAGAGATTGAGGGAGATGGGAATTATATTTGGCAAAGTCTAGAGGACTGAGAGGCGATCCCCATTGAATGGTATTCAATGAGATTCTGAAAGGCTTCGATAAGGAAGACACCAAGAGATAGTCTTCTGGGTGAGGAATCTACAAACCGATAGTGGTGGAATAAGGGGCTTCTCAGTTAGGATGCCAACACAAATTGGAGGAACAGCACCTCATATTTTCGCTTAACTTACTGCTCAGCAGTATGAATATTGCAGGTAGATACAAAATGCTGGAGTAACTTAGCGGGTGAGGCAGCATCTCTGGAGAGAAGGAATGTGTGATGTTTTGGGTCGCGACCCTTCGTCAGACTGATGTCAGGGGAGAGGGTGGGACAAAGATAGAATGTAGGGGGAGGCAGTAAGACTGGTGGGAGAACTGGGAAGGAGAGAGAAAGCAAGGGTTACCTGAAGCTAGAGGTCAATGTTCATACCGCTGGGGTGTAAACTACCCAAGCGAAATATGAGGTGCTGTTCCTCCAATTTGAGCTGGGCCTCACTCTGACAATGGAGGAGGCCAAGGACAGATGGGTCAGTGTGGGAATGGGAGCGGGAGTTGAAGGTATGAATATTGACTTCTCTAACTTCAAGTAATCCGTGGTTTCCCTTTCTCTCCACCTCTCGCCCTTCCTAGTTCTCCACCCGGTCTGACTGTCTTCCTGATTGAATTTTATCTTTGTATGCTTTGTTGTCACTTCCCCCAACTGACAATGATCTATTCTACATTTTACTTGGCCATCAGCCTCTTTGATGTCTCATGTTTACACCTTAACCTTCCATATCTCTGTGTCTCCCTCTTCGCTGACTCCGTTTGAAGAAGGGTCTCGACACGGATTTGCCCATTCCTTCTATCCAGAGAAGCTGCCTGTCCCACTGGGTTACTCCAGCATTTTGTATCTACTCCAGTAATTTGGTTCTATCTTTGGAGTTCAGTTTGCTCAGTTGCAAGCTAATTTAGGTATGAAAGGCGAAGGGCACTCTAACACAAGCAGAATTGAGGGTTTTGAGGTTTATGTTCATATCATTAGAGCAGAATTGAGCTATTCAGACCATCAAGTTACTGTGCCATTCAATCATGGCTGATCCATCTTTCCCTCTAAACCCCATTCTCCAGCCTTCTCCCCTTAACTCTGGACACCTTCACTAATCAAGAATCTGCCAATCGCCGCTTTAAACATAACCAGTGACACGGCCTCCACTGCCGTCGGTGGCAGTAAATTCCACAGATTCACCAAATAAATTTCTCCTCATCTCATTTCTGAAGGAATGCCCTTTTTTCTGTGGCCGTGCATAGACTCTCTCACTAGTGGAAACGTCCTCCCCACGTCCACCCTATCCAGGCCTTTCAGTGTTCGGTAAGTATCAATGAGGAGCCCCCTCATCCTTCAAAACTCCAGCGAGTGCAGGTCCAGTACCGTCAAACACTCATCATATGTTAACATCATGCATTGGATGTTAAAATGGTTATATTGATGGTAAAGTATGACTGAGGGGTGTTCTGTTGTCCAATCCTATTTCTTACATTATTCTATGTTTGAGTTAAAGATTACTGTTAATTAATCATGTTATTTCTCTGTTGGATGCTTGGCGAAATGAGCAAACATCCTCTAGTTTAGTTTAATTTACTTTAGTTTAGAGATACAGCATGGAAACAGGCCCATGACCGCACCGACCGGCGATCCCCGAACATTAACACTATCCTACACATTAGGGACAATATACAATTTTACAAGAGGCTAATTAACCTACAAACCTGCACGTCTTTGGAGTCTGTGATTCTAAGGGTGCCTGTGTAACAGTGTTTAGTTTGGGGATGCTGCGTGGAAGCGGGCCCTTTGGCCCACCAAGGTCTGCGCCGACCAGCGATCCCCGCACAATAAAAGCCCTGTCCCACTTGAGAGTTCATTCAAGAGCTCTCCCGAGTTTATTTTAAAAAAGTCAAACTCGTGGTAAGCACGTAGAATGAATGTACAGCGGGTACGTCTGAGCTCGGGGACGTCTCTTAGCAGCTCGTAACGCTAACGGCAGGTACTCGGGAAACACAGTAATCTCATGTTGAAAAATGTCCACGAGAGCCCCGAGTACCTACGAGCGGCCATTATCGTAAATCTTCGAGTTCGAATCAGGGCAAACTCGGGAGAACTCTTGAATGAACTCGTACAGTGGGACAGGGCTTTAACACTATCCTACACCCACTAGGGACAATTTTTACATTTACACCAAGCCAATTAACCTACAAACCTGTACGTCTCTGAAGTGTGGGAGGAAACCAAAGATCTCGGGGGGGGGGGAAAGCCACGCAGGTCACGGGGAGAACGTACAAACTCCGTACAGACAGCACCCAGAGCTGGGATGGAACCCGGGTCTCTGGCGCTGCATTCGCTGTAAGGCAGCAACTCTGCCGCTGCGCCACCGTGACCGTCCAAAGTGGGTGGGATAATTCTTTGATTCTTTCTTGACCCTTTCTGGTTTCACACATACTCTGTACATCTTGCCTACAGGTGAGCAAGCAACTGGCTGAAGAGTATGAGAAACTGGTCAGTCCGGAGAAAGCCTCTGCCGAGGACACCAAACCGTTGAAGATAAAGGAGGAACCCCTAAGCGACATTGCTTTCCCCATCAACGAAGAGAACGACGCTGATATTCCCACAGGCGAGCAGGCCTTGCAGCTTGGAGTTCTGGCACAGGCTCATGAACGCTATGCCGCCACACTCGAGGTTGATGCGTCTCCTCAGACATCAGGTGAAGGCACATTGTGCATCAACATTTCTCTCTGCTAAGGCTTGGAAGGAGTGGATGTGCAGTGGTTGTTTCCACTAGTGGGAGAGTCTAGGACAGTGGTGGGGAACCTGCGACCTTAAGGCCGCATGTGGCCTTCTAGGCCATTAAGTGCGGCCTTTTGAATCTAATTGAAGTTTCTTGGATGCGGCCTTATTAGATTACAGCTAATTTAATGCGGCCTTCCAACATGAAAAGATTCCCCACCCCTGGTCTAGGACCAGAGATCATAGCCTCAGAATTCAAGGACATTCTTTTAGGAAGGAGATGAGGAATTTCTTTCGTCAGAGGGTGGTGAATCTGTGGAATTCTTTGCCACAGAAGTCTGTGGAGGCCAAGTCAGTGGATGATTTTTTAGGGCAGAGATAGATAGATTCTTGATTAGTACGGGTGTCAAGGGTTGTGGGGAGAAGGCAGGAGAATGTGGTTAGGAGGGAGAGATAGATTAGCCATGATTGAATGGTGGAGTAGACTTGATGGGCTGAATGGCCTAATTCTGCTCCCATCACTTTATGATCTTATGACTTATGCTAGGTTGTCGGGCGACTTGTGGACCGACGTCAGCTGTTTGTTTTTGTTTTTGCGTGTTTACTTATTTTCAAAATGGTCAATTTTTTAAAGAAAGCGGCAGTCCTTTGCTCAGGTAGGTTTAGGTTTAGAAACATAGAAACATAGAAATTAGGTGAGGAGTAGGCCATCAGTGAAAACCCTTTGAGCCTGCACCGCCATCAATATGATCATGGCTGACATCCAACTCAGTATACGTACCTGCTTCTCCATACCCTCAGATCCCCTTAGCCACAAGGGCCACATCCAACTCACTCTTAAATGTAGCCAATGAACGGGCCTCAACTACCCTCTGTGGCAGAGTGTTCCAGAGACTCGCCACTCTCTGTGTGAAAAAAGTCTTTCTCATCTCGGTCTTAAAGGATTTTCCCCCTTAATCCTTAAGCTGTGGTTGTGACCCCTTGTCCCAGGACTTTTTCCCCAACATCGGGAACAATCTTCCTGCATCTAGCCTTCCAACCCCATAAGAATTTTGTAAATTTTCTATATAGATGACCTTCAATCTCCTAAAATTCCAGAGAGTATAAACCGAGTCTCTATCCAGTCTTTCTTCATAAGACAGTCTGACATTCCATGAAATCAGTCTGGTGAACCTTCTCTGCAATTCCCTCTATAGGCAATAATGTCCTTCCCTCAGTATTTGGAGACCAAAACTGTACGCAATTACTCCAGGTAGTGGTTACCAAGACCCGGTACAACTGAAGTAGAACTCCCTGCTCCTGTACTCAAATTCTTTTGTATGAAAGCTAACATACCTATTCGCTTTTTTCACTGCCTGTCCTGCACCTGCAATGCTACTTTCAATGACTGGTGTACCATGACACCCAGGTCACGCTGCATCTCCCTTTTCCTAATCGGCCAAATTTTAAATAAATAGTCCTGGCCTTTCTGTTTTGTGCCACCAAAGTGGATAACCTCACATTTTATCCACTTATACTGCATCTGGCCCAAACATTTGCCCACTCACCCAACCTTATCCATGTCACCTTGCAGTCACCTAGCATCACTCCTCACAGCTAACACTGCCCCCCAGCTTAGTGTCATCCGCCCAAACTTGGAGATATTGCCTTCAATTCACAAAAGTTCATTATATATATTGTAAATCGCTGGGGTCCAGCACCTGGAGCCCTGCGGGTAACACCCACTTAAGTCACTGCCTGCATGTTATGAAAGGACCCGTTTACTCCTACTCTTTGCTTCTGGCCAGCCAGTTCTCTATCTCCACTTATCAAATACTGAATCCCTAATACCGAAAGCTTAAAGTTTGTATATAATCTTTTATGTGGACCTTGCCTAAAAGCCTTCTGGAAGTCAGATATACCCAATCCTCTGGTTCTCCCTTATCCACGTACTAGTTACATCTCGAAAAAATTCCACAGATTACGTCAGACAGGATTTACCTTTTGTAAATCTATGCTGACTTTGTTCCAATGATTCGACAACTTTCCAAATGTGCTGCTATCCCATCTTTTTAATAAGTGACCTTCTAGGCAGTTTGCCCACTACCGTTGTTAGACTAACTGGTCTGTAAATTCCCCGTTTTTCTTCTCCCTCCGTCTTAAAAAGAGGGGTTACATTTTCTACCCTGCCAATCCACAGAACTACTCCAGAATCTAAAGAGTTTTAAGATTATCACTAATGCATCCACATTTCCTGAGCTTTTTTTAAACCGTCTTTTGTTTTCCGTACAGTACTCTGGGATTGCAGCCTTATTCTGGCCTGGGGATTTATCACGGCCTTTAATCTATTCAATTTACCCAACACCACTCTCGACTGACCTGATTTCACTCAATTCCTCCGTTTGACCCACATCCCTGCAATTTCGGCAGATTATTATGTCTCCTTAGTGAAGATGGAACCAAAGTAGTTATTCAAGTGTGTGTCGCCATATCCTTGTTCCCATGATCAACTCACCTGTTTCTTGACTGCAAGGGACAGAACATTTGTTTTATCGAACCTCTTTCTCTTGCACTATATCTATAAAAACTTTTGCAGTCTTTTTTTATGTTCCCTGCCAGTTTTTCTTTCATTAAATCTATTGTTTCCTTTCCTGTATTATAGCCCTTTGTCCTCCTCTGCTCAAAGGTCTCTGAATTCTCCCAGGTCCTCTGGTTATTGCGGCTTTTTCTGGCTACTTTGTACGGCATCATCCTTTGCTTTGATACTAATCTGATTTCTCCTTGTTATCACGGTTGCACTACCTTCCCCGGGAGTTATTCTTTTGCCAAAATGGGAGGAACAATGTTTGTAGTTCATCCATAGTCCTGTTATGTCTTCCATTGTATAATCCACCGTCATACCCTTTTAGATATTAATTGCCAATCAATCGTAGGCCACCGTCACGTCCGTACCCATCAAAGTTACACTTTCTCCCGTTAAGTTCAAACCTTTGTTGCTGATATTAACGATGTCTCTCTCCATTCCTAATGAAGACTCAACCATATTAATGGACCACTCTTTGCCAAGGGGCACGTACAACAAGAGGCTAAACTACCCCCTTCCCATTACTCAAAAACCCAGTCTAAAAATAGAGAGCTGCTCTTATCGTTGGTTCCTCACATGTTGATTTAGAAAACTATCCCGGCATACATTCCAAAAATCCTCTTCCTCAGCACCCTGCCAATTTGATTTACACCAATCGATATGTAGATTGAAGTCATACCCATTATAAACGGTTTATGCCTTTGTACAGCACGCATTTCTAATTTCTGTTTAGATACCATCCCCAACTTCTCTTGCTACTGTTTGGTGGCCTGTACTCAACACCACCATGCGTTTGCTTGCCCCTTAGTGTTTTGTAGCTTCTACCATACCGATTCCACATCCCTCCAAGCTAATGTCTTCCTTTACCATTGCGTTTAATCTCCTCTCTATCCAGCAACGCTACCACACCTCCTTTTCCTTTCTCTCTATCACCTCCTGAATATTGAATATACCTGGATGTTCAGCTCCAGCCCTACGTCACCTGGGCATGTCTCCGTGATCCCAAACTATATCATAATTCATTAATATCTATCTGCACGTTCAACTCGTCCACGTTTATTGTTTGCATGACGTACTGAAAAGTTTTCCTACAGAGGTGAAAGCTTTGTCTTCAGCATGCTATCCACAAGGATCAATAACCAGACATATATGCAATCATCAACTCAAGTGTAAGCAAAGGGGTAAGTTACAGTGCAGAAAGTAGTTCTCAGTCCATTGTAGTACGCACCAGTTCCAGAAACAAAGTTCCAATGTCCTATGGATGGGTAGAGGTGAATGGGTTTTCACAGTGACCCGCTGCCACTCTGATGTTGAAAGAGACCATTGAAGCTCCACCTTTCCCCTGATAACAGAAGTGTTGTCTTGTCCTCCGGAAGAAGATGACTTCTTTTGATTCTTGGTGTTTGGGTTGAGGTGGTGTCGCTGCTCCAGGCCGTCAGTGCTCGGACCTGTACCTCATTCTGGTTAATCTGCAAGCAGGCGGGTGGAGCGGGTGGCAACGAGAGGGTAGTATACAGGATTTCAGTGTGTACACAGGGTCTCAGCTGGGGAACCCTGGGAACCCAGAGAAACAATGGTATGCCTATGACATTACTGGGGTCTGTTAGTCAGGAAGTCTTTTATCCTAGTCTTTTATCACAGGGTGGTTCCAAGTTGCCTGTAGTTTGTTGATCAGCCGGCTGGGGATGATGGAGTGAATGCTGCTAAAAACATATAGCAGATATATGTGTGGGCTTCAATATGGGTGAGAGCGGAGTGGAGGGCAATGGAGAGAGAAGCACCAAAGCCAGGTGGTTATGGGCCTTGACTTGGAATGTTGTAACACCAGCCTCTCCATGGCTTTTCATGATCATTCAGGGCCACAGGCCAGTCAATGAGTCCCCTGTTGGCCAGAGGTTTTGGGCACAGGGATTATGGTGGGGCAGGTTTTCACAGCTTGCTGTTTGATGTACTGCAGGCAGCTGATGGGCACATGATTTCAGCACCTTCCCTGGTCCTCCGTCCGGTCCTCCGGCTTTGCTGGTGTTGATGTGCAGGACTGTACCTGGTGTTGTAATCTGATGGTGTACCTTCAAAAGCGGGGAAGAATTAAATGTTAAGTTGATCTAGGTGTCTGTATCCCTGCCTTTCCACACATCTCTGTATTCTATCACCTTGAAACTCTGGCTTAGGAGGACCTCAGTATGACACTGGGCTTGAACTATTTTTACCTTGTTTCCGTTATTGTTACTCATGCAGAAGCTGATGTATGCCAGTTCCAGAGGGAGGTGTGGAGCCTCAAAGGATGAGAGGGGATCTCATTGAAACATTATAAGACTGTTTTAAAGGTTTTGGACATGCTAGAGGCAGGAAACATGTTCCCGATGTTGGGGGAGTCCAGAACCAGGGGCCACAGTTTAAGAATAAGGGGTAAGCCATTTAGAACGGAGATGAGGAAACACTTTTTCTCACAGAGAGTTGTGAGTCTGTGGAACTTTCTGCCTCAGAGGGCAGTGGAGGCAGGTTCTCTGGATGCTTCCAAGAGAGAGCTAGATAGGGCTCTTAAAGATAGCGGAGTCAGGGGATATGGGGAGAGGCAGGAACGGGGTACTGATTGGGGATGATCAGCCACGATCCCATTGAATGGCGGTGCTGGGTCGAATGGCTGAATGGCCTACTCCTGCACCTATTGCCTATTGTCTATATTGTTTGCAACCCAGTGAGGACAACAGAACGGTGTTCAGCGTGAAATTTAGTTGGCATTTATTTACTTCGTCAAAAAATGCGGCAGTCCAATTTGTGAACATGGAACACGGCGTTGTGTATAGCAGTTTTAAATTTAGTTGGTTGAAGGATTATAAATTCATAGCCATAGGAGCAGAATTAGGCTATTCGGCCCATCTAGTCTTCTCCGCCATCCATGGCCGATCTGGCTTTCCAACACAACCCTATTCTCCTGCCTTCTCCCATAACCTTTGACACCCTTACTGATCAAGACTCTGTCAATCTCCGGATTTAAAATACCCAAAGATGTAGCCTCCAAAATCGTCTGTTACAACTCCACAGATTCACCACCCTCTGACTAAAGAAATTCCTGCTCATCTACATTCTAAAGGTATATCCTTTTATTCTGAGACTGTGCCCTCTCGTCCTAAACTCTCTCACAAGTGGAAACATCCTCTCCGCATCCACTCTATCCAAGCCTTCACTGTTCTGTACGTTTCAATGAGGTCCCCCCTCATCCTTCTAAACTCCAGCGAGTACAGGCCCAGTGACGTCAAACACTCGTATGTTAACCGACTCATTCCTGGGATCATTCTCGTAAACCTCTGGATCCTCTCCAGAGCCAGCACATCCTTCCTCAGATATGGTGCCCAAAACTGCTGATAATACTCCAAATCTAGTCTGACCTCAGACTTACAAAGCCTCAACAACATTACATTTCTGCTTTTATATTCTAAAAGGGCCTGTTTCTGCGCTGCACTACTCTAGACTTTAGAGATGCAGCGTGGAAACAGCCCTTTCGGCCCACCGAGTCCACGCTAGCAGACCAGCGATCACTCCTCACACCTATCGCTATCCTACACACTAGGGACAAATTACTATTTTTACCAAAGCCAATTAACCTATAAACATTTTGAAAGTGGGAGAAAACGGAGCTCACCCGGAGAAAACCCTCGCTGTCACGTGAAACATATAGAAAAGAAAAACCCGTACCCCAAACTTATTAGACACCCCAAAAAAAACCCGTCCGCCCCCCCCATTTAGTCAGGATGAACCCAGTATGTGCCCCCCCCCTCTAGCGCTGTGATGCAGCAACTCTACCGCTGTGCCACCCGTACTCTATAGTAGTTTTAAATTACTATTGTAGATGTTACACAACATTTATAATAATGTTTCTAATCAACTCAATTCAAAGGGACTGTAGAAAAAGTGGCCCTTGTCAATGAAAAGATAAGGACAGAGGCCCAGGCACATTGCAAGCTGGGGGGGGGGGAGAGGGGGGAGGGGGGGGGTGAGCCAAACGCCACACGATTGTGATCTCCACATGGCTGGAGACTGTTTTGATGACGGCTTTGCTCCTTCTTTCCCCCCCCCCCCCGCCAGGCCCCGAGGTCAGCAGCTCTCCTCTGTGGAACCTGACCCAAGTTAAAATGGAGCCGCAGGAGAGCGAGGAAGGCAGTGGCCCGCCCCACGGCGTTTTGGGCAACGACGTGTTCGAGGAGCCGATGTCGGCCATGAGTGACTCCGGCATCCCGCAGACCCCCAACACCACCGGCTCAGACGGCAGCTACATCTCCCACTCGCCCGACAGCCTCATGGCCTCTTCCCCCGTCTTCAATCAGCGACCGAAGAAAAGGCAAAGGAAGGTGTGAATACTAACCAACCACCCCGTGGTCCATTTTTATAGACCTTACTCAAACCAGTTATTTTTTATTTATCCCCCTCTCTTTAATAATGCTAATACGACACATTCTCTCATCAGAATTGAGATGCCAGCACTTGCCGATGGCCTCTAACAAGAATCAAAGCAAGAATCAAGGCACTGCTTCACCAGCTGGTGGTTCCTTTCAGTTTATTGAACTTGCCGAGGAAGACAAAGGCACACAGGAGGGAGATTGTGGAAACACCTTGTCTGAGAAGGGGACGAGCCTCTAGGGTGAGACCAACGTTCGGAGCCGGCGTTCCCTGGGGGTGGGACACATCCGCTGCCAACAATTTATAAATTTTCTTTAGGCCGGCTGCTTCATAAATGATCATCGGCCCGATCGTGAAATGCTTGAGCAGCAATTTGTGGCTTTCTTTTGCCGTGGACGCTACGGTGGGCTGCCAATTATCACAAAGCTCAGAGCGCTTAAATCTGGAGCCAGATCAAAAACTGGTGGTGCGGCTTTTGAATGGGTTCTGGGTTTAGGCTATGATTTTTTAAAACAGAATAATGATGTTGCAATTACGCAGAATACTCATTAGCCTGTCTTCATTTGTCCATGCTTCAAGGTTTCACGGAACAGTCTGTATCTGAAATGTCAAACTGCTGACACCTGCACTGAATATTAGTACCGTTCTTCATTCCTCTTATCATTCATCCTTATTTGAACTCCAGCCCACTGTTCCTGCCTGCTCACCATTTACAAAGTGAAGCGCTATTTCCTGGGGGTAGCTTAGCTGGCAAAGGTCTTTTTTTTTAACTTCCTCAGGCAAGTCTTGTAGCAAAAAGAAATAGCTCCGAACACCAGGGGCGTTGAGTAACTCAATGGGTCAGAGAGCATCTCTTGAGTACGTGGATAGGCAACATTTAAAGTCTGAAAGGTCCCGACCCAAAACATTGCATATCCATGTCCTACAGAAATGCTGGTTGACCCGCCGAGTTACTCCAGCACGTTGTGCTCTAGCATCTGCAGTTCCTTGTGTCTCGGTCAAAACAGAATAGCTTTACTCGATAAGAATAAATTCAATCATTTCAAATTTGTTAATTTAGTGCTTGCAACCATTTTGTGAACATTATACTTTTCAATCTTGATTAAGCGACTACACAATATTTGTAACTTTATCACATTAAACGAAGATACAAGGAACTGCAGGTGCTGGTTTACAAAGAAAAAAGACACAAAATACTGGAGTGACTCAGCGACTCAAGCAGCATCTCTGGAGAACATGAATAGGCAATGTTTCGGGTTGGGGCCCTTCTTGATTGCAGTAGAGGAGGGAAAGCTGGAGGAGAGGTGGAACAGGGCAAAGCCTGGCGAGTGATAGGTGGATTCAGGTGGTGGGGGGGATAGACACAAACAAAGCTGGAGCGACAGCGGGTCAGCCAGCATCTCTGGAGAAAAGGAACAGGTGAAGCTTTGGGTCGAGACCCTTCATCAGACTGGGAGAGAGAGAGAGAGGTGAGATATAGATGCTACAGAACAAATGAATAAAAGATATGCAAAAAGCAACGATGATCAAGGAAAGGTGGAGCCCACAATGCTCCATTGTTGGCTGTGGGGAGGGTGATAACGAGTGATACAGTGGAACTCAGCAGGACGACAATGACGGTAGTATGATGATTCGGGTGGGGGAGGGATGGTGAGAGAGGGGATGCAAGTGTTACTTGAAGATGGGGAAATCAATATTTATACCACTGGGTTGTAAGCAGGGAGAGGGTGGGGTTTGCTTGGCAGACTGGTGGACAAAGGTCAATAGACTATGAGATGATCAGGTCAATAGACAATGACGAGTGAAATGTGAAGCTGGAGGAAGGGATGTAGTTGGAAGGGATTCTTTCCCACCTCCCCCACACACCTCTCAACTCAAGGCATTCAGGTGGCAAGCAAATAAAAATAACAGGTAACGACTGACTTAGACAGCTGAGGGGTGAAGGCATTCAAATGGCAGCAGTGTCTTTGCAGGGTCTGGCCATGTGCTATCATCCTTCATCTGCATTCACCAGCATTGATGCTTGCCTTTGCTGTGGGCTTTCTGAGGGACAGGGTGAAGCTGGATCTGAAAGAGGTGGCTGTTCTTTGCTGACTAGATAGAGACAAGGTATGTTTTATGTAAGCGCAACTGTGGATGTGGTTATTGGTATTAAAGAACAATTTGATCAATAATTGAAAGCTTTTTTGTTTAGTTTATTCTTGCTTGTAATTTATCCTTACTTGAACTCCATCTCGACTGCTCCTGCCGGCTCAGCATTTACAAAGTGAAGCGCTATTGATCCTCAGGCAAGTCTTGAAGCGAAAGGAAATAGTGTTGAACGCAATATGCTGGAGTAACTCAACGGGTCAAAGCAGCATCTCTGGAGAACATGGATACACGATATTTGAAGTCTGATGGAGGGTCCCGATCCGAAACATCGCCTATCCTTAAGACCTGAGAGATACAACGCGGCAACAGACCCTTTGGTCCACACTGACCAGCGATCACCCTGCAAGCTAACAATCTTTATTAGGCAACTACGCAATATTTATAACTTCACCATATTGAATGTAGACACGAGGAACTGCAAATGCGGGTTTACAAAAACATACACAAAGTGCTGGAGTAACTCGGCAGGTCAGGCAGCATCTCTGGAGGATGTGGATCAGTCGGGAGAAGAGTCCTGACCTGAGGTCCATGGAGACATGAAGTCCAACCTTCATGTTCAGATTAGTTTAGTTTAGAGACACAGCGCAGAAACGGGACCTTCGGCCCACTGAGTCCACGTCGACCAGCGATTCCCACACATTAACACTATCCTGCACACACTGGGAATGATTTACAATTATACAGAGCCAGTTAATCTACAAACCTGTACGCCTTTGGAATGTGGGAGGAAACCGGAGATCCCGGAAAAAAACTCACGCAGGTCATGAGGAAGGTACCAACTCCATACTGACGGCACCCGTAGGCAGGATCGACCCAGGGTCTCTGGCGCTGTAAGGCAGCACCTTTACTGCTACACCACTGTGCTGCCCATTATGGTTACCAGAGCAGCTTGCAATCTTTTTCCATATGAGCTGGAAATGGAAGCTCCAGAGGTGGATACAATTTTACAGTTTCATATGACAATAAAATACTCTTAATTAAGGCATTTTGGTAATAACAAAAAAAACCTGTGATAAACTAAGGTAGACAAAAATGCTGGGGAAACTCAGCGGGTGAGGCAGCATCTATGGAGCGAAGGAAATGGGCAACGTTTCGGGTTGAGACTCTTCTTCCACTGTGATAAACTAAAATCAGTGTCGTGCCCTTTTTCTTCCTCGTTTAGTTGAGAGAGACAGCGTATGTCTTTGGAATGTGGGAGGGAACTGGAGTTCATAGGTCACAGGAGCAGAATGAGGCCACTTGGCACATCAAGTTTACTCTGCCATTCCATCATGGCTGATCTATCCCCTCAATCCCATTAGAAACATAGACAATAGGTGCAGGAGTAGGCCATTTGGCCCTTTGAGACGATTGCCATTCAATATGATCATGGCAGATCATCTAAAATCAGTTCTTGCTTTTTCCCCATTACCCTTGATTCGTTTAGCCTTAAGAGCTAAATCTAACTCTCTTGAAAACATCCTGTGAATTGGCCTCCACTGTCATCTATGGCAGAGAATTTCCACAGATTCACACCTCATTTTTTCCTCATCTCTGTCCTAAATGGCCTACCCATTATTCTTAAACTGTGACCCCAGGTTCTGGACTCCCCCAACATCGGGAACATTTTTTCTGCATCTAGCCTGTCCAATCCCTTAAGAATTTTATATGTTTTATAAGATTCCCTCTCATCCTTCTAAATTCCAGTGAATACAAGCCCAGTCGACCCACTCTTTCATCATATGTCTGTCCCGGAAATTAACCTGGTGAACCTATGATTCCCCTGCCTTCTCCCCGTAACCTTTGACGCCCTTACTAATCAAGAATCTGTCAGTCTCTGCTTTAAAAATACCCAATTTTGTCTCCTTTCCCTCTCGTCTTTGTCCACCCATCTGCAAGTCAACCCCACTCACCTGTATATAGGAGTACATGGGAGTATATCGAATATAGGAGCAAAGAGGTCCTTCTGCAGTTGTACAGAGCCCTAGTGAGACCACACCTGGAGTATTGTGTGCAGTTTTGGTCCCCTAATTTGAGGAAGGACATTCTTGCTATTGAGGGGGTGCGGCGTAGGTTTACAAGGTTAATTCCCGGGATGGCGGGACTGTCATATGCTGAGAGAATGGAGCAGCTTGGCATGTACACTCTGGAGTTTAGAAGGATGAGAGGCAATCTCATTGAAACATATAAGATTGTTAAGGGTTTGGACACGCTAGAGGCAGGAAACATGTTCCCGATGTTGGGGGAGTCCAGAACCAGGGACCATAGTTTAAGAATAAGGAGTAACCCATTTAGAACAGAGACGAGGAAACGCATTATCTCATAAGAGAGTGGTGAGTCTGTGGAATTCTCTGCCTCAGAGGGCGGTGGAGGCGGGTTATCTGGATGCTTACACGAGAGAGCTAGATAGGGCTCTTAAAAATAGCGGAGCCAGGGGATATGGGGAGAAGGCAGGAACGGGGTACTGATTGGGAATGATCAGCCATGATCACATTGAATGGCGGTGCTGGCTCGAAGGGCCAAATGGCCTACTCTTGAACCTATTGTCTATTGTCTATTGTATCCACATATCACTTGCCAGGCTTTGTCCTGCCCCCGCCTCTCTTTTTCCCCACCTTTCTCCACTGCAATCGGTCTGAAGAAGGGTCCCGACCGCAAACAGCACCTATTCGTGTTCTCCAGAGATACTGCCTGACCGACTGCGATACCCCAGCACTTTGTGTTTAGCTCATGATTTCATAACATAGAAACATAGAAATTAGGTGCAGGAGCAGGCCATTCGGCCCTTCGAGCCTGCACCGCCATTCAATATGATCATGGCTGATCATCCAACTCAGTATCCTGTACCTGCCTTCTCTCCATACCCCCTGATCCCTTCAGCCACAAGGGCCACATCCAACTCCCTCTTAAATATGGCCAACGAACTGGCCTCAACTACCTTCTGTGGCAGAGAATTCCACAGATTCACCACTCCCAGTTGCAACTAGAATAGCGACAATGAGATGAATTATCGAAGAAAATTACAAGAGCAGCCTCTTTAAAAAATTGAACCATTGATCTAATCCGATGAACAAAGCAGAGAAATCAATATTTGCAGTCGTGTAATATGAAGCTTATTAAAGAGATAATCTTACATTTAGCGCATCCAGCGATCTGCGAGCAGTTTAAAAATGTCTATTTTAAGCAGTTCCATTGGGTTCTGAAGAGTAATTACACTTGACTTTGAAGTCACAACTTAAATAATGCGGTGAATCAATTTTTGAAAGGACCAAATTCCCATTTAGTAGCATTTATATATGTTGTAAAATTCAAATAATGGATAATCCTGATTATTTAATGTGATAGAAAATCACTAAATTATTAGCAGGAGCCTATAATTGTGATGGAGTTTCTTCAATATTTACATGGGCATAAGGAAAATGTTAAAATTATATATTATCTGGACAGTTGGTTATTTATTGCGGCTCAATATTTTGAGTATTAATAATTTTTTGTCTGATTATTATCCTATATCTGCTTAATTTAGGACCGAATGGTAAGGTTTTTGATGAATCCCCCAGTAAGTCACGCTGGCGCAGCGGTAGAGTTGCTCCCTTACAGCACCAGAGACCGGTTCAAGAGTTATAGCACTGTCCCACGGTACGAGTTCATTCCAAGAGCTCTCCCGAGTTTAAAAAAAATCAAACTCGTGGTAAGCATGGAGAATGCACGTAGCGGGTACGTCGGAGCTCGGGGACGTCTCTTAGCGGCTCGTAACGCTAACGGCAGGTACTCGGGAAGACTCAGTAACAGCAGGTAAGCACGGGAAGACTCGTGAAGATTTTTCAACATGTTGAAAAATGTCCATGAGAGCCCCGAGTACCGACGAGTGGCCATTACCATAAATCTCCGAGTTCGAATCAGGGCAAACTCGGGAGAGCACTTGGAATGAACTCGTACCGTGGGACAGGGGTTTGAAGAGTCGAGAGTGTTTTATTGTCATATGTCCTGGTTGGGACAATTAAATTCTTACTTGCTGCAGCACAACAGAATATGTAAACATAGTACATAACGGGGGAAGAGAAAAAAAAAAGTTTAATAAATAACAAATATAGTGCAATAATAATAGTATTTTGCAGTTCAGAGCTCAGAGCTTATTTGATGTTGTGTTTAATAGCCTGATGGCTGCAGGGAAGAAGCTGTTCCCTGAACGTGAACGTTACAGTTTTCAGGCTCCTGTACCTTCTTCCTGATGGCAGGGGTGAAATGAGTGTGTGGCCAGGGTGGTGTGGGTCTTTGATGATTTTGGCTGCCTTTTTGAGGCAGCGACTTCGATAGATCCCTTCGATGGTGGGGAGGTCAAAGCCGGTGATGGTCTGGGCAGTGGTCACAACTTTTTGTAGTCTTTTCCGCTCCTCGCCGTTCAAGTTGCCGAACCAGGCCACGATGCAACCAGTCAGAATGCTCTCCACCGTGCACCTGGAGGCGTTTAGGAGAATCCTCTTCGACCTGCCAAATCTCCGTAATCTTCTCGGGAAGCAGAGTCGCTGATATAATTAGCTTTCTTTATAATTGCATCAGTGTGCTGGGTCCAGGAAAGATCTTTGGAAATCTGCACGCCCAGGAATTTGAAGTTTTTGACCCTCTCCACCATCATCCCATTGATGTGAACGGGATTGTTGGTCCTCATCCTTCCCCTACCAAAGTCCACAATCAGTTCCTTGGTCTGACTACGGGTGCTGTCTGTACAGAGTTTGTACGTTCTCCCCGTGATCTGCGTGGGGTTTCTCCAGGTGCTCCGGTTTCCTCCCACATACCAAAGACGTGCTGGTTTATTGATTAATTGGCTTCTGTAAATTGTCCACAGTATGTAAGATAGAACTAGTGCACAGGAGGTCGTTGGTCGGGCGCAGACTCGAGGGGTTGAAGGGCCTTTTTCCACGCTGCATCTCGAAACAAAACTAAACTTTCCTCCCTGTGCCTTTGCTATCCTCGACTCTTCAAATCTGTCTCATGCCTTCTGTTCTTCTCTTCTGCCTTTGTTCCCACCTTCTGCCTATTACCTGCCACAGTGTCCTGCTTCTTCCATTTTCCAGCTTTCTTTGCCTCCCCTCCCCACACAACAGTCTGAAGTAGGCTCCCAACCCGAGACGTCTCCTATCCACGTTCTCCGGGAATGCTGCCTGACCCGCTGAGTTACTCCAGCACTCTGTGTCTATCTCTGCGATTTCTTACGGTCGTGGGCAGAGCAGTTCCCAAACCAAGTTGTGATGCAGCCCGACAGCATCCTTTAATGAGGCATCTGCAGAAGTCTCTAAGAGTCATTGGCGGCACGGTGGCGCACCGGTAGAGTTGCTGCGTTACAGCGAATGCAGCACCGGAGACCCGGGTTCGATCCCGACTACGGGTGCTGTCTGTACGGAGTTTGTTACGTTCTCCCCGTGACCTGCGTGGGTTTTCTCCGAGATCTTCGGTTTCCTCCCACACTCCAAAGACGTACAGGTTTGTAGGTTAATTGGCTTGGTGTGAATGTAAAAATTGTCCCTAGTGGGTATAGGGTGGTGTTAATGTGCAGGGATCGCTGGTGGGCCGAAGGGCTTGTTTCCGCGCTGTATCTCTAAACTAAAAACATGCCAAATTTCCTCAGTCTCCTGAGGAAGTCGAGGCATTGGTGTGCCTTCCATGTTGTTGCTTCAATGTGGTCGGTTCATGGCAGATCATTAGTAATATTTACGCTGAGGAACTTGAAGCTCTCAACTAGACACAAAGTTCTGGAGTAACTCAGCAGGACAGGCAGCATCTCTGGAGAGAAGGAATGGGTGACGATTCGGACTAGAACCTTCTTCAGAGATGCTACTTGTCCCGCTGAGTTACTCCAGAATTTTGCGTCTACCATTGATTTAAACCAGCATCTGCAGTTCTTTCTGAAGTTCTCAACCATTGGTGCTGAAGATGAACAGAAAGGCAATTTATTTTTGGTCATGAGCATCATTCGCCCCTTCTCTCTCGCCAAAAAATGAGTGCCAGCTTCTTTACATGTGGTCTTCTAAACGCAAAAAAAATACTCAGCCGGTCGGGCGGCATCTGTGGGATGAGAAACAGGCGTAGCATTTCAAGTTGAAAACCCTTCGTCAGAATTGGTATAGAGAGGAAAGAGTTAAGGGGCTGTCCCACTGTACGAGCTAATTCAAGAGCTCTCCCGAGTTTAAAAAAAAATCAAACTCGTAAGCACGTAGAATGTACGTAGCGGGTAGGTCGGAGTTCGGGATGTCTCTTAGCGGCTCGTAACACTAACGGCAGGTGCTCGGGGGAAACGCGGTGAGCACGTGAAGACTCGTGAAGTTTTTTCAACATGTTGAAAAATGTCCATGAGAGCCCCGATTACCTACGAGCGGCTATTACCGTAATTCTCCGAGTTCGAATCAGGGGAAACTCGGGAGAACTCTTGAATTAGCTCGTACGGTGGGACAGCCCCTTTAGTTTGGGGTGGCACAGAGGCGCGACGGTCGAGTGGCTGCCTTTCAGTACCATAAACCTGGGTTCCATCCTGACTACGACTACTGTTCTCCCGGTGACCGCGTTGGGTTTTCTCCGGGTGCTCAGGTTTACCTCCCGCATCCCAAGGACGTGCAGGTTTGGAGGTTAATTGACTTTGGTAAGTTATAAAATTGTTCCTAATGCGTATAGGATCTTGTGCACAGGGTTATCGCTGGTCTGCGGTGGGCTGAAGGGCCTGTTTCCACGCCGTGTTTCTAAATTCTACAGGTGGTCAACCTTTGAATAGCCATTTGGACAAGGCGTCAAGACCTTTCTGTCCTGGGCCTCCTCCATTGTCAGAGTGCGGCCACACTCAAATTGGAAGAGCAGCATCTCATATTTCACTTGGGCAACTTACAGCCCAGCGGTATGAACATTGAACTTCTCTAACATCAAGTAGCCGTTGCATTCCCTCCCTCTCCGTCCCTCCCCCACCATAATCCTCCAGCAAATTTCACTTTTTGTATCCCATCATTATCACCTTGTCCCCAGCCAACAATGGACCATTGTGGGCTCCACCTTTCCTGAATCATTCATGCAGGCTCTGATTTGGTTTGTACCTTCCCATACCTCCAGTGTCCCCCTCCCTGACTCCCAGTCTGAAGAAGGGTCTCGACCCGAAACGTCACAATAGACAATAGGTGCAGGAGTAGGCCATTCGGCCCTTTGAGCCAGCACCGCCATTCAATGTGACCATGGCTGATCATCCCCAATCAGTACCCCGTTCCTCCCCATATCCCCAGACTCCCCTATTTTTAAGAGCCCTATCTAGCTCTCTCTTGAAAGCATCCAGAGAACCCGCCTCCACCGCCCTCTGAGGCAGAGAAATCCACAGACTCACCACTCTCTGTGAGAAAAAGTGTTTCCTCGTTTCCGTTCTAAATGGCTTACTCCTTATTCTTAAACTGTGGCCCCTGGTTCTGAAACGTCACTTATTCCTTCTCTCCAGCATTTTGTGTCTATCTTCGGCATAAATCAGCATCTGCTGTTCCCTTCTACACGGAACGCAAGTTCAATGTCAGTGAGTTGTAATCTCGAGTTGAATAATCCAGTTATGAAAAGACTGTTAAATGACAGTGAAAGGTTTGTAATGAATCAGATTAGTCTGCATTTTACAAGTAAAAGAGATAATCAGAAGCATATTGGCTGAATAAGCGTAGCTTGGTCCAAATTAGCATCAGAAAGATTGAACAAATAAGTAGTGATTCATTAGGGGTGATATTCATGACATTATCTTCTGTTCATAAGTGTTAGGAGCAGCCTACTTCGCTATTCAATCGTGGCTGATCGATCTCTCCCTCCTAACCCTATTCTGCCTTCTCTCCATAACCCCTGACACCTGTACTAATCAAGAATCTATCTGTGCCTTAATTATATCCACTGACTTGGCCTCCACAGCTGTCTGTGGCAAAGAATTCCACAGATTCACCACCCCACTGACTAAAGAAATTCCTCCTCATCTCCATCCAAAAAGAACAATCCTTTAATTCTGAGGCTAAGACCTCTAGTCTTACGAAGGGTTTCGGCCCGAAACGTTGCCTATTTCCTTCGCTCCATAGATGCTGCTGCACCTGCTGAGTTTCTCCAGCACTTTTGTCTACCTTCCATTTTCCAGCATCTGCAGTTCCTTCTTAAACACCTCTAGTTTTAGACTCTTCCACTAGTGGTGGGGTTCCTATCTGAATCTATCACTTTCTTCCAAACCGCTCAGACCAGAAGGAGGCCACTCAGCTGAAAGGGATATTTGATTTAGTCACAGAGTCATACTGCACAGTGGTGCAGAGGTAGTGTAATAGCCCTGTCCCACGGTACGAGTTCATTCCAAGAGCTCTCCCGAGTTTGCCCTGATTCGAACTCGGAGATTTACGATAATGGCCACTAGTCGGTACTCGGGGCTCTCGTGGACATTTTTCATCCTGTAAAAAAAATCTTCACGAGTCTTCCCGTGCTTACCTGCCATTAGCGAGTCTTCCCGAGTACCTGCCGTTAGCGTTACGAGCCGCTAAGCAACGTCCCTGAACTCCGACCTACCCGCTACGTTCATTCTCCGTGCTTACCAATCAAATCAAACTCTTGGAATGAACTCGTACCGTGGGACAGGGCTATTACTGCCTCACAGCTCCTGCGACCCAAGTTCAATCCTGACTATGGGTGCTGATTGTACAGAATTTGTACGTTCTCCCCGTGACTCGCATGGGTTTTTTCCGTGTCCTCTGGGTTCCTCCCACACTCTAAAAACGTACAGGTTTGTAGGCTAATTGGCTTGGTATAATTTAAAAATAGTAACATTGTCCCCAGTGTGTGTAGGATTGTGTTAGTGTGCTGATTGGTGTGGATTTGGTAGGCCGTAGGGCCTATTTCCATGATGTATCTCTAAACTAAACTAAACTAAACGTAACTAAAAGCACGGAAATACGCCATTTGGCCCAGCGTGTCAATGCCGACCGCGATGCTGTAGCTAAGCTAGTCCCATTTGCCTACCTTTGGCCCAGATTCCTCTAAATCTTTCCAATCCAATTTACCTTTCCAAGTGTCTTTTAAATGTTGTTATTGTACCTGCAGCATCTACCTCCTCTGACAGCTTGTTCTATACACCAACCGCCCTCTGTGTGAAAAGGTCACCCCTTTAGTTCCTACCCCTCTCATCTTAAACCTATGTCCACTTGTTCTCGATACTGCCTCTTTTATAAACAGGTCTATCCATGTGCTGGATTAAGAGCATCTTATTGACTTGCTTAAAAAATTCCACGTCCTCTAATGGGCCTGTCCCACTTGGCAATTTTTTTTTTTAGGCAACTGCCGGCGACTGTCATAGTCGAAGCAGGTCGCCGAAAAACCGGCGGTAACCTGCGTCATCCTGGCGACGACCTACGACAGCACCTATGTCAGGAGAAGTCAAGCTACGCTCATTGGCGTCAAACCCACTGTCGCCAAAACCTTTTCAACATGTTGAGAATTTAGCGGTGACCAGAAAGACGCTTTAATTTTTAAAAGATTTAATTTTTTGCGAAACTGAAGAGACTACTCCCGGCGAGACTACTAAGTCGCCTGTCGTTGCCTAAAAAATCGCCTAAGTGGGACAGGCCCAGAAGTCTTTCACACAAAGGCGATCCCAGTTAACACTCGGAGAGCTGAAAGACCCTTTTACCCAATTCTTTTTCAATCTCTGTGATTAGCTTGTGTCTCTCCTTATTTATCTTCCACTAACGTAATATACTCCAGCAAAATGATTCCTCCCCTCCGACCCTCTCCAGCCTCCTAATTTGTTTCTGAGCTCCTTCCGTATGTCCTCATTGGAAGAACATTTTAGGATATCTTTGCTCCTTGCTGCAGTAATAGACTCATAGAGATAGTCACACAGCACAGAAACAGGCCCTTCAGCCCAACTTCCCCATGCCGACCAAGATGCCCCGTCAACGCTAGTCCTATCTGCCCCCGTTTGACCCAATAGACCAAACGGTGCAAAAAGAAAAAAATCAATGCCCCCCGGGTCTAAGTAGTTCAGAGCTTATTTGGAAGTTTTAGTGTTTAATAGTAAGATTAAACGAGAACTTACCAGTTTGAAGTTTGATCCTTATTTTATGAGGAGTTACGATGAGGGATTTTGTGAAGACCCCGCATGCATGCGCGACATTCTTCAAAACAGCAGTGTGGAATCACAGATAACAACAATGACTGAAGATAGTAAGATTAAGAGACACTAATATACCAGTTGACCTTATGATAAAGGGTTGGGAGCGGAGGGCACGAAATCCCTCATCGTAACTCCTCATAAAATAAGGATCAAACTTCAAACTGGTAAGTTCTCGTTTAATCTTACTATTTTACTTCGGAGTCACGTGAGTGACTCCGTGAAGATTTCAAAGCTCTGTGACTCCATGCCCTTGACCACGTCCATGCTCACACACTGTCGCAATTACTAACGGAGGAAGTATGTTAATGTATTTCAGACTTGAACAAGCTGAAAAATAATAATGTATTTATTAAAATACAAACAATAAACCCCTAACTCGGGGATAAATTTTTTATGGAACAGTACTTAAAACTGATTCCGCAAACGCTGCGGAAGCGGCCACCGGCTTGTTATAAAACCGCTGAAAGGTTGTCTCACTGGCCCAGCCCGCGGTTGCAAGGACATAATCCATGGGAACCGCCATGGTCCTCGCCGCTGATGTGGATGCAGCCCTGGTAGAATGAGATTTAAAACGTTATTATCGATACCTGCTGCAACCCAAACACCACCCTGAGCCACCTGGAGATAGTCTGCACCGTCACCCGGTGATGTGGGTTCTTGTGGCTGATGAACAGACCCTGCTCCATCTTCCTGATGGTGTGTGTGACTTTGATATAATACCGAAGATGGGTGGCTATGCAGAGTGTGGCATCAGCGGGATACGCTCGGAATTCCAATTGCAGCCCTGTAGTTCCAGGACTGTGCTGCTTAAGCAACTCCTCTATAAAGAAGGTTACTTTCCCAGGAGTCGAGACCATACTGTCCAATCTCAGTTCCTGCGAAGTCTGGACCCGTTGTGCAGATGTCAGTGCCTCAACATCACCACTTTGTAGGTGAGTCTGTCCAGCGGTAACCCCATCATGGGGGACCAGCTCCTGAGCAGGGTCAACACCACCCCTACATCCCAGGTAATGTTGTATCTTGGTCGAGGAGGGTTTGTATTGAAAATACCCCTCATAAGTTTTGACACAAGCTGGTGTGATCCCACTCCTATATTGAGGTAGGACGATAGTGCACTCCTGGCACTATTTATGGTACTGTAGCTGAGTCCCTCATCAAAATGAAGGCCTGCGAGGAATTCCAACACGTTAGGGATCGTGGCAGAGTTGTAGGTTGTCTTCGTCCGATTGCAGTAAGCTTCCCATTTCCTGATGTGGGTTAGGTACTGCTTCCTAGTGGATTCTCTGCACGGCGCCGTTATTATGTCCATGGCCCTGGATGACAGCCTGAACTCCAGCAGTGGCCTCCTCAGAACCTGCAAGCCAACAGGTTCAGATGACCACGGCACGGATGACACTCCCCAGTGATGGGGCTGGTGACCAAATTTGGGCATTTGGTAATTTGTGCCCATGGAACCTTTAGCATATTGAGGACCACTTGTTACCATGGTTGTGTAGGCCAATCAGGTATTATCAGAATGCCTGTTGCAGAATCCAGTTGAATTTTCTACAATACCCGACTGATGAGGCAGAATGGGGGAAATGCATAGAAAAGCCATTTCCCCCAATGGATGGAGAATGCATCCATCGCCACTGCCCCAGGATCTGGTTCCCAAGATACATATGTTGGTATCTGATGGTTCAACCTGGACGCAAAAAGGTCGATATCTGGTGTTCCAAATTTAGCTATAATTTTAGGGGGTTCAACATCCACTCGATGTTGTCGTTGAATACTCGTGACCTGGTGTCTGCCACTGTATTGAGCTTACCCGGAAGGTAAGTAGCTGATATCCAAATATTTCTTTCAATACACCAGAGCCAAATTGTATTTGCCAATTCACCACAAGATATTGACTTGATACCACCCATATGGTTTAAATATGCCACCACAGTATTATCTATTTGAAGACGGACATGCGTATGATGTAAATTCGTGCAGTAAGCCCGCAGCCCGTGAAATGCTCCCCAGCATTTCCAAATAGTTTATACCTTGTGACTGAAGAAGTGTAGATTCGTGCGAATCCCATCTGCCGCCACAACTAGAAGTGGTGTCGGTAGCTCCCCAGCCTTGGGCGCTTGCGTTGGTTTGTAACATGACTGATGCGTTGGATATAATGATGAGATTAAAACAATCACTAATATTGCTAACCCACCATTGTAGCTCAATTTTTGCCTTGATTGGCAGCTGCATAGGCCTGTCAAAATGTCCAGCATTTGCTTTTAATGCTGTGATTTTTGCTCTTTGCAAGTTTTGATAATGTAATGGGCCAAATTGTGCAGCTGGAAATGTAGCTACAAGCTTTCCAATTACCTTAGCAGCGTGTCTGATAGTTGGTTTCCTGGCGCAAGCAAGGCTGTTACATGCCTCTATTATATCTATTGCTTTGCTGGCTGGGATAGTGATCATATGATTGGTGTTAATCGTGAATCCCAGATAGACCATAACCACAGATGGGTTGAACTTAGATTTGTCTGGATGGATAACAAACCCTAGTTTCTCGAATAACATTTTGGTAGTTGTTACTGCTAGTTCAGCTAGTTCAAGAGTTTTCCCCACAATTAAGATATCATCTAAATATGCCATGACTATGTGATTTTGCTGTCTAAGAGATGCCAATATTGGTTTTAAATTTTTTGTAAATAACCTAGGGGCTGTGGTAAGCCCATTGGGTAGGGCTTTGTATTGCCACAGTTGCCCCATCCAGACAAATTTTAAGAATTTCCGGTGATGTTCCTTTACAGGGAATGAATAGTATGCATCTTTTAAATCGATGCAGGCTATAAAGCACCCTCGGGCAATCAGCTGTTTAGCCGTTTCAAATGTCTCCATTTTGAAATGAGTATATTGTACAAAGGTATTCAAATGGGCTAGATCAATGATAATTCGACATCCACCATCTTTTTTTTTGGTTTTGGTCAGGATGGAACCCAGAGACCCGGGTTCCATCCTGACCATGGGTGCTGTCTGTACGGAGTTTGTACGTTCTCCCCGTGACCTGCGTGGGTTTTCTCCGGGTGCTCCGGTTTCCACCCACACTCCAAAGACGTGCAGGTTTGTCGGTTAATTGGCTTCGGTAAAATTGTAAATTGTCCCTAGTGTGTGTGTTGGAGGATAGTGTTAGTGTGCGGGGATCGCTGATTGGCGCGGACCCGGTGGGCCAAAAGGCCTGTTTCCGTGTTGTACCTCTAAATTTTACTTCAGAGTCACGTGAGTGATTCCGTGAGGAAGGCCCGCCAGGCCGCATGCGCAGCATTACGCCAGCCGCATTGGCGCGAGCACCAGTCTGGCAGGACAGAGCTCCTGCCGGTGGTAAGTTAAACTTTAAGGTAAGTTTGGTTTTTACTTACCAGGTTTCAGGCAGGAGCCTCTTTATACAGAAGTTTTTCCTGCCAGTCTTACAGTCCGACAACTTGCCGGTTGAACTGTAGGGAACTACATTGTCAGGTCCAACCCGGATATCAAGTTGTTAAAAAGATCTTGATACACGTACTCGCATCACAAGATTATGCAGTTGGTTATTGTAAATGTGTAAACATTATTTCACCAAGGGGTTCCAGCTACATCCTTAGTCATGACTCTAATATCAGCACAACAACGGCAAAACATTGCAAACGCTGACGCTGGACAGGATGGAATTGGCTGTTCATGCCATTACATTTTCATTCTGGTCTACACTAGCAGAGCTGACCAGGGCTGGCATGATTTTTAAGATCATTTCGAATACCCCACGGTCTCATTTTTATGTTATCAAGGCCACCAGAATCCTTAGAAGTATGGATTCAGCACTGTGTATTCGTTAATAAACAATTACACAAGAGAAGGTCGGTTCAGACTATTTCAAGGTGGCTGCAACAGGTATTAACATTGACGTTTGTATGTCTCATTCCACCAGTTCCGCATCAACGTCAGTATATCATTTAGAGTGTGTTTACATCTCATTATACTAGGGCAGCTGCCATGTTGGAGGCCAAAGGGGAGGGATGTGCCCTTCGACCAAATTTTAGCGGCCGTCGGATGGGCAAATGAGCTGATGTTTCAGAATTTTTATCATCGGCCAATTGTCAATCCAGGGCTCTTTGCCAATGACATTTTAAGTACCTAAATTTTAGGGGTCCTGTTGTTTGTTTACATTGTTAAATAAACCCTATGATTACATTGAATACAATGTTATTACTAATGCATTTATTTCTCTTTCGAGTCAATCAAATGCAGTGGGATGCCGAGATTTAATCTGCGGCATTGAAATCACAAAGCTTTGAACTCTTCACGGAATCACTCACGTGACTCCGAAGTAAAATAGTAAGATTAAACGAGAACTTACCAGTTTGAAGTTTGATCTTGATTTTATGAGGAGGAACGTTGGTGATTACGTGCCCACCACGCCCAACCCTCTCTCATAAAAGATCATCTGGTAGTTCTCGAGTCACTGATCTTACTGTTTACTTCGGTGTTGTTTATTTGTGATTTCATACCGCTGCTTTGAAGTTTGCTGCGCAGGCGTCCTGGCGGGCATTCTTCATGTAATCACCAACGTAACTCCTCATAAAATCAAGATCATAGGGGGAATTCTCACTGTCGATTGTGAGAATTAACCGAATAAGGTATTATCATTGTATTAATTGAAACAATGAACCGCAGATGAGTGGTTAATACACAAGAGGGCATAAGGAGTAACTGAATGGGTCAGGCAGCATCTCTGGAGAACATGGATAGGTAACGTCGGGACTCTTATTCAGACTGATTCAGTTTGCTGAGTTACTCCAGCAATTTGTGATGTTTCACCTTAAATCTAGGCGCTGATGCCACTGGTCTGCACCAGCGCTCCCTTCCTCACCGGTTACTATCCAGTGCGGTGATACGGCTGTTGTTGACGCTCACGTCGTAGCCCCTGGGGGAAGCATTTTCTTCAGGCCTCTGCCAAGGACAATACGCACTCGGTCACCATCTTTTATTTTTTACTTTTTTAACAAATACTTTATTCAAAAAACAAAATTTCAGGGACACGCGGGCACGGATGTAACCCCAGAAAAGGGGCGGCCGTCCACCACTCGGTCACCATGAGGCTCCCTCCCCTCTCATCTGCTGCTGCTTCCAAGGTGGAGTTTGTCGGCGACTCTGGGGGAGAAGGTGGAGGAGCGGGCGATGGTGGTCGAACAGGGAACGGACAAAGCGACGGGCTGGCGGAAGAGAAGCGGCAGCTGGTGGGAGGGGAGGGAGCCCCACGGTGTACGAACGCGCCCTGTTGGTGGAGGCGGCCCGAAGAAAGCGCCGTCCCCAGGCTACAACGTGAGCCGCAACAACAGGTGCATCCACAGGACAATTCAGGGGGTGAAGAGGGGCTCGCTGGTGCACCTTACGAGTCGAGGTCTGAGGCATCGGCAGGTCCGTCCGTTATAACCAAAATCCGTTATAAAGGAAGACAGGCACAAAATGCTGGAGTAACTCAGCGGGACAGGCAGCATCTCTGGAGAGAAAGAATGGGTGACGTTTCGGGTCGAGACCCTACTTCAGTCTGAAGTGGCGGGGGAACTTTTTTCAATCTCTTTCCTTGCCGGAGACGCAAATGTTTTCCGGGTCGTATCTCCGGTCGCTCTGCGGCCTGACATCTTGGAGCTGGCGGCCTTGCTAGTGACTGACTTTGTGCCCCACTGCGGGTGAGTGGACTTACCCTCGGAGCAGATCCTGTGGAACTCTCCAACCGCGGCCTGCGGAATTTAACATCAAGGAGCTCGCAGTCTCGGGTAGAGACCGCAGATTTCGGGAGCTCCAACGACGCAGAAGGTTCGACCAGCTCCGACCCGGCGCGGGGGAGCTGATTTCCCCCCCAGATGAAGGAGCTGGATCGCCCGGACGCGGAGGCCCGCCGCCGGCTACAGGAGTAAGATCGTCCCATCAACGGAAGGCTCGAGGCCCCCGACCATGGGTGGACAAAGAAGGGAAGAGATTGAACTTTATTTCGCCTTCCATCACAGTGAGGAATGTGGAGGAGTCACTGTGGTGGATGTTTATGTTAAAATGTATTTTGTGCGTCCTGTTGCTTTTTATTGGTATGACTGTACGGCAAATCAAATTCCTTGTATGTTGCAAAACATACTCGGCTAATAAAGTATTATTGTATTGTATCTTTTTGATTTAGTTTCATGCATTGGCATAAAAAAAACTTAACAGGACCTGAATTAAAATTCCTTGGATCATTACTATATTCGCTCAGAACGGCAGACAAAGTGTTCAGAGTGTGTACCTGCACCACACAGCCAGCTGGCTGATACATATGTTCCCAGCCAAGCAGTGGCCTCACCATATGGGCACTGGGTTGCAGTTATGCAGTACAGGTAAGTGTGTAGGAAGGAACTGCAGATGTTGGTTTAAGCCAGAGATAGACACAAAATGCTGGCGTAACTCAGAGGGACAGGCAGCATCTCTGGAGAGAAGGGATGGGCTGAAGGCTGGAAACGTTGCCCACTCTTTCTCCCCAGAGATGCTGCCTGTCCCGCTGAGTTGCTCCAGCGCTTTGTGTCTATCTTCGCAGTACCAGTGAGCGTTGCTCAGAATTTGCTGCTGTTCACAGTTCTGCACAAGGTCTGAGAGTCACTGAGGTGAACAGCAATCTCCGAGACCAAGCTTCATGACAAAGAAGGTACAAGAGGCTTAAAAACTGTAACGTCCAGGTTCAGAAATAACTGCTTCCCTATCGTCAGGCTATTAAACACTACAAACTTCAAATAGGCTCCGAACTATCTAGACTTGGAGACAGTATATCTGACTTGGCACTGCTGTTGTTTATTTATTTGTCAATCTTTTTATATATGAGTATAGAAGTTGGGAGGTCATGTTTCAGTTGTTTAAGACGTTGGTGAGGCTGCGTTTAGAATATTGTGTTCCGTTCTGGGCACCGTGTGAAAGGAAAGATATTGTTAAGTTGAAAAGGGTGCAGCGATGTTTTACAAGGACGTTGCCAGGACTAGAGGGCATGGGCTGTAGGGAGAGGTTGAGCAGGCTAGGACTCTATTCCATGGAGCGCAGGAGAATGAGGGGTGATCTTATAGAGGTGTAGAAAATCATGAGAGGAATAGATCGGGTAGATGTGCAGAGTCTCTTGCCCAGAGTAGGGGAATCGAGGACCAGGGAGCATAGGTCTAAGGCGAAGGGGGAAAGATTTTTATAGGAATCTGAGGGGTAACGTTTTCACACAAAGGGTGGTGGGTGTAGGGAACAAGCTGCCGGGAGGTAATTGAGGCTGTGACTATCACAACATTTGAGAAGCAATTAGACAGGAAAATGGATAGGACAGGTTTGGAGTGATATGGACCAAACGCAGGCAGGTGGAACTATTGTAGCTGGGACATGTTGGCCTGAGTGGGCAAGTTGGGCTTAAGGGCCTGTTTCCACACTGTATCACTATGACTCTATATACTGAACTTTTTTGTTGTTCTATGGGTTTTATAGAGTAATATGTTTACACGTCTGCTGTGCTGAACTACTATCTACCTCATTGGAAACCCTCAGACTATCCTTGATGAGACTTTGCTGGCTTTACCTTGCACTAAACGTTATTCCCTTATCATGTATCTGTACACTATAAATGGCTCGATTGTAATCATGTATTGTCTTTCCGCTGACGGAATGGCACGCAACAAAAGCCTTTCACTGTACCTCGGTCCACGTGATAATAAACTAAACTGAGAACTGAGGGCGGTCACGGTGGCGCAGCGGTAGAGTTGCTGCCTTACAGCGAATGCAGCGCCGGAGACCCGGGTTCGACCCTGACTACAGGTGCTGTCTGTATGGAGTTTGCACGTTCTCCCCGTGACCTGTGTGGGATTTCTCCCAAGATCTCCGGTTTACTCCCACACTCCAAAGACGTACAGGTTTGTAGGTTAATTGGCTTGGTAAATGTAAGAAATGTAATCACTGGATGGATTTAAGCAATTCACTGGATGGATTTAAGAGAGAGTTAGATAGAGCTCTAGGGGCTAGTGGGATCAAGGGATATGGGGAGTAGGCAGGCACGGGTTATTGATTGGGGACAATCAGCCATGATCACAATGAATGGCGGTGCTGGCTTGAAGGGCTGAATGGCCTCCTCCCGCACCTATTTTCTATGTTTCTAATTGTCCCTAGTGGGTGTAGGATAGTGTTAATGTGCGGGGATCGCTGGTCGACGCGGACCAGGTGGGCCGAAGGGCCTGTTTCCTCGCTGGGTCTCTAAACTAAACAGGAACGCAAGCTGCAAGCAAGTATGTAATTGTTCCGTCTCGAGCCCTATGACAATAAAACGTTCCTGACTTGACTCTTGAACTTCGGGAGGATGAATCAGCAAGGCTCCTTTGAGTCCACGTGAAGGGTCAGATGTGGTTGCGAGAAGCAGGAGTGTGGCTACCAATTATGGTGAAGCGACTGCTTGTCAGGGAACATATGTATCAGGCAGATGACCGGGGTGCAAGGAGACAAACCATCCAACTATCTATCTGAGTATTCATAGTTATTCATTGTTCTTTACCTCTCCTCACCTTCGTCTATATCTCTCGTTTCCCATATCCCTAACCAGTCTGAAGAAGGGTCTCGACCTGAAACATCACCCACTCCTTCTCTCCAGCGATGCTGCCTGTCCTGCTGAGTTAAGCCCCTGTCCCAATTTCACGACCTCTGCCGAGTTTGCCCTTGACTCATACTCGCAGCATGCTCGCCACGAGGTCGTAGGTAGGTCGTAGCAGGCCGTGATGCTAGTCGTTGGTACTCGTGGCATCAAGTAGGTCATGGCGTTTTTTCCAGCCTGATGAAAAGTGTCCACGAGTAAAAAAAGGTTGGCATGGAAAAAATCGATACTTTTTACTTGTAGGTAGGTCGTAGTAAGTTGTGATGCTAGTCGTAGGTGGTCGGAGGCAGTTGAAGGTAATAGCTCCAGGGTCCTGCACACACTAGGGACAAGATACATTTATACCAAGCCAATTGGCCTACAAACCTGTGTGTCTTTGGAGTGTGGGAGGAAACGGGAGATCCCGGAGAAAAGCCACGGGGAGAGCGTGCAAACTCTGTACAGACAGCACCCGTAGTCAGGATCGAACCCAGGTCTCTGGCGCTGCGATGGCAGCAGCTCTACCGCTGCGCCACCATGCTGCCCATATGAATGACTGCATTAATGGCCATTTGAATCAGATTAATGATCCAAGGAATTTTATCCGGGACCAGTTAAGTCAACTCTTAAGCCAATACATGAAACAGATTCAAAAAGAATATAGTAACAACCTCTATTCCCTGCACTGCCATGCGCCTGTCTAAAGTTTCTTAAAAGCCATTATCGTATCTGCCTCCACTCCTGCTGATGTGCACCAGGCTCCCACCACTCTCTGTGTTGCAAAACCTTGTTCCACACATCTCCATTAAACTTTTCCCCTTTTACCTTATGGCTATGGTCATTTCCACCCTCGGATGAAAGGTTCTGACTATTCATAGCAAAAGGATTTGAGTACAAGAGCAGAGAGGTTCTACTGCAGTTGTACAGAGTCTTGGTGAGGCCACGCCTGGAGTATTGCGTACAGTTTTGGTCTCCTAATCTGAGGAAAAACATTCTTGCCATAGAGGGAGAACAGAGAAGATTCACCAGACTGATTCCTGGGATGGCAGGACTTCCATATGAAGAAAAACTGGACAGACTCGGCTTGTACTCGCTGGAATTTAGGAGATTGAGGGGGGATCTTATAGAGACTTACAAAATTCTTAAGGGGTTGGATAGGCTAGATGCAGGAAGATTGTTCCCGATGTTGGGGAAGTCCAGAACAAGGGGTCACAGTTTAAGAAAAGGGGGAAGTCTTTTAGGACCGAGATGAGAAATCCATTTTTCATACAGTGAGTGGTGAGTCTGTGGAATTCTCTGCCACAGAAGGTAGATGAGGCCAGTTCATTGGCTATATTTAAGAGGGAGTTAGATGTGGCCCTTGTGGCTAAAGGGATCAGGGGGTATGGAGAGAAGGCAGGTACAAGATACTGAGTTGGATGATCAGCCATGATCATATTGAATGCCGGTGCAGGCTCGAAGGGCCGAATGGCCTACTCCTGCACCTATTTTCTATGACTCTATCTATCCTATCTATGCCTCATAATTTTATAGACATCTATCTAGCCTCCCCTCAACATCCAAGTTTATTCAACTTCTCGGGCTAAATCCCTCCAAACCAGGCAGCATGGTTGAACCTGCGCTGTGCACCCTCCACAAAGCCCCCACATCTTACCTGTAAAGAGCTGACCAGAACTGCATGCAATACTCCAAATGCAGCTGAACCAACGTCCCATAGAGCTGCATCATGACTTCCCGCCTCTTCGATATACAATGCCCCTAGCAATGAAAGCAAGCATGCCATGTGCCTTCTTTACAACCCTATCTATGTGCTGCCACTTCAGTGAGCTGTGAACCCCTGGACTCCAAGTTCCCTCCGCACATCAATGCTGTTAAGGGTCTTGCCACTAAACAATGGTGTTAAGGGTCCTCCCTACACAACAGGGGCATTTTACAGAGGGCCAATTAACCTACAAACCTGCACTTCTTTGGGATGTGGGAGGAAGCCGGAACACCCGGAGGAAACCCCCACGCAGGTCTCAGGGAGAAGGTGCAAACTCCACACAGACAGCACCCGAGGGCAGGACGAACCCGGTTTCCCAGCATCTCTGAAGAACGTGGAGAGGAGACGTTTGAAATCCGAAGAAGGGTCCCGACCCGACATATCACCGGTCCGTAGACAAAAGTGCTGGAGAAACTCAGCGGGTGCAGCAGCATCTATGGAGCGAAGGAAATAGGCAAGAGTTTTGGGCCGAAACCCTTCTTCAGACTGATATCACCTGTCCGTATCCTCCAGAGACGTTACCTGGCCCGATGAGTTACCTGGCTCCAGCTCTTTGTGTCTATCTTACAGCTTCTAATCTCCCGCTAATGAAGACAGAGATGGCAGAGATGGCCGGTGTTATGTTCAGAGTGTGCAGGATGAAGCTGCAGTGTGGCTTTGGATAGGGGGCTGTCATTACTCCATAAAGATCCCTGGAGCAACACGACGTGTTGTAACATGAAGTGTGGCAGAGGGCTGGGCAGCAAGCCTGGCAGACCATGAGGAGATGTCGCAGTGGAGTAGACAAAGTTTTAAAGAAGGAACTGCAGATGCTGGAGAATCGAGGGTACACAAAAGCTGGAGAAACTCAGCGGGTGCAGCAGCATCTAAGGAGCGAAGGAGATAGGCGACGTTTCGGTCGAGACCCTTCTTCAGACTGGTCAGGGATCAGGGAAACGAGAGATATAGACAGTGATGTGGAGAGATAAGGAACAATGAGGCCTTGTTAAGACACATTATCAGTGGCTGTGTTATTGAACCGCTGGGGCTGACAGCAGTTGCCCACTGCCACGCTCTGCGGTACACAGCGTCAACTCAAGTCACCAAAAGCTGGGACAGGCGGCATCTCTGGAGAGAAGGAATGGACGAGACCTTTCTTCAGACTGATGTCGGGGGAGGGGGCGGGACAGAGATAGAATGTAGTCAGAGACAGTCAGACTAGTGGGAGAACTGGGAAGGGGAAGGGGATGGACAGAGAGGGAAAGCAAGGGCTATCTGAAGTTAGAGAAGTCAATGTTCCTAGCGCTGGGGTGTAAGCTGTCCAAGCGAAATATGAGGTGCTGTTCCTCCAATTTGCGCTGGGCCTCACTCTGACAATGGAGGAAGGACAGGACAGAAAGGTCAGATTGGGAATGGCAGGGGGAGTTGAAGTGTTGAGTCATCGGGAGATCAGGTGGGTTAAGGCGGACTGAGCGGAGGTGTTCAGTGAAACGATCGCCGAGCCTGCACTTGGTCTCGCCGATGTACAGAAGTTGACACCTGGAACAACGGATGCAGTAGATGAGGTTGGAGGAGGTGCAAGTGGACCTATGCCTCACCTGGAAAGACTGTTGGAGTCCTTGGATGGAGTCGAGGGGGGAGGTAAAGGGACAGGTGTTGCATCTCCTGCGGTTGCAGGGGAAAGTACCTGGGGAGGGGGTAGTTTGGGGGGGAAGGGACGAGTTGACCAGGGAGTTTCGGAGGGAACGGTCTCTGCGGAAAGCACAAAGGGGTGGAGATGGGAAGATGTGGCCAGTAGTGGGATTCCGTTGGAGGTGGCGAATATTTCGGAGGATTATGTGTTATATGCGACGGCTGATGGGGTGAAAGGTAATGACTACAACTCAGTCACTGCAGCCGACTGGTCTGAAGTAAGATATTACCTCTCCAGGCAGCGTGTAGCAAGAGCAGCCAGCACTGGCTGCTGTTAATCCTTGTCGCCAGCTAATATCAGAGAGACATTTTCACACAAAGGGTAGATTCGAAGGCCAAAGGAGGTAGTTGAGGCTGGGACTATCCCAACATTTAAGAAACAGTCACGGTGGCGCAGCGGTAGAGTTGCTGCCTTACAGCGAATGCAGCGTCGGAGACCCAGGTTCGATCCCGACTACGGGTGCTGTTGTACGGAATTTATACCTTCTCCCCGTGACCTGAGTGGGTTTTCTCCGAGATCTTCGGTTTCCTCCCACACTCCAAAGACATACAGATGTGTAGGTTAATTGGCTTGGTAAATGTAAAAATTGTCCCCAGTGGGTGTAGGATGGTGTTAATGTGCGGGGATCGCTGGTCGGCACGGACCCGGTGGGCCAAAGGGCATGTTTCGCGCTGTATCTCTAAACTAAACTAAACTAAGATAGACAAGGACATGGATAGGACGGGCTTTAGATAGACAAAAAAAGCTGGAGTAATTCAGCGAGACAGGCAGCATCTCTGGAGAGAAGGAATGGGTGACATTTCGGGTCGAGACCCTTCTATCTTCATACCTCATACCTAGTGGCTTCACCACCTCTCTGCCCACCCCACCAACCCAACGCAGGTACACATATCCCAGTAGTTCAGCCTAAACCTACCTGATCTCCCGGTTGCTCAACACTTTAACTCCCCCTCCCATTCCCACACTGGCCTTTCTGTCCTGGCCTCCTCCATTGTCAGAGTGAGGCCCAGCACAAATTGGAGGAACAGCACCTCATATTGCACTTGGGCAGCTTACACCCCAGCGGTATGAACATTGACTTCTCTAACTTCAGATAGCCCTTGCTTTCCCTCTCTCTCTATCCCTTGCCCCTCCCCAGTTTCTCTATCCCTTGCCCCTCCCCAGTTCTCCCGCTAGTCTGACAGTCCTCGTTTACATTTTATCTCTGTTTGCTTTGTTGTCACCTTCTCCCAGCTAACAATGATCTATTCCATTTTCCTTGATCTCCATTCCCTTTTCCATGTTTTCACACCTCACACTTTCTTATCTCTGCATCTCCCCCGACATCAGTCTGAAGAAGGGTCTCGACCTGAAACGTCGCCCATTCCTTCTCTCTTAAGATGCTGCCTGTCCCGCTGAGCTACTCCAGCATTTTGTGTCCATCTTCGCTGTAAACCAGCGTCTGCAGTCCCTTTCCTACACGCGCAGGAAGTCATGTTGCAGCTCTACAGAGCTTCGGCTCGGCTGGATTTGGAGGTTTGCGTGCGGTTCGCCCTTTACAGGAAGGATGTGGAGGCTTTGGAGAGGATGCAGAGTAGGTTGGAGTCTGGATTAGAGGGTTTCAGCTACAGGGAGCGGTTGGACAGACTCAGATTGTTTTCTCAGGAGCATCCGAGGCTGAGGGGAGACCTGATTGAAGTTTATAAAACTATAAGAGCCCGAGGTAGGGTGGACAGTCAGAACATTATCCCACGCTGGAAATATCAAAGAGAAGAGGGCACATCCTTAAGAGGAGAAGAAGCTCGCGGTGGCGCAGCGGTAGAGTTGCTGCCCGGGTTCCATCCTCACTACGGGTGCCGTCTGTACGTTCTCCCTGTGACTGCGTGGGTTTTCTACGGGTGCTCCGGTTTCCTCCCACTCTCCAAAGACGTATATTTTAAATTGTCCCTAGTCGGTGGGGGTGCAGCCAGCGTTAGTTTTTTCTACTTTATTTTCTTTTTTTTGTGTGTTTTAATGTATGTTTGTAATGTTTCTCTGTGTGTCTTGTGTGGGGGGGGGGGGTAAGGGGGAAAATTTTTCCATGTCGCCTCCCCCGTGGCCTAACAGCAAGGATCGGTGTGGCCTTTCCCGGACACGCGCGCGGGGCTTCAGCTTCAGCGGCAGGCGCAGCGAGGATGCTTTAGTTGCGGAGCGGGCGAGCCCTCGCCGGGGGTCGCTGGAGGGGAGCGCTCCGTTCGCTGGCCCACTGCAGCCTGAAACCGCAGTCTGCAGAGCTCCAGCCGGCGCGACGTACTGGGCCTGGGATCCCTCGTTGGGGACCCGGGAGGAGAAGAGCTCCTACCGCCGGCCCGCGGCCTACTTCTACTGCGGGCGCGGCGTGGACTTACCATCCTGAGCGGGGTCCCTCGTCAAGGATCTTTGGAGAGAAGCTCCGACTGCCGGCCCTGCGATCTGCGGTGCTTCGACCGCCGGCCTGCGGCCTACACCAACCTGAAGCCGCGGTCTCTGGTGGGGAGGCACCGATTCAGGACTTAGCTGGACTTACCTTGTCTGTACATCTGGGTGTCCGCAGCGGCGACTGCGGAGGGTTGAGGTCCCGACCACGGGGGATAATGGAGGAGGACTGGCCAAACTTTGTGCCTTCCACCACAGTGATGAATGCTGTGGTGGATGTTTATGTTACATTTTTATTGTGTATTGTGTGTTCTTTTTTATTGTGGCTGGTGGCAAATTCATTTCACTTGCATCTCGTTATGGTCCGACACGTTGAAAAATTAGCGGCGACTAGAATGAAGCCGCCATGGAGAGTAGCGAGAATTCTCTTGCTCTAGGTGGGTCGCCAGGAGGTCGAAGGTTCTTGTAGGTTCTCGTAGGTTGGAGCCGGTGCTGACGGTGAATCTCATTGGGGAAAAAAAACGTAAGCAGAATCAATACACAGGACTAGATGTTAAGCGGTTTCCCCTTGTGCAGTAGGTGGGGAGCATTTCACGAATTCATTAATTGCTAGAGTGGTCGACGTCAGAGGGGGGGGGGGCGGGGGGGGGGGGGGGGTGAGTATACGAATATCTTGGCCGGGTAACCTTCAGGACAGTTGGGCAGGACACATTCAGTTTGTACCCTTGCATCACTGGGTGTTTCGGCTTTTTATCACTATACACTCCACAAGGGCGGGCTGAGGATGATCAGCCCTCAGAGCGTGTCGTGTCAAACTTGCCTCGATTCACCTTGACGTTTTTGGGGCCCAGCATGGGTCTTTCCGCTTGAGCCAAATCCAACAAGCCGCGTCCTTATGGTCTTCCGCAGAGCCTGACCGTGGTAGCTTTCAGCAGTCTGATGGTAGATGAAGCAAACAAATCTCAGGGGGGGGGCATCCCACTTCACTGGATAAACGTTGTGTTTCCAGCCCGCTGCGTTTGCCTCCAGCCACGACTGCGTTTGCAATAGCCAAGCTTGTGGTAGACGCAGCTAGCAGTAGTTTTCAGAACCAAGGTATAACAACCGGTAATGTATTAAATGTCTGCCGAGCTTCACAGCCGTGTTCTCTGGCGTCTTAAAAGTTGTCTCCACTCCCCTCCTGCCCCCTTTCTCCCCCTTTTCCTCCCCCTTATTTTCTTTCTCCCTTTTTCTTCTCCCCCCTCTTTTAAAGGACTTACGTGACTCGCCTTCCCGTACACTGTGCTTTTCAGCACGTCTTAATTTACAGCGCACAACCTTCCTGTTCATCGCGGTGTGTGTCTGTATCACCTTGGCTTTGCACCGTTAATTTTTTAGACAGCGCTCCCCCTGCTTGCCCTGTTCCCCGCCTGCATAAATGGCTGGTGAAGGAAGCGATGTGTGTGTGTGCGTGTGTGTGTGTTCCACTCTGACAGTCGCCGTTCCAGTTGCCGGTTTTTCAGGCGACTGCCGGCAACTTGACTATCGCCTGAGTGGGACAGGCCCATAAGGGAAGCATTTTTCACTGAATACTGAACATATGGACCACATCCCTCGCGAGCGCAATTAATACGGTGCCAGTTGTCTCTTTATACAGAGATTGATCTGCCTTGTTAGGAATGAGATTGAAGATTAAATGCAGCAATACAAAGGGTAGTTAGTTAGTTTATTTATCGTCACATGCACAGAGACACAATGACAAGCTTGTTTGGCATGCTTTAACTGCGCCTCAGAGTGGACCCAGCGTCGACCAGCGATCCACGAACACCCCTACCACCACCCTACCAACTCCCCACCCCCCACCCCCCCCCACACCCCACTTCCCCTGCATGATAATTCCCAACACCCACTATAATTCCACACCCCCCCCCCAAACCCCCACTTACCACCCCAAGCAACCTCTAAAAAAAAAACCTGTAAGTCTTTGGAGTGTGGGGAGGAAACCCACGCCCCCGGTACCCCCCCCCGGTGAGAAAATACAAACTCCGTACAGACAGCACCCGTGGTCCAGGATTCGAACCTGGGTCTCTGGCGCTGTGACACGGGGTTCAATCCTGACCACGGGTACTGTCTGTGTGGAGTTTGTACGTTCTCCCTGTGACCTGCGTGGATTTTTCTCCGGGTGCTCCGGTTTCCTCCCACACGTGAAAGACGTACAGGTTTGTAGGCTAAATGTGTAGGAAGGAACTGCAGATACTGGTTTAAACCGAAGAAAGACACAAAATTCTGATTTAAACCACAGAGAGACACAAAATGTCTGAAGAAGGGTCTCATTCCTTCCCCCACAGATGCTGCCTGTCCTGCTGAGTTACTCCAGCAATGTGTCTTAGGTTTTTCGGCTAATAGGTTTCAATAAAACTGCAAAATTCTTCCTAGTGTGTGTAGGATAGTGCTAGTGTGTAGGGATCGCTGGTCGGCGGGGACTCGGTGGGCCAAAGGGCCTGTTACCGCACTGCATCTCCACACTAAACTTAAAAACTCAATTTCACCGAGATTAGTTAAGCACACGGCTAACCTACATTCTCAAATTAGGCCTCGAGGGCTGCAAGTGGAGAATGACGAGGTATTAGACCCCGCTGGACTTTGTCCCAGAGATGATGTGGCTTGGGGCAACGGGACCACTGCAGGCCTGCATGATCCGTCGATGTTTGTCGGTTACATTTCTAGCTACGCATTCAGTTGCCATTTGCACTTCTCCCTGCGGTATAAACCAGCTCCACTTGTTACATCCGTCCCACCCCCAGGATACATGCTATCTTGCCTGACCGCCCACATTCCTGACTCGACATTTGTGTAATCCACCCTGAGAGCCCTGATATTTAAGAGAGAGAAGAATTGAAACAGTAGTACCGTCAGGGAAGGAACCCGTTTCTTTGCGGCTTTGTAACTTTGTCTGCGCCATAGGTGGCCGTTATTTGCAAACAAAGAATTTTAACTGTACCTTGTCACATGTGAGAATAAAGTATCCCATGCTATTCCTCCCACATCCCAAAGACGTGTGGCTTTGCAGTTTGATCTTCCTTAGAAGGCTTAGGAAGTTCAGCATGTCCCCAACAACTCTCACCAACTTCTACAGATGCGCCGTAGAACGCATTTTATCGCGATGCATCACAGCACGGTTTGGGAACAGCTCCGTCCAAGACCGTAAGAAATCGCAGCGAATCGTGGACGCAGCCCAGACCATCACACAAACCAACCTCCCTTCCATTGACTCCATCTACACCTCACGCTGCCATTGGCAAGGCAGCAATCTATCAGGACCCCCCTGGCGGACCCCCCGGTGGGACAGTCGCACCTGGCCCACTTCCCTCTTCTCCCTCTCCCATCAGGCAAAAGGTTACAGAAGCGTGAAAACACACACCTCCAGATTCAGGGACAGTTTCTTCCCAGCTGTTATCAGGCAACTGAATCATCCTACCTCAACTAGAGAGCAGTGCTGAAACTCTATCTACCTCATTGGTGGGACCCTCGGACGATCCCTTATCGGGAACATTGCTGGCTTACCTTGCACTAATAAACGTTATTCCCTTATCATGTATCTGTACATGTAATGGGATCAATTGTTAATCATGTATTGTCTTTCTGCTGACTGGATAGCACGCAACAAAAGCTTTTCACTGCACCCCGGTACACGTGACAATAAACTAAACTGAAATCCTGGTCCCGACCAGAAACGTCACCTATCCATGTTTTCCCAGAGATGTTGAAACAAACAAACTGGAGATTCTGGTTTATACCAAAGATAGACACAATGTGCTGGAGTAACTCAGCGGGTCAGGTAGCACCTCTGGTGAAAACATTTCAGCGATCCTTCAAGATCAGAAGCAGGATCTCGCCCTGAAATGTCGCCCATCCATGTTCTCCAGAGATGCTGCCTGACCCGCTGAGTTACTCCAGCACTTTGTGTCTCTTTTTGTTAAGTGGTTCTGTGTTTCTATTTTCTAAAACAGTGTGGTCGGTGGTTTCAAGAGTCAAGAATTAAGAGTGTTTCATCGTCATCTGTACTGAATTGGAACAATGAAGGTCTTACTTTTTCCCCATGGTGGAGACGTCCAACACTAGAGGGCATTACTATAAAGGACACTAAGTACCAAAGTGCCTATAGGAAGGAACTGCAGATGCTGGGTTAAACCAAAGATGGACACAAAAAGCTGGAGTAACTCAGCTGGATAGCGAGCATTTCTGGAGAGAAGGAATGGGTGACGTTTCGGGTCGAGGACCCTTCTTCAGACCGATGTCAAGAAGATGCATAGATAAGGAAGTGTAAGGTGTGAAAACCCTGACTCTCAGTCTGAAGAAGGGTGACGAGCCGAAACGTCACCTATTCCTTAAAGTACTGAAAAGTAGACAAAAATGCTGGAGGAACTCAGCGTGTACCGGGCTTCTATGAGTGAAGGTAAATAGTGACGTTTTTTCGGGTCGAGATCTTGTCTTAAGATCGGTGGGGGGGGGGGGGGGGGACAACAATACAAAAACAAATAAAATATAAAAAACAATCTATTAAATGCAACTAAAATAAAATAACATTAAAACCCATAGCTCAAAAAATATTACAACAAACACACATAACAAAGGTAAAAAACATAAAAACAACAAACCCCAAACACAACCAAATAACCCAAAAACAATAAAAGGAAGAGGACGGATACAGTAGGTTGCGGCGGTGAGCTGGGAAGGGGGGAGGGGAAGGAGGAGTGGTGATAAGCAAGGACTATTAAAGCAGGATACCCAAGGAGTCAGGGAGCATTCTCGGAGAAACATGGTTTAGGTGATGTATAGGTTGTGTCCCTTCCTCATGAGCTGTAAGGTCTCAACTCATGAAATGTCATGATTTCCATGTTCTACGGGAGATGATTCCTTGACCCGCTGAGTTACTCTAGCACTTCTTGTGTCTATCTTAGTGTAATCCAGCTCTGCAGTTACTTACCTCTCTATATCTTTTCCATCTTCTTTTTAATAATCTCGTGTGATAAGGAGGCAGAGGTTCTTTCGGCTACATGCTACCCTGATCATCAAACAACAAGCTCGGCGAGTGTAGGGATGGTTTCTGATTTATTGCATTGTGGATTTAAACCTGTTCACTGTTGTGGAGAATATAATCTCTCACCGGTTCATAGCGTGACATTTCCATCTTTGGCTATTGATCTGCATAATTTCTCGAGTCAGGACCGTTTATCTTCCTTTCCAATGTTTATCCTTTCCGTCGGTCATCTCATATAGGTACTTATTTTGCTGGGTAGGAAGTTCGGAAGACCTTTAACTTTCTGTGCTGAAAGTACTGCTGTAAATATGTTTGACAACAACTGCAATTCGGCCTGTGAATAGTTTTGAAGTTGGAAAAGTCTTTGGTATTTGCCATATTTTTTTTTGGCCCGAAACGTTGCCTTATTTCCGTTGCTCCAGAGATTAGTCTGCACCCGTGAGTTTCTCCAGCACTTTGGTATCCCTTGGAGTAAGTAGATCTTTTTATTAGATGTAGAGTCATAGAGTGCTTAAGGGAATTTACAATTCATTCATTATCATTTCAATACAATAATAATTTATTTGCCATGGTTTTTGGCAACGTACGAGGAAATTCATTTGCCACAGCTGTCATACTAAATTCAAGCATCGGAACAAACTAAAATACATTTAACTTAAACATTAGACAATAGGTGGCAGGAGGAGGCCATTCGGCCATTCGAGACAGCGCTGCCATTCACGTTGAGCTGGCTGAATTCATCACACAATCTGCATCCGTCCTGCCTTCTCCGTTTCCCTGGACTTTGTTATCTTTAAGAGCTCAGAGCTCTTATTTAACTCACGACACAGTGGGAAGGTATTCACCACATGTACTCCTCACTTTCCTCTCTGTGATGGACTGGCGAATAAAGTTTCAATATCTTCCCTTCCTTTGTTCTACAGCAGGTTGGGGGGCCTACAATGCCTTCTGTTGAGGAATGCATCTTGGTTCCGTAGCCGGGCGGTCGGGCCCTCCAGTCGGTGGAACATCATGCTCATGCATAGAGGGGGGGTGATCTCAGCTCCCACTGCGCGTCGATCGGCAACACGGGTCGGCGGCACGGGCGTACCTCTGCGTCGTTTGTGCTCCCGACATCTACGGTACTCTACCCGAGACTGTGTGATCTTGTTGGTAAAGGTCACTGGCAGGTCGGGCAATCCCAGGCGAGGGATTGGCTGCGATGGTAAGTCACGGCCCCTGCGTGGGATCTCAAAGTCAGTCCAGTGCGAGGCCTCCAGCTCCATCATGTTGGCCGCCTTAGCGACTGGAGTTACGAAACCGGAAAACTAATAGCTTCTCGGCAGTTGTTTAGAGATTGAAAGTATAGATCCCCGACCCCTCCCTCACCCCCACATATACCAAACCAGAGAACATTTAAACAAACTTTAATACACACTAATAAATACAACTACAAAAACAGCGAGGCTGCCATTTGTGCAGTGCCCGGTGTGGTCTGTGTCGGTATACAGGGACCTTAAGCCACTCAATTTATGCCCTCTTTCCTATGCCTCGTACATGATGAAGTTAGGTCATAATCTCCTCTGACTGCTTGTGATCTCATATCCCTATTCCCTGCATTACCTTGGCGTATCCAATAGCCTCTTAAATCACTATGGTTTTGCTCCTCATCTCCCGTGGCAGCGTTTCCACGTACCCACCACACTCTGTTAAAAGATTTGACAACACACTATCTATATAATTAAATTTCTCATATTGACCATTACTGTATCGCTTTTTAACCCCTTTATGTGCTTGCAATTAATATGATTGTTAGCCTGTGCTGCAAGAATGATGTTTGTGAACCCTTAATGATGCTTGCAATAATGAGTTGTTAGCCCTGTATGAAATGATATGGTTGTTTAGCTGCCTGTGCTCGTAATTGTATTGGAAATGGTAATGAAATTAAATAATTTGTTGGACTGCCCTGTGTTTTGCTTTTGCTTTTGCTTGTCTTTGCTTTGCTTGACCCCCACACTGAAAGGAAAGCAAATGGATTGTACTTTTGGATGGACATGCCTGCCTGAGCTTTGACATTTTGCTTTGCCTTTGCTCTGCTTGAGCTCATCTGAAATGATAGCAATGGTAGTATGTTGGCTGCGCCCGCATGCCCTGTGCTTGACTTGAACTTGAATGGATTGAATTGACTTGATATGGATTGTAATGGGTTGTTGGCCTGCACTACAGTGCTTGACTTGCTTGACCCATCACCCCCCCCCCCCCCCCCCCACCACACAATGGACACCAATATTAGAATTGGTGGAGAGGTGGAATATTGCATTGGGGGACCAGCCCTCCTGTGTGAACCCAACGGGTCCCACTTAGTCTAGTCTCCTTTAAACTTTGCCCATCTCACCCTAAAGATATGTCCTCTAGACCCTGACGTCTTCGCCCTGAGAAAAAGGTTCTAACTGTCTATCCTATCTGGGTTTATGTTTAGGTTTAGAGATACAGTGTGGAAACAGACCGTTCGGCCCATCGAGTCTGTGCTGATCAGCAATTCCCATACACTAGCACTATCCTACACACACCAAGGGGGGCAATTGACAGAAGCTAATTAACCTACAAACCTGTACGCCTTTGGAGTGCGGGAGGAAACCAAAGATCTCGGCGAAAACCCACGCAGGTCACGGTGAGAACGTACAAACTCCATATAGACAGCGCCAGTAATCAGGATCGAACCCGGGTCTCTGGTGCTGCGTGACAGCAACCCGACCGCTGGGCCGCTATGCGGCACGGATTGATGTTGTGGCGGTATTGCTCAAGTGAGCCTGCGATCCTGAGAGCTAAACCGTCTGGAGCTGGGGTTTACAGAGTTAAGGGCCTGTCGCACTTGGCTTTTTTTTTGTGGCGACTGCAGGCATCATTGACTGACGTATCAGGTCCACGAAAAATTCGCGGCGTGACGCGTTGTGATGACGTTTGACGCGGCGGTGGCGCGGGTGATGACGTATTGACGCGTGGGTGTTTTTTCAAGTGTCGCAACATTTTGTTTGTCCCCGCTGGATTTTGAAATGTTCAAAATCTTTTGGCGACACTGATATGACGCCGGCAGTCGCCGAAAAAATCGGCAAGTGGGACAGGCCCTTAGGGAGAAATGGGTGAACTAATGGCAGATAGATCTGAGCAAGTGTGCACTTTGGGAGGTTGAATGTAAGGGGAAAATATACAATTAATGGCATGACCTTTGATGTTCTTATGGACCAGGTCCATAACTCCCCGTAAGTGGCACCACTTGTAGATAAAGTGGTAAAGAAGGCATACGGTATATAGACACAAAATGCTGGAGGAACTCAGCGGGATTGGCAGCATCTCTGGAGAGAAGGAATGGACTCCTTCCCTCCAGAGATGCTGCCTGTCCCGCTGAGTTACTCCAGCATTTTGTGTCTTTTTTTTTGTTTTAAACAGGCATCTGCAGTTTTTTTTCCTTTTTCTTTTTCTCTTTTTTCTCCTTTCTCCTTTAACAAGGACATATGGTATGTTTGTGTTCATCAAGGCATTGAGTATGAGGAAGTCATGTTGCAGCTTTATAGGACTTTGGTTCGGCTGCATTTGGAGCATTGCGTGCGGTTCTGGTCGCCCCATTACAGGAATGATGTGGGGGCTTTGGAGAGGGTGCGGAGGAGGTTCACCAGAATGCTGCCTGGATTAGCAGGGTATTCGATACAGGGAGAGGTTGGGCAGTTGGATTGTTTTTTCTGGAACGCCTGAGGTTGTGGGGAGACCTGAGAGAAGTATATAAAACTATGAGAAACATCGATGCGGTGGACAGCCAGAACCTTTTTTCCATAGTATTGAAATATCAACAACTGGAGGGCATACCTTTAGTGTGAGAGGGGCAAAAGTTCTAGGAGATATGCGGCGCTGGTTTTTTTACACAAAGGGCGGTGGGTGCCTGGGACGCTCTGTGGAGGATGGTGGTGGAGGTAGATACAATAGTGGTGTTTTAGAGACTTTTTGATAGTCTCATGGATATGCAGGGAATGGAGGGATGTGGATCACGTGCAGGCAGATAAGAGTTGGTCTTGGCATCATCTTCAGCATGGACATTGTGGGCCAATAGACAATAGATAATAGACAATAGGTGCAGGAGTAGGCCAATCGGCCCTTCAAGCCAGCACCGCCATTCAATGTGATCACGGCTGATCATCCCCAATCAGTACCCCGTTCCTACCTTCTCCCCATATCCCCTGACTCCGCTATTTTTAAGAGCCCTATCTAGCTCTCTCTTGAAAGTATCCAGAGAACCGGCCTCCACCGCCCTCTGAGGCAGAGAAATCCACAGACTCACAACTCTCTGTGAGAAAAAGTGTTTACTCATCTCCGTTCTAAATGGCTTACCCCTTATTCCTAAACTGTGGCCCCTGGTTCTGGACCCCCACCAACATTGGGAACATGTCCTAACCCTTAATAATCTTAAATGTTTCAATGAGATCCCCTCTCATCCTTCTAAACTCCCTAGTGTACAAGCCGCTCCATTCTCTCAGCATATGACAGTCCCGCCATCCCGGGAATTAACCTTGTAAACCTACGCTGCACTCCCGAAGGGCCTGTTCCTGTGCTGTACTGATCCATGTTCCATGTTCCACGTTCTACGCTCCGAAGCACTTGTCTGCCAGTTTGCATCTGGCTGAGCGTATTTGGTCAATTCTCTTAATCCTGAATAAACATCTAAAGAGTACCACAGGCACTGGTAATGGTGCTTCACAATGATCCTGTCTTAAGCTCGACATATGCTTGTGAAATGCAATGAGATGATTTATTTATCAGCACTGTCTGTTCAACCTTAGAAGCGAAAGTTAATGAGGATAGGTAGTTGGCGTATGCGCTTCGAACCTCAACGCCGGCTGATCCCAACGTACTTCTCTCACATTCTAGGGTGTGCCAGTAAACATCCCACTCTGGCGAAGCAGTAGAGTTGTTGCCTTACAGTGCCGGGTTCCATCCCGATTATGGGCGCTGTCTGTACGGAGTTTGTACGTTCTCACCGTGACCTGCGTGGGTTTTATCCAACAGTCCAAAGACGTACAGGTTTGTAGGGTAATTGGCTTGGCATAAATGTAAATGTTCCCTAGTGGGTGTAGGATGGTGTTAATGTGCGGGGATCGTTGGTCGGTGCTGACTCGGTGGGCCGAAGGGCCTGTTTCCGTGGTGTAGCTCTAAACTAAACTAAACTAAACTAAATTAGTTCATTTCAGATCAGTTTAGTTTATTGTCACGTGTACCGAGGTGCAGTGAAAAGTTTTTGTTGCGTGCTAACCAGTCAGCGGAAAGACAAGACATTATTACAATCGAGCCATTTACAGTGTACACATACATGATAAGGGAATGACGCTTAGTGCAAGGTGAAGCATGGAGACTTCATGCTGACAGGCTGATATAAAATCTTGTAGACTTTAGGAGAGCTCCCCCTCCCCTCACCCCACTCACCATCAACAACACCACAGTCACATCTGTGGAGTCTTTTAAGTTCCTGGGAACCATCATCTCCAGGGACCTTAAATGGGGGGCCACCATCGACTCCACAGTCAAAAAGGCCCAACAGAGGATGTACTTCCTGCGGCAGCTGAGGAAACACAATCTGCCACAGGCAATGATGGTCCAATTCTACACGGCCATCGTAGAGCCTGTCCTCACCTTCTCCATCATGGTCTGGTTTGGCTCAGCCACCAAGCACGACACCCGGAGGCTGCAGTGAATCGTCCGATCAGCTGAGAAGGTTGTTAGCTGCAACCTTCTCCCCATCGATGAATTGTACACTGCAAGGGCCAGGAAGCGAGCGGGCAAGATCATCTCTGACCCCTCTCACCCTGGCCACAAACTCTTTGAATCACTTCCCTCTGGAAGGCGACTCCGGACTGTCAAAGCTGCCACAGCCAGACATAAAAATAGGTTCTTCCCATGAGCAGTAGCTCTACTCAATAACCAAAAGTCTGTAGCCTCCTTTTGCTCTGGTATTTTATTTCATTCTTCACATGTTTAAATTATAATGTTTTATTCTTAATTGTTCACTGTATATCGTGTTGCTACTTGCGAGCAAAGCACCAAGGCAATTTCTTTATTTTTAAATTTTTTAAAAATGTTTATTTATTAGAAGATTATCTCTCTCTCTCTACAAATCTCTCACTCTAATAGAACCAACGGCATATAACGTTATACAGTACAGCTTCAATTTTAACTTTTTAGCTTTGAGTTAGACGAAAAGAAAGGAGAAAAAGCAAGAAAGAGAAAAAGTGAAATGTGCAAAGATAGAACCCCTGGACTACCGAAGTAGTGTCGCCAAAGTGTGAATAAAAGAAAGAAAGAAGAGAGGAATAGAAAAAATAAATAAATGGACAAAAAGAAAAAAGTGGTGATATACCTGCCTCTCATCCCTCCCCACCCACCTCACCCAACCTATAATTAGATTTAAATCCAAAGTTGTGTTGCACCATACTATCCTTGTAAGAAATCAATGAAGGGTGTCCATGTCTTGGAAAAATGATCTGGTTTTTCTGCCAAGACAAGTCTAATATTTTCAAGATGTAGTGTCTCAGACATGTTTATAATCCACATCTTAAGAGTAGGGACTGATGCATGTTTCCAAAATGTAAGTATTAGTTTTTTCGCCGTTATCAGGCCATAATTAAGGAAACGTCTTTGAAATAGTGATAGCTAGAACATACCTAGAGTGATCAGTTCCGTGACGGTATCCAATTTTATTTTTAGTGTTTTTGAAAACATTTCAAAAATTCCTCTCCAGAAATTATGTAACTTTATACAAGAGGCAAAGGAATGGGTTAAAGTTGCTTCCTGCAGAAGACATTTATCGCAAATAGGGGATACGTCTGGAAAGATCTTATTCAGACTTCGAATAATAGTCTGTGTAGTATTTTAGATTGAATTAACGAATGCCTAACGTTAAGTGAACAGTTGTGTATTTATGGAAGGTTTTCCTCCCATCTGTCTTATAAAATCTTTAGGCCAAGCTCATCTTCCCAAGCTCTTCTAATTACTTCTGACGATGGGGTTTCTATATTTAAAAGGGTGTTATACAGATAAGATATTAACTTGTTTGAATCCAAGTTTCTATTCATACATTTTTGTCTAGTGTAGTACATATATATGTGTAGTACATTCATACATTCGTCTAGTACCATATATTAATAGTCTTGGGTATATGATTTCAGATAGTCTCGTATTTGAAGATATCTAAAATATTGACTGCCTTTCAGATGATATTTTGACTGTAATTCTTGAACTGAGAGAAGAGTTCCCATCTCAAAGATCTCCGAGTTTTTTAATTCCTAATCTTTCCCAATGTGTGAACATTTTGTCTAAAATAGATGGCTTGAACGAAGGGTTGTTGGCAATTGGTGAGAGAAGAGATAAATTTCTCAGTTTAAGGGTTGACTTCACTTGTTTCCAGATTCGTAGGGTAATCGGATTTTTCTCATATAGTGTTTTCTTCAAATTTATTGGAGACAGAAGAATCGCGCCTATATTAAAAGGCGAGCAATCCTCTCTCTCCATTGTTAACCATTCTACCTGTTGGCATGTGTTGTCCATCCAATAGATTACATTTTTAATATTCGTAGCCCAATAATAGTATAAAAAACTGGGGAGAGCCAGTCCATCAATTTCTTTGGGTTTGCATAGATGTTGTTTATGGATTCTATGTGTTTTATAGTCCCAAATAAAGTTTGTGATCAGTGAGTCAAGTTTTTTTTTTAATTTTTAGGAAGATAACTCGGTATTGATTGAAATAAGTACAAGATTTGTGGAAGGAAGATCATCTCTATGACGTTTATTCTGCCTATGAGAGACATCGGAAGCGTTTTTCCAAAATTGAGTAAGGGCATTTAGTTTGGTAATTAATGGTGGAATGTTTGCTTGAAATAGAGAAGTGTATTTTCTAGTTACGTGAACTCCAAGATATTTATTTTTTTCCGAAAATGCTAAAAGGGAATTTTAAGAGATGGCTCTTGAGGTTTTATTGACATAATTTCACTTTTGTTCCAATTTATTCTATATCCTGAAAAGGAACAAAATTCCTCTATAAGCTTTAGTATGTTTGGAATGCTAACTTGAGAGTTGGTGATATAAAGTAATACATCATCTGCATATAATGATATTTTATTATTGGAATATTTAGTGTTATAGCCGTGAATATTCAGATGTACTCTTATGATTTTCGCTAAATGTTCAATCGCGAGGGCAAATAACAGGGGTGATAAGGCACAACCCTGTCTATTGCCCCTGGATAGTTGAAATTTAGGTGAGAGCACCTGATTAGTCAGTATTCTGGCAGTCGGCTTGTCATATAGCAATTTTATCCATGAAATAAAATAATATTGAGTATAGAAGTTGGGAGGTCATGTTGCGGTTGTATAAGACGTTGATGTGACCATATTTAGAATATTGTGTTCAGTTCTGGGCACCATGTTATAGGAAAGATATTGTCAAGCTTGAAAGGGTTCAGATAAGTTTCACGAGGATGTTGCCAGGACTAGAGGGTGTGAGCTATAGGGAGAAGTTGAGTAGTCTGGTTCTCTATTCCTTGGAGCGCAGGAGGATGAGGGGGGATCTTACAGAGGTATAGAAAATCATGAGAGGAATAGATCGGGTAGATGCATAGAGTCTCTTGCCCAAAGTAAGAGGAATCGAGGACCAGAGGACATAGGTTCAAGTAGAAGGGGAAAAGATTAAATAGGAATCCGAGGGGTGACCTTTTCACACAAGGGGTGGTGGGTGTATGGAACAAGCTGCCAGAGGAGGTAGTTGAGGCTGGGATTATCCCAACGTTTAAGAAACAGTTAGGTACATGGATAGGCCAGGTTTGGAGGGATATGGACCAAGCGCAGGCAGGTGGGACTAGTGTAGCTGGGACATTGTTGGCCGGTGTGGGCAAGTTGTGCCGAAGGGCCTATTTCCACACTGTATCACTCCATGACTCTGAAATGCTGGAGTAACTCAGATGGACGGGCAGCATCTCCGGAGAGAAGGAACCGGCGACATTTCGGGTCGAGACCGTTCTTCAGGTCAATGTGGAAATGGGAAAGGGAGTTAAGATGGTCGGCAGGCCTTGGCGGATCGAGCGCAAGTGTTCAGCAAAACGGTCGCCGAGTTCACGCTTGATATAAAAGATTCCTCGGTGGAACTGATGTTCTTTCTAATTTGCCAACAAAATTGGACCTAACTAGGCCATTTAACTCAAGTTCAAGTTCAGGTTCACATGCACCAATTAAGGGGCAGTGATATCTGAGTTACCATACAGCCATACAAGTTAAACGAACACAATACACAATAAAGTTTTACCTAATTCCCAAAGCCTCATATCCCCATGAGTCACAGGTAGTTACCAAATTATATTAAACATTTGATAGTTGGTTCTGAGGAATTAGGATAAATACTGTCCCCTGCGCCTCTTTTAAGCTTTGCCCCTCTCACCTTAAAACTATGCTCTCTAGTATTTGATATTTCCATCCTGGGAAAAAGGTTCTGCCTCTCTATGCCTCCCATATTTTTATATGCCTATCAGGTTTCCCCTCAACCTCTGGTGTTCCAGAGAAAACAATCCAAGACTGTCCAACCTTTCCCTGTAGCTAATGCCTGCTAATCAAGGCAACATTCCAGTAAACCTCTTCTGGACCGTCTTCCCAATGTTAGAATCTCCCGGGGATGAATGGGTTAACTTATGATGAGCGTTTGTCGGCACTGGGCCTGTACTCGCTGGAGTTTAGAAGGATGAGGGGGGGACCTCATTGAAACGTACCGAATCGTGAAAGGTCTGGATATACTGGATGTGGAGAGGATGTTTCCACTAGTGGGAGAGACTAGGAAGTGTCTCGACCCGAAACGTCACCTATCTCCTTCGCTCCTTAGATGCTGCTGCACCCGCTGAGTTTCTCCAGCCTTTTGTGTACCCTAGGACTAGAGGGCACAGCTTTAGAATAAATTGATGTACCTTTCGAATGAAGATGAGGAGAAATGTGTTTAGTCAGAGGGAGGTGGATCTGGAATTCAATGCCACAGACACCTGTGGAGTCCAAGTCAATGGGTACTTTTAAGGTGGAGATTGCCAGATTCTTGATTAGTACGGGGTGTCAGGGGTAATGGGGAGAAGGCAGGAGAATAGAAACATCGAAACATAGAAAATAGGCGCAGGAGGAGGCCATTCGGCCCTTCGAACCAGCACTGCCATTCATTGTGAATCAATAACCCGTGACTGCCTTCTCACCATATTCCTTGATTCCACTAGCCCCTAGAGCTCTATCTAACTCTCTCTTAAATCCATCCAGTGATTTGGCCTCCACTGCCCTCTGTGGCAGGGAATTCCACAAATAGGGGTGAGAAGGAAAGATAGATCAGCCATGATTGAATGGCGGAGCCGACTCGATGGATCAAATGGCCTAATCCTGCTCCTATGACATCTGAGCTGGTGAAATGAATGTGGCCAGAGTGGTGAGCTCTTTGATGACACAGGCTGCCTTTTTGAGGCAGTTCCTCCTATAGACTCGCCTTGTCTTTGGCTACTGCTTGTCTGAAAGCGACAAGCATTTCGGCAATCACATGCAGACTGGTCGTACCTGCAGTACATCTCATTGTATTCAATTAAAGAGCATTGATTGCTGGATATTGCCCTAATGCATGCTCACAGTCTGTTGTATTCGCACAGTCAATCATTGCATCGATTCATAACAAACAAAGTTCCCTGAGGGGAAATCTACCTGTCGTCAGACTTCCAAATGTTTTCAGCAGGTATTGGTTATCGGAACATTATATTTGTTGCTGTCTTGGTACTGCACCAAGACCAACGGGCATTCTCTTGAGTGTGTCTTCTTGTTGAGGCGGGGGCTGTAGGGGTTCGGGCAGGTTGGCTGGGGAGTGACTGGGGAACTGGGCAGTGCGTCCAGTTGCTCGTCAGAACCGGGAGGAGGCAGGCGAGGAGCGAGGCCGACGGGAGAAGAGAGGGAACCAGTGCCCTCGAGATCGGCTGTGGTGGGGGGGGGGGGGGTCTCCCCCTAAGGTGGGCGGGCGAGGTGAGGGATGTTGAGTCCAAGGAAGGTGATGGCTGGAGGCTGGGGTTCCGCTCACAAGACCTAGAACTTTGTGGCAGTGACGGTGGCGCAGCGGTAGAGTTGCTGCCTTGCAGCGTCGGAGACCCGGGTTCGATCCCGACTACGGGCGCTGTCTGTACGGAGTTTGTACGTTCTCCACCGTGACCTGCGTGGGTTTACTCCGAGATCTTCGGTTTCCTCCCACACTCCAAAGACGTACAGGTTTGGAGGTTAATTGACTTGGTGTAAGCGTAAATTGTCCCTAGTGTGTGTTGGATAGTGTTAAGGCCCTGTCCCACTTGGGCAACATTTGGGCGACTCTGGAGCGTCAGTTACTGACGCCAGTAAAACCGTCACGTTGCACGACATACACGCTGACGTATGCTGTCATGCAGGTGACGCCCGGTTATGGTTGAGGCTGCAAAATATTCTTCCTTCAATGCATGGATTTTAAACATTAATATATTAAATTTAATACAATAAAATCAATTGTGCAAATGAAAAGATGTCTGAGTCGCTCAATTTTATTTATAGATGTATTGGTCCGCTTCCAGATCCGATCAGCGTCTCTGTGACTTTTCACAGGGATGGATTCAGTGAGTGTAGACTAAACTCCCCTCCCGCCCCCATTCCTCCTTCTCCACTCCCCCCTCCTTCCCCCCTCCCCTCTCCCCCTTCTTCTTCCCTTCTCCCCGCTCCACGTTTCTACCCCTTATCCACTAACCCCCTCGCCTCACACCCACTTCTCCCCCTCTCCCTCCCTTCTCCACCCCCCCCCCCCCCCCCCCCCCCCCCCCCCACTTTCCCTGCCCCCCCCCACCCCCATTTGTGGACCCAGCCTGCCACCAGCGATCCACCACACACTATCCCACACAGGCTAGGGACAAATTATTACAACCCTATGCGCCTTTGGAGTGCGGGAGGAAACCCAAACCCTAACCCTAACCCGAACCCTAGCCCTAACTCTAACCCTAACCTTAACTCTAGGTTGATAGGCACTCTGCTTGAAATGCTATGAAATTGAATTTGGTGGCCTGCACTTTGCTTGAAGCTATGAAATTGAATTTGGTGGCCTGCACTCTGCTTGAAATTCTATGAAATTGAATTTGATGGCCTGCACTCTGCTTGAAATTCTATGAAATTGAATTTGATGGCCTGCACTCTGCTTGAAATGCTATGAAATTGAATTTTGTGCCTGCAGTCTGCTTGAAATGGAATCTCAAGGAATAGCTGTGATTGAACTGCCAGCCCACCAGCCCTGAGTAACTGATCTGCCAGCCCACCAGCCCTGAGTAACTGATCTGCCTGCCCACCAGCCCTGAGTGACTGAGCTGCCAGCCCACCAGGCCTGAGTGACTGAGCTGCCAGCCCACCAGGCCTGAGTGACTGAGCTGGCAGCCCACCAGCCGTGAGTGACTGAGCTGCCAGCCCACCAGCCCTGAGTGACTGAGCTGCCAGCCCACCAGCCATGAATGACTGATCTGTCAGCTCACCAGGCCTGAGTGACTGAGCTGCCAGCCCACCAGGCTTGAGTGACTGAGCTGCCAGCCCACCAGGCCTGAGTAATTGAGCTGCCAGCCCAAGAATCCATTCGGCCCACAATGTCCAGACTAGCCCCCTGGAAACCAGCCCCTTTGGCCCACAACACCCATATTAGCACTCCAGAAAGTCCCCCACCCCCCCCCCAATGGCCACCAATATTGGAATTGATGCAGAGGTGGAATATTGAGTTGGTGGCTCAGACATCTTTTCATTTGCACAATTGATTATATTGTATTAATTTTAATATATTAATGTTTAAAATCCATGCATGGAAGGACGAATATTTTACAGCCCATCTGTGGTCCGTAACCTCAACCTTAACCCTAACCCTAACCGGACATCACCCACAGGACAGCGTACGTCAGTGTGTGCCAGGGTGCACGACATGATGAGAATCCCAAATGTCGCCCCTGGATTTTGAACATTCCAAAATCCTGGGGCGACAAGGAAGCATCGCGCATTTCCGCGCATCACTGCATGCGTCACCACGCGTCACCACGCGTCACGCCCGCGTCACGACACAACAAGCACTTTTTAGGCTGTCACCTAAATGTCACCCAAATTACGCCCAAGTGGGACAGGCCCTTTAGTGTGTGGAGATCGCTGGTCGGTACGGACTCAGTGGGGCGAAGGGCCTGTTTCCACTCTGTATCTCTAAACTAAACGCAGACTGGACTTCTAAAACATGGTGCCTCTTGCATGCGGGAACTATTGACTATGTGTGAACACTGGCTAATCGGGGATGTGCTTTGGTATGGGAATACTCTAGGCTGAAAGTCTACAAAGCTGCGGTACTCTCCAGCTTCCTGTGTGAATGTGAAACATGGACCTTGTACAGGAAACACATCGGCCTGCTTGAGATGTTCCACATGCACACTCTGCGGTCCATCGAGGGCATTCTCTGGCAAGACAGGGAGACCAACGTGGAAGAGACTGGTCTGGCTTCACCAGCACCGAAACAATGATGACATAGGCCCAGCTTCCATGGACAAGCCATGTGATCCGGATGGATGAATCCCGCATGCCTTGTCAACTCCGGTACGGAGTTCTGTACAGGGTCAAAGGAACCCAGGGAAACGCCCAAAGAACCGGTTCAAAGACTGCATCAAGGGCCACCTCCAGCACGCAGGCCTAGCCCCAAACAAAACTGGAAACCCGTGCCAACGACAGGACTGGCTGGCGTACAACCACTAGTAAGGCGGTCAGCAGTTTCAAAGACAATCGCTGAAGTCGACTTGTTAGTGTCAGATACAGGAGGAAGGCTGCAGCCCTAAACCCTCCCACAGTGGCCTTCACGTGCCCCCACTGCTCCTGTGAATGTGTGGCTCACACATCGGACTCTTGAGGCCCCCTCCATCCCACAACACATGAGACTGCACAACCGTGCTATCAGCTTCTACCACGGGCCGCCACCAACCGTACTGGGCTGGATGGTTGAACCATTGACTCATGCACTTCAGATAAGGTGGGATAACATAGAACTAGTGTGAGCGGGTGATCGATGATCGGAGCGGACTCAGTGGGCCAAGCAGCCTGTTTCAGAATCATAGTCATAATCATACTTTATTAGCCAAGTATGTTTTGTAACATATACGAGGAATTTGATTTGCCATACAGTCATACCAATAAAAGCAACAGAACACACAAAATACATTTAAACATAAACATCCACCACAGTGACTCCTCCACATTCCTCACTGTGATGGAAGGCGAAAAAAAGTTCAATCTCTTCCCTTCTTTGTTCTCCCGCGGTCGGGGGCCTCGAACCTTCCGTTGACGGGACGATCTTACTCCCATAGCCGGCGGCGGGCCTCCTCGTCAGGGCGATCAAGCTCCTGCATCGGGGAGGAATCTCAGCTCCCCCGCGCCGGGCGATCTACCCTGGATGACGTCGTGCGGCTTTTGGAGCTTCCCGACATCGGTCTCAACCCGAGACTGAGAGCTCCTTGATGGTGAAATCCGCAGGCCGCGGTTGGAGCGTTGATCCCCTATGCAAGGGATCGCAGGCTCCGTTGTGGTTACACTCCACATCCCTGATCTAAAGTAAACAGCATCAGCTATTTGATGGAGTTAAGCGGATATTCAAAGCAGAAGAGATGCCTGCTTCTGGGGGAAGTGGGAAGAAAGTACAGGAGTCTCAAAGCCGTGACCACCTGGTTCAAGACCCGCATCTTCCAAACAACAAAGGGTGCAGAGAAGATTTACGAGGATGTTGCCGGGTCTAGAGGGCCTGAGCTACAGGGAGAGAGGTTGGATAGGCCGGGACTTTATTCCTTGGAGCCTAGGAAGTTGAGGGGCGATCTTATAGAGGTGTATAAAATCATGAGAGGAATAGATAGGGTGATGCACAGTCTTTTACCCAGAATAAGAGAATCCAGAACCAGAAGCCGTAGGTTTAAGGTGAGAGGGGAAAGATTTAATAGGAACCTTAAAGGCAACTTTATTTTCACTCAGAAAATGGTGGTGGGTACATGGAGCAAGCAGTCAGAGGAGTTCAGTTCAGATTAGTTTATTGCCACGTGCACCAAGGTAAGTGAAAAGCTTATGTTGCGTGCTATCCAGTCAGAAGAGAGCCCAAAACATGATTCCAATCGAGCTATTTGGAGTGTACAGATACATAACCATATAACCATATAACCATATAACAATTACAGCACGGAAACAGGCCCTCACGGCCCTTCCAGTCCGTGCCGACCATTTGTTTTCCCCTAGTCCCATCCACCTGCACTCAGACCATACCCCTCCATTCCCTTCACGTCCATATACCTATCCACTTTAGTCTTAAATGTTAAAATCGATCCTGCCTCCACCACTTCTGCTGGAAGCTCATTCCACACAGCCACCACCCTCACGTTACCCCGAAACTTCTGTCCCTTATGATAAAGGTAGATTGTTCATGCAGACACAAAATGCTGGAGTAACTCAGCGGGACAGGCAGCATCTCTGGAGAGAAGGAATGGGTGACGTTTCGGGTCGAGACCCTTCTGCAGACTGATGTCAGGGGAGAGGGTGGGACAAAGATAGAAAGTAGTCGGAGACTGTGAGACTGGTAGGAGAACTGGGAAGGGGAAGGCGATGGAGTGAGAGTGGGAAAGCAAGGGCTATCTGAAGTTAGAGAAGTCAATGTTCATACCGCTGGGGTGTAAACTACCCAAGTGAAATATGAGGTGCTGCCTCATCCAATTTGCGCTGGGCCTCACTCTGACAATGGAGGAGGCCCAGGACAGAAAGGCCGGATTGGGAATGGGAGGGGGAGTTAAAGTGTTCAGCAACCGGGAGATCAGGTGGGTTAAGGCGGACTGAGCGGGGATGTTGGGCGAAGCGATCGCCGAGCCTGCGCTTGGTCTCGCCGGTGTAGAGAAGTTGACACCCGGAACAGCGGATGCAGGAGATGAGGTTGGAGGCGTTGCAGGTGAACCTCTGCCTCACCTGGAAAGACTGCATGGGCAGGTACACCAACAACATTAAAAATAAGTTGAAAACGAGTTTTGGAACCTGCTTCCCAACAGTGTTGGTGGAATACGTCCACCCGAAATAACGAGAAGGAGCTCACCAAAAAACTTCTCAAGCATGGTCCATCATTCCCCTCCATCGGAAGCATATACACGAGCTTCTGCATCAACAAGGCAGCATCTATCATCAAGAAGCCCCACCATCCGGGCCGGGCCCTCTTCTCACTGCCACAGTCGTGCAGGAGGTCCAGAAGCCTGAAGTCCCACATGAAGTCCAGAAGCTACTCTCCCACATGGGAGGCAGAGTGGCACAGGGGTAGAGCTGACAGGCAGCATCTCCGGAGAGAAGGAACGAGAAACGATCTGGGGGGGAGACCCTGCGTGTAAAAGTGTGTACTGAAAACCTGCGCTTGTTTCTATATACATGCGAATGCCGTAATATCGTACAATAGCGGCGCAGTGCTACTAATAAAAGCAGAGATCTTGTTAAGAGGGTGGACACAAAATGCTGGAGTAACTCAGCCGGACAGGCAGCATCTCTGGAGATAAGGAATGGGTGACGTTTCGGGTCGAGACCCTTACTCAGACTGACGTCAGGGAAATGCGTAGTTAAGGAAGTGCAAGGTGTGAAAACAAGTCAAAGGGAGTGGAGATCAAGGACAATGTAGAACAGTGTTTGGTTTGCTTGCCTTCATTGCTGGGGGCATTGAGTATAAGGGTGTGTTCCAGCTTCCTCCCACAATCCAAGGATGTGCAGGTGAGTGGGTCAATTGGCTTCTGTAAATTGGGCAGCACGATGGCGCAGCGGTAGAGTTGCTGCCTTACAGCGCCAGAGACCCGGGTTTGATCCTGACTACAGATGCTGTCTGCAGGGAGTTTGTCCGTTCTCCCCATGACTGCGTTGGTTTTCCCCGGGAGCTCAGGTTTTCTGCTTTGTGTGAAAAAGTTACCCATCAGATTCCTATTAAATCTACTCCCCTTTCACCTTAAACCTATGTCCTCTGGTCCTCGATTCCCCTACTCTGGGCAAGAGACTCTGTGCATCTACCCAATCTATTCCTCTCATGATTTTGTACACTTCTATAAGATCACCCCTCATCTTCCTGAGCCTCAGGGAATAGAGCCCTAACCTACTCGACCTCTCCCTGTAGCTCACACCCTCAAGTCCTGGCCACATCCTCGTAAAATGTTCTATATTCTGTGTGAGATATTTCCACAAATTGTAAAATGCTTGCGGTTCTAGCTCTGATCGCACAAACACTCCGCAAATGACATCTTGCCAACAAACAAAATGACCCACGTATGCCTAATCTCTCTATCCTGCCAGAGAGCCAGTCTATCTAATTCCAAGCCAATATGTTCGCTTGTTTCTCTTAGCATCCACAAGCCTGCCTTGAATACAGTCAGTTGCTGGCTAAACCTCCACTTTTCTTTCGGGTGGAGAATTCCAGAGATCATCAGCCTCTTATTTTAGTTTAGTTCTGTTTATTATTGTCATGTGTGCTGAGGTACAGTTTTGATTTAGTTTAGTTTAGTTCATAGATACAGCGTGGAAACAGGCCCTTCGGCCCACCGAGTCCGCTCCGACCAGCGATCCCCGCACATTCACACTATCCTACACACACCAGGGACAATTTAGAGAGGGCCTGAAAATCAGGCTGCCGCAGCGGCGACTGCGGAGGGATCAAAGGCCCCGACCACGGGTGAACAACGAGGAGGATGACTGAACTTTGGTGCCTTCCCTCACAGTGGGAAACGTTGATTCCGCTGTGTGGGGATGTTCATGTTAAACTCTATCGTGTGTTGTGTTCTTTTTATTCGTATGCCTGTATGGCAACCCAAATCTCACTCTACAATTTGGTGCATGTGACAATTAATGTAAACTTGAACTTGAGTATCCTGCATTTGTGGACATGGCAGGGGTCAGCAGACCCACAGTGCAATGGGAAGCAGCTGCTTGGCAAAAGTAGCCGTGGTGATCATTCACTTGCTCGCCTCTGCCAAGTTAGAACCTCTGGTTCTTGCGAAACGCTACACATGATCATAAGGTCATAAGGGATAGTAGCAGAATTAGGCCTTTCGGCCCATCAAGTCTACTCCGCCATTCATTCATGGCTGATCTATCTCTCCCTCTCAACCCCATTCTCCTGCCTTCTCCCCATAACCCCTGACAGCCTTACTAATCGAGAATCTACCTATCTCTGCCTTAAAAATATATCTATTAGCGGCCTCCACAACCGTCTGTGGCGAATAATTCCACAGATTCACCGCCCTCTGGCTAAACAAATTCCTCCTCCTCTCCTTCCTACAGGAACAAACTTTAATTCTGAGGCCACCTCAGTCCTAGACTGTCCCACTAGTGCAGGGGTCGGCAACCTACAGCTCAGGGGCCGGATCCGTTCCGTTACCCGAAATCATCCGGCCCGCAGGCGTATTTTTTTTTCACTTCATTTTCGCGACCTGGGAAGTGCAGCCAGTCCCGGGGCAAGCAGGCGACCTGGGCAAGTGAGCCGACTTGGGAACTGCAGCCAGTCCCGGGGACACGCGAGATCTGGGAACTGCAGAAAACTAATTGAAAAAACACGTGAAAACCAATGTGAAAAACAACACAAAGTGTCACACTAGTTAGTATGTATTATTAGTATGTATTATTACTAATTTATGTATAATTAGTATGTATTATTACTAATTACTAATTTAGTTAGTATGTATTATTATTACCTTTTATTAACTATGGTGATAAATGTGGCCCGCCATCCGCTCACAGACATGGGTCCTGGCCCTGTACAGAACAAGGTTGCCAACCCCTGCACTAGTGGAAACATCCTCTCCACATCCACTCTATCCAAGCCTTTCACTATTTGCTATGTTTCAATGAGCTCCCCCCCTCATTACATAATTACTATCATGATTATAATCTCCATACCAGCTCCTTCTCCCATTCATCCATTTTCCCAAATTTTCCAGGTTAAAGCATTCCGGACATACAACTCCCTCAGCAAGAAATACTGATGCTCCTCCGTTTTCAATGATCATTCTCTAATCTTGTCAAAGGCCGGTTTCTGATCTGTACGAGGATGTTGCCAGGACCAGAGGGCGTGAGCTATAGGGAGAGGTTGAGTAGGCTGGGACTCTATTCCTTGGAGCGCAGGAGGGTGAGGGGTGATCTTATAGAGGTTTACAAAATCATGAGAGGAATAGATCGGGTAGATGCACAGAGTCTCTTGCCCAGAGTAGGGGAATCGAGGACCAGAGGACATGGGTTTAAGGTGAAGGGGAGAAGATTTAATAGAAATCTGAGGGGTAACCTTTTTCACACAAAGGGTGGTGGATGTGTGGAGTGAGCTGCCAGAAGAGGTAGTTGAGGCAGGTACAGATATCAGAGGTTATGGGGAGAAGGCAGGAGAATGGGATTATCAGGGCGAGATAGATCAGCCATGAATGGTAGAGCAGACTTGATGGGCAGAATGGCCTAATTCTACACCTATTCCTTATGACCTTATGACTATCTCAACGTTTAAGAAACAGTTGGACAGGTACATGGATAGGACAGGTTTGGAAGAATATGGGGCAAACGCAGGCAGGTGGGACTAGTGTAGCTGGGACATTGTTGGCCGGTGTGGGCAAGTTGGGCCGAAGGGCCTGTTTCCACACATATCTCTCTATGACTCTGACTCTATCCCACGCTCACAAACGGTCGACAAGGGTGTAAATTGCTCCTTCGAGGGTTCATGAGCCAAGGGACGGGAACTCATTTGAAGGAGAAAGTGTCGGCCTACAATAGAACGTGAAAACAAAATGTTAATGGATATTCATGTTAGCAAGATTAAAACCCAGTGGAGTGAACCCAGGAATAGATTGCTAGTTATTCATTTCATTTCTTATCGAGTCCCTGCGGAACCATTCGAACAATCGGCAGAGAAATTAAAAGCTGACGAGCAGGCGGAACCAAATGTATCATTGTGAGCGAGCTGGAGTCTGCTGTGCTTATTCATATCATCATTGGAAGGACTGCTAGGTTGCTGTGAAGGAGGTTGATCCAACATGCAGCCAAGGGAAGCAATAGAAATGGATACAATTATTAGTTTAGTTTAGTTTTAGAGATGCGGCGCAGAAACAGGCCCTTCGGCCCACCGAGTCCGTGCCGACCAGCGATCCCCGCACATTAACAGTACCCTACGCGCACACACTAGTGACAATTTTTCTCTACATCGGTGAGACCAAGCGTAGGCTTGGCGATCGTTTCGCCGAACACCTCCGCATTAACCAACCTGATCTCCCCGTGGCTCAGCACTTCAACTCCCCCTCCCATTCCGAATCCGACCTTTCTGTCCTGGGCCTCCTCCATGGCCAGAGTGAGCACCACCGGAAATTGGAGGAGCAGCACCTCATATTCCGCTTGGGCAGTCTGCACCCCAGCGGCATAAACATTGACTTCTCCAATTTCCGGTAGCCCTTGCTGTCTCCTCCCCTTCTCAGCTCTCCCTCAGCCCTCTGGCTCCTCCTCTTCCTTTCTTCTCCCCCCCCCCCCCCCCCCCCACCACCCTGCATCAATTTGAAGAAGGGTTTTGGCCCGAAACGTTACCTATTTCCTTCGCTCCATAAATGCTGCCGCACCCGCTGAGTTTCTCCAGCACTTTTGCCTCCCTACTGACAATTTTTTTAAACATTTATACTAAGCCAATTAACCTACAAACCTGTACGTCTTTGGAGTGTGGGAAGAAACCGAAGATCTCGGAGAAAACCCACGCAGGCCACGGGGAGACCGTACAAACCCTGTACAGACAACATCCGTAGACGGGATCGAACGCGGGTCTCCGGTGCTGTAGGCATCTTCCTCCACTACCTACAGAGGCAGAGAATTCCACAGATTCACAACCCTCTGGGTGAAAAAGTGTATCCTCATCTCCGTTTTCTAAATGGCTCACCCCTTTTTCGTAAACTGTGGCCCCTGGTTCTGGACTCCCCCAACATTGGGAACATGTTTCCTGCGTCTATCGTGTCCAAACCCTTATGCCCCTGTCCCACTTAGGAAACCTGAACGGAAACCTCTGGAGACTTTGCGCCCCACCCAAGGTTTCCATGCGGTTCCCGGTGGCTTTTGTCAGTCTTCCTAATGGTCGAAAGTGGTTTCCGTTTTAAAAATCGGTAATTTTTTAGTCCAAGCCGGTTGCGATGCTAGTTAAAGGTGGTTGCCGGAGGACAAAAACTCCGGGAACCGCACGGAAACCTTCGGTGGGGCGCAAAGTCTCCAGAGGTTTCCGTTCAGGTTTCCTAAGTGGGACTGGGGCATTAATAATCTTATATGTTTCAATAAGATTCCCTCTCATCCTTCTAAATTCCAGAACCGCATGTCTTGGTGTCGAGACACCAACCTTTCTCCCAATGTCAGCAAGACAAATGAGATAGTGATCAACTTAATGAAGTGAAGCGAAACACATACCCCTGTATTCATTGATGGTGCTGAAGTAGAGAAATTCCTAGGAGTCAATATCACCAACAACTTCTCCTGAACCATCCATATTGAAACAAAGCACGCCTCTACTTCCTCAGAAGGCTTAGGACGTTCGGCATGTTCCCGATAACTCTCACCAACTTCCACAGATGCACCACAGAAAGCATTTTATCGGGATGCATCACAGCACGGTTTGGGAACAGCTACATCCAAGACCGCAAGAAATTAAGCGAATTGTGGACGCAGCCCAGACCATCACACGACCAACTTCCCTTCAAACCCGTCTGAAGAAGGGTTTCGACATGAAACGTCACCTATTTCCTTCGCTCCATAGATGCTGCCTCACGCGTTGAATTTCTCCAACATTTTTGTCTACCTTCATTTCTATTGACTCCATTTATACCTCACGCTGCCTTGGCAAGGCCAGCAGCATAATCAAGGACGGGTCGCACCCTGGCCACTCCCTCCGCTATCTTTGAGAGCTCTATCTAACTCTCTCTTGAAAGCATCCAGTGAATCGGCCTCCACTGCCTTCTGAGGCAGAGAATTCCACAGATTCACAACTCTCTGGGTGAAAAAGCTTTTCTTCATCCCCGGTCTAACTGGCCTACACCCTATTCTTAAATGGTACAAGCTTTCTGTATCTTCTGCCCGATGGGAGCAAGGAGAAGAAAGAATGACCCAGGGAGGGTGCGATTAATAATTCAATAATGTCTGCTTTCCCGAGGCAACTTGACTTGTAGACGGAGTCATCGTTGAGGAGGTCTGATCTTCGTGACGGAATGGGCTACATCCAAAACTTTAATCCCAGGCGGGCTTTACACGTGATCAAGAGTCAAGAGTCAAGAGTGTTTCATTGTCATGTGTCCCAGATAGAACAATGAAATTCTTATTTACAGCAGCACAACAGAATATGTAAACATAGTACACTGTAAACAATATAATAAACATGAGAAAAATAAATTGCTCTGAAGATCGACACTAAATGCTGGAGTAACTCAATGGGACAGGCAGCATCTCTGGAGAGAAGGATTGGGTGACGTTTCGGGTCGAGACCCTTTCTTCAGACTGGTGAGGGATAAGGGAAACGAGAGATATAGTCGGTGATGTGGAGAGATAAAGAGCAATGAATGAAAGATGTGCAAAAAAGTGACGATGATAAAGGAAACAGGCCATTGCTAGCTGTTTGTTGGGTGAAAACGAGAAGCTGGTGCGACTTGGGTGGGGGAGGGATAGAGAGAGAGGGAATGCCGGGGCTACCTGAAGTGAGAGAAATCAATATTCACACCACTGGGCTGTAAGCTGCCCAAGTGAAATAAGAGATGCTGTTCCTCCAATTTGCTTTTGGCCTCACTCTGACAATGGAGGAGACCCAGGACAGAAAGGTCAGTGTGGAAATGGGTAGGATTTCTCTAATTGATGAGGCCTTCCGGGTCCTTCGATCGGGAGGTAAGCAAGGTTTGAAGAAGGGTCTTGACCCTTAAAGGCCACCCATTCCCTCTCCCCCGTGAAGCTGCCTGTCCCGCTGACTTGCTCCAGCATTTTGTGTCTATCTTCGGTTTAAACCAGCATCTGCAGTTCGTTCCTACACATAAGCAGCACGTTTATTAGCTTGACCCTCACAGGAAGCTCGCAGCCTCGGGCAAGGCAGCGGGAAGCTTTGCACCTTGCAGGAAATAAATTGGCAGTGCAGTGGGTTGTGGAGGATTGGTCCGCTGGCGGGCTATCTGGCAGGCTTCCCAGCAAATCATCCCCGCTCACAGTTCAGGCCTGATGTAATTCCGTCACATCTTGGCTAACGTGATGAGCAGTCCAGCTCTCCAGGTTAAGTCGATGATATTGTAACTGCAAAAGGAGATGACAGGCTGCCCAGCGGGCATGCTGATAAATGCAACTCACGCAAGCAAAGTAAACAGCCAGGCATCGAGGGTATTGCCAGGCGCATAGACACACAGATGCTGGAATCTTACGTGGAGCCACAAAGTGCCGGAGTAACGTTGCTGTTGCCGTGGGGTGGAGGAGCGGTAGAGTTGCTAGAGACCCTGGTTCGATCCCGACCACGGGTGCTGTCTGTACGGAATTTCTACGCTCTCCCCGTGACCACGTGGGCTTTCTCCGGATGCTCCGGTTTCCTCCCACACTCCAAAGATGTACAGGTTTGTAGGTTAATTGGCTTGGCTTGGTACTCACACAGAGAGTTGTGAATCTGTGGAATTCTCTGCCGCAGAAGGCAATGGATGTATTCAAGAGAGAGTTATATACAGCTCTTAGGGCTAACGGAATCAAGGGATATAGTGATTCTGGATGATCAGCCATGATCATATTGAATGGCGGTGCTGGCTCGAAGGAGCTGCATCTACTTTCTATGCAAGTGTAAACTGTCCCTAGCGTGTGTGTGTAGGACAGTGTTAGTGTGCGGAGATCGCTGGTCGGTGCGGCCTGTTCTGCGCTGTATCTCTACACTAAACTCAGCGGATGAGTCGGTACCTCTGGAAGACACAGATCAGTGACGTTTCTGGTCGGGAATAGACACGGAAAGCTGGAGTAACTCAGCGGGACAGGCAGCATCTCTGGAGAGGCGGAATAGGTGACGTTTCGGGTCGAGACGCTTCTTCAGACTGAAAGTCAGGGGAAAGGAAAACGAGAGATATAGACGGTGATGTAGAGAGATATGGAACAGATGAATGAAAGATATGCAAATAAGTAACGATGATAAAGGAAACAGGACATTGTTATGGACCAAAGTGGATAGGTATATGGACGTGAAGGGAATGGAGGGGTATGGTCTGAGTGCAGGTAGATGGGACTAGGGGAAAACAAATGGTCGGCACGGACTGGAAGGGCTGAGAGGGCCTGTTTCCGTGCTGTAATTGTTATATGGTTATATGGTTATCTGTGGGCTAGGTGAAAACGAGCTACAGACAATGAGACTCAACAAGACGACTTTGGAGTTAATACGACGACTTAGGTGGGGGAGGGATGGAGAGAGAGGGATGCAAGGGGTTACTTGAAGTTGGAGACGTTGACACTCATACTGTTGGGGTGTAAGCTGCCCAAGCAAAATATGAGGTGCCGTTCCTCCAATTTGCATTTGTTCACTATTCGGGACCCTTCTTCAGGTTGAGGGACTTCCAATTCAGGATCATATGCAACCTGCAGGGGAACGTGAATGTGATAATGTTCCCAGATGGCACAGAAGTAGCTGGTGATCACTTCTCAAGTCAATGCGTAGGAAGGAACAGCAGATGCTGGCTTAAAATGACACGAAATGCTGGAGTAACTCAGCTGGACAGGCAGCATCTCTGGATAGAGGGAATGGGTGACGTTTCGGGTCGAGACCCTTCTTCACACTGGTCTCGAAGGGTCAAGAAGGGTGCCGACCCCGAAATGTCACCCACTCCTTCTATCCAGAGATGCTGCCTGTCCTGCTGAGTTACTGTGTCAAGTCAAGCTAAGCTGAGTTTATTGCTACAGGTACAAGTGCAGTGAGGTGCAGATACAATGAAAATCTAGCTTGCAGCAGCATCGCAGGCTCACGGATTCAGACCCCCAATACACAAAAACGTTAAAAAAGGCCCAAAATGCTGGAGTGGCAGCATCTCTGGAGGACATGGATAGGCGACGTTTGGGACCCAATCAGATTTACCCAAAACGTCTTCTATCTATGGCCTCCAGATATGGAAGCAGACCATTCGGCCCAAGTTCGCCATGCTGAACCTGATGGCCCTTCTATGCCGGGATCCATTGGCCTGCATTTGGTCAATACACCGTTAAACCTATCATCGCCATGTATCTGTCCGTGTCATTTAAATGTTCTTATTGTACCTGCCACAAAGACCAGGTGTGCAAACAGAAAGCAAACAGCAGGAGAGAGTTTAGTATGTAAAATGATGAGAGACATAGATAGGGTGGACAGTCAGAACCTTTCTTCCCGGGGTGCAAATGTCAAAGACTAGAAGTCATGCCTTTAAGGTGAAAGAGGCAATGTTTTAAGGAGATGTGCGTGTGCAAAGTACTTATGATACATAATCATTATATATCATAACAATACTTTAATGTGTATACATACAGAGACCATCGAGTTGAGTACTGTAGTCTCCGAATCGTAAGTTAGAACTAAAACGCAACATGGCTGCCCACATGCACGAGGTGACGGTTGGTGTGGGAAACCTGACATGGATTATGGATCAGGTCATCAGCAGCAAAACCACACTTGGATCAAATCAGCAATACTGTTTGGTCTACAGTGCAAGTTATTTTTAACACAGAGGGTGGTGAGTGCCTGGAACGCGCTGCTGGGGGTGTTGATGGAGGCAGATATTTTAAGTTTAGTTTAGTCAAGAGATACAGCACGGAAACAGGCCCTTCGGCCCACTGAGTCCGCACCGTCCGGCGATCCCCACTCACTAACGCCATCCTACACACACCAGGGACAATTTACACTTACACCAAGCCAATTAACCTGCAAACCTGCACGTCTTTGGAGTGTGGGAGGAAACCGAAGAGATCGTAGGTCACGGGGAGAACGTACACACTCCGTACAGACAGCGCCCGTAGTCGGGATCGATCACTCCGGCGCTGCGAATGCTGTAAGGCAGCAACTCTACCGCTGCGCCACCGTGCCGCCCTTATGATAGTGATGATTAATAGGCTTTTAGATAGGCAAAAACTGTTGGATGGACTCAGCGGGTCAGGCAGAATCTGTGGTGGGAATGGGTGGACGCCATTTCAAGTTGCATCCCATCCTCCGACTCCCGAGAAGCACTTGGGTATTTTGGGGCGGCACGGTGGCGCAGCGGTAGAGTCGCTGCCTCACAGCGCACGTACCCGGGTTCCAACCTAACTATGGCTGCTGTCTGTACGGGCTTTGTGACCGCGTGGGTTTTCTCCGGGTGCTCCGGTTTCTTCCCACACTACAAAGACGCACAGGTTTGTGGGTTAATTGTCTTTCTGTAAATTGTAAATGGTCCCTGGTGTGTAGGATGGTGCTGGTGTATGGGGCGATCGCTGGTTGGTGCGGACACAGTTTGCTGGAGGGCTTGATCCACGCTGTATCACCGAAGTCTAAAGTGTTGCAAATGCATTCTGCCAAACAGCTAATGTAGTGACATTTAAGAGGTGTTTAAGAGGCTTTTAGGTAGGAATATGCAGTGAATGGAAGGATATGGATCATGTGCAGGGAGATGAGATTAGCTGTTCTTGGCATCGTGTTCAGCACAGACATTGTGGGCCGAAGGGCCTGTTCCTGTGCTGTACTGTTCCGTGTTCTATGTCTGGCACCACTTGTATACAGAGGCACAGGGTCTGAAGAAGGGTCCCGACCCGAAACGTCACCCATCCTTTTTCTCCAAAGATGCTGCCTGACCCGCTGTGTTACTCCAGCACTTTGTGTCTGTTAATGGCTCAGACAGATGGAGTAGTGGAGCTGAAGCTGTATGAGCACAGAGGTGCGGTGGTTAGGATTAGTACTTCAGAGCTCTGCGCTAATGATCCAGAGACGACGGTACCTCATTAAATAATCTTGCATTGAAAAGCTGGTGACGGTAACTTTACTGATTGGCCCATGAATAATCTTCAGAGAAGAACATCTGCTGTCCTTTCCTTGTCTGATTCTCAGTATGGTTATTGATCAAGACACTCAGTGAGATAAAAATCTAGAGCGAATAAAGGCACCAGGAACTGTCTGAAGAAGGGTCTCGACCCGAAGCATCACCCACTCCTTTCAGCCTTAAATATATCCACTGATGGCCCTTAAATATATCCACTGACAGCCTTCTGTGGCAAAGAATTTCACAGATGCACCACCCTCTGACTCAAGACATGACCTTTAATTCTGAGGCTATCAGCTCTAGTCCTAGACTCTCCCATCCACTGGAAACATCCTCTCCACATCCACTCTATCCAAGACTTTCACTATTCTGTACTGTCCCCTGAACATCCGTAGAGCGCTCAGAATCTTTAGTGCTCTTTCCCTGCTCTCTGTAAGCAGATAATCTGCTCTAATAGTGTTAAATGGGGTTATATATTGCCCTGTAAAGAGGGATTTGATTTATTCTCTGCTACGGATTTAGCTCCCTTAACAATGAACCAGCTGGCAACTGGATCTAAAAATTACTGGTAAAAAAGATTGGATTTTCATAATCCTCTTTGCACGGTTTAGGTTCACGTTTATTATAGTCCCGTGTAGCGAGGTACAGTGAAAAGCTTTGTTTTGCATGCTATCCAAACAGATCAGATAATAATACACATAAATACAAACTCAAGGGTGGAGCAAAGGGCGTAGAATATAGTTACGGAGTGTAGAATATAGTCCTCAGCATTGTAGTGCACCAGTTCCAGGGACAAAATCCAATATCCGCAATGGGGTAGAGGCGAATTGGACAGTACCCTAGCTCCAGGCACGTGCCGTGAGTAATTAGTCAGGGTAGGCAGTGGCTTTAAAAAATCTTGGAAACCGCCCATGCGCAGATTGTTCTTTTATCAAATTTTATCAAGTAGTATTTAAAACATATAGCTCAAAGAAATTTACTTACCATATTATTTGTACACGGAATCCATTCTTCTCTCTTTGTTTCCTGTTGTACCAAGCTGTTTTAAATGTTCCTAATTATTTTTGTTCCTTTGCGCTGTTGAACTTCTTTAAGTTCCGGCGTTGGTCTGCCATTTTCAATTATTTAGGTCTTTTCCTCGTACGTTTGCTTCGACAAACTCTTCAGATAATCACTATCCATCTTTGAAAAACCCGCCAAGAAACTTGCGAATGCGCATGCGCAGTAGGCTGGTGCGCATGCACAGTGCACAGCGCAGCACATGCACGCAGTCCACGGTGTAAAGGCAGAGTTGCAGCTGCCTTTACGGACCGTTGCCACTGATGGCTTGAAGCAGCGTCGACGGCACGTGAGTAGCATATACGTCCGCGTTTCAAACGTACTGCGGATGAAAGGCACGGGGGAATTATACCTCCCTATGAAATCGATCTCTTAGGGAAGCATAATTCTCCCGTGCCTTTGACTACTTATGACCATTTTATATATGTTTTATAGATATTTTATATATATTTTATAATTTTAGTCAGGGTAGGCACTGCCTACCTTACCTACCCTGACGGCACGTGCTTGCCTAGCTCATGGAAGGACTGTTCAGAAGCCTGATAACAGAGGGACACAAAATGCTGGAGTAACTCAACGGGTCATGCAGCACCTCTGGATAGGAATGTTTGACGTTTTAGGTCGAGACCCTTCTTCAGATTGAGAGCCGGAGGAGAGGGAGGCACAGAGATATGGAAAGGTAAGGTGTGAAAATGAGACATCAAAGGGGACAAAGGTTCAAGGAAAATGTAGAATAGATCATTGTTAGCTTGGGGAAGGTGACAACGAAGCATACAGAGATAATTAGCTTAATTAGGAAATGGAAAATAGATTATGAAAGAAAACTGGCAGGGAACATAAAAACTGTCTGCAAAAGGTTTTATAGATATGTGAAGAGAAAAAGATTAGTTAAAACAAATGTAGGTCTCTTGCAGTCAGAAACAGGTGAATTGATCATGGGGAACAAGGAAATGGTAGACCAATTGAATAACTACTTTGGTTCTGTCTTCACTAAGGAAGACATAAATAATCTGACGGAAACCGGGGGTCAAATGAGATGGAGGAACTGAGTGAAATCCAGGTTAGTCGGGAAGTGGTGTTAGGTAAATTGAATGGATTAAAGGCCAATAAATCCCCAGGGCCAGATAGGCTGCATCCCAGAGTACTTAAGGAAGTAGCCCCAGCAATAGTGGATGCATTAGTGATAATTTTTCAAAACTCTTTAGATTCTGGAGTAGTTCCTGAGGATTGGAGTGTAGCTAATGTAACCCCACTTTATAAAAAGGGAGGGAGAGAGAAAACGGGAAATTAGAGACCAGTTAGTCTAATATCGGTAGTGGGGAAAATGCTAGAGTCAGTTATTAAAGATGGGATAGCAGCACATTTGGAAAGTGGTGAAATCATTGGACAAAGTCAGCATGGATTTATGAAAGGTAAATCATGTCTGACGAATCTTATAGAATTTTTCGAGGATGTAACTAGTAAAGTGGATAAGGGAGAACCAGTGGATGTGTTTTATCTGGACTTTCAGAAGCCTTTCGACAAGGTTCCACATAAGAGATTAGTATGCAAACTTAAAGCACACGGTATTGGGGGTTCAGTATTGATGTGGATAGAGAACTGGCTGGCAGACAGGACGCAAAGGGTAGGAGTAAACGGGTCCTTTTCAGAATGGCAGGAAGTGATTAATGGGGTACCGCAAGGATCAGTGCTGGGACCCCAGCTATTTACAATATATATTAATGATTTGGATGAGGGAATTGAATGCAACATCTCCAAGTTTGCTGATGACACGAAGCTGGGGGGCAGTGTTAGGCTGTGAGGAGGATGCAAGGTGACCTGGATGGGTTGGCTGAGTGGGCAAATGCATGGCAGATGCAGTATAATGTGGATAAATGTGAGGTTATCCACTTTGGTGGCAAGAACAGGAAAGTAGACTATTATCTGAATGGTGGCCGATTAGGAAAAGGGGAGATGCAACGAGCCCTGGGTGTCATGGTACACAAATCATTGAAAGTAGGCATGCAGGTGCAGCAGGCTATGAAGAAAGTGAATGGTATGTTGGCATTCATAGCAAAATGATTTGAGTATAGGAGCAGGGAGGTTCTACTGCAGTTGTACAGGGTCTTGGTGAGGTCACACCTGGAGTATTGTGTACAGTTTTGGTCTCCTAATCTGAGGAAAGACATTCTTGCCATAGAGGGAGTGCAGAGAAGGTTCACCAGACTGATTCCTGGGATGTCAGGACTGTCATATGAAGAAAGACTGGATAGACTCGGCTTGCTATGGCTAGAATTTAGAAGATTGAGGGGGGATCTTATAGAAACTTACAAAATTCTTAAGGGGTTGGACAGGCTAGATGCAGGAAGATTGTTCCCGATGTTGGGGAGGTCCAGAACAAGGGGTCACAGTTTAAGGATAAGGGGGAAGTCTTTTAGGACCAAGATGAGAAAAACATTTTTCACACAGAGAGTGGTGAATCTGTGGAATTCTCTGCCACAGAAGGTAGTTGAGGCCAGTTCATTGGCTATATTTAAGAGGGAGTTAGATGTGGCCCTTGTGGCTAAAGGGATCAGGGGGTATGGAGAGAAGGCAGGTACAGGATACTGAGTTGGATGATCAGCCATGATCATATTGAATGGCGGTGCTGGCTCGAAGGGCCGAATGGCCTATCCCACACCTATTTTCTATGTTTCCATGTTTCTAAGATGTAATCAGGAAGGTCCTCATGATTTTATCTTTGCTTGTCTCGAGCCGAAACGTCACCCATTCCTTCTATCCAGAGATGCTGCCTGTCCCATTGAGTTACTCCAGCATTTTGTGTCAATTTTCAGTGTAAACCAGCATCTGCAGTTGTGTCCCACACAACAGGGGGGGGGGGGGGGTGGCCATCAACTGCCGAAAAATGGTAATTTTCGGCCCCATTTCCGTAACCGGCTTCTGTCCCCGCACCAAAGATCCCGTGGCGGAGCAAAGATACCAGCGCGGAGACGGAAGCCGGTTACGGAAACATCCTCGTAAAAATAAAAGTTATTTGGTAAAAATCTTCTCCTCATTTTCAGAATTTAAATTTATTAACACATACTGTTCCCCCGCAACATTGATTACATTGCGGGTCGGGTCGGGTCGGGTCGGGTTACTGAAATGGATGAAAAAAAGGCCCACGTTCAGCTCCGTTGCCCACCTGCCTCAAGAACAGCACCATCATTGTTCCCAGTACTGAAGGAAAGCAAGACATCATGCCTAAACCATTACCTTGACCTCCACCATCTTGAAATGTTTTGCGAGGCTACTCGTGGAACGCATTAAATCCAGTTTACCCAGTGGCCTACACCCACTGCAGTTCACCTACAGCCGCAACAGGTCCACGTTTGATGGACACACTCCCACACTCATCCCTAGAACACCTGCATAAGAGAGACACCAACGTCAGACTCATAGACCACGGCTCTGCCTTTAACATCATTATACCATCCAAGCTTATCACCAAACCTTTTAAATACTATTTTAAATACATTTATACAGGAACAGGGATACTTTAGTTTAGTTCATAGAGTGATGCAGTGTGGAAACAGACCCTTCGGCCCAACTTTCCCACACCGGCCAACATGCCCCATCTACACCTGCCCGCGTTTGGCCCGTATCCCTCCAAACCTGTCCTATCCATGTACCTTTCTAACTGTTTCTTAAATGTTGTGATAGTCACAGCCTCAACTACCCCCTCTGGCAGCTTGTTCCATACACCCACCACCCTTTGTGTGAAAATGTTACCCCTCCTATTTACCTGAAAAGATTCCTATTAAATCTTTTTTCCCTCCACCTTAAACATGTGTCCTCTAGTCCTTGATTCACCTACTCTGGGCAAGAGTCTCTGTGTATCTACCCGATCTATTCCTCTCATGATTTTGTACACTTTTATAAGATGCTCCCCTCATCCTCCTGCGCTCCATGGAATAGAGACCCAGCCTACTCAACCTCTCCCTGTAGCTCACACCCTCAATTCTTGGGCATATCCTCGTAAGCTGAAGTTTAGTTTAGTGTAGTTTAGAAATACAGCCCGGAAACAGGCCCTTCGGCCCACTGAGTCCATGCCGCCCATTGGTCACCTGTTCACACTAGTTCTATGTTATCCCACTTTCTCATCCACTCCCCACACAAGAGGAGCAATTTACAGAGGGCCGATTAACCTACAAACCCGCACGTCTTTGGGATGTGGGAGGAACTGGAGCACCCGGAGGAAATCCAGGCGGTCGCATGGAGAACCGGCAAACTCCACACAAGCAGACAGCATCCAAGGCCAGGATCGAACCCGGGTCTCTGGCACTGTGAGGCAGTAGTTCTACCTACTGCACTTGTGGCTAAGTACTAGAGATGCAGTTGCAAACAGCATCTTCATTGTATCTGTAGCTCACTGTAAGTGCATATAGAGTTATATTTAGAGTTTGAGAGATACAGCATCTAAACGGTCCCTTCAGCCCAACTTACCCATGCCAACCAAGATGCCCCATCTACACTAGTCACACATGTCTGTGCTTGGCCCGGACCCCTCTAAACCTCTCCCATCCATGCACCCGTTCAAATGTCTTTTAAATGTTATAATAGTTCCTGGACTTTATTCCTTTTTTTTTAATCAAACAACTTATTCAATTATTAAAAATAATATTTACAATACAATACAACCCACCACCATAATACAAAGCTGGAACACAAGGCAGCTGGCGAGTCTGTGAACCGCGAGAGAAACAGGTTGCAGGGAACACCTCGGTGCAGTACCCTACGACCGCCACTTGGTGTCCAGGGCGAGGAAGTGCAGGGTGTGACGTACAGGATACGCCTCCCTGGACTTTATTCCTTCAGACCCTGCTTCCCGACCCGAAACGTCACCCATTCCTTCTCTCCAGAGATGCCGCCTGTCCCGCTCAGTTACTCCAGCATTTTGTGTCTGTCCTCGGTGTAAACCGGCATCTGCAGTTCCTTCCCACACAGTTGGGCTGAAGGATCTGTTTCCGTGCTGTGTTACTACTCGATAACCATGGTGGACACGTGACTAGGAGCATGGCATTGTGCCTGGTATTGTGAGTGGTGTCACTGCCCGCCATCTGGTGAAGTGTATTCAGTGACCGGGGAACTCCTCTTGGAGAAGGAGTTTCACAGAGCGGTCTGCGGAAGCCCATCCATCTGCCCCCTGGTTGAGCATGGCTGCAGACAGTATGCAATGTGCCACATTGTCCCAGGGAGGGAGAGGCGACTCACCTAACTCTGGAGCACCTCAGCGTTCTGCACTGGAAGAAGGAGTTGAATTGAAATTAATTATGTAGACACAGCATGGAAACAGGCCCTTCGAGCCCACAGAGTTAACGCCATCCATCGATCACCCGTACGCACTAGTTCCATGCTATCCCATTTTCTCATCCACTCCATACACACTAGAGGGCATTTTATAGAGGTCCGATTGAATTGAATTGAATACGTTATGGTCACATGTGGCAAGCCACAGTGAAATTCTTTGCTTGTATACCTAAGGTATGCAAATAGTTGCCACATAAAGGGCGCTGAGAAAGTTACAAATTTGTCCCCCCCCCCCCCAGTCTACACTTGCTGTTCCCCCTCCCTCACTGCAGTCCCCCCACGCCGGGTCCTCCTTTGTTCCTTCCCTCGGCAGCAGTGTCCTCACTTCCACGTGGTCCGTCCTCATCCGTCGGTCGGCCGACTCGCCAACATCTCCACTAACGCCACTGGGTCCTCTCTGTCCGCTTCCGTGGCGCCGATCGACCTACAAATTAGCCTACAAACCCGCACGTCTTTGGCGTGTGGGAGGAAACCGGAGCACCCGGCTCACGGGACGAACGTACAATCTCCATACAGACAACGCCCGTGGTCAGGATGGACCCCGGGTCACTGACGCTGTGAGGCAGCAACTCTACCGCTACGCCACTGTGCGTTATCCCAACTTTATCCACGGAATCTCCCTCTCCTTCTGATTCATCCGGAATTGGAATTACTCTTAAGAAATACTAACTGGATAGTCCTCAAATCAATGTGTGGAAGCTATAGTTTGACAAAGACTAGACCAGTGTGGAAGTGGTATGACAAAGGCTGAGACAGCTGGATTGTACAAGGACCTTTGGACATCCTTTGAAGTCCAGCACAAGCTTCTGGATAGGCATTCTATGATGTACAGCTCGCTTTAACTTAAAGCTCAAGGTTCTTGATTGTGATCCTGACTAAAATGAAATATAAATAAAGGATTGAATAGCTTGTAGTTTTATTAGGCATTAGTGTTTACGAGAATGTATTGTGGTCGATGATAAAAAATTAGAGATTGCGTGCAGTTTCAAGGGTCAGAAATCTGTATAAAAGCTGAGAGTTCCGAGTGGATTGGGAGGCACGGTGGCGCAGCGGTAGAGTTGCTGCCTTACAGCGCCAGGGACCCCGGTTCAATCCTGACTACTGATGCTGTGTGTACGGGGTTTGAACGTTCTCCCCGTGACCGGCGTGGGTTTATTCCGGGTTTCTTCCCACACTCCAAAGACGTACAGGTTTGTAGGTTAATTGGCTTGGTATAAGATGTAAATTGTCCCTAGCGTGCGTGGGATAGTGTTAGTGTGCGGGGATCGCTGGCTGGCGCAGACTCACTGTTTCCCTGCTGTATCACTAAACTAAACTAAATTATGGAGTGCACACGATTTCAAGGGTTAATAATCTGTATAAAAGTTCCGAGTATAATGGGAGGCACGGTGGCGCAGGGGTAGAGTTATTACCTCACAGCGCCAGAGACCCGACTACGGGCGCTGTCTGTACGGAGTTTGTACATTCTCCCTTTGACCGCGTGGGTTTTCTCCGGGATCGCTGGTTTCCTCCCACACTCCAAAGACGTACAGGTTTGTATGTTAATTGGCTTGGTTTAATTTTAAATTGTCCCTAGTGTGTGTAGGATAGTGTTAGTGTGCAGGGGTCTCTGGTCGGTGCGGACTCGGTGGGCCGAATGGCCTGTTTCCGCGCTGTATCTCTCAGAATTGGCTCCTTCAGTCAGTCACTGTGGGACAGTTTATGTCATCAGCATTGCCCGGGATGCGCCACGTGGAGGCTTCTGCTTGAATCCCGGCTGCATACCGCATAGCTAGATAGCTAGCTAGACTGAGCTACATGCTGGAAAGCTAGGTAGCCAGCTAGATGGCTACATACTGGAAAGATAGATAGCTATCTAGACTGAGCCTCTTTCTGGATAGCTAGATAGCTAGCTAGACTGAGCAACATACCCAAATAGCCAGATAGCCAACTAGATGGCTACATAAAGGATAGCTAGATTACCAGCTGGACTGAGCTACATACTGGGTAGCTGGATAGCTAGCTGGATTGAGCAACATACCTCGTTAGCTAGATAACCACCTAGATGGCTGCATACGGGATAGGTAGGTAGTGAGCTGGACTGAGCTACATACTGGATAGTTAGGTAGCTAGCTAAATCAAGCTACGTATTGGATAACTGGGAAGCTTGCTAGATGGCTACTTACCTGGATTGCTGGATAGCTAGACAAACTGAGCTGCATACTGCAGAGCAAGGTAGCTAGCTAGATGGCAACACACTGGATAGCAAGGTAGCTAGCTAGACTGAGCTACACACTGGATAACTAGTTAGCTAGCTAGACTGAGCTACATAGTTGACAGGTAGGTCAATACTGGATAGCTCGCTAGGTAGCTATATATTGGATAGCTCGGTAGCTAGCTAGACTGAGCCAAATATTGGATAGCTCAGTAGCTAGCTAAATGGCTACGAACAGGATAGCTAGGTAGCTAGCTAGACTGAGCTACATTCTGGACAGCTTGGTAGGCTGTGCAACGTGCAGGATACCTAGGTTGCTAGCTAGACTGAGCTACTTACTGGATAGCTAGGTGTCTAGCTTGACTGACCAACATACTGGATAGCAATGTAGCCAGCTAGACTGAGCTACATACTGGATAACTAGATAGCTAGCTAGATGGCTACAGACTGCACAGCTAGATAGCTAGCTATACTGAGCTACGTACTGGATAGCTAGGTAGCTAGCTAGATGGCTACATACTAGTTAACTAGACAGCTGGTTCGACTAACCAACATACCGGATGACTAGGTAGCTACTTATATGGCGCAATACTGGATAGCTGGATAGCTAGCTAGACTGAGCTACATACTGGATAACTAGGTAGCTAGCTAAATGGCTACATAATAGCTGGATAGCTAGCTAGACTGAGCTACATACTGGATAACTAGTTAGCCAGCTAGATGGCTATATATTGGATAGCTAGATAGTTATTAAATATGTAGCTCAGTCTAGCTAGCTATCTACTTTTCAGTATGTAGCTCAGTCTAGCTAGCTACCTAACTATCCAATATATTACTCAGTCCAGCTAGCTACCTAGCTAACCAGAAAGTAGCTCAGTTTAGCTAGCTCTCTGGCTGTCTAGTGTGTAGCTCAGTCTAGCTACCTAGCTATTCAGTATGTAGCTAGTCACCTAGCTATCTAGCATGTAGCCTTATAGCTAGCTATCTAGCTATCCAGTATGTAGCTCAGTCTAGCTAGCTACTTAGCTATCCAGTATTTAGCCCTGTCTAGCTAGCTACCTAGTCATCCAGTATGTAGCCATCTAGCTTGCAATCTAGATATCCAACATGTAGCCATCTAGTTAACTATCTAGTTATCCAGTATGTAGCTCGATCTAGCTACCTACCTAGCTATCCACTATGTAGCGATCTAGCTAGCTATTTAGCTATCCAGTATGTCTAAAACTGCTATTTAGCTATCCAGTATATCTAAAACTGCAAATAATAACTTGTTTCTATTAATGCTGTTCAGTGTTTTTTTTTCCCTTTACATTTTAAACAGATGTCTCCGAAGAAGAAATGCGAAATTGTCAATCCAAATGCCCAGCAAAAGAGACTGATTTCGACAGCATTCGCAGAGATTATCGGAATTTGGACTACTCCAAATGTGATGATCTACAGGGCATTCTTAATGGGAAAGTAGTGGGCAGAAAGGCATGTCATGAGTGGTTTGAAGAGCAAAAACCTGTAGTTTACAATGCCAACATTGAAAAGTTGAGGAAAAAACATGGTGTACAGAGTTGCTTATTGGTTACAATCTGAGGAGTATGATGATGCTACTGACTATGATGTGCCAATGTACCAGCTAGCAACTGATCTTCTCCATAAAGACTTGGTCTATTGCTAGAAATTGTAATTTATTTACCTATCTGTGATGGACTTACAGCATATAATACAATACTATTAAAGTTCTGATCTTGAGAATATCACATTTTTGAATTTTCAAGGCAGTCTGGGTGTTTATTACTATTTCCGTCACAACGGTCAATTTTGTAATTAGCTACAATTAGGTAACTAACTAATTATATGCTTTAATTTCAGGTCATCCAAGTAAGATGTTTCATATTTGTTTCAGAATGCTTCAATCTATAATAACTGAAACATTTATTCAGTTCTCTTAATTTTTAAGAAAGTTATGGGCTTTTGACTGTCCTCGATCACAGCTTTTGTGTTAAGTCAATGGAAAGGCAATGGAATCAATCAATGGAAAACTTTATTGTCATTCAGACCTTGCGGTCTGAACGAAATTCCGTTGCCTGCAGTCATACATTTAGTAAATAACAAAACGCACAATAAACACATATTTAACATCCGCCACAGTGAGTTCACCAAACACCTCCTCACTGTGATGGAAGGCAAAAATCTTAAGTCTTTGTCTCTTCCCTCCTTGTTCTTCCTCTTCCTCTGCGCCGAGGCGACCCGGGCCTCCGATGTTGTGACCGCACCGGGCGATGTAAATAAGTCCCGCGGGTGAACCGCGCTCCGCGAACGGGCCGGTTCAACTCCACGGCCCGGGGCGGTCGAAGCTGGCGAAGCTGCCACAAGATGCTAATTGGGGAACAAGATGCTAATTTCCGAGTATGAAAATGGCCATAATTTCTTTAATACTGAAGATATGAAAGTGAATTATGTGTCAAATTAAACTTCTTTTTATGCTTTATCTGATGGGATAAATTGCAGACTTGGTTTTTTAAATCTCAAAATTTTGTAACTTTGCTATAACAAGCAATCCAATATGCAGCTCAGGCCAGCTAGTTACCTAGTTATCCAGTATGTGTCATCTGGCTAGCTGCCTAGTTATCCAGTATGTGGTCATCTGGCTAGCTGCCTAGCTATCCAGTATGTGGTCATCTGGCTAGCTGCCTAGCTATCCAGTTTGTGGTCATCCAGCCAGCTACCTAGCTATCCAGTTTGTGGTCATCCAGCCAGCTGCCTGGTTATCCAGTATGTGGTCATCTAGCCAGCTATCTTGTGATAGGGGACCAAACAGGGGGACATGGGACTAGCCTAGATGGGCACCTTGGTTAGCATGGACGAGTTGGGCTGAAGGGCCTGTTTTGGTGCTGCAGTCACTTGTGTCTCCTGTCTGCCTTGTGATGAAGCTGAATCTCTTAACATAAAGGTCATATTTCTTGAAACACTAACGAAACGTGAATTTATCAGTTTGGCAAGAAAACATAGAACAGTGCCACACAGGAACAGGCCCTTCGGCCCACAATGTCTGTGCTGAACAGGATGCCGTGATCAACTAATCTCCTCTGCCTGCATGTGATCCATATCCCTCCATTCCCTGCACATCCATGTCCCTATACAAAAGCCTCTTAAACACCACTAAGCTTCATGCCTCCACCCCTGGCAGCGTGGTCCAGGCACCCATTACTTTCTGTGTAAAACATTTGCCACGCTCATCTCCATTAGACTGTACCCCTCTCATCTTTAACCCCTCTCAAGCTGGAAAGGGTACAGAGAAGATTTACGAGGATGTTGCCAGGACTAGAGGGTGTGAGGTTGAGCAGGCTGGGACTCTATTCCTAGGAGCGCAGGAGGATGAGGGGTGATCTTATTGAGGTGTATACTGTAAAACCACGAGAGGAATAGATCAGGTGGATGTACAGAGTCTCTTGCACAGAGTAGGGGAATCGAGGACCAGAGGACATAGGTAGTTGAATGAGAAAAGATTTGATGGGAACCTGAGGGGTAACTTTTTCACACAAAGGGTGGTGGCCAAAAAGCTGCCAGAGGAGGTAGTCGAGGCTCAGACTATCCCAAAATTGAAGAAGCAGTTAGACAGGTACATGGATAGGACAGGTTTGGAGGGATATGGACCTAATGCAGGTAGGTGGGTCTAGAGTAGATGGGACATGTTGGCCGGTGTGGGCAAGTTGTGCCGATGGGCTTGCTTCCACGCTGTATCACTCTATGAATCAGTAGTAAGGAACGCAAATTCAATGCTAGATATTATATCAATAGGACCAGAATCCAAGAACAGAGACACTGTATAATGCTGAGGCTCTATAAGGCGCTGGTCAGGCCGCATTTGGAATATTGTGAGCAAATTTGGGCTGCATATCTGAGGAAGGATGTGCTGGCTCTGGAGAGGGCCCAGAGGAGATTTACAAGAATGATCCCAGGAATGAGTGGGTTAGCATATGATGAGCAGTTGACGGCGCTGGGCCTGTACTCGCTGGAGTTTAGAAGGTTGAGGGGGGGACCTCATTGAAACTTACCGAATAGTGAAAGGCTTGGATAGAGTGGATGTGGAGAGGATGTTTCCACTAGTGGGAGAGTCTAGGACCAGAGGTCACAGCCTCAGAATTAAAGGGCCCTCTTTTAGAAAGGAAGTGAGGAGGAACTTCTTTAGTCAGAGGGTGGTGAATCTGTGGAATTCATTGCCACAGAGGGCAGTGGAGGCCAAGTCAGTGGATATTTTTAAGACAAATTCTAGCTAGATAACATAGAAAAACATAGAAACATAGAAAATAGGTGCAGGAGGAGGCCATTCAAAGCTACAACAAGCCTGAGAATCATAACCTCCAGGTTAACGAACAGCTTTCTTAATTTAGTTTAGTTTAGTTTAGTTTAATTTAGATACTCAGCATGGAAACACTGACCTACCAGGTCCATGTTGACCATTGATCACCCGTTCACACTAGTTCCACATTATCCAACTTCCTCATCCACTCCCTACACACTAGAGGGCAATTTACAAAGTTACTGATCAACCTACAATACCCACTCGTCTTTCTGATGTGGGAAGTAACCGGAGCAACCTGAGCAAACCCGCGCGGTCACAGGGAGAACGTACAAACTCCGTGCAGTCAGACAACACCCCAGGTCAGGATCGAACCCGGCTCTCTGGAGCTGTGAGGCAGTGGCTCTACCAAGGCTTTACCAAAAACCCTATGCTTCAGATCAGTTCGAGGACCACGAGGCATAGATATGACATTTGCCGGCCAATTTCGATGTGGCAGTTACAATGATGTCACAGTTTACGGTTTAGGTTATCGTCACGTGTACCGAGGTACAGTGAAAAACTTTTGTTGCGTGCTAACCAGTCAGCGGAAAGACAATACATGATTACAATCGAGCAGCCACAGTTTACAGATACATGATAAAGGGACTAACGTGAATAACGTTTAGTGCAAGGTAAAGTCCAGTAAAGTCCAATCAAAGATAGTCCGAGGGTATCCAATGAGGTAGATGGACCGCTCTCCAGTTGGTGAGAGGATGGTTTAGTTGCTGGATGACAGCTGTGAAGAAACTGTCCCTGGATCTGGAGGTGTGTGTTTTTTACACTTCTGTACCTCTTGCCTGACGGGAGAGGGGGGAAGGGGGAGCGACTGGGGGTGAGACGGGTGAGACGGTGCAAGGTGAAGACTTCCTACTCCGTCTGAAGAAGCGCCCAACAAAAATAAAAAATCAGAAGTCATCGGAGCTTCTCCTGGCTGTTGGAATACATTTGCAAGTTAATGTTGTCTGCCGTCGCGCTGCCGTTGAAACCTGCCATTCCTGATCTCCGAGCTCAGCGGGAAACCATTCGTCTGGTGTCAGCCCTCGTGACCCGGCTCAGAGGGTCTCAGCGGGGTATGGGCCAAGATCAACGTCCCCCTGGCCCCAGCGCATAAATCAATCACGGGCTGTCGAGGCATGAAGTCAAAACACAACTCCAGCTCGACAGGACAGACTATGTGAAGCCAAGCGTGTGAGGTTTAAATACCAGGTATATTAGCGTTGGAGGCTGTCCAGAAGAGATTCACTTGGTTAATTCCTGGCACGAGAGGCTGGTCCTGTAATGAGCAACTTAAAACCAGTTAGAAACAAACTAGGAACTGCAGATGCTGGTTTACAAAGGAAAGACATAAAATACCGGAGTAACTCAGCCAGTCAGGCAGCATCCCTGGAAAAAAAGGAATAGGTGACGTTTCAGGTCGGGACCCTTCTTCAGACTGATTAGTAAAGTCTGCAGAAATGCTTAGAGGGATATGGACCAAACATGGGCAGGCGGGACTAGAGTACGGTGGGTGTCACGGTGGCGCAGCGGTAGAGTTGCTGCCTTACAGCGCATGCAGCGCCGGAGACCCAGGTTCCATCCCGACTACGGGTGCTGCCTGTACGGAGTTTGCACGTTCTCCCCGTGACCCTGCCTGGGTTTTCTCCGAGATCTTCGGTTTCCTCCCACACTCCAAAGACGCACAGGTTTGTAGGTTAATTGGCTTGGTGTAAATGTAAATTGTCCCTAGTGGGTGTAGGATAGTGTTAACGTGCGGGGATCGCTGGTCGGCGCGGACCCAGTGGGCCGAAGGGCCTGTTTCCGCGCTGTGTCTCTAAACTAAACTTAACTAATAAACTAAAGTAGATGGGGTATCTTGTTATGCATGGGCAAGTGTAGCCTAAGGGCCTGTTTCCATGCTGGATGACTCTATGACCCTAAGTTACACCCGCCACCTCTGCCTGCATGGGGCCCTTCACCCTTCATTCCCTGCATTACCATGTGCCCATTTTAAAAGCCTCTTAAATGCCACTATCATTCCTCCCTCCCACTGTTACCCATAACGATGAATGAATGAATGAATACGTTTATTGGCCAAGTATTCACATACAAGGAATTTGCCTTGGTGCTCCGCCCGCAAGTGACAACATGACAGACAGTGAGGGTTAAGACTGACTGGAAGGGCCGAGAGCCTGAGGGCCGGAAGGGCCGGAACGGACTGGAAGGGCCGAGAGGGCCTGTTTCCGTGCTGTAATTGTTATATGGTTATATGGTTATAAAACATTAAACATTAATAACAAAACATTATCGATTAAACATGTGAATTAAATAAAATACCAGAGCAAAAATAGGCTACCCCAGATTTTTGGTTATTGAGTAGAGCTACTACTCGTGGAAAAAAACTGTTTTTACGTCTGGCTGCGGCAGCTTTGACAGTCCGGAGTCGCCTTCCAGAGGGAAGTGATTCAAAGAGTAATGATGACAAAACAACTGCTTTGATTGAAGCATGGAAACAGGCCCTCCGGTCCACCAAGGCCACGCGGCCCTCGCGCCCGTTCACACCAGTTCCAGGTCATCCCACTGTTACCTCCACTCCTTACACGACAGGAGCAATTTACAGAGGGACAATTAACCTGCACATCTTTGGAGTGTGGGAGGAAACCAGAGCACCCGGAGGAAACCCTCACGGTCACAGAGAGAACGTACAAACTCTGCACAGACAGCATCTGTAGTCAGGATCGAACCGGGGGTCTCTGGCGCTGTGAGGCAGCAACTCTACCAGCTGCATCACCGCCCCGCAGCTTTTCACTGTACCTCGGTAAAAGTGACAATAATAAACTGGCGTCAGTGTGGATGGAAACACGTGGTTAGCACGGACGAGATGGGCCGAAGGGCCTGACTCTGTGCTGCGCGACTCCACGACTACAGGAAGATAACCGATCCACCTTTTATTTTGAAGCAGGATGTTTCTCAGTGTGAGGGAATTAACTTTGAGGTGTCAAGAGCGAAAATATAGCCAGTTTTTTTTCTTTCAAGTATCTGAGTATTATCTGTGAGAAATACTTATCCGAGGAGCATAAGTAACTGGGGAAACATTAAAGATGAGTGATTTAGGTGTAAAGCTGCTGTCCGATGCAATAATTGTAAGCAAATCATCTCTTCAGCATAGTCTAGATAGATGTATTTAATAAACTTATGCCTCGATGGTTTTCAGATGAGGTGTCAGGAGAAGTTACGTTTTATTTGAGAGGAATAACACTGAATTAAACATCTGTGACTTTTAAGAAAAATAGGTTGTTTACAAAGGGTTTAGAAATAGCTATATCTGTGACAGGGAGTTTTGATGTAAAATAATGCTGAATGAGGAGAGACTTTGATGTGTGCTATCCAGTCAGCAGAAAGACATTCATGTGCAACAAAAGCACAAAAGCTTTTCACTGTACCTCGGTACACGTGACAATAAACTGCGCTGAACTGAGTTCTTCCCATCTGAAGACCGTTCAGTAGTTTAGTTTCACTTTAGTTAATTGTCACGTGTACCGGGGTACAGTGAAAAGCTTTTGTTGCCTGCTAACCAGTCAGCATAAAGACAATACATGATTACAATCGAGCCATTCACAGTGTATGGATACATGAGGAGGGAATAATGTTTAGTGCAAGGTAAAGACACTTCTTCACCGAATGGTATGTTAGCTTTCATAGCTTTCATAGCAAAAGGATTTGAGTACAGGAGCAGGGAGGTTCTACTTCAGTTGTACAGGGTCTTGGTGAGACCACACCTGGAGTATTGCGTGCAGTTTTGGTCTCCAAATCTGAGGAAGGACATTATTGCCATAGAGGGAGTGCAGAGAAGGTTCACCAGACTGATTCCTGGGATGTCAGGACTGTCTTATGAAGAAAGACTGGATAGACTCGGTTTATACTCTCTGGAATTTAGGAGATTAAGAGGGGATCTTATAGAAACTTACAAAATTCTTAAGGGGTTGGACAGGCTAGATGCAGGAAGATTGTTCCCGATGTTGGGGAAGTCCAGGACAAGGGGTCACAGCTTAAGGATAAGGGGGAAATCCTTTAAGACCGAGATGAGAAAGACTTTCTTCACACAGAGAGTGGTGAGTCTCTGGAACTCTCTGCCACAGAGGGTAGTTGAGGCCAGTTCATTGGCTATATTTAAGAGTGAGTTGGATGTGGCCCTTGTGGCTAAGGGGATCAGAGGGTATGGAGAGAAGGCAGGTACGGGATACTGAGTTGGATGATCAGCCATGATCATATTGAATGGCGGTGCAGGCTCGAAGGGCTGAATGGCCTACTCCTGCACCTAATTTCTATGTTTCTATGTTTCTATGTTTCACTGCTATACTTGATTAAAGCCTGTTGTCCAAATTGGTTTGGTTGGTTTAACCGCATGCTTAAAATGCGTTGATATGAATCACAGTAAAAATGATTGACTTACAGATGACCAGACTCCCCACCATCGACTCTGTCCACACTTCACGCTGCCTCGGGAAAGCAGCCGACACAATCAAAGACCTGTCCCATCCTGGTCATTCCTTCTTCTCCCTGCTCCTGTCCGGCCAGAAGGTACAGAAGCTTGAGAGCGCGCACCACCAGACTCAGGAACAGCTTCTTCCCCTCTGTTATCAGGCTTCTGAACGGTCCTTGCATAAGCTAGGGCACTGTCCGATTCACCTCTACCCCATTGCGGACATTGGACTTTGTCTCTGGAACTGGTGTGCTATCCTTGTGCACATGCAAATAAAGTGTGGATATTGTCAGAATCCTATATTATTCGGCGACTACGTATATTCTGCACTCTGTAGCTTTAGTTTTTTAGTTCAGTTTAGTTTAGATATACAGTGCGGAAACTGTGCCCTTCCACCCACTGCGTCCGCTCCAACCAGCGATCCCCGCACAGTAAAACTATCCTACAATTTACAATTTTACAATTGCAGGATAGCCAATTAACCTACAAACCTGTTCGTCTTCGGAGTGTGGGAAGAAACCGGAGCACCCGGAGAAAATCCACGCAGGTCACACGGAGAATGTACAAACTCCGTACAGACAGCACCCGTGGTCAGGATCGAACCCGGGTCTATAGTGCTGTGAGGCAGCAACTCTACCGCTGCACCACCGTACTGCCCCTTTCCCCGTGTGCTCTATCTATTGTCACTATCGTGGGATTTCCCCATTAGCAACAGCAGGCAAGGTCCTCGCCCGCATCATGAACAACCGACTCAAGCCTTCAGCCGAGGAAATCCTTCTGGGGACACAAACTGGTTTTGGACCATCACATGGAACAGCCGACATGACGAGCATCTACCAAAGCAAACCTTCTACTCCTAGCTTAAAGAAGGCAAACGTAAAAGAGGCGGACAAAAGAAGAGATTCAAAGACGCCTTAAAAGCCAGCATGAAGAACTGTGCAATCGACATCGACAATTGGGAAACCAATGCCAAGGACAGGAAACTCTGGCGAACCATCATCCAAGAAGGAACAGTGACCTTTGAAGCCGAGAGATGCACAGAATTAGAAGAAAAGAGAAGAAAATGGAAAGAGAGGCAGCAACAACCAAAGCCCGATCTGCCATCTAGAATTACCTGCCCTCAATGCCGAAGAATTTTCAAAGCCAAGATTGGACCCAAGTTGGCCACCTGAGAGTCCATAAAAACAACGGAACGTAGACCATCATCCTCGACCTCGAGGGATAGCTACGATAATCTATTATACTTGAGTTTGGTTTGATTGTATGTATGTATAGTATTATCTGATTCAATTGGACAGCACGCTGTGGATGTGGGGAGGATGTTTCCACTGGTGGGAGAGTCTAGGACCAGAGGTCATCGGAGGCCTGGATCGTCTCAGCACAGAGGGAGAACAAGGAGGGAAGAAGACAAAGACTTTAAGACTTTTGCCTTCCATCACAGTGAGGAGGTGCCTGGTTAACTCACTGTGGTGGATGTTAAATATGTGTTTATTGTGTGTTTTGTTTTTTGTTATATGTATGACTACAAGGCAATGGAATTTCGTTCAGACCGCAAGGTCTGAATGACTATAAAGGAGACTTTGACTCTGACTTTGAAATAGCCTCAGAATTAATGGACGTTCTTTTGGGAAGGATGTTTGTGAATGATCCACAATAACACACATAGTGAAAAATCTGTCTTTAATCCATACAGCAATCAGGAACATTTGCAACATCCACAATGACACACATAATGAACGGGTCCTTTTCAGGATGGCAGGCTGTGACTAGTGGGGTACCGCAAGGCTCAGTGCTGGGACACCAGCTATTTACAATATATATTAATGATTTGGATGAGAGAATTAAATGCAACATCTCAAAGTTTGCAGATGACACAAAGCTGGAGGCAGTTTTAGCTGTGAGGAGGATGCTAGGAGGCTGCAAGGTGACTTGGATAGGCTGGGTGAGTGGGCAAATGCATGGCAGATGCAGTATAATGTGGATAAACGTGAGGTTATACGCTTTGGTGGCAAAAACAGGAAAGTAGACTATTATTTGAATGGTGACCGATTAGGAAAAGGGGAGATGCAACGAGACCTGGGTATCATGGTACACCAGTCATTGAAAGTAGGCATGCAGGTGCAGCAGGCTGTGAAGAAAGCGAATGGTATGTTGGCATTCATAGCAAAAGGACTTGAGTACAAGAGCAGGGAGGTTCTACTGCAGTTGTACAGGGTCTTGGTGAGGCCACACCTAGAGTATTGCATACAGTTTTGGTCTCCTAATCTGAGGAAATACATTCTTGCCATAAAGGGAGTACAGAGAAGGTTCACCAGATTCCTGGGATGGCAGGACTTCCATATGAAGAAAGAATGGATAGACTCGGCTTGTACTCGCTGGAATTTAGAAGATTGAGGGGGGATCTCATAGACTTACAAAATTCTTAAGGGGTTTGACAGGCTAGATGCAGGAAGATTGTTCCTGATGTTGGGGAAGTCCAGGACAAGGGATCACAGTTTAAGGATAAGGGGGAAGTCTTTTAGGACCGAGATGAGAAAATCATTTTTCACACAGAGAGTGGTGAATCTGTGGAATTCTCTGCCACAGAAGGTAGTTGAGGCCAGTTCGTTGGCCATATTTAAGAGGGAGTTGGATGTGGCCCTTGTGGCTAAAGGGATCAGGGGGTATGGAGAGAAGGCAGTTACAGGATACTGAGTTGGATGATCAGCCATGATCATATTGAATGGCGGTGCAGGCCCGAAGGGCCGAATGGCCTACTTCTGCACATATTTTCTATGTTTCTATGTTTCTTTTTAAACTGCCAGCCATTCACATCCAGCTCGGCGTGGCTTGTGAGAGCCGGCTGACCTTGCTAGTGTAAAGCTGTATAGTACCGTAATACCATGTAAAGGGTGGCATGCACATTTGTGTAGTGGAGATTATAAATGGCATGGATTAATAAAGGATAATTTACATCCTTCCTCTTATAGAAGCAAAGCATATATAGAGTGGTTAGTGGAGGACATATTGTTAATCACCAGTATAAGGTGTGTGCATTTATTATTTTACATGTGCATGCTTATGCATATGTGAGCACATAAGTTGAACAGTTGAAGTATAGCCGGTGAATTTTCCAATCAGCGGGTTTGGCTTGCATCCTTCTCTGAGGGAGATAAGTCCCTTATCAGGTGAATGCGGAGAAGAATACAAAGAGCTTTTTGATACAATAATACAATGAACTTTATTTTTCCGTTAGGAACTTTGGTTTCAGCAGCCATACCTTAAAATGAAACAATTTTACAAGACACACAACCAACTCAATTCACACAGACATCCATCACAGTGAATCTCCTCCTCACTGTGATGGAAGGCAAAGTTGTCCCTCCCCTGCTCTCCATCCTCTCCCGATGTTAAAGCCCCCGGCGGAGCGATGGTAAGTCCCGCGGCCGTTAAAGCAGGTGATGTAAGGCCCCGCTCCAGGCCGTTTTCAGCACCGCAACTCGGGCGGGAGAAGTTGCCGCCGCGGGAGCTCCGAAAAGCGGTCTCCCACTAGGGACCCGCAAACTCCCTGAGTCACCATCCACAGGCCTGCGGCTGGAGCCCCCGAAGCTCCGAAATCTGCTCGCAGCCGCGCGTCACCACAGCTCTCCCCGCTCCGAAGCCGGCCGGCCCCACGATGGTAAGTCCCGCAGGTCGTTCCGGTTGGAGGCCGCTCAACGGAGACCTGACAGGGAAAAGGTCGGGTCCCCCGTGCAGGGAAAAGGTCAGGTTCCCCCTTGCAGGGAAGAGGTTTAAAAGTCCCTCCCCCCCCCCCCAACATATACACAGTTAAATACAATATAAAGACCACAGTAAACTAAACATTGAATGGGACAAAATTAAAAAAAAAGGACAGACAAACTGCAGGGGCCGCCGCCATTGCCGCGCCGCCATTAGGCTCCCCCTGGGCCATAACCAGCGGGGCAAGCTGTCCACAGAACACAGCATTGTGACCGACAAGGAAGTCATACCTGTCGTTCGTTCTCCTCACCGAATCCCGCACGCAATGAAGGACCGCATCAAAACTGCACTTGTCAGAATGGAACGCTCACACAGGTCCGGCTCTGATGTCTATCTCAACCTACTCAACCTACGAAACATCGTCCGCGACCCTCTCCTGGGATCTTCGGCCGAACGGCTCATGTGACGGCGAGCCCGCTCCACCCTGCCTATGGCCAAGCAACTGCTAGAACCACAAGTTCGTGCACCGTCGGTGATCCAATCCCAGCTCCAACGCCGCCACGATACACCGAGAAAATACGACGATAAAACCAGCTCCCCGCTTCAACCGCTCAACAAGGGACAGGTTGTCCGCTTAAGGTCACTCAGAGGCTATAACCGTCTCGGAGTCATTCTGGGGTCCACTGCAGAGCCTGAGTCCGCACCAACAGAAACAACCACTTCTCCCGCACCCCACACCAGACTTACCCTGGTCCACAGTAGCAGCCGACATCTTTGAGAGGTGCGGCAAACAATACTTGGTTCTAGTCGTTTCCTACTCAGGATGGTTCGAAATCGACCTCAGCCATGGTAATTCAAAAACGGACTCGCCACTTCTCTGTCCACGGAGCCCCCCTCAAGCTACTCTCCAACAATGGAACTCAATTCTCCTGTCAGCTCTTCAAGCATTTCGCAAAACGCTGAGATTTTCAACACACCACCAGCAGCCCCAAGTACCTGCCGTCCAACGGCCTAACCGAGCACACGGTAAGAAGTGCAAAAGAACTAATATCTTGCGCTCCAACCCTCACATACTCCGATGCTGAGTTACCCGTCGCCCTCACCTGTGATGCCTCCCAGTATGGACTGGGTGCCGCCTGCCTACAAGACGATGGGAAGGGTCACAGACCAGTTGCCTATGCCTCTCGCACCATGACCGACACTGAACAGCGCTACGCTGAAATCGAGAAGGAGCTACTCGCAGTCTCCTGTGAGGCGTCTGTTCGAATCCCACTCCTGACACCATGTAAGTGAATGATTCACAACAACACACAGAGTGAAAGATCAATCTTTATTCCATATGCAAACAGGAACATTTAAACTGCCAGCCATTCACATCCAGCTTGGCGTGGCTTGTGAGAGCCGGCTAACCTTGCTGTGTAGTACTGTAATACCATGTAAAGGGTGGTATGCACATTTGTGTGGTGGAGATTATAAATGGCATGGATTAATAAGGGTTTTTAAATTAAAAAAAAAAAAATTTAAACATTCTTTATTTCGATTAGAATAAAAAATAAAAAGCAAGTGTGAAACAGCATAAAAAAAAAGAATATTTATAAAATGTCATAAATAATATTTATAAATAAATGAATCGTATGTGTCCAAAAAGGAGCAGGAAGAAGCCAAAGCTTATTAATTCTCACCTCTTATAATTATCATACAAATTTATCAGCTATAAACACCTATTTCCATATGTACACCAAATTATTTACATTTATACACTAATCAAATATTTGCAAAGCCATACAAAAAAAGAGAGATAAGAAAGAAAAAAGAAAAGAAAAAACCCTCATAGACTATCCAGTATCTCTTAGTCATATATACAACCCATCAGCCTATAATCACCCTTCCCAATACAATCAGTATAACAAATATCCCACTCACAATCACCTATCCTCATCCCAATATCCTTTTGAAAAAGTGTTTTTGTACATCTTTTTAAACTGAATTATGTTTGTGCTAACTTTTATCTTCTGTTCCAAACCATTCCACAAATTCACCCCACAGATTGCTATGCACATACTTTTAAGAGTTGTTCTGACATTTAGTTTTTTTTAAAACTAAGTTCCCCTCTCAAATTATACCCACCCTGTCTTTCCATAAACAGTTTTTTGTATATTTCCCGGAAGTAGATTATTTCTTGCTTTGTACATAATTTGTGCAGTCTTAAATTTAACCAGATCGGTGAACTTCAGTGTATGTGACTTTAGGAATAATAAATTGGTATGTTCAAGATATCCAACGTTATTGATGATTCTTATTGCTCTCTTTCGTAATGTGCATAACGGCTGTAGGTTGGTTTTGTAGGCGCAGACCCATATCTCCACAAAGTAACTCAGATATGGCAATATGAGTGTATTATGCAGAGTATGTAATGATTTGTGGTCCAGATTTTCCCAATATTGCTATAGACTTTGCCAGTTTTGCTTTGACATGGTTTATATGTGGTTTCCAGCAGATTTTGTGGTCTAAGATCACACCAATAAATTTATTTTCATATATTCTTTCTATACTTATGTTATCTATTTTCAATTGTACTTGAGGGTTTGTTTTATGTTTTCCAAATAGCATAATCTACAAAGGAGATGAGGAGGTATTTCTTTAGTCAGAGGGTGGTAAATCTGTGGAATTCTTTGCCACAGAAGGCTGTGGGGGCCAAGTCAGTGGATATATTTAAGGCAGAGATAGATAGATTCTTGATTAGTACGGGTGTCAGGTGTTATGGGGAGAAGGCAGGAGAACAGGGTTAGGAGAGGGCGAGATAGATCAGCCATGATTGAAAGGTGGAGTAGACTTGATAGGCCGAAAGGCCTAATTCTACTCCTATCACTTATGACCTTATGGTCTTATGATCTGTTCCCAGAAGTTAGGTTGGTCTTGCCCAGACGGAGTCCCTGGCTGCATCCTTAGGAACTGTGTGGACCAACTAGTGTGAGTGTTCATGGAGATCTTGATCTCTCCCTTCTCCATTCTGCGGTACTCAACTGCTTCGAGAAGACCACCATCGTTCAGGTGCCGAAAGAAAAGCAAGATCTCATGCTTTAATGACTACCGCCCAGTGTCCGTGGACCACCGTCATCAAGTGATTCGAGAGACTGGTTAAGGAACGAAGGGGTTAGGAAAAATGGTGGACACTGCCCGGTCCATCACGGGTACTGACCTCCCCACCATCGAAGGGATCTACAGGAGTCGCTGCCTCAAAGCCCTGTCTCACGGTACGAGTTCATTCCAAGTGCTCTCCCGAGTTTGCCCTGATTCGAACTCGAAGATTTACGGTAATGGCCACTCGTCGGTACTCGGGGCTCTCGTGGACATTTTTCAACATGTTGAAAAATCTTCAATAGTCTTCCCGTGCTTACCTGCCGTTAGCGAGTCTTCCCGAGTACCTGCCGTTAGCGTTACGAGCCGCTAAGAGACATCCCCGAGCTCCGACGTACCCGCTACGTTCATTCTCCGTGCTTACCACGAGTTTGATTTTTTTTAAACTTGGGAGAGCTCTTGGAATGAACTCGTTCCATGGGACAGGGCTATCAGAAAGGCAGCCAGCATCATCAGAGACCCACACCACCCTGGCCATGCACTCATTTCACCACTGCCATCGGGACGAAGGTACAGGAGCCTGAAAACTGTAACGTCCAGTTTCAGGAACAGCTTCTTCCCTACAGTTGTTATTTATTTATTTTCTTTTTTTGTTTTTTTTTTTTTTTTAATTTTTGTTAGAAGTAAATACAGTAGTCTGGTACTTAAGTACCTAATACATAAATACATATTTTCATTCTTGTACAACTTCATACTTTTGGTTCAATAATAGAAGACCAGTGAGAGAAAAGAGAAATAAAGAGTGTCGGAATAGATAGACAAGTGAGTATAAACAGAAAACAAAAGAAATAAAGGACAGAGGTGAGAAGTTAAAAGATTGAAAGAAAAGGAAAAAGTAAAAAAAAAGAGAAAAAAGGAGAGATCTACCTATTTCATATTTTTGCCCATCCTTCACCCAGTTCTAAACCATTTAATTTCTAAGGTTATGTTATGTTGCACCATATGCTTGTAAAAAGTTGACAAAGGGAGACCAAATCTTTAAGAATTCGTCTACTTTGCCTAATAAGAGGAATCTTATTTCTTCAAGATGTAGCGTTTCAGACATGTTTGAGATCCACATTTTGAATGTTGGCGTAGGTGCGTTTTTCCAAAATTTAAGTATACGTTTTTTTGCTGTTATTAGACCATAATTAAGAAAAGCTTCTTGGAATATAGTTAGTTTACTTCCCTCTTCCATTGACCCAAAGATAATCAATTTGGTATTGGGGTTCAATTTTGTGTTAAATAGTTTTGTAAAAATTCCAAAAATTTCATTCCAAAATTTATACAGTTTTGTACAAGAGACAAAGGAATGTGCTATAGTGGCATTTTGAGTTAGACATTTGTCGCAGATGGGGGAAACATTTGAAAATATTTTATTCAGTCTTGTTTTCGAATAATATAATCTATGTAAAATTTTAAATTGAATTAGGTTATGTCTTACATTCATTGAACATTTGTTTACATATATTAAATTTTTATCCCATCTATCGTTCGGAATTTTTATCAATAACTCTTGTTCCCAGTCTCTTCTAATTTCCTCTGTTGTTGGTGTTTCTATATTTAGAATTATATTATATAAGTAAGATATTAAATTGCTTGATTCTGTCTTTCTATTCATTCCTTCCTCCAATAGATCTGGGGTTAAAGTTTGATATCCTTGCATATACATTTACAAATAATCTTGAATTTGAAGGTATTTGAAATATTGATTACTTTTCAAATTATATTTTAGTTGTAGTTGTTGGAATGATAAAATTTTCCCATTTTATACATATCTCCCATCGTTTTAATTCCTATTCTTTCCCAATGGATAAACGTTTTATCAATAATGGATGGTTTGAATGAGGGATTATTAGCTATTGGAGAAAGAAGCGATAATTTTCTTAATTTTAAAGTTAATTTTATTTGTTTCCAAATTCGTATTATACTATGAATAATTGGATTCTTCTTGTATATTACATTGTTCAGCTTTATCGGGGAAAGAAGGATTGCTCCTATATTATAAGGGGAACAATCCTCTTTCTCCATTCTTATCCAATCTACCTGTTGGGCAGAACTGTCCAACCAGTAGATTATATTTTTAATATTCACTGCCCAATAATAATACAATAAGTTAGGGAGTGTCAGTCCCCCTGATTCTTTAGATTTACACGTGTTTTTTTTTAATTCTGTGTGATTTATAATCCCATATGAAGTTTATAATATCAGAATCTAATTTTTTGAAGAATTTTTTAGGTAAGTATATTGGTATTGATTGAAATAGGTACAATATTTGTGGTAAGAAGATCATTTTTATCGCGTTTATTCTGCCTATTAAAGACATCGGCAGTGTCTTCCAAAATTTAATCAACCCATTTAATTTAGTTAATAAAGGCATATAGTTTGCGTTGAGTAATGATTTATAGTTCCTAATAATTTGGATGCCCAAATACTTAAATTTTTCTGTTGTAATTCTAAAAGGGAATTTCAACAGATGTGTCGACTCTTGAGGTTTTATCGTCATAATTTCGCTTTTGTTCCAATTTATTCTATATCCTGAAAAATAACCAAATTCCTCTATTAAATTTAGTATATTTGGTATGCTAATTTGCGAATTTGTAATATATAATAATATGTCGTCTGCATATAATGAAATTTTATTATTTGAGTGTTTGGTAATATACCCATGAATATTCGGATGGCTTCTTATACTTTCAGCTAAAGGCTCTATCACTAGTGCAAATAGCAGGGGCGATAACGTGCACCCCTGCCTATTACCCCTTGCTAATTGGAATTTCGGGGATAATATATTATTAGTCAGTATTCTAGCCGTCGGCTTATCATATAATAATTTTACCCATGAAATAAAATTATCTCCCATGTTAAATTTTTCCAATACTTTGAATAAATATAGCCATTCTACTTGATCAAAAGCTTTTTCTGCATCCAATGAAATAATTGCTAGTTCTTCTTCAGTATTATGTGAGTACATTATATTAGACAGCCGTCTCAAATTGTTAAATGAGTATCTCTTTGGTATGAACCCTGTTTGGTCCGGATTTATTAGTTTACTTACATATTTACTCAATCTTCTCGCTAGGGTCTTTGTTGATATTTTTTGATCTGTATTTAGGAGTGCAATAGCTCTATATGAGCCTGGGTCTTCTAGATCTTTATCCTTTTTTGGTATAAGTGTAATAGTTGACTCAGTTAGTGTTTCTGGTAGTTTATTTTCTTTTAAAAGTGTATATATATAAATCTTGCAACCGTGGAGAAATTATCTCGTAGAATCTTTTATAGAATTCATTACTAAAGCCATCTGGTCCTGGCGTTTTTCCATTCTTCAATGAACTAATTGTTTCTTCTATTTCCTGTAGTGTAATCTGAGCTCCTAATGCTCTTGTTCCACCATATTTAATTTTGGAAGATTACACTTATCGTAGAAATTTGTAATTTGAATATTATTTGCAGAGGTTTTCGATGTATATAAGTTTTGATAAATTTGAGCAAATCTTTTATTAATATCTTTAGGTAGTGTTAGTAATTCCCCTTTGTCTGATTTAATTTTAGTAATTGTATTTTCTGTGTTCCTTTTTTTCAGTTGGCGTGCTAGGAGTTTATGAGGTTTATCACCAAATTCAACATTTTCTTGTTTTGTAATGTGAAATAATCTTATTATTCTGGCCAATAAAATTTTATTTAATTTATATTTTAGTATTATTATCTTATTAGTATTATTATCTTATTATGTTTATCTGTAGTTGGTTCTTTGGCATTTTCTAAATCTAATTGTCTAATTTCTTGTTCTAACTGCAATTGTTCAGTATTATTCTTTTTATTTTGGAAAGCTTGGTATGAGCCTTAAAAGTTTCCCATAATAACGAGGGTGAAATATCTGGTGTATCATTTGTCTCAAAGAAGAATCTCATCTGCTCTTTTAAATATGTGCAGCCTTGTGAGTTATTTAAAATTTGGGGGCTTTTGAGTACAGGAGCAGGGAGGTTCTACTTCAGTTGTACAGGGTCTTGGTGAGACCACACCTGGAGTATTGCGTGCAGTTTTGGTCTCCAAATCTGAGGAAGGACATTATTGCCATAGAGGGAGTGCAGAGAAGGTTCACCAGACTGATTCCTGGGATGTCAGGACTGTCTTATGAAGAAAGACTGGATAGACTCGGTTTATACTCTCTGGAATTTAGGAGATTAGGAGGGGATCTTATAGAAACTTACAAAATTCTTAAGGGTTGGACAGGCTAGATGCAGGAAGATTGTTCCCGATGTTGGGGAAGTCCAGGACAAGGGGTCACAGCTTAAGGATAAGGGGGAAATCCTTTAAGACCGAGATGAGAAAGACTTTCTTCACACAGAGAGTGGTGAGTCTCTGGAACTCTCTGCCACAGAGGGTAGTTGAGGCCAGTTCATTGGCTATATTTAAGAGTGAGTTGGATGTGGCCCTTGTGGCTAAGGGGATCAGAGGGTATGGAGAGAAGGCAGGTACGGGATACTGAGTTGGATGATCAGCCATGATCATATTGAATGGCGGTGCAGGCTCGAAGGGCTGAATGGCCTACTCCTGCACCTAATTTCTATGTTTCTATGTTTCTATGTTTAAACCTCCAAAACGAATTTTTATCAGGCATTCCTAATTTTAAAGAAAAAGTTAACGGGGAATGATCAGAAATAATACTATTATGATATTTAGAATTATATGTATATGGAATCAGTTTTGTGTCTACTAAGAAATAATCAATACGTGAATATGTTTTATGTACTGTTGAATAAAATGAATATTCCCTACCTACTGGGTTAGCGATCCTCCATACATCTGTTATATTAGTATTTTTCATGTATGTATTTAGGAGTCCACTCGTTTTAGATTTTATGTTAGTCCTTTTTTGTTTTGCTGATTTATCCAAATATGGATCTAAAACACAATTCAAATCTCCCCCTATTATCACATTTTGATGATTAAGTTCTGAAATTATATCCAAAATTTTACTAAAGAATTGGGGGTTGTCAAAATTAGGAGCATAAATATTTATCAAAGTAAGTGGAGTAGAATAAATTTCTCCCGTGACTATGGGATTACGTGAAGAAGCCCCGCCAGGCGCATGCGCGTCATACTTCAAAGCAGCGGCGTGAAAACACAGCAAACAAATAGCCAAAGTAACATAGTAAGGCTCGTAGAAGACTAGAACTACCAGGTCTCTTAGATTATGAGGGTGGGAGCGGAGGGCACGTAATCCCTCAACGTCACTCCTCATAAAATAAGAATCAAACTTCGAACTGGTAAGTTCTCGCTTAATCATACTATTTTACTTCGGAGTAACAGATAGAGTAATGACCCCTCTGTCCCAGGGGAAAATTACAAACAATAATTGATATAAACAAAGCAATAAAATTAAATGGAACCCAAAACAGCAGGCCCAAACCGTGGCACTGCCTGAACATGTTTATCATAAAAACGAGAAAAAGTTGACTCTCTAGACCATCCTGTGGCCGCGAGGATTTGATCTAGCGGCACGCCCTGAGCCTTCGCCGCGGATGTAGACGCCGCCCTGGTGGAGTGAGATTTAAACACATCAGTGTCGATTCCCGCAGAACTGAGCACCTGTTTCAACTATCTAGAAATAGTTTGTACTGACACTTGCTTATATGGCTTTTTGTGACTAATGAGCAGTCCTGCCTCAGAACCTCTGAGACTGCTTGTTAACGCAATATATTGGGTTAAATGTTTAACTACACATAACAGTTGGTCAACAGGATATGCTTTAAACGTCACCTTGATTCCTGACCTTCCTGGTCTACTTTGTTTGATTAAATCACAGACATAAAATGTAATATCATCTTGAGAGAAATGCATACAATCTATTGTTAACAAGTGCAATGTTTGTACACATTGTGCTGAAACCAACGCCATTAACATAACCACTTTAAGAGTCAATTTTTGCAAAGATAATGACGCAATTGGAGCCCATTGCCGAAGCAGTGTGAAAACTATACTGACATCCCAGATTGCTGTGTATCTGGGTTGAGGAGGGTTTTTGTTAAAAATTCCTCTCATAAACCTGGATACCAATGGATGAGACCCGATAGGTTGTCGTGCTGAAGACTGCCCTAAATAAGAGGACAAAGCACTGCGAGCAGTGTTAATAGCACTATAACTAAGGTGCTCATCAAAATGCAAAGTAGCAAGGAACTCCAACACATCATGTATGCTAGCAGTATCATACGATATATTAGATTGTACACAGAAACAGTTCCCATTTCTTAATGTGCACGAGGTATTGTTTTTTAGTGCTAGTTCGCCACCCTGCAGTCATAACCTCCATGGTCCTGTTCAATAATCCAAGCCCTTGGAATGGTCTGGTCAGAACATGCAGACTAACAAATTGATACGATCATGTAATGGGTGACTTTCTCCTGTAACCGGATGCACCAACAAATGACTGCCGCTGGGAATCCTCATGAATGGCTGTGCCATCATTCTCAGCACCAATGGGAACCATGATTGTGTTGGCCAATCTGGGACCACCAAAACACCTGCGGCGGAGTCACGCTCTATTTTGGTGAGACATTTCGCAATCAGGCAGAATGGAGGAAACGCATAAAAGAATGAGTGTCCCCAGTGTAACGAGAACGCATCCACAGCTACTGCACCTGGATCTGGCTCCCAGGAGACATATTTAGGCAACTGGTGATTCAGTCTGGATGCAAAGAGATCAACATCTGGCAATCCAAATCTAGTAACAATGGTTTGAAATATGCTGACATTCAACATCCATTCTATATTGTCATTAAACTTTCTCGACCTAAGGTCTGCTACCACATTGTCTATACCTGGTAGATAGATGGCCGAAACCCAGATGTTCCTTGAAATACACCAATGCCAGATAGTATTAGCCAAGTTATCACATAACACAGATCTAGCTCCTCCCATATGATTAATATATACCACAGCTGTGGTGTTATCAATCTGGAGTTGAACGTGGAAATCAGACATTGTGGAGAAATATGCTTTTAACCCATAAAAAGCCCCCAATAATTCCAGATAATTAATACCATGTGTGTGAAGAAGCAAGTCCTCTTGCTCAGTCCATCTACCCCCACAGCTAGACTCTGTGTCTGTAGCCCCCCCATCCGAGAGCGCTAACATCAGTCTGTAAAATCACTGAAGGTTCGTCCACCAAAATGTAATTGGTGGCTTGGCTAACATTAACAATCCACCACTGCAATTCTGCCAGAGCCGTGGTGGGTAACTGCATAACCCGATCAAAATGACCTGCATTGTGTTTCAATGCTTGTTCTCTTGCTCTTTGCAAATGTTGATAATGCAAAGGCCCGAACTGTACTGCAGGAAAGGCTGCTACCAATTTCCCAATGACCGTTGCAACATCTCAGATGGAAGGATAAAGGTTTTGTGTAATACCAATAGAAACATTAACAATATCTACTACCTTGGCTGCTGGTAATGTAACTGTCATATGAACTAAATCAAGAAGAAACCCCAAATACTCAATCTATTGGGTTGGCTGTAACTTGGACTTAAGTGGATGGACCAAAAATCCCAATGACTCAAAGAGATTCTTGGTTGCTGTAACAGAGTCTTCAGCTGACTGTTTAGTGTTGCCGACAATTAAGATATCATCTAAATAGGCCATAACAATGTGATTGTGGGCCCTCAATTGCCCCAGCACAGGTTTCACCAATTTAGTAAATAACCTAGGTGCAGAACTTAATCCATTAGGCAATGCTCTATATTGCCACAGCTGTCCCACCCAATTAAATTTCAAGTACCTGCGATAATCAACCTGAATTGGCACCGAATAATAAGCATCTTGTAAATCAATGGTGGCCATATAACAACCCTGGGACATCAGCTGCTTTGCAGTGACGAATGTGTCCATTTTAAAATGCCAATAGAGAACTGAAGCATTCAATTGAGTGAGATCCAGAATTACTCTACAACCACCATCTTTTTTTGGTCTTGGTAAAATATTAGACACAAATTGCTGAGGATAATGAACTGCTTTTTCAATCACACCTTTACGGGACAAATTCTGAATCTCCACATTGACTTGCTCAGTCTTGTGAACAGAAAACACCAACATTTTACAAGGCTTATGCTGGTGGGGTGGATCTATCCCTGAGATAAACTCAATGGTGGACCCCGACACAGTATTTAGAATAAACATATCAGACGTTATACAGCACCGTTCCTGATAAAACAATTGTAATCGACCTCCAATAGGAGGTTGCACCCCAGAATTTGTAACCTGAACACAAAGTCCCTGTACCTCTGCCGGTGGTTTGGAAACCTGTTGTCTGGCCGTGTTGGGGTTATAGGCAACGTGACGTGGTGGATACCCTCGTTGCCACCCTGGCCTCCCTCTGCTGGGCCCAGCACCTGGATCGGACCTCCGGTAAACGACCCCCGGCTTCCGAATAAATGGGCGAGCTGTGGCCGGCTTCATTAGTACCATGGTTTTCGCCTCCTCGTCAATATCCCGAATTTGTTTTACGAGATCGGAACCAAAGAGGAGTTCAGGCGATTGGACGTTGGTCGCCTTACAGAGCGCAGCAAATTTTTGGTTCAGGGTCGGCCTGATGGCAATTTTGCGAATGCAGTTGATCTCGAAAAAGACGTTACAGATCATACCCAACATGTCTTTATGTAACTGAGTTAACACCGTCCCTCGGACCATGGTGCCAAATGCAGTGATCGTAGCCGCCACCAATTTGAGGACGTGCTGATAACGAACCTCCTGCCCCCTCATGGAAGGACTCATGGGTGCCCATATCGCTGGGTTCACCATTGGCACGTTTATCGATGCACAGTTTACAGGTGTTTTATATTTATTACTTGTCTCTTGCAAGGTTGTTGTAGCTGGTGAGAAACTAAGCAATTGATATTAGTTGCTAGGTAGTCCTCCATCGCCTCACCAGTTCCCTCCGGAATAGCAAAAGTCATTGCTATGTCCGGTACACCCGGAGCAAGGCTCTTGTGCTCTGGTGTTTGCACATAAGCAGGGACACCAGACATAGGGTCAGCTGCATCCTGCCCCGCATCTCCCATTTGATAATCAAGGGAGGCATCCCCCAGTCCTATAATAGGCGCTGGAAGGAATTCCCCACGGCGGTATTCAAGGTAATCCTCTTCATAAGGTCCCTGCTGCTCAACTGCCTGAGCAATCACTGTGGCCTTAGCCCCTTGCTGTATTAGAACCTGGAGCATATTTTCCATTTGCTGCATTCTGCCCCACATCTTTTTATTAACTGGGGGAGAATCACCACCATCATCAGAGTCATCAGACAATACTGGCCTGTTGGTTTTCCTTTGGCCTTCCTGTGACTCTCAGCAGCCTCAGCCTGTTGAGTTTCAGGAACTGTCCTGGAACCACTTTCAACAGGTGCTACCGGTGAAACGGCACCCGGTATCGGAACCGGAGGTCCCGTTGTTATCTCCCGACCCGATTGAGAATGCGACTCTTCACAAGACACACGTTTAGAGCACACCCTCCGTCCGGACCGATCCATCTCCAACTCCAACTGACTTCGCGAGCCAGCTTTACGGAGCTAAATACCCTGCAGGAAACGCTGTTTAACACTTACCTGCAAAGTTTCTACTTACCCGCTGGTGGAGCTGCGCCCTCCAGCCCGTTCAGTGCGACATGCGCGGACGTAATAACGCGCATGCGCCTGGCGGGGCTTCTTCACGTAGTCACTCACGTGACTCCGAAGTAAAATCTATCCATCTCTGCCTTACAAATATCCAGTAATTTGCCTCCTATGACAAAATATTCCACAGATTCACCACCCTCTGACTAAATAAATTTCTCCTCATCTCCTTGTTAAAGTAGCGTCCTTTAATTCCGAGGCTGCGCCCTCTGGTCCTAGACTCTCCCACTAGTGGAAACATCCTCCACATCCACTCCATGCAGGTCTTTCGCTATTCTGTAGCTTTCAATGAGGTCTCCCTCATCCTTCGAAACTCCAGCGAGTACAGGCCCAGTGCCGTCAAACGCTCATCATATGTTAACCCACTAATTCCCGGGATCATTCCTGGAAACCTTCTCTGGACCCTGCCAGGGCCAGCACATCCTCAGATATGGGGCCCAAAACTCCTCACCGTACTGCAAATGCGGCCTGACCAGCGCCTTATAGAGCCTGTTTAAGAAAGAACTGCAGATGCTGGAAAAACGAAGGTAGACAGAAAGCTGGAGAAAGTCAGCGGGTCAGGCAGCATCTATGAAACGAAGGAATGGGTGACATTTCGGGTCGAGACCCTTCTTCAAGAGCCAGTAAGATTTTCATTCTTCCAGTCTGAAGAAGGGTCTCGACCCGAAACGTCACCCATTCCTTCGCTCCATAGATGCTGCCTGACCCACTGAGTTACTCCAGCTTTTTGTCTGCCTTATAGAGCCTTAGCACTACATCCCTGGTTTTGTACTCCAGCCCTCTGGAGTTCTGACTGTCCGCATCACGGGACAGCGAGGCATCGAGAGGAAAACCAGCAATGAAGGATGGCTCACGTTGCGGCAAACATAACGATTTAAAAATAGCAAATTATTTCTGCACTCGGTGATGATGTTTTCACCACCTGGGCTGCGATTCACACCAGACGTGATTGGAACGATACCTCCTGGGTTTGTAAGTGGTGTCACACCCTCCGTACGTGTTTAACGAGATAGCAAATTCAGTGTTCAAGGGAGTTCAGAGTCCCTAAGGCCCAGGACTGGAAGAATGAATAGGTGCAGGAAAGAACCGCAGAATGCTGGAGTAACTCAGCGGGACAGGCAGCATCTCTGGAGAACATGGGTAGGTACAAAGTGCTGGATTAACTGAGCGGGACAGGCAGCAACTCTGGAGAAGATGGATGTGATGTTTCGGGTCGGGTCCCTTCTTCAGGCAGATTGCAGGGGGAGAAACTGGGAGCAAGAAATGACCAGGACAAATCAGGGCTGACACAAAGAAAACATCAGGCATGTGGTTCCCTAATAGGCTGATCATTGTTCATATGTTCTAGGAGCAGGATTAGGCTTTTTGGCCCATCAAGTCTACTCCGCCATTCAATCAGGGCTGATCTATCTTTCCCCCTCAACCCCATTCTCCTGCCTTCTCCCCATAACATGCAGGAACAATGTTCCCCATGTTGGGGGAGTCCAGAACCAGGGTGACGGTTTAAGAATAAGGGGTAGGCCATTTAGGACTGAGATGAGGAAACATTTTTTCACCCTGAGAGTTGTGAATCTGTGGAATTCTCTGCGAGTGGAGGCCAATTCACTGGATGTTTTCAGTAGAAAGTTAGATTTAGCTCTTAGGGTTAAAGGAGTCAATGGACATTGTGAAAAAAACAGGAACGGGGTACTGATTTTAGATGATCAGCCATGATCATATTGAATGGCGGTGCTGGCTTGAAGGGCCAAATGGCCTACTCCTGCGACCTATTTTTTGATGTTTTTTTTATGATTCTATAACCCCCTGACACCCATACTAATAAAAAAACTGTCAATCTCTGCCTTAAAAATATCCATTGAATTGGCCTCCGTAGCCTTCTGTGGCAAAGAATTCCACAATGCACCACCCACCGAGTAAAGAAATTCCTCCTCTTTTTCTAAAGGAACGTCCTTTCATTCTGAGGTGTGCCCACTGGTCCTAGACTCTCCCACTAGTGGAAACATCTCCTCCACATCCACTCTATCCAGTCCTTTCACTGGTTGGCTCAGCATGGTGTGATTATTTACTGTACATTTATCAGTTATTCTAGATAAACCCATCTTTGACTGTGCAAACCAAAGTATGTTGAGCAACCTTTGGGGTACACAATCCACCATGGTTTGGTGCAGAGGTAGCGTTGCGGTTAATGCTGTGTAGGGCGGTTCATGAGTTGGAGATCGCGGTGGCGCAGCGGGTAGAGCCGCTGCCGCACAACGCCAGAGTCCCGGGTTCGATCCTGACATCGGCTGCCGTCCGTGTGGAGTTTGCACGTTCTCCCTGTGACCGCGAGGGTTTCCTCCGGGTAGACATACATAGAAACATAGAAAGTCGGTGCAGGAGGAGGCCATTCGGCCCTTCGAACCAGCACCGCCATTCATTGTGACCATGGGCTGGTCGTTCCCTATCAATAACCCGTGCCTGCCTTCTCCCCATATCCCTTGATTCCACTAGCCCCTAAAGCTCTATCTAACTCTCTCTTAAATCCATTCAGTGACTTGGCCTCCACTGCCCTCAGTGGCAGGGAATTCCACAAATTCACAACTCTCTCAGTGAAAATGTTTTTTCTCACCTCAGTCTTAAATGGCCCCTTTATTCTAAGACTGTGGCCCCTGGTTCTGGACTCGCCCAATATTGGGAACATTTTTCCTACATCTAGCGTGTCCAGTCCATTTATAATTTTATATGTTTCTATAAGATCCCCCCTCATCCTTCTAAACTCCAGTGAATACAAGCCTAGTCTTTTCAATCTTTCCTCATATGACAGTCCCACCATCCCAGGGATCAATCTCGTGAACCTGCGCTGCACTGCCTCAATCACAAGGATGTCCTACCTCAAATCAGGAGAACAAAACTGTACACAATAATCCAGAAGTGGTCTCACCAGAGCCCTATATAACTGCAGAAGAACCTCTTTACTCCTGTACTGAAATCCTCTTGTTATGAAGGCCAACATTCCATTAGCTTTCTTCACTGCCTGCTGTACCTGCAGGCCAACTTTCAGTGACCAGTGTACAAGGACGCCCAGGTCTCGCTGCACCTCCTCCTTACCTAACCTAACCCCATTGAGGTAATAATCTGCCCCCTTGATTTTGCCAGCAAAGTGGATAACCTCACATTTATCTATATTATACTGCATCTGCCACGCATCTGCCCACTCACTCAACTTGTCCAGGTCACCCTGCAACCTCCTAACATCCTCTTCACAGTTCACACTGCCACACAGCTTTGTGTCATCCGCAAACTTGCTAGTGTTGCTCCTAATTCCCTCTGTCAAATCATTAATATATGGTAAACAGTTGCGGCCCCAACACCGAGCCTTGCGGCACTCCACTCGCCACTGCCTGCCATTCTGAAAAGGACCCGTTCACTCCTACTCTTTGCTTCCGGTCTGCCAACCAATTTTCTATCCATGTCAACACCCTACCCCCAATACCATGTGCTCTAACTTTAGTCACCAGTCTCCCGTGCGGGACCTTATCAAAGGCTTTCTGAAAGTCTAGATACACTACATCCACTGGCTCCCCTTCATCCATTTTACTTGTCACATCCTCAAAAAATTCCAGAAGATTTAGTCAAGCAGGATTTCCCTTTCATAAATCCATGTTGACTTGGACTAATCCCTTTACTGACTTGGAAAACTTTATTGTCATTCAGACCTTGCGGTCTGAACGAAATTTCGTTGCCTGCAGTCGTACATATAGTAAATAACAAAACACACAATAAACACATATTTAACATCCACCACAGTGAGTTCACCAGACACCTCCTCACTGTGGTGGAAGGCAAAAATCTTGTCTTTGTCTCTTCCCTTCTTCCTCTTCCTCTTCCTCTGCGCTGAGGCGACCCGGGCCTCCGATGTTGTGACCGCACCGGGTGATGTAAATAAGTCCCGCGGGTGAACCGCGCTCCGCGAGCGGGCCGGTTCAACTCCGCGGCCCGGGGCGGTCGAAGCTGCCGAAGCTGCCGCCCTCCAGTCCAGCGGACGCAGCTGTTGCCGCGGGAGCTCCGGAAAAACAGGTCACCAACCTGTGATCTGCGAGCTCCCGACGATGTCGTCCACTGGGCCCGCGGCCGGGCCTCCTGAAGTCGCTGCCGCCACCACCGCCACCGGAAAAGCCGCCACAGCTCCGAGTCAGGCCGCCGGAACGCCTGAACCCGCCGCAGCCCCGAAGTCGGCCAGCCTCGCGCTGGTAGTCCTGGGTTGGCTCTGCACCTCCGGAGCCTCGGGTCGGTCGCAGTTAAAGTTGGAGGCCGCCAGCTCCGCGATTAGGCCTCAGCGCAGACGGAGACGGAGACGGGGGATACGACAAGAAAAGTCGCGTCCCCCCAAAAGGAAGAGACTAAGAACGTTTCTCCCACCCCTCCCACACACATACACTACATAATAACTCAAACTAACGCTAAAAACTAGACAAGAAAAACAACAAATAAAAAGAAAAAGCCGCTGGCTGCCAGAGCAGCGCCGCCACTCCCACTGCTATCCAAATACCTCATTATTACCTCTTTAATAATTGACTCCACCACCGAAGTCAGGCTAACTGGTCTGTAATTCCCAGTTTTCTCTCCCGCTCCTTTCTTGAAAAGTGGGATAACATTAGCCATCCTCCAATCCACAGGAACCGATCCTGAATCTATTGAACATTGGAAAATGATCACCAATGCGTGGTGATCATTTCTAGAGCCACTTCCCTGAGGATCTTGGGATGCAGACCATCAGGCCCAGGGGATTTATCATCCTTCAGTCCCATTAGCCTCCCCAATACTATTTCTCACCGAATGAAAATGTATTTCAGTTCCTCTACCCCCTTAGATCCTCTGTCCTCCAGTACATCTGGGAGATTGTTTGTGTCCTCCTTAGTGAAGACAGATCCAAAGTACCTATTCAACTCTTCTGCCATTTCCTTGTTCCCATAATAATTTCACCCGTGTCTGCCTTCAAGGGACCCACATTTGGCTTTGCTACTCTTTTCCCCTTAACATATGTAAAGAAGCTTTCACTGTCATTCTTTATATTCCTGGCCAGCTTCCCCTCGTACTTCATTTTTTCAGCCCGTATTGCCCGATTTGTTTCCTTCTGTTGTCCTATGAAAGTTTCCCAATCCTCTGGCTTCCGTCTACTCTTTGCTGTGTTATACATCTTTTCTTTTAGTTTTATTGTATACCTAACTTCTCTTGTAAGCCACAGTTGCCTCCTACTCCCCTTAGAATCTTTCTTCCTTTTTGGAATGAAATGATCCTGCGTCTTCCGGATTATGCCCAGAAATTCCTGCCATTGCTGTTCCACCGTCATTCCAGTCTACCTTGGCCAGCTCCTCTCTGGTTCTCCGGTACTCCGGTTTCCTCCCACATCCCAAAGACGTGCGGGATTGTAGGTTAATTGGCCCTCTGTAAATTGTCCCCAGAGTGTAGGGAGTGGATGGGAAAGTGGGATAACATAGAACTAGTGTGAACAGTGATCGATGGTCGGCGTGGACTTGATGGGCTGAAGGGCCTGTTCCCATGCTGTATCTCTAAACTAAACTCAACTAAGAAGCTGTCTTTGAACTTGGAGTTCACGGTTCTCAAGCTCCTGTACCTTCGTCCAGATGGTAGCAGCGAGATGAGAGTGTGGCCAGTGTGGTGTGGGCCTCTGACGATATTAGGTGCCTTCTTGAGGCAGCCTTACTTGTAGATCAATTCGATGGCGGGGAGGTCAGTACCCGAGATGGACCGGGCAATGGCCACCACTTTCTGCAGCTTCCTTCGATAGTCATAGAGCATTGAGTGATACAGTGTGCAAACAGGTCCTTACCCAGTGTGCAAACAGGCCCAACCTACCCACATTGGCCAACAATGTCCCAGCTACCCTCAACCTAACAGTCCGCGTCTGGTCCATATCCTCCCAAACCTGTCCTATCCATGTACCTGTCCACATGTTTTTTAAACGTTGGATAGTCCCAGCCTCAACTACCTCCTCCGGCAGCTTGTTCCATACACCCACCACCCTTTGTGTGGAAAAGCTACCCCTCAGGCTCCTATTAAATCTTTTCCCCTTCACCTTAAACCTATGTCCTCTGGTCCTCGATTCACCTACTCTGGGCAAGAGACTCTGTACATCAAAGTGTACATTCTTTGGACACCGAGGCCCAGAGCAGGTCGCTCCTGTTGAGGGTAGAGGGACCGGTAGAGCGTCCCTTGTAGCCAGGATCCGGAGTGCATGGAGCACCGCCACTCCACCTAGGGGGCGGAGTGGCTCTGCTGTCAGTCAGCGACCGGAGGACTGGTGACGGGATCTAGGGAGTGGGCAGGGCTGAAGATGTCCTGGTTGGGTTGCTCCTGGGCCTGGCCAAGCTGGCCATCCGCGAGTCACGGCGCCAGGCGGAAGAGAGCTCTGCCCGAGCCGGATGCTTGCCCCTTTACCGGGGTTTTGTCCGCGCCCGGGAGTTGTTAGAGAGGGAGACAGTTGTATAGTAGTTATTTAGTATATTTGTAAGGATTGTAACATCGTTGTTTGAGCATTTAGATAGTTTGGTGATTTTGGACTATGGTGGTGGGTGTGTTACCACAGTTTTGTTTTGTATCGTGATCGTAATTAAATAAATTATTTTTGATTTTAAACAAAGTGTATACTCTTTAGTGTTAGAATTACTGAACCAGCCTGTGATGCAACCGGTCCATCTGCTCTCCACTGTACACCTGTAGAGGTTTAATAGGGTATTCGGCGATATTCCAAATCTCTCGAGGTGTTGATGGGCCTGTCTTCATAATTGAAGAGGATCTGAAGAAAACAGACACCTCCTCCTCTCTCCGAAGCTTTGAAGAAGTTCTCCTCCTCTCTCTGAAGCTGAAGAAGGGTTTCGACCTGAAACGTCACCTATTCCTTCGCTCCATTGCTGCTGCCTCACCCGCTGAGTTGCTCCAGCATGTCCAGTTTGTCTCCCTTCGATTTTTCCAGCAACTGCAGTTTTTTCTTCACCATTTGCAGTGTCGCTCAGAGGGGCTTTACACTGTTCACTGTTTCATTGATTGTTTGCTATCAACGAGGATGAGAATTTTACTGTGTAGGAAGGAACTGCAGATGCTGTTTTACACCAAAGATTTCACACAAAATACGATACAATACGATAGAACTTTCTTTATCTCTGAGGGAAATTGATCTGCCAACAGTCATAAAACACAAGATACATGAAACATGAAAGTAGTGAAGAGTAGAATGGATTGGGGATGTGCAAAGATTGGGGATTGGGGAAGGGGTGTGTCAGTCTCAGTCTACCCCACGACAGAAGGGGGAGGAGTTGTACAGTTTGATAGCCACAGGGAAGAAGGATCTCCTGTGGCATTCTGTGCTGCATCTTGGTGGAACCAGTCTGTTGCTGAAGGGGCTCCTCAGGTTGACCGGTGTGTCATGAAGGGGGTGGGGCTGTATTGTCCAAGATGCTCCGCAGTTTCAGGCAGGGGCGGAAATCCCGGGGGGGGGGGGCAGGGGGACACGTCCCCCCTCTGTTTTGAGAGGTGGGGGACGTCCCCCCCCAAGTTTTTGTAATCTGGATTTTAAAACCCGGTGAAATCGCCGCTTTCCACGAGACAGTGGGGGTGGGACAGCTGATCGAGGGCGCCGATTGGACGAGAGAGACGTCGGTCAGCAGGCAATGGGGGCGAGACATGATGATTCAGCGGGATCATTGGAGGAGGGAGACGTGGGGGTGGGGGGTGGGACTGAGGATAGAGAGCGGTGATTGGAGGAGGGAGACGTGGCACAGACCTGCACCTCATCCACAGCCAGGATCGATCCCGGCCTTCTGGCGTGTCCCGTCCGCAAACCGAGTGCCCCCCCCCCACCCATGGGTGGCCAGAGAGGTCGGAGGTCAGATGGGAGCGGTGCCCCCAGGCCCACAGCCAGCGCAGAGAAGCAGCGCTAAACCCAGCTCAACTCTGCCTGTCCCGCCAGGTTAACCTACAGCCCTGCCTGACTTGCGGGAAATATGGCCCAGGCTTACAGCCAGCGCAGAGAAGCAGCGCTGGTATCCCGTCAATCCAGGCACGGCTGTAGGTGAACCCACGAGACAGGCAGAGTTGAGCTGTATTTAGCGCTGGATTGAGCCTTCAAAGCCAGGAGCCAGATGCCTGCCCCTTTACCGGGGTCACGTCTGCGTCTGGGTGGTGTTGGAGAGGGACATAGTTGTATAGTAGTTATTTAGTATATTTGTAAGGATTGTAGCCTCGTTGTTTGAGCATTTAGATAGTTTGGTGATTTTGGACTATGTGGGTGTGTGACCATGGTTTTGTTTTGTATCGTGATCGTAATTAAAGAAATTATTTTTGATACAAAAAAAATAAGTGTATATTCTTTAGTGTTAGAACTACTGAACCAGCCTGTGATGCAACCGGTCCATCTGCTCTCCACTGTACACCTGTAGAGGTTTAATAGGGTATTCGGCGATATTCCAAATCTCTCGAGGTGTTGATGGGCCTGTCTTCATAATTGAAGAGGATCTGAAGAAAACAGACACCTCCTCCTCTCTCCGAAGCTTTCAAGAAGTTCTCCTCCTCTCTCCGAAGCTGAAGAAGGGTCTCCAGCTGAAACGTCACCTATTCCTTCGCTCCATTGCTGCTGCCTCACCGAGTTGCTCCAGCATATCAAGTTTGTCTCCCTTCGATTTTTCCAGCATCTGCAGTTTTTTCTTCACCATTTGCAGTGTCGCTCAGAGGGGCTTTACACTGTTCACTGTTTCATTGATTGTTTGCTATCAACGAGGATGAGAATTTTACTGTGTAGGAAGGAACTGCAGATGCTGTTTTACACCGAAGATTTCACACAAAATACGATACGATACGATAGAACTTTGTTTATCCCAGAGGGAAATTAATCTGCCAACAGTCATAAACACAACAACATACATGAAACATGAAATTAAAGTGGCGAGTGGAAAGGAAAGGATTGGGGATGTGAAAAGATTGGGGGGGGGGCGCAGTCAGTCTCAGTCTACCCCACGACAGAAGGGGGAGGAGTTGTACAGTTTGATAGCCACAGGGAAGAAGGATCTCCTGTGGCGTTCTGTGCTGCATCTTGGTGGAACCAGTCTGTTGCTGAAGGAGCTCCTCAGGTTGACCAGTGTGTCATGGAGGGGGTGAGCTGTATTGTCCAGGATGCTCCACAGTTTGAGGAGCATCCTCCCCTCCAGGACCACCTCCTGGGAATCCAAGTCCGCCCCCAGGATGGAGCCGGCCTTCCTGATGAGTTTTGTTGATCCTGTTGGCGTCCGCAGCCTTCACCCCGCTGCCCCGGCACACGGCAGTGAAGAAGATGGCACTGGCCACCACCGATTGGTAAAACATCTGCAGCATCTTACTGCAGACGGTGAAGGAGCGGAGCCTTCTCAAAACGTACGGCCGGCTCTGTCCCTTCTTGTACAGGGCCTCAGCGTTCCTGGACCAGTCCAGTTTACTGTCCAGGTACACTCCAAGGCATTTGTACTCTCAGGTAAACTGCACATCCACACCATTGATGGAGACAGGGGACGGGACAGGGGTGTTCCTCTCCTCCTAAAGTCCAACTCCAACTCCTTAGTCTTGTCGGTGTTGAGCTGCGGGTGATCCAGCCCACACCACTCAACAAAGTCGTTGACTACACCCCTGTAGTCAGCTTCCCTCCCCTTACTGATGCAGCCCACAATGGCAGAGTCATCTGAAAACTTCTGCAAGTGGCAGGAGACAGAGTTATATCTGAAGCCCGAGATGTAGATGGTGAAAAGGAAGGGAGAGAGGACGTCCCCTGTGGGCCCCCTGTGTTGCTCACTGCCATGTCCAAGACACAGTCCTGTAGCCTGACATATTGTGGTTGTCCAGTCAGCTAGTTGGTGGTCCAGGGCACCAATGGAGCATCCACCTGCATCTTCATCAGTTTGCTCCCTAGCAGTGCAGGCAGGTTGGTGGTAAAAGCACTGGAGAATCAAAACACAGGACTCTCACAATGCTTCCCGGCTCATCCAGGTGAGGACAGGAATGATGGAGCAGGTGGATGATGGCGTCCTCAACCCCCATCTTTGCTTGGTAAGCGAACTGCAGGGGGTCCAGGTAGGGTTTAACCAGGTAGCGCAGGTGAGTGAGCACCAGTCTCTCCAGGGACTTCATGATGTGTGAAGTCAATGCCACCGGTCTGTAGTCATTGGAGGAGCTGGGACGCGTCCACTTTGCTACTGGAACCAGGCAGGATGTCTTCCACATCACAGGAACCCTCTCCAGGCTCAGGCTCAGGCTCAGGCTCAGGCCTAGGTTGAAGATATGCTGGAGTAGTCAGCACAACTGGCAGGCCCCCACCTTGAGTACCATAGGGCTGACACCATCGGGACCTGTGGCTTTGCCTTGGCAGAGTCTGCTCTGCTCCTTCCTTAGGGCAGCATGGTTAGATTAGATTAGATTAGATTAGATTCAATATTATTGTCATTGCACATTTACAGTACAACAAAATGGTTTCGCCTGCAGTCATAACATAGAATAAAATAACAGAACACACACTCAACACAGTTTAACATCCACCACACTGAGTCCACCAGGCGACTCCTCACTGCGATGGAAGGCAAAAGTCCCAAAGTCCTTGTCTCTTCCTTCCTTGTTCTCCCTCTGCGTTGAGGCGATCCAGGCCTCCGATGTTGGGCCCCCCGTCGGGTGATGGTAAGTCCTGCGGCCGACTCCGAGCACCGCGAGCGGGCCGGTTCAAACTCCGCGTGCCGCCCTCCAGTCCAGCGGATGAAGCTGTTGTTGCGGGAGCTCCAGAAAAACAGGTCACCAACCTGTGACCCGCGAGCTCCCGACGTTGCCGTCCACTGGTGGTGCAGCGGTAGTGTTGCTGCCTTACAGCGAATGCAGCGCCGGAGACCCGGGTTCGAGCTCGACTACGGGTGCTGTCTGTTTGTGCGTTCTCCCCAAGATCTGCGTGGGTTTTCTCCGAGATCTTCGGTTTCCCCCCACACTCCAAAGACGTACAGGTTTGTAGGTTAATTGGCTTGGTAAATGTAAAATTTGTCCCCAGTGTGTGTAGGATAGTGTTGGTGTGCGGGGATCGCTGGTCGGTGCGGACCCGGTGGGACGAAGGGCCTGTTTCCTCGCTGTATCTCTAAACTAAACCTGCTCAGTCTTCAAGGTCAGGCTCGGCTAAAGGAAGGGCAGAGGAAGTGGACCAGGGCGATTGAGGGGGGGGAGGGGGGGGGGGAGACATATGGGGAGCAGGGGGGGGGGGGGGGCAGATGCCCCATGGTCAAATCTATTAAAAAAACAGGTTTAGTTTGTTGGCCCAGTCCTGATTGCCACTGGTCTTCTTGTGCCTGTCCCATTGAGTTATGTAATGCTCTTCATCCCGCTCCACACATTCCTCGTGTTGTTCTGCTGAGGTTTCAGCTCCAGCTTCCTCCTGTTGTGGTCCTTGCTCAGTCTTAGTCTCTCCTTCAGGTCTTTCCTGCGCCCGTTTCACCTCCTCCCTATCATCATTCATCAAGGCCCTCTTCTTCTGGTTGAGAAGGGCCTTCATGTCACTGGTGACCCGGGGCTTGTTGTTGGGGAAACGGTGTCCAGTCTTCTCAGGGACAACGTTCTCCACACGGAACTTGATGTAGCTGATGACACAGTCCATAAGTACATCAATGTCCTCTCCATGTAGGGTCGCCAACTTTCTCACTCCCAAATAAGGGACAAAAGGTCAAAATACGGGACAAATTCCCGACGGCAATTCGTTGACCGACTCGGCCGTGGCTGGGTGAATGATGAGTTGGCCCGGGTGCTGGACTGCACACAGAGCCCAGCCGGCGGGCCAGCTGAGGAGTTTTGTCCCGGGCCGCGCGACGTCGCGCGCAAAGTCCGGCGCCCCGTCCAACTCATGAACCGGTGATCGGCCATGAGAAGGAGGGGTGGTGGTGGCGGCGGTAAGCGAAGGTCGGTAGCTGGCCGGGCTGCCGACCGACGGGGCCACGGGCGAGGCGCTGCTGCTGCTGCACTCCATGGGCTGCACTACGTCGGGACGGGTGAGGCGGGGCCGGACGCGGCGCTCCGACCCGACAGTCCCCTCGACCCGAGTAGTAGCAGTCAAATACGGGACAAGGGCGGTCCCGTATGGGACAAACCAATTTAGCCCAATATACATAGAAACATAGAAACATAGAAATTAGGTGCAGGAGCAGGCCATTCGGCCCTTTGAGCCTGCACCGCCATTCAATATGATCATGGCTGATCATCCAACTCAGTATCCTGTACCTGCCTTCTCTCCATACCCCCTGATCCCTTCAGCCACAAGGGCCACATCCAACTCCCTCTTAAATATGGCCAACGAACTGGCCTCAACTACCTTCTGTGGCAGAGAATTCCACAGATTCACCACTCTCTGTGTGAAAAACGATTTTCTCATCTCAGTCCTAAAAGACTTCCCCCTTATCCTTAAACTGTGACCCCTTGTCCTGGACTTCCCCAACATCGGGAACAATCTTCCTGCATCTAGCCTGTCCAACCCCTTAAGAATTTTGTAAGTCTCTATGAGATCACCCCTCAATCTTCTAAATTCCAGCGAGTATAAGACGGGATTTCCTGTCTAATACGGGACAGTTGGCAACCCTATCTCCATGGGGACTACAGAGTGCATCCCAATCTGTGACCTCAAACAGCCCTGTAGAGCGTCACAGTCTCCTGTGACCTCCTCCTCACTGACCTTGTGGCCACAAGCAGCCTCTGGACCATTGGCTTATACCTGGGTAGGAGGTGAACCAGGTTGTGGGCTATGGAGTAAATGCTGGAGTAACTCAATGGGACAGGCAACATCTGTGGATAGAAGGAGTGGGTGACGTTAAGCCTTCTAAGGAAGTAGGGGCGTCAGTGTGCTTTCTTGTGGCCGTTGCTTCAATATGGATGGTCCAGGAGAAGTTGCTGTTGATATTAATCCCTAAAAACGTGAAGCTTTCAACCTTCTCTAGTTCAGCACCACCAATGGACACCATGTACACATGTACACAAATATACATCGGTGTACCGCTTCACTTCCTCAAGTCGATCACTATCTCCTTTTTTGTATTACAAATAATTTAGTTAATTCCAATCACGATACAACACAAACCATGATCACACACCCACCACCATAGTCCAAAATCACCAAATTATCTAGACACTAAATGTTCAAACAACGATGTTACAATCCTTACAAATATACTAAATAACTACTATACAACTATTTCCCCTCTCTAACACCACACGGGCGAGGACGTAACCCCGGTAAAGGGGCAAGTATCCGCCTCGGGCAAAGCTCTCTTCCGCCTGGCGCCGTGACTCGCGGATGTCCAGCTTGGCCAGGCCTAGGAGCAACCCAACCAGGACATCTTCAGCCCTGCCCACTCCCTAGATCCCGTCACCGGTCCTCTGGTCACTGACAGCAGAGCCATTCCTCCCCCTACGGTCCCCGGGTGGAGTGGCGGTGCTCCTTGCCCTGCGGATCAATCACTATCTCCTTTGTCTTGCTGATATTAAGGGAGTGGTTGTAGTCTTCAGGCCCTGTCCCAATTGGACAACCTAATCCACGGGTTTAGAAGACCCTAGATGAGTTGAAAAAAATGTCAAGGTCGTGTTGACTTGCTGAAGTAAAAGACCTCCTACGACCTCCTATGACTATGTCTACGGCCTCCTACGACTATGTCTACGACCTCCTATGACTATGTCTACGACCTCCTACGACCCCCCTCGACCTCAGTCTTCCACACCTAAGACCAACTACGACTAGCTACGAATGGAAAATTATCACATGATAAAATTATGTCATTTTTGCATTTTTTTCGCGGGCCAGTTACCGACCTACCACTACCTATGACTTGCCTACGAGTAAAAAGTATCCATTTTTATTCCATGCCGACCTTTTGTTTACTCGTGGACATTTTTTATCAGGCTGGAAAAATCGCCGCGACCTACTTGAGGCCACGAGTACGTGGGGACCACTCACGAGCATGAGGAAGAGTTACGAAGACCTCCTACGACCTCTTACGACCTCGTGGCGACCATGCTGCGAGTATGAGTCAAGGGCAAACTCGGCAGAGGTCACCAATTAGGTCGTGAAAGTGGGACAGGGGCTTAGGATTGTCTGAAGGATTGTTCCCAGACAGTTTAGCAAACTGTTAAACAATTATGAAGACTCTGTTTACAAAGGTTGTTTAAATAGACTACCCACTGATTAAAAAGGTTGTTTGTTGAATTCTATTAAACTATGTAATAGACCACTGTTTCTTGATTAAATAGACTCCATTTGCCGTAATTCATGGAATGTTATATAGACTCATTTGTTATTAATAAACCTGCTGTTTAAATAGCTCCTGTAGTTCAAAGAGATTATTTAAACATTGATCGCTGCTGAAAAAATAGACACCATTTAAAGTTTTTTTTAGTTTAGTTTGGAGATGCAGCGTGGAAACAGGCCCTTTGGCCCACGGGGTCCGCGCCGACCAGCGATCCCTGCATATAAACACTATCCTACACTCACTAGGAACAATTTTTACATTTACCAAGCCAATTAATCTGCAAACCTGTGCGTTTTTAGAGTGTGGGATGAAACCGAAGATGTCGGAGAAAACCCACGCAGGTCACGGGGAGAACGTACAAACTCCGTACGGACAGCACCCGTGGTCGGGATGGAACCCGGGTCTCCGGCGCTGCGTTCCCTGTAAGGCAGCAACTCTACCGCTGCGCCACCGTTCACTATTTGATTGATTGTTTGCTGTCAAAGAGAATAAGAATTTTATTGTGTCAGAAGGAACTGCGGATGCGTGGTTTACACCGAATATAGACACAAAATGGTGGAGTAAGTCAGCGGGACAGGCAGCATTTCTGGAGAGAAGGAATGGGTGACATTTCTTGTCGAGATCGTTTTGGAGATTTAACCCACAAATACTAGCTGAGGCAAGTTGTTGCGACTATTTGAAGCTACAGATGAAAACATTTTTTGAGACAAACGACACCCCTGGTATTTCTCCATCTTTTCTGTGGGAAACTTTTAAAGCCTATGTTAGAGGCTGTATTATTGCATACCAAGCTTTTCAAAACAAGAAAAATAAATTCTGAACAATTGGAATTAGAAAAACAGATAAAACAGTTAGACCTAGAAAACGCAGCTAACCCAACCATTGCAAAACATAAGATAGCTGCATTAAAATTTAAATTAAATCAGATTCTCTCTGCAAAAATTATTAAGGTATTTCATTATACTAAGCAAAAAAATGTTGAATTTGGTGATAAACCACACAAGCTACTAGCACGTCAATACACAAAATTAGATCAGAAGAAAGAGATCTGCTTACATTGCCTAAAGATATTAATGAAAGATTCTTACAATTCTACCAAACACTATATTCATCAAAAACAACAGCCGATCCTGCAAAGATGATTTTTTTTTTGAGAATTGCAATCTCCCATTCCTTAATGAGGAGGAACGGGATGAATTAGGAGCAGAGATAACAACAAAAGACATCGTGGAGACTATTAAATCATTGAAAAGCGGAAAAACACCTGGCCCGGACGGGTTTTGTAACAAATTTTATCAAAAATGTAATGACAATTTCTCCACACTTACAAGCCCTTTATATTCAAGCATTTAAAGAACAGACTTTACCACAAACTCTTACTTAATCAACTATTTCATTAATTCCAAAAAAAGATAAAAATCTAGAGGAGCCTGGATCCTATAGGGCAATAGCCCTTTTCAATACGGATCAGAAGATACTAGCTAAGACTTTGGCTCATAGATTAAGCTTGGTTATCAGTAAACTAATACATCCAGATCAAACTGGGTTTATACCTAAACGACATTTGTTTTATAATTTGAGACGTTTGTTTAACATAATATATTCGCAGAGAATGCCAAATGAAGATCTAACAATTATTTATTTTGATGCAGAAAAAGCTTTCGACCAAGTGGAATGATCTTATCTTTTCACAGTGTTGGAAAAATTTCAATTGGGAGAAAATTTTACTTTATGGGTGAAGCTTTTATACACTAACCCGACAGCTAGAATACTGACAAATCAAATGCTTTCACCTAAATTTTATTTATCTCGGGGTAACAGACAAGGATGTGCCCTTTCCCCAATGTTATTTGCTTTAGCCATAGAACCTCTTGCCGAGAGTGTCAGGTCCCCTTCAGGCATTTATGGATATAATAATAGAATATTGACTGGCCTTGAGGGGGATACGACATATATTGCCTGAAGTAGATTCATATTGCCCGAGTCGAAGACGAGGGCAATATGGATCTAGTGAGGGCAATATATGTCGTATCCCCCGAAAGAGGACAGTCAATATTGTTATTATTACCCATATCAGACATCTAGAGGAAAATCTGAACATCTCAGCTCGGCGGACTTCCACGTAAAATTTAACCAAAATGGACGCGGCAGTCTTCCTGTCTGCCGTTTGAATATTCTAAATTTCCCACGCAGCGTCACGTTGCCAAGTTCCCGGATGTGAGACCAGGGGAATATAAGACTATATTCCCCGCTGTTTTAACAGGTAAAGTCCATAGGCGTTCGCAAGAAAGGGGAATACAAGAAAATATTCCCCTGTTACCCCTGCTGGCAGTAAAAACGAAGGGAATACAATTTTGTAAAAGCATACCTCAGATGTGTGATATGGGTAATAATACCAAATATACCACCAATAAAATCTCGTTATATGCAGATGATGTACTTCAAAACATTACTAAGTTAGTATTCCAAATGTTCTAAACATTATAGAACAATTTGGTTCTTTCTCTGGATACTGAATAAATTGGAATAAAAGTGAAATTATGCCAATAAAAGAACAAGACCCTTCTCAACTCCAAAATTTCCTTTCAGAATTGTTACTGAAAAGTTCAGATATCTTCGAATTTACGTGATTAGAAAGTATTCCTCTCTGTTTAAAATATACTTTCCACCATTAATCACTAAACTATATGCTACATTCAATTTTGGAAAACACTTCCTATCTCCCTTATTGGTAGATTAAATGCCATAAAGATGATCTTCCTTCCGCAACTTTTATATTTATTTCAATCAATACCGATATCTATCTATATTTAAAACTCTGTGTGTGTGTGTGTGTGTGTGTGTGTGTGTGTGTGTGTGTGTGTGTGTGTGTGTGTGTGTGTGTGTGTGTGTGTGTGTGTGTGTGTGTGCGTGTGTGTGTGTGTGTGTGTGTGTGTGTGTGTGTGTGTGTGTGTGTGTGTGTGTGTGTGTGTGTGTGTGTGTGTGTGTGTGTGTGGGTGTGCGTGTGCGTGTGCGTGTGGGTGTGCGTGTGTTAGATTTTGCCTTGGATTTCATGGTTCGCCAAAACCACACACTCAACCTCCAAGAAATTTTCCATTTCGTTAGACATTACACTTTTACATTCACTCATTCACTCCTCATTAGACATTTATGACTTTTGTAAAATTTTTATTTTGTGCCTCCTGCTGGCCAGCCAACATAACGGCAGCTGCTGTTCTCCTCCAAAAATGCCGCCATTTTTCTTCTTTCGCTGGCGATTTACGCTGCTGCCGCCCGGCTCTCCTTCCCCCCCGGGCCCCAACATTTTCCTTATTTTGCTGCTGATTTTACTTCCTCCACTCCGCCCCCCCCCCCCCCCCCCCCGGCCCGGCTCTATCACGCTGCCTCAAGCCAAAGATCAGCTGCTCCCGCGGACGGCAAAAAGCTGCAGGCGGACTGCCTATCTTTGCCTTCAGCCAGCGTCACAGAGCCGGCGCCTTAACGGCCTTTCGGCCCGCAGGCGCATTGAGGGCGTACGAAGCGTCTTGATGGCCCTATGCAGCGTCTTGGCATCGTACGCCATCAAGACGCTGCATATGCCCTGAAGACACTGCGCACAATGTCGAGGCGTGTCTACGCCATCGAAACGTTGCGTACATCGTCAAGATGCTGCGCACGACGTCGGGATGCAGCGTACGTCCGTCTTGACGGCGGACGCCTGGCCTGCAGCCTTTCGGCCCACAGGTGCATTTGTCTCAACGGCCATACGCAGCGTCATGACTGCGTACGCAGCGTCTCGATGGTGTATGCAGCGTCTCGACGGCGTACGTAGCGTATTGACGGCGCATGCCTGGCCCGCAGCCTCACTCGGCATCACGACCGCCCACTCCACCACCCCCCTCCTTCCCTACCTCTCCCCCTCCCTCCCTACCTCTCTCCCTCCCTCTCCCCCTCCCCCCTCCCTCCCCCCCTCCCTCCCCTCCCTCCCTCCCCCCCCCTCCCCCTCCCCTCTCCCCCCTCCCTCCCCCTCCTCCCCTCCCCCTCTCCTCCCCCCCCCCCTCTCCTCCCCTCCCTCCCCTCCCTCCCCTCCCTCCCCCCTCCCTCCCCTCCCTCCCCTCCCTCTCCCTCCCTCCCCCCTCCTCCCCTCCACCCCCCCCTCTCCTCCCCTCCCTCCCCTCAATCCACCTCCCCCCCTCTCCTCCCCTCCCTCCCCACAATCCATCTCCCCCCCTCCCTCTCCCCCCCCCTCCCTCCTCTCCCCCCTTCTCTCTCCCTCTCTCCCCCCTTCCCCCCCCCCCCCCCCCTCAACCTCACGTTCGGGGACCAGACCCAATGGGTCTGCACTTGGTCTAGTATCTCCCTAAAAGTTTCTTTTAAAAAAATGGATTATATTGTTACCAATTTTATTTGGGACTACAAAACCCATAGAATATACAAAAGACATTTGTGCAAATCCAAAGAAAATGGAGGATTAGCGCTTCCTAATTTTCTTTTTTACTACTGGGCAACTAACATTAAAAATATAACCTGGTTGGACGATACATGTCGACATGTAAATTGGTTAAAAATGGAGAGGGAAGATTGTTTGCCTTTTAGTATAGGCTCGATCTTCCTATCTCCAATACATTTGAATAAGTTAACGTATGAGCAAAATCTGATAATACAAAGTACTATCCGTATCTGGAAACAGTTGAAGTTCAGTTTTAAATTGAGAAACATGTCTCTCCTTCTTCCTATTGCAAACAATCCCTCGTTTAAACCGTCTACTTTAGATATAGTGTTTGTTCAATGGAAGAACCTGGGAATCAATACTGTGGGAGACCTCTATAAGAAGGCGACACTCTTCTTTTCAAGAACTGCAGGAGAAATATTACTTGAACCCCAGCAATTTTTTTAGATACCTTCATATCCGAGATTATGTGAAAACATATACACAAGACTGTCCTCTTATGGGTCCAGATATACTACACGATTGTTTGACTAGACATGCCGATACAAGTAAGTTGATATCTTACATTTATAACTCTCTTCTAAATATTGATACCCCACCTTCTGAGATTTATAGGCGAGCATGGGAGGACAAGCTGGGTTTACCCATTTCAGAAGATATATGGGAGGAAAGCCTACTATACATACATTGGTACCCGGACGCGGCACCAACAGACAAGAGGCTGAAGCAAACAAGCCGATGCCAAAGAACCGACTAGAAACGAGGCCGAAACGCCAATGAACTGAGAGAGTCCGAAGACGAAACGCCTACTAACCGAAAGGATGGGATGCCCAAATGCAAGCTAACCGAAAGGGCGGGACGCCTAAACGCCTATGAACCGAAAGGCTGCGTCACCTAAAACCAAACTCACCGAATGGCCGCTCAGTCGATACGCCACCTACACGAAAGGTGGCGTTGCCTACAGGCCAACAAACCGAATGCCACTCCACAGAAAAGTCCAATAACGGACTTGACGTTGCCGGGGCGGGCGAGACTTGTCAGCGATTGCCAGATCACCACGTCCATCACATCATTGTGAAGGCATGAACATTGTCCCAAACCTCCGTTCCACCCGACCCGCAGCCTAGGAGAGAAGCTGGACATGCAACTTGCATCTATTCAAACAAGTGCGCTCAAATTGAAATCCCACATTAACCATGTTCCCGAATGTAAGAACTATTTATACATGTAATACATGATATACACCAGTTAATTAACCATGTATAAATGTATATCGTGTATTACATGTAGAAATCGTTCCTACATTCGGGAACATGGTTAATGTGGGATTTCAATTTGAGCGCACTTGTTTGAATAGATGCAAGCGGCATGTCCAGCTTCTCTCCTGGGCGCGCAATACACAAAGCCGATGAAATGACACAACTGTCACACCAAAGATAGACACAACATGCTGGAGTAACTCAGCTGAAGAGGCAGCATCTCTGGAGAGAAGGAATGGGTGGCGTTTCGGGTCGAGACCCTTCAGAAGCACTCTGAAGAATGGTCTCATTCCTTCTCTCCAGAGATGCTGCCTATTTTGTGCGTGGGAGCTTGGGTGCAAACACCGAGATGGTAATATGTAAACCATCTGTCCCCGCGGCCGGGGTGAATCACCCTGGTGTGGGTGTCAAAGACTGGGGGTCGAAGGGGGGGGGGGGTCACCCTGGTGTGGAGGTTGGGGTCCGATGGCGGTGCATCGCGGTCAGTGACTGTGGGACGCTACCGCGGGTGGAGAGAGAGAAGGGGGAGAGAAGGTGGGAGAGAGAGAAGGGAGAGAGAGACGGGGGGGGGGGGGAAGAGAGAAGGGGGGAGAGAGAGAAGGGGGAGAGAGAATGGGGAGAAAGAGAGAAGGGGGAGAGGAGAGAGAGGAGGAGAGAGAGAAGAGGCTAGAGAGTGGAGGAGAGAGAGAAGAGGCTAGAGAGTGGAGGAGAGAGAAGGGAGAGGGGGGGGGAGAGAGAAGGGGGAGATGGGAGCGTGGGGTTCATTTTCCCACACATGCCCTAGGTGATTGGGCAATCTGAACCCAAGCACCAAGTTGAAGGCGGCCGAAGGTGTGCATTCCTCGGGACAGCCCCCACTCTCCCACGGCCACCCTCCGCGGGCTGCGGGTCGGGTGGAGCGGACGTATGGGACAATGTTCATGCCTTCACAGTGATGTGATGGACGCGGGGGTCTGGACCAATCGCTGACAAGTCCCACCCTCCGGCAATGCCAAGTCCGTTATTGGACTTTTCTGTTGAGCGGCAGTCTGTCCTTTGGCCCGTAGCCGCCGCCGCCTTTCAGGTAGGTGGCGTATCGACTGAGCGGCCATTCGGTAAGTTTGCTTTTAGGCGACGCAACCTTTCGGTTCGTAGGCGTTTATTCGTCCTGCGCTTTCGGTTAGCTTGCATTTAGGCGTCCCATCCTTTCGGTTAGGAGACGTTTCGTCTTCAGACTCTTTCGGTTCATTCGCATTTCGGCCTCGTTTCTATTCGGTCCTTTGCTTCGGCTTGTTGTCTGTCGGCTCCGTGTCCGCACACGCATACGTTACTGTTCTTTAAATGCCAGGCATTGCCTGATACAATTCAAAGTATTGCATAGGTTATACTACTCAAAGACCAAATTGAACAAGATCTTCCCAACTGTCTCCCTCTCTGTGATAAATGTCACTTCCAAGAAGCTACCCTAACCCATTCTTTTGTATCCTGTATAAAAATACAAAATTTCTGGATGGGAATATTCAATACCATTTCTAAAACACTCAAAATTCAATTGGAGTCAGATTCAAAATTAATAATATTAGGAATGTCAGAGGGCTGCCCTAAGTTAACGATATCTCAAAGACATTTCCTTGACCACGGTTTAATAACAGCGAAAAAACGTATACTTAAATTCTGGAAAAAGAAAACAGTCCCCACAGTGAAGATGTGGATCACAGAAATTAGGTATGTTACAAAATCTACCTTTAAGCGGCGCTGCAGTTCTGCCACTGCCCGTGTGCGCGACTTTGGCGCCTTTGAGGGGGGGAGGGGGGCGGGTTTAAAATGAGATTATTCTTCAGACTATTCAAATCAATTTTGAACAGGCTTTTTAGTTGCTGAAGAAAAATTGCTTCGACTGCCGTTTTATTAAGTTTATTAAAATTAGCGCTCGAAAAATTATAAGCAGGCGTAAATTAAAAATCATCTTCTAAAGCCGTGAACGCCGACAACGGGACGGATCTCACGTAGGGGACAAAAGAAGGTGCACCGTTTATTTTTACAGAAAAACGTGCTGCTTAGGAAGCCTTTAATCAAAATTTCATGTTGCGAAAAGGTGACTAAAAAAATATACGAACCAGCAGTATTTTTCCTGCCGACTGGGGGTTAAATTCACCGCAAACCGCAACGTTCCAATCCATCGCGTTCCACAAAAACCCACTCGCAAGTTGATTTAAATGGCCATTAATTTACGGGAATTAAACACTAAATTCCTTCAATTTGGCCTATAAATACATGACAATGAGATTTAAATTAGCCTATAAATTTATGACAATGAGATTTAAAAATCATGTTATATTATGAATTATTGTGTGAATGTTATTTGGACACTTAGGTTTTTTTTAAATGTTAACCTTTTCTTAAGAAATGGATAGATGTTTAGATCTAGTAATTGAATTTTGTAATTAGCTACAATTAGGTAACTAACTAATTATATGCTTTAATTTCAGGTCATCCAAGTAAGATTGTTTCATATTTGTTTCAGAATGCTTCAATCTATAATAACTGAACATTTTATTCAGTTCTCTTAATTTTTACGAAAGTTATGGGCTTTTGACTGTCCTCGATCACAGCTTGTGTGTTAAGTCAATGGAAAGGCAATGGGGAACAAGATGCTAATTTCTGAGTATGAAAATGGCCATAACTTTTTTAATACTGAAGATATGAAAGTGAATTAGGTGTCAAATTAAACTTCTTTTGATGCTTTATCTGATGGGATAAATTGCAGACTCGATTTTTTAAATCTCAAAATGTTGTAACATTGCTACAGAAATGACCGAGACACAACATTTAGAAAAAATAAGGCTTGTTTTGTCTGACAAATCAGATCAATTTTCCAAAATATGGTCTCCTTTCATTGAATTTCTTCAGAATGGTTAACAGAATGGTTGAACACAAATTCAAAACTGACACTAGGGTCGGGTGAGCGGGTGTAGGGAAGTGTAGTGGGTTATATCTCCCCTTTTTTCTCCCACTTCTTTGTTAGTTCAGGGGTTTTTCTTTTTTCTTTTCCGTATCTTTTTCGGAATTCTTTCTTTCCATTTTCCTTTCTTCTTCCTTTCCCTTCTTTCCTTTTTTCTTTTTTCCGATTCACTTATTAGTTTATAAAATGTTAAAACTGAACCTGTACGAAAATTGTATAATTGTTATGTCGATTACTTTCTCCTTGTACAATTGCTTCTAATAAACTAAATATTAATTTTTTTATTTTTTTTTTAGATACGCACTTCCTGAGAAAGTGGTTTAGGTAGGTACTGTAACATGGTTAGGAAAAGTTTATGGAGATATGGCCCAAACGTGGGCAAATGGGATTAGATGAGTTGGGCATCTTGGTCAGCATGGATGAGTGGGGCTGAAGGGCCTGTTGTTGTATATTTCTATCTTGCTCATTTGGACAGACTGCTGGATGAAAGCTTCAGCAAGTGTGGTTTCGGAGAAGCTGTACGAAGCATGCATTTCTGCAGTAAAGATTGCAGTTGTGCATAAGCATTCGCATCGGAAAGATAGGAATGCATTACTCTTTAAAGAATGACAGCAGAAAATGATGTGTTACCTTATCTAACTTAATTGTGGTATCTTTACCTTTTGGGGAAGCCTATAACTTTATAGACAGAAATACATCACTGTGCATGAGACATGTTGCTGCAAAAAAGTGTTTTTCCACAATCTGTCATCACAGCCACTGTGATAATTAGCACTGTGTCAGACCTGCATGCTTAATACGTGGAGATACAACATCTATTCATTTGGGTGTCTGCTATGGTTTTGACAAGACTACATAATTGCAGTCATGCATACATGCCCATTTAACAGCACCTGACAGGTGCAAACATGCATTCCTTTCTGTACCTTTGCATTGTTGCAATCAGTCAGGGCCGGATTTATGTACAAACTTGACAAGCTTAAGCTTAGAGCCTCGAGATCTAGGGGGGGCCTCGCAGAGCCGGATTTATCATTAGGCTTCATAGGCTGAAGCCTAGGGGCTTGAAATCTAGGGGGACCTCTGGCCAGGGCGGGACACCTACCACTCAACTATGCGCAGGCCCCCCTCTCTATCTCTATTTCTCTATCTGTCACTCTCCGTCTCCGCCCGCCATCCGTATCCATTGTCCTATCTGGGACATATGACAATAAAACTCTCTTGACTCTTGACTTGGACTTAAGCAAAAAAGGGTTCTTGGGGGAAAAAAGAGGTACCTTAAATTTAGTTGCGTCTGGTTGGGTAACTATGGTAGGGTGAAGACTATTCCATGTTTTAATTGTGCGGGGGAATTCCATGGAGCAGCCAGCAACTCTGGGTAGAATAAATTGGGTGACGTTTCGGGTAGAGACCCTTCTCTAGGATAGACACAAAAAGCTGGAGTAACTCAACGGGTCAGACAGAATCTCTGGACAAAAGGAAAATATTACGTTTTGGGTTGGGTTTGAAATAGGTTCCTGCACACCTTTGGAATGTGGAAGGAAACAAGAGCACCCGGAGAAAACCCATGCAATCAAAGGGAAAAGGAGCAAGCTCCATACAGACAGCACCCATATTCAGGATCAATTCCAGGTCTCTGGCATTTTTAGGCAGCAACTTTATGGTCAATGTACTGCCCCAAAGTCTTGACCTTCTTCTGCTTCTTCTTTCGTGTGGCCTAAAGTTGTTGGACAACTTGTTCTATTTGATCTTCCGTTTGTGCACGTCGAATTGATTGCATTAGTCGAAACAGGGCGGACCACGTGAAGGTTGCAATCTTCCACCCCGTCTTGACCTTAATTAAAACATACAGTGGCTGTAAAGGGGAACATAGCCTCACTTGGAGATTTAAAACTGAAAATTGATATTTTCATTTTTTTTAGTAAGCAAACTTATCAACGTATAATTTTTTGTGTGTTGGAAAACAAAATATAGTGGCACAGCTGGTAGACTTGCTGCCTCACACGCCAGAGATCTGTGTTCGATCCTGTCCTCGGGCACTGTCTGTGTTGAATTTGCACATTCTCCCTGCGAGCGTGTGGGTTTCCTCCCACATCCCAAAGACGCATTGGCTTTGTAGGTTAACTTGTCTCTGTAAAATTGCCCCTAATGTGTAGGGAGTGGGTGAGGAAAGTGGGATAACAGAACTTGTGTGAATGGGTAGACAAAAATGCTGGAGAAACTCAGCGGGTGAGGCAGCATCTATGGAGCGAAGGAAATAGGCGACGTTTCGGGTCGAGACCCTTCTTCAGACTGATGTGAGGGTGGGGGCGACGGGAAGAAGAAAGGAAAAGGCGGAGACAGTGGGCTGAGGGAGAGCTGGGAAGGGGAGGAGAAAGCAGGGATTGCCTGAAATTGAAGCAGTCAATGTTCATACCATGATTGCAGGAAGCACATGTTGCTGTGTTTAAATTAAAGGCTCCAATGCAAAAAACAAACAAATAAATAAATAATAAATAAACCGAAGATAGACACAAAATGCTGGACTAACTCAGCGGGACAGGCAGCATCTCTGGAGGAAATGAATAGGTGACGTTTTGGGTCGAGACCCTTCTTCAAACTGAGAGTCTGGGGAAAGGGAAAGGAGAGATATAGGACAGTGATGTAGAGAGATATAGAACAAATAAATGAAAGATGTGCAAAAAAGTAATGATGATAAAGGACACAGGCCTTCGTTATCTGTGGGCTAGGTGAAAACGAGTTACAGACAGTGAGACTCAACAAGACAACTTTGAAGCTGGTACAAACTTGGGTGGGGGAGGGATGGAGAGAGAGGGAATGCAAGGGTTACTTGAAGTTAGAGAAATTAATATTCTGATTCTGATTCTGATTATGATAATGATTATGAAAAGAAGGGTCCCCCACCCAAAATGTTATCTATCCATTTCCCTTCACAGATGCTGCCTGGCCCACTGAGTGTATCTTGTATATTTAGGGGCAGCACAGTGGCGCAGCGGTAGAGTTGCTGCCGCACAGCGCCAGAGACCCGGGTTCCATCCTGGCTTCAGATACTGTCTACGTGGAGTTTGCACATTCACCTATGAACGCATGGGTTTTCACCGGTTGCTCCGGTTTCCTCCCACATTCCCAAGACGTGCAGGTACGCAGGTTAATTGGCCCTCTGTAAAATTTCCCCCGGTGTGAAGGGAGTGGATAGGAAAGTGAGATAACATAGAACTATGTGTGAACGGGTGATCGCTGGTCAGTATGGACTCGGTGGGCCGAAGGGCCTGTTTCCATGCAGTATCTCTCAACTAAACTAAACTAAACTAAACTAAACTAAACTAAACTAAACTACTAGTTCACAGAAACATAGAACCATAGAAACATAGAAAAATAGGTGCAGGAGTAGTCCATTCAGCCCTTCGAGCCAGCACCGCCATTCAATGTGATCATGGCTGATTGTCCCCAATCAATAACCTTTCTCCCCATATCCCTTGATTCCATCAGCCCCTAGAGCTCTATCTAACTCTCTCTTTATACCAACCAGTGATTTGACCTCCACTTATCCCTTGATTAATTGAGCGCTGAGCTAAATCTAACTATATTCAATAAATTAAATATTCAATAAACATATATTCAATAAAAAAGGAACTGCAGATGCTGGTTTATACCGAAGGTAGACACAAAGACAAAATATCCAAAGAGGTATATCTGTTACTGAGGAGTTGACCACAAGAAACCTGATACTGTCTGTCTCCACCACCTTATAAGGAGTCACTCAGCGGGTCAGGCAGCATCTTAGTTTCAGTTTAGTTCAGTTTCGAGATACAGAGCAGAAACAGGCCCTTTGGCCCACCAAGTCCGCACCAAACAGCGATCCCCGCACACTATCCTACACACTAGGGACAATTTACAATCTCCAGAAACCAATGAACCTACAAACCTGTGCATCTTTGGAGTGTGGGAGGAAACCAGAGCTCCCGGAGAAAACCCACGCGGACACGGGGAGAACGTACAAATTCCGTACAGACAGCATCCGTGGGCAGGATCGAACCCGCGCCACTGGCGCTGTGAGGCAGCGACTCTACCGCTGCACCACCGTTCTGCCCTCTATGCCGCTCTCTGGAATACATGACGAGGTGATGTACTCGGTCGGGACCCTTCTTCAGACTTCTTCAGAGCCTGTCGAAGGGTCCCGACCGGAAACCTTTGATTTGTTCATTTATTGACGGCTCAACCTGGACTGCGTCCCACGACACGATTACTTCACAGCTGGAAGGCGGTGAAGCTATGACCATATTGTGGCCAGAGTGTGACTTGCACCTAGGCCAAAGACTAGCTAAGGCTGATATAGGTTCTTCCCTGAAGGATGCTGATGAACCAGATGGATTTTTATGACTATCTTGTGTCCATTACTAACACAGATCTTTATACCAGATTTGCTTGTTTATTTACATTTAAACTCCAAGCTGCTGTGGTAGGATGTGAATATATCATCCTAGGCCCTGTTATAACTATACACCAACCACTTATTAGACACCTTAAACCTATATTCTCGATTCACCTACTCTGGGCAAGAGACTGTGCATCTACCTGATCTATCATGAGAGGAATAGATCGGGTAGACGTACAGAGTCTCTAGCCCAGAGTAGGTGAATCGAGGACCAGAGGACATAGGTTCAAGGTGAAGGGGAAAAGATTTAATAGGAATCAGAGGGGTAACTTTCTCACACAAATGGTGGTGGGTGTATGGAACAAGCTGCCAGAGGAGGTAGTTGAGGCTGGGACTATCCCAACATTTTATACGCAGTTAGACAGGTATAGACAATAGACCATAGACAATAGGTGCAGAAGCAGGCCATTCGGCCCTTCGAGTCAGCACCGCCATTCAATGTGATCATGGCTGATCATCCCCAATCAGTACCCCGTTCCTGCCTTCTCCCCATATCCCCTGACTCCGCTACTTTTAAGAGCCCTATCAAACTCTCTCTTGAAAGCATCCAGAGAACCTGCCTCCACCACCCTCTGAGGCAGATAATTCCACAGACTCACCACTCTCTGTGAGAAAAAGTGTTTCCGCGTCTCCGTTCTAAATGGCTTACCCCTTTTTCTTAAACTGTGGCCCCTGGTTCTGGACTCCCCCAACATTGGGAACATATGGGTGAATGCTGGTGTAACTGCAGTTTAGGCGGCATTTCTGGAGAAAAGGAAGTAATGTTGGGTGAGGGCAGGAACAGGGAGATAGGGGGGGATGAATGTGTGGCTGAGGAGATGGTGCAAGGGGCAGGGATTCAGATGTCTAGACCACTGGGATCTCTTCTGGGATAGAGGTACAAAAGGGAAGAGTTGCACCTTAACTGGAGGGGGACCAATATCCAGTTTAGCTAATGCCTAACAGGTGGGTTTAAATGAAAGATCATTCAGTGTGGAGGGTTCTAACCCAAAATCTCAGCTATTCCTTCTCTCCAGAGATGCGGGGGAGGGGAGGGGTGGGGGTGGAATAAATTGGAGGTGAGAAATGGCCAGAGCAGTGACAGAGGATGAAGCAGAACTCCCATCAGAGAGAGAAGGAGAACGTCTCCAAAGTAGGCGTAACTTGATGAACGTACTCTCTGCCTCTGGAGGCAGGTTCTCTGGACACTTTCAAGAGGGAGCTAGATAGGGCTCTTAAAGATAGCGGAGTCAGGGGAAACGGTGAGAAGGCAGGAACGGGGTACTGATTCGGGATGATCAGCCATGATCACATTGAATGGCGGTGCTGGCTCAAAGGGCCAAATGGCCTACTCCTGCACCTATTGTCTATTGTCTATTGAGATTCCACAGTGGAGCAGACACAATGGAAGGAACTGCAGATGCTGGTTTACACTGAAGATAGACACAAAATGCTGGAGTAACTCACTCCAGACCTCTGGATTTTTGTCACCCCCCCCCCCCCCCAACCAGGCTGGGTGAGTGGGCAAATGCATGGCAGATGCAGTATAATGTGGATAAATGTGAGGTTATCCACTTTGGTGGCAAAAACAGGAGGGTGGACTATTATCTGATTGGTGGCAAATTAGGAAAAGGGGAGATGCAACGAGACCTGGGTGTCATGGTACACCAATCATTGAAAGTAGGCATGCAGGTGCAGCAGGCAGTGAAGAAAGCGAAAGGTATGTTAGCATTCATAGCGAAAGGATTTGAGTATAGGAGCAGGGAGGTTCTACTGCAGTTGTACAGGGTCTTGGTGAGACCACACCTGGAGTATTGCGTACAGTTTTGGTCTCCAAATCTGAGGAAAGACATTCTTGCCATAGAGGGGGTACAGAGAAGGTTCACCAGACTGATTCCTGGGATGTCAGGACTTTCATATGAGGAAAGACTGGATAGGCTTGGCTTGTACTCACTAGAATTTAGAAGACTGAGGGGGGATCTTATAGAAACTTACAAAATTCTTAAGGGGTTGGATAGGCTAGATGCAGGAAGATTGTTCCCGATGTTGGGGAGGTCCAGAACAAGGGGTCACAGTCTAAGGATAAGGGGGAATTCCTTTAGGACCGAGATGAGGAAGACATTTTTCACACAGAGAGTGGTGAGTCTCTGGAATTCTCTGCCACAGAAGGTAGTTGAGGCCAGTTCATTGGCTATATTTAAGAGGGAGTTAGATGTGGCCCTTGTGGCTAAAGGGATCAGGGGGTATGGAGAGAAGGCAGGTACAGGATACTGAGTTGGATGATCAGCCATGATCATATTGAATGGCAGTGCAGGCTCGAAGGGCCGAATGGCCTACTCCTGCACCTATTTTCTATGTTTCTATGTTTCTAACCACTACTTTCAGACTGAAGAAGGGTTCTGACCCAAACGTCATCTGTTCTTCATCTCTAGAGATGCTGTCTGGACCGCTGAGTTACTCCAGCACTTTGTGTCTATATTGCTGGAATATCTCTGCATCTCTGGAGGACACGTTTCAGAATACGACACGACACAATAGAACTTCATCCCAGGAGGGAAATTGGTCTGCCAACAATCATAAAACAGTTTAATGGGATGGGACCCGAGAAGACCCAAAATGTTGCCCTCCATGTTTTCCAGGATGCTGTCTGGACTGATGAGTTACTCCAGCACTTTGAGTTTAGTTTAGTTTAGTTTAGAGAAACGATTGGGAACAATCCCTTCGGCCCACCAAGTCCACGCTGTCCCGCTGAGTTACTCCAGCTTTTTGTGTCTATCTTCGGTTTAAACCAGCATCTGCAGTTCGTTCCTACACAAATATCTATCATTATTGTTTTGGTTGTTGTGCCTGCCTCGACCACTCCCTCTGGCAGCTCGTTCCATATAGCCACCACCCTCCGTGTAAAAGAGTTGCCCCTCAGATTTCCCTCTTTTAGATAGACACATGGATATGCAGGGAATGGAGGGATATGGATCACCTGGAGGCTGAGGATAAATGAATGAATGAATAAGTTTATTGGCCAAGTATTCACATACAAGGAATTTGTCTCGGTGCTCCGCCCGCAAGTGACAACATGACATACAGTGACAGTTAGGAATGACACATAAAACATTAAACATTCATAAAAAAAACGGGCAGTCACGGTGGCGCAGCGGTAGAGTTGCTACCTTACAGCGAATGCAGCGCCAGAGACCCGAGTTCGATCCCCACTACGGGTGCTGTCTGTATGGAGTTTGTACGTTCTCCCCGTGACCTGCGTGGGTTTTCTCCGAGGTCTTCGGTTTCCTCCCACACTCCAAAGATGTACAGGTTTGTAGGTTAATTGGCTTGATTAATTGGCTTGATAAAAATGTAAAATTGTCCATGTTGGCGATATGCAGAGTACTGCCGTGCCGACTGCAAAATTCAGAAGGTTCAGAAGGTTCATTATCGATTTAACATGTGAATTAAATAAAATACCAGAGCAAAAGGAGGCTACTGATTTTTGGTTATTGAGTAGAGCTACTACTCGTGGAAAAAAGCTGTTTTTATGTCTGGCTGTGGCAGCATTGACAATCCGGAGTCGCCTTCCAGAGGGAAGTGATTCAAAGAGTTTGTGACCAGGGTGAGAGGGGTCAGAGATGATCTTGCCCGCTCGCTTCCTGGCCCTTGCAATGTACAGTTCGTCAATGGAGGGAAGGTTGCAGCCAATAACAATAACAATAATAGACACAAAATGCAGGAGTAACTCAGCGGAACAGGCAGCATCTCCGGATAGAAGGAATGGGTGACGTTTTGGGTCGAGGCCCTTCGTCAGACTGAGAGTCAGGGGAGAGTAAGATACAGAGATAAGGAAGGGTAAGGTGTGAAAACGAGACATCAAAGGGGACGAGGTTCAAGGAGAATCTAGAATAGATGCGGGGCAGGCAGCATTTTGTGTCTATCTTCAGTGTAAACCAGCATCTGAAGTAGTTTGCCACACATTTGCAGTCAGAGGCCAGTAGTTTCACTTGACTTCATAGTTTGGCATGGACATTGTGGGCCGAAGGGCCTGTCCCTGGCTACACGGCATTCATTCCTTGCTTAAATCTTTCCCCTCTATATGCCCTCTATGCCCTCCATATCTTGAAAGAAACAGCTACACATCAGCAAACACAGACCAGGTCGTTACACATTTCCTGCAGATCACATTCATTGTAAAAATCCTTGCTTCAAGTTGAGGCAAGGTTAATGTTACCTTCGCAACAGTGCTGAGGGATGGCTGCAATGGAAATCTTGCTCGCGGCAGTATCTCAAGCACACACACTCAGACAACTCACAAAACATAGACTATGCCTGAATTATGGATGCACAATAAATTCTGCGAGGCAGTGGGAAGACAAAGACCGCCAAGAAAAAAAAACAAGACATGATCACAATGCATAATTGGAAACCAAGTCTGTGGCAGTGCAAGTGGTCTGTATGTGGAGAGGATGTTTCCACTTGTGGGAGAGTCCAGGGCCAGAGGCCACAGCCTCAGAATTAAAGGGGATGAGGAGGAATTTCTTTAGGTGCCTTGAATCTGTGGAATTCATTGCCACAGAAGGCTGTGGAGGCCAAGTCAATTAATATTTTTAAGGCGGAGATTAACAGATTAGTACGGGTGTCAGGGGTTATGGGGAGAAGGAAGGAGAATGAGGTTGAGGGGGTAAGATAGATCAACCATGATCAAATGATGAGATGGGCCAAATGGCCTAATTCTGCTCTTATGCCTTGCGATCAGATGAGATGGGCCAAATGGCCTAATTCTCCTTACGATCATCTACCACTCTTTGTATTAACAAAAATGTTTCTCACATCTCCTTCAAACATTGCCCATTTAATTTTAAAACTATGCCCTTCAGTCTTTGACATTTCCACCCTGGAAAAAAGTTCCTGAACCTGGATGATACAGATTTTGGGCTCCTGTGCCTTCCTCCCCATTGGCAATGGAGAGATGAGTGTGTGGCCAGGATGGCGTGGGTCCTTGATGATGTTGGCAGCCTTTTCTGAGGCAGCGACCATGATAGATCCCTTCGATGGTGGGGAGGTCAGGGCCGATGATGGACTGGGCAGTGGTCACAACTTTTTTGCAGTCTTTTCCGCTCCCGGACGTTCAAGTTGCCGAACCTGGCCACGATGCAGCCAGTCGGTTCGCTCTCTACTGTGCACCTGTTCGAAGTTCGAGAGAGCCCTCCTTGACATGCCAACTCTGGGTAATCCATCCTGTAATGACGCGACCAGAACTGCACGCCTTACACACCCGAAATGTTGGAGTAAGTTCAGAGTGGCATCTCTGAAAGACATGCATAGATGTTGTTTTGGGTCGAGATCCTTCTTCAGACTGAAGAAGGATCCCACCCCAAAATCTCACCTATCCATGTTCTCCAGAGATGCTGCCTGACCTTCTAGGTTACTCCAGCAATCTGCGTTTGTTGTTTTCTGTAAACTGCCATTTGCCGTTGCCTATGTCTACACCTTGCAGACCCACTTGTAGCTGGTATATCTTTCATTCATTTGTTTTATATCTCTCCACATTGCCATCTATATCTCTCATTCCCCTGACTCTCAGTCTGAAGAAGGGTCTCGACCTGAAACGTCACCCATTCCTTCTCTCCAGAGATGCTGCCTTGTCCCACTGAGTTACTCCAGCATTGTGTGTCTATCACTTGTAGCTGGTATATAGTTTACTTCAGAGATACAGATACGTCAATGCCAGCCACTGATCACCCGCTCACATGTTCTAACACACTAGGGTCAATTTACAGAGGCCAATTAACCCACAAAACCTGTATGTCTTTGGAGTGTGGGAGGAAAGCGGAGCCCCCGGAGAAAGCCCACGCAGGTCACGGGGGAGAACGTACAAACGCAGTACAGGTAGCGCCCGTAGTCAGGATGGAACCCGGGTCTCCAGCGCGGTGAGGCAGCAATTCTACCGCTAGCCCCTCTGTGCCGCCCCACACAGTGGTTCCTGAGAAAGGAAATAGTAAGATTAAATGAGAACTTACCAGTTTGAAGTTTGATCTTTATTTTATGACTAGTTACGATGAGCGATTATGTGACGAAGCCGCCAGCCCACATGCGTGTCAATCTTCAAAGCAGCGGTGTGAAATCACAGATAACAGTTGTTGACCTGAATATAGTAAGATTGGAGAGAACTTGAGAACTACCAGATGACCTTTATGATATGAGTGTTGGGAGCGGTGGGCACATCATCGCTATTTCATTTCGGAGTCACGTGAGTGATTCCGTGAAGACTTCAAAGCTCTGTGATTTCATGCCGGATACGAGTCCAGGCGTCACACACTGCATCAATTGACCATGGATGAGTGAAAAAGATGAATGCATCCAGCCATGACGTAGCTTGTTAAAATGCTGATGCTTTAATAATCAAAGGAGATAATAGTGACCCCTTCCATCCTGGGGGAAACTATGAAACAAATCATAAATGGAATTTGGCAATGGGTTATCATAAAATGTTGGAAAGTTCATTCGTTTGACCATCCTGCAGCCGCTAGGGTGTGGTCCAGTGGAACGTACATGACCCTTACTGCTAATGTAGTAGCAGGCTAGTGGAGTGAGATAGAAGATATAGTATCTACTTCTGCATAAGCCAAAACCCTGTTTGACCACCTAGAGATGGTCTGGATAGATACCTTTTATGAGGTTTTAGTAACTAACAACCATTGCTAGTGCAGATCCTCTAAGGCTCTTGGTGACCTTGACGTATTGTTGTAAATGAGTGACTACAGGCAACCAAAGGTCCATGGGGTATGCTATGAGAAGTAGTTTGGGACCTGACACCCCTGGTCTGCTCTGCTTAACTACATCATAAACATAAAATATTATATTATTAGCAGATGTAACCATCCTGTCCAGTCGCAATATAAGTAGTGGCTGGACCAGTTGCGCTGAGACTAGCGCCATGAGCATAACCACTTTGTAAGTGAGTTTGACCAGGGATAGAGATGTAGCTGGGCCCTACTGGCGAAGCAGTTTAAGAACAATGCTCACATCCCACATCTCCGAGTACCTGGGCCGGGGAGAATTATGTTAAAGATATCCTTATAAATCTGGATATCAGAGAGTGGGTCCTGATCGCTGCAGCAACTATGATGAGAAAGCACGTTGGCACAGTTAATGGTACTATGACTTAATTGATTGTCAAAGACCCATCTGAAATGAACTCCGACACGTTAGTTATCCGTGCCGTATTATATGGAACATTGGTATTAAAACCAAAACACTTCCCATCTCCTGATGAGGAAAACATATGCTGCTTTCTTGGTGCTATCCCTGCATTCTGCAGTGAGCTCGTACATGAATCGGTCTGGCAATCCGTGCCGCCGAACGGTCTGCTCAGAGACTCCAAGTCTGTAAATTGATTTTATCATGCAGAGGGTGGTTTCCTCAGTCACGGGGTGAACCATCTGATCTTTGTGTTTCGGACAACCATATAAGGTCCTATAATCATCCCCAACATTTAGCAGGAACCATGGCTGCATGGGCCAGTCAGGCAGTACGAAATGCCTGAGGGGAGATCTTGCTGGTTTTTCTGCAAGACCCGACTGATGAGGCAAAATGGAGGAAAGATATAAAGAACATTCCTCCTCAGTGTAGCGAGAATACATCTATTGCCACTGTGCCACATATATTTGCAACTGGTGAGAGAGCCTGGATGCAAACATATTGATATTCGGTGTTCCATCGAACCACAATGTCATTAAATATGATGTGATACAACATCAATACTGTGTTGTCATAGAGTTTTACGTGATGATACACCAGCGTCAAATGCCCCCACCATGGTGTATCAACTTGGAGTTGAGCATGCCAAGCCCATCTGTAATTTTTCATCTTTGAGTACTAGTATCAGTTTGTAATATAACTGAAGAGTTACTGAGCAAAGGTGCAGGAGCAATGTAGAATACACCATTGTGACTTTGATAGCTTCAGTTGGTAATAGGAATAGGTCTGTTAATAACGACCTACATGGCACTGAAAATGCAAAGGTCCAAATGCACAGCTGAAGGCACAGCCGCTATATTGCCAATACTCTTGATGAATAGAGGCTGCTTCATAACAACAAGGTTGTTTACAGGTTTTTACAAGTGTTTCCAACTTGTAAATGGTCCACATGCCCCATGTTTCGGAAAGAAGCAGATCCACCTAACCTTCATGGCTACCGGTGGTCTTACGGTAAGCCCAAAGGCCCCTCATGCGGGTTCTATTTCCGTCCTTAATTGGAGAGGACTGGTAGGGTACGTGGATCCCAGATTTTTTCTGAGACCGGCTTGGGCCTTGGCCTAAAGCCCTGTGCCCAGCTTGCTGGCTGCCACCAGCTTCAGTGAACCGCTTGCTGCTGATGGAGGTGTGGGGTGTATTGTCGCTGAAACGATGAGGCTGTACTTGTAGTTCGACAGCTTTAGCTCCCTCATGCAGGTCTCACCTGTTGAATAGGTTTTTACCTGAATAGCAGATATGGCGGCTGGTTTCCTGGGGTACCATGCCCCTCCAGCGTCACCCCTGATAGTGCTGTTCACTGCCGGCACTTTCAGGAACGCCAGCATGTGCCACGGACATACTTCCGAGTTTGGAGTCAGTTACACACTGACCCCGACTGCTCCCCCGCTCAGAGAGGGAGACAGTGTGCAGCCCTGTACACCGGTGCTGTTGCCGCAGGCCCCGAGGAGACCTGCGCTGATGTGGCCCCTCCACGGACCATATCCTTTGTGCCTCGTGGTATGCTCCCGGCAATACCTCTGATCTCTGATCTCAGACAGAACTGATCCAGACTGCTCCCCTCTTTAGGGAGGGAGACAGTGTGCAGCCCTGTACACAGGTGCTGTTGCTGCGAGCCCAACAGAGACCCGCGGTGATATAGCTCCCTCCTTGGAGCATACCATTGTAGAGCACCTCTCCATTAGGTGCTCCATGTGGGTTTGACGTCCGAAGAACGGTACCCAGTGAAGGAGGGGTTCCTCTCCATAGGAATCCTCCTGGCCCGACTCGTTTGAGTCAACGGGCCGTACGGACTTTCTCCGTGGCTGCCCTCCAACTGGGTTTGCCAAGGTGCTGTCAGCACCAGTCTGAAGCTGCTGGTTTCACCGCCAGGGGCTCGGAAGGTGAATTTGACCGCCGCCGCTACCCGCACTCCGTAGTGGGTTCCCCGCGGTCTGTGGCTGGGATTCCCCGAGGTTGTGGCCGGGACTCCCCGAGGTCATGACCGGGATTCCCCACGGTCCGTGACTTGGACGCAGTCCAAAAAGGTTTCCCCCGCGGTCCCGGCTTTGCTCCGAAATCCAGCAGGAAACTCTGTGAGAAGAGATTCCTGCAATGGAAGCCTAACTTGAAAAGTTTTAAAAACTGACCTTCAGGTTTAAACTTACCGCTGGCAGGAGCAGCGCGCCTGCCAGTCTGCGTTGCGCCATGCGTCGACGTATTGACGCGCATGCGGGCTGGCGGCTTCTTCACGGAATCACTCACATGACTCCGAAATGAAATTGCCAGTGTTCAGCTGTTTGATGTGAACCCCTGCGGGTGTGAGAACTAAGTGGCAGGCACAGCAACATCTGGCTGTCCACGGCACATCTGTCTCTGTACACGATTCCATGTGCGGTCCAGCAGCGGAGTCTGGTCTCTCTGGGATTCCCCGACATAACGCAGGAGAATTGACTCTCTGATCCTGCTCCAAGTAAGACCTCACATGGGTTCAGAGCCTCCGTTTATTTAAATGCAAATTCCAAGCCTGTGGAATGGGATATAAATTATTTTAATTTACTGTATTTAATTATTGCTGCATTTTAATATTTGTAATTAACTTCACTTTAAAAACACGATGGCAGAATCGATTAAAATCGATATATACTCTGAAATCATTTATGTCAACTTTAATGGCCTTTATGACTTCAATAGCTGAGGGGCACCTTCAGCAACAGATACAGCACAGAAGGCCTCAGGAGATCCTTCTTCCCTGTGGCTATCAAACTGTACAACTCCTCCCCCTTCTGTCGTGGGGTAGACTTACCCCCCCCCCCCCCTCCGCCCCCCCATCTTTGCACATCCCCCATCCTGGACTTTTTCACTGGATAATTTAACATTACATATGCGCTGTGCAATAACTGGTCACTTAAATTTAATTATTACTAGACAACCCGTGGACCCCTACCTTGGGTCTCCGTTGTGGTGCCAGAGATCCCCGTTGTGATGCCAGTCAAAATGGCGATCTGAAAACAGCGGCGGGCCCGGCAAACCATGGACCCGTTGGGTGCCCATTGTGATACCACTCAAGTACACACGTAAGTATGAGATCAAAATGGCGATCTTAAAATGGCGCCTGGCGTGGCAACCCTCCCCCAACTCTGCACGCGCGGATAGCGGGCCCGGCAACCCTCCCCGAACTGCGCAGGCGCGGCTGATGGGCCCGGCAAGTGGAAGTGCACTGCTGTTCACGGTATAAGGTAAATCAAAGTTTATAAAGGGAATTACTTTGTAAAATCGAATGATACCCGCTACTGCACACCACAGGCGAATGGTGAGTAAGGCGGCCCTAAAATCATTGCGCTATCAAGTACCGTTTTGGCTGAATTTCGGGAACATACATACATACATACATACATACATACATACATACATACAAGATGAGACTTTTAGTGGGGTGGGAGATTGCAACCTTCACGTGGTCCACCCTGTTTCAACGAATACAATCAACCTGGCATGCACAAACAGAAGATCAAACAGAACAAGTTGTCTTACAACTTTAGGCTGTGCACGCATACTCAAGAAGAAGAAGACTTTTAGTTATGTATAGATAAATTATAATGCCTTTCAATGCCTTGCAACTATGTCTTTTGACTGGTGGCAGACCAATTTCCCTCTGGGATAAATAAAAGTTGCATCGTATTTGTTTTTTATACTTAAGCATCTCTGTATTTCCTGGGGCGTAAAGCATAGAACAGGACAACACACAAACAATATCTGTTGCTCTCAATGCCTGTGCCGAACATGATGCCAGAACCAACACTTATCCACCTGCACCTAACATCAACTGCTTAAACCGTTTAGACTTTAGGCATTAGACTTTTCTTTAGAGATATAGGTGGAAACAGACCCTTCGGCCCAATGAGTCTGAGCCAGCCACCGATCACTCTGTATGCTAGCTCTATCCTACACACTAGGTAGCGATGTTACAATACCTACCTTCAGCAGCGCTGCAGTTCTGCCACTGGCCGTGTGCGCGACTTTGGCGCCTTTGGGGGGGGGGGGCGGGATTAAAATGCAGATTTGTAACACTTATCGGAGAGGTATTTCCTCGGGCTGCGAGTCGATGAAGCCAAATGGATCGGATATCCGTTCCCGGTTTTTTTTAAAGTCGCTGTACAATTTAATAGTTTGATTAAAATTAAAAGCGACTTCTAACGCCCTCAATGCCTACAACGTGACGGATCGCAAGAACCAGACAAAACAAAGGGTAAGTCGTTTATTTTACATATAATCTTGCTTCTTGGGGTGGCTTTAATCTAATTTTACGTTGCGAAAATGTGATTTGGGCCCCATACGAACTGGCAGTGACTTTCCTGCCATTATGGGCTTCACATTCACCGCAATTACAACGTTCCAATCCAGAAACACCCACTTGCAAGATGATTTAAATCCTCTTTTTTTTTTGGACAATCATGTCATAAGAACATCTAAATCGTCTATATTTTGTGTAATTGTATAATCAATATTTTTATGCTAAATATATACAACATCTTTAGCCACATTTATTGTGCAAAAAATAATAATTTTGATTATATTGAAAGTGGATGTTTCTGGATTAATTTATGGGAATTAAACATTAAATTCCTTCCATCTAGCATATGTTCAAGACATATGATTTAAAAAGCATGTTATATTGTGAATTCTTGTGTGAATGGGATTAGTTTGTTATTTGGATACTTGGGCTATTTAAAACAATTATCCTTTTCTACAGAAATGGAATCTACAGGACATTCTTAATGGGAAAGTAGTGGGCAGAAAGGCATGTCATGCGTGGCTTGAAGAGCAAAAACTTGTAGTTTACAATGGCAACATTGTAAAGTGGAGGAAAAACATGGTGTACAGAGTTGCTTATTGGTTACAATCTGAGGAGTAGGATGATGCTACTGATTATGATGTGCCAATGTACCACCTAGCAACTGGTCTTCTCCATAAAGACTTGGTCTATTGCTAGAAATTGTAATTTATTTGCCTATCTGTTACGGACTTACATCATATAATACAATACTATTAAAGTTCTGATCTTGAGAATATCACATTTTTGAATTTTCAAGGCAGTCTGGGTGTTTATTACTATTTCCGTCACAACGGTCAATTTTGTAATTAGCTACAATTAGGTAATCAACTAATTATACGCTTTAATTTCAGGTCATCCAAGTAAGATGTTTATATTTGTTTCAGAATGTGTCAATCTATAATAACTGAAAATTTCATTGCGTTCTCTTAATTTTTAAGAAAGTTATGGGCTTTTGACTGCCCTCGATCACAGTTTTTGCGTTGTCAATGGAAAAGCAATCGGGAACAAGATGCTAATTTCCGAGTACGAAAATGGCCATAACTTTTTTAATACTGAAGATATGAAAGTGAATTAGGTGTCAAATTAATCTTCTTTTAATGCTTTATCTGATGGGATTGCAGACTTGATTTTTAAAATCTCACAATGTTGTAACATTGCTGCACCAGGGACCGTTTACAATTTTACCAAAGTCATTTAGTCAACAAACCTGCACGTCTTTGGAGTGTGGGAGGAAACCGGAGCGCCCGGTGAAAGCCCACGTGGTCACAGGGAGAATGTACAAACATCATACAGACAGCACCCGTAGTCGGGATGGAACCCGGGTCTCTGGCGTAGTAAGGCAGCGACTCTACACTGCGCTACCCTATGTATATATTCATTTGTAGGTTTCTACTGACTGGTTGCATCACGGACTGGTTTGGAATCTCAAACACCCAGGAACGAAGGAGATTATAGAGAGTAGTGGACACTGCCTGGTCCATCACGGGTATTGACCTCCCCATCATTGAAGGGATCTACAGGAGACACTGCCTCAGAAAGCCATCCAGCATCATCAGAGACCCACACCACACTCTCATTTCACCCCTGCCATCATGAAGAAGGTACAGGATCCTGAAAACTGCAACGTCCAAGTTCAGGAACAGCTTCTTCCCAACAACCATCAGCCTATGGGCTGTTTAAGAAAGAACTGCAGATGCTGGAAAAATCGAAGGTAGGCAAAAATTGCTGGAGTAACTCAGCGGGTGAGGCAGCATCTATGGCGAGAAGGAATTGGTGATGTTTTGGGCCAAGACCCTTCTTCAGACTGATGGGCTGTGTTGGTTGCACTAAAGCTTCAGCCTTTCTTAAAACTAGTATTGCGATTGTTATTTTATTGATTTTTCAAAAAAAATTCTTATAATATGATAAGTACAATAATATAGTGTAATATGATGTGTTTACTGGGCTGTTAAGCTGCTGCAATTAATATTTAATTGTTCTGTTTTTGACGCATATGACAATCTAGCGCTTTTGACTCTTGATCCTTGAGGCATATGGATGATGTGAAGGCAGATAGTAGTTGGTCTTGGCCTCACGTTGGGCACAGGCATTGTGGGTAGAAGTGCCGTTTCTGTGCTGTATTGCTCTGCGTATAGCACAGAGATGGGGCGGCACGGTGGCGAAGGGCAGAGTCGTTGCCTTACAGCGCCAGAGACCCTGGTTCCATCCTGATCATGGGTGCTGTGTGTGTGGGGAGTTTGTACATTCTCCCCGTGACCGCGTGGGTTTTCTCCGGGTGCGCCGGTCTCCTCCCGCACTCCAAGAAGTGCGGGCTTGTAGGCTAATTGGGTTCTGTAAATTGTCTCTCGTGTGTACGAATACAGATGATCAGTCGGGCCGAAGATATTTGTGATTAACTTCACTTTAAAAACGCAAGTTTTCTCTGGAGAGAGGGAATGGGTGACGTTTCGGGTCGAGACCCTTCTTCAGTCGAGGTTGGCGGTCGATGGTGGGCCACGTGGGTGTCGGATCACGGACGCGCCACTGAGAACAACGGAGGACCCCCGGCGTGGGGGGAGGGGGAACCGCCATGAGGGAGGGGCAGGGGTGGAGAACAAAGGGGGACCTGGCGCGGGGGTACTTTGAAATATTGTCAGCGCCCTTTATATGGTGACTCTTTGCATACCTCAGGTACGCAAGCAAAGAATATCACAGTGACTTGTCACATCTGACAAAAGTATCATTCATTCATTCACAGAAAATCGTTTTGTATCACAGTGTAGTGTACCGTATCATAGTATAGACTAGATACGGTAAGCTTAAAATAGCTTAGCTTGAAATAGCTGTTTCCGCACTTTATCGCTAAACTAAACTAAAGTGAACTGTGGGCAGAAGGGCCTGTTCCTGTGCTGTACTGTTCTATAGAAACATAGAAAATAGGTACAGGAGGAGGCCATTCGGCCCTTCGAGCCAGCACCGCCATTCATTGTGATCATGGCTGATTGTCCCCAATCAATAACCCGTGCCTGCCTTCTCCCCATATCCCTTGACTCCACTAGCCCCTCGAGCTCTATCCAACTCTCTCTTAAATCCATCCACTGATTTGGCCTCCATGTTCTGTTCTGCTCACCCAGGTGTAGATCAAAGATCCCACCGCACTGCTTGAAGGACAGCAGAGAGAGTTACCTGCATTGTCTAGGCTGGTGCAGAAACAAGGAACTGCAGATATTGGTTTACAAAAAAATGACACAAAGTGCTGGAGTAACTCAGCGGGACAGGCAGCATCTCTAGAGAACAGAAGGTAGTTGAGGCCAGTTCATTGGCTATATTTAAGAGGGTTAGATGTGGCCCTTGTGGCTAAAGGGATCAGGGGGTATGGAGAGAAGGCAGGTACAGGATACTGAGTTGGATGATCAGCCATGATCATATTGAATGGCGGTGCAGGCTCGAAAGGCCGAATGGCCTACTCCTGCACCTATTTTCGATGATTCTATGATTCTAACATGGATAGGAGATGTTTCAGGTCAGGGGCCTATTTGAAACTTCCGAAGGGTAGAGTCCTGACCCAAAACGTCAGCTATCCATGTCCTCCAGTGATGCTGCCTGACCCGCTGAGTTACTCCAACACATCGTGTTATCCAGCTGGTAGAGTTGCTGCCTCACAGTGCCAGGGGACCGGGTTCAATCCTGACCATGGGTGCTGTCTGTGTGGAGTTTGCACATTCTCCCTCTGGGTGTTTCGATTTCCTCGCAAATTCCACAGACGTGCAGGTTTGTAGATTATTTTATTTCTGTAAATTGTCCCTAGTGTGTGGAATGTGAAAGTAGGATTACATAGTGATCGATGGTCGGGTTGGCTCCACGCTCCACGCTCCACGCTCTATCTCTGGACTAAACTAAACTAAAATAATCACGTTATACAAAGGTCCAGACCTAAAAAGTCACCCATCCATGTTCTCTAGAGATGCTACCTGAACCGCTGAGTTCCTCCGGCACTTTGTGTCGAAGATGATATCTGATTCTCGCTCAACATCATTTAGATAGCAGATGACTTGTCATTAAACCAGATGAGATCTTGCAGTGGATGGACTTCAAAAACAAGAGGCACTTCTTGACCAAAAAGCAAACAGGGCTAATCTGAGGTCCTGTCTTTCGTCACATTTACTGGCAGCACCTTAAGGGCCTGTCCCAGCAGCATGCAACTCCATGCGATGAGCGCGACCTAACGTGGTCGCTTGAGCCGTCCGGCGTCGCGGGGCCGGTCCCACTTCGATCGCCGGAGCCGTGCGGAATTGTGCGGAGTTCGTCCCGACATCGCGCGGGGCTCCGAAAAACTGACCATGTTCAAAAATTCCGCGCGGCAACGGCTTGTCAGCTCGCAGTCGCCTCGACGCATTACACACCGCCTCGACGTCGTGCCTCCGTGACCCTCTCTGTGTGTGCCTCTGTGACCCTCTCTGTGCGTGCCTCTGTGCCCCTCTCTGTGTGTCCCTCTCTGTCCTGGCGAACTTACCTTTAAGACTTCGCTCCAAGTTCGCCTCACTTTGCGCCACATTGCGCCACTCACCCTACCTGCCGGTTTGGTCGCGCTCTTCGCATGCAAGCGCATGCTGTTGGGAACGGCCCTGTGCAGGGATCAACCGACCTCCGCGCGGCCCCCGCTGCCGGTTTGATGGCGCTCACCGCATGGAGTCGGATGCTGGTAGGACAGGCCCTTTACAGTGTTCCAGTTTTTTGTCTCCATCTAAATTAAGATCATCGAGCACGGAATGTTGGCTGAGGTGAAACATTCTCCCCTCCCCCGTCAGGCAAGAGGTGTAGAAGTGTGAAAACGCCCACCTCCAGATTCAGGGACAGTTTCTTCCCAGCTGTTATCAGGCAACTGAATCATCCTACCACAACCAGAGAGCAGCGCTGAACTACTATCTACCCCATCGGGCTATCCTTGATCGGACTTTGCTGCCTCTACCTTGCACTAAACGTTATTTCCTTATAATGTATCAATACACTGTAAATGGATCGATTGCAATCATTTACGGTCCTTATCCTGACTGGTTAGCATGCAACAAAAGCTTTTCAGTGTACCTCGATACACGTGACAATAAACTAAACAAACTAATATTCTTTGTTGCAGTTATATAAGACGTTGGCGAGGCTTCGAAGATTCTTATATAGATTTACGGATGGTGAAGTTGGTGGTCAGACATTGCAGCAGGATCTTGATCAATTAGGCAGGTGAGCTGAGGAATGGTTGATGGAATTTAGTATAGAGAAATGTGAGGTGTGTCACTTTGGAAAGTCTAACTTGGGCAGGGCCGACACGGTGAATGGTGGCTCTGGGTAGTGTTGTAGAGCAGAGGGATCTAGCAGTGCGGGTGCATGGTTCTTTGAAGGTGGAGTCGCAGGTAGATCGGGTGGTCAAAAAGGCTTCTGGTACATTGGCCTTCATCAGCCAATGTTCATCACAGCATCGGAAGGCAGTGGAGGCCAATTCTCTGGATGCTTTCAAGAGAGGGTTAGATAGAACTCTTAAAGATATCGGAGTCAAGGGATATGACAAGAAAGCAGGAACATTCCATATATGATCATATGGAATGGCGATACTGGCTCGTAGGGCTGAATGGCCTACTCCTGTACCTATTGTCCATTGTCTATTGAGTATAGACGTTGGGAGGTCATTTTGTTGACGTTGGTGAGGCCGCATTTAGAGTATTGTGTTTAGTTCTGAGATGAGAGTCGCTCTGGAGGAGAATGCATCAAAGGTTGGATTTCAGGTCAGCTGCCAGAAGAATAAGACCATGCAGACTGGAGACCAGCAGCCAGTAGACCAACAGATAATCAAAGGGGAACCTGTGGAAAACGCCACCATATTTACCTATCTTGGCGGCATGTTCACGGCAGATGGAGATGTAGAGGTCAACATCAACATCAACTCCCGAATTGGTAAAGCTGCATCAGTCTTCAGAGGAATGCAGCCAATATGGTCTAGTGGCGGGATATCCCAGATGCTAAAACTCAGGCTCTTCCAGTCCGCAGTCCTCCCTACCGCCCTCTATGCCAGTGTGACATGGAAAATCAATGTGAAGATGAAAAATAAATTGGATGCATTCCAACAACGCTGCTTGAGGAAGATCCTGAGGACCAGCTACGGAGACCACATCTCAAACCAGGAGATCTACCGGGAAACTGCAACAAAGCCTCTCAGCAAGGACGCAGGATAAAATTTGCACCTACGATAGCAATGACAGTGGCAAGCCGACGGGAGAAGGAAAAGAAGGTGTCCAAAACTAACATGTAGGCGAACATTCCAGAAGGATTTGGAAGCCCTTGACGCAAGCCTAACGAGGGTGGAAGACGTCGCACATGATCGAACAGAATGGCGAAAGACAATAGACAATAGACAGTAGACAATAGGTGCAGGAGTAGGCCATTCGGCTCTATGAGCCAGCACCGCCATTCAATGTGATCATGGCTGATCATCCCCAATCAGTCCCCCGTTCCTGCCTTCTCCCCATATCCCCTGACTCCGCTATCTTTAAGAGCCCTATCCAGCTCTCTCTTGAAAGCATCCAGAGAACCTGCCTCCACCGCCCTCTGAGGCAGAGAATTCCACAGACTCACCACTCTCTGTGAGAAAAAGTGTTTCCTCCTCTCCGTTCTAAATGGCTTACCCCTTATTCTTAAACTGTGGCCCCTGGTTCTGGACTCCCCCAACATCGGGAACATGTTTCCTGCCTCCAGCGTGTCCAAACCCTTAACAATCTTATGTGTTTCAATAAGATCCCCTCTCATCCTTCTAAACTCCAGAGTATACATTTCTCCACATTAAATGTCATCTGCCATGCATCCGCCCACTCCCCCAACCTGTCCAATCACCCTGCATTCTCCTAGCATCCTCCTCACAGTTCACACTGCCACTCAGCTTTGTGTCCCCTGCAAATTTGCTAATGTTACTTTGAATCCCTTCATCCAAATTATTGATGTATATTGTAAATAGCTGCGGTCCCAGCACCGGGCCTTGCGGTACGCCACTCGTCACTGCCTGCCATTCTGAAAGGGACCCGTTAATCCCTACTCTTTGTTTCCTGTCTGCCAACCAATTTTCTATCCATGTCAGCACTCTACCCCCAATACCATGTGCCATAATTTTGCCCACTAATCTCCTATGTGGGACCTTATCAAATGCTTTCTGAAAGTCCAGGTACACTGCATCCACTGGCTCTCCCTTGTCAATTTTCCTAGTTACATCTTCAAGCTTGCTGCCCAATGCACTCAACCGTGTGGGAGGAACTAAGTCTAAGTCTCAGTTCTGGGCATCATATTTTTGGGAAAGTTATTGTCAAGCTGGAAAGTGTACTAGAGAAGGTTTACAAGGATGTTGCCAGGACTCGAGGGTCTGAACTATAGGGAGAGGTTGAGCAGGCTAGGACCCTATTCCTTGGAGCACAGAGGATGAGGGGTGATCTTATAGAGGTGTACAAAATCATGAGAGAATCGGGTAGATGCACCGAGTCTCTTGCCTAGTGTAGGGGAACTGTGAAGCAGAGGACATAGGTTTAAGGTTTAAGATTAAGGGAAAGATTTAATAGGAACTGGAGGGATCACTTTTTTACATAAAGGTTGGTGGGTTAATGGAACAAGCTATTGGTGGAGGTAGTTGAGGCAGAGACTATCGCAACATTTAAGAACCAGGTAGACAGGTACATGGATAGGACATGTTTGGAGGGTTATGGACCAAACATGGGCAGGTGGGACTGGTGTAGATGGGACATTTTGGCTGGTGTGGGCAAGTTGGGCTGAAGGGCCAGTTTCCACACTATGACTCCAATGGGCAGATAGGTTGGACGTCTTCTTGTGTGGTTATGTCAACAGGTCTCGGCCAATGTAGCGGGCAAGTATAGATTGTGCAGGTGGACAAGCAGCCCCACTTCTCACCTCCTGTACAGAACTTTAATCCGAGGGTGGAAATATTAAATTTTTGAGGTGAGAGGGGCAAAATTGAAAGGAGATGTGCGGGGCAAGTCTTTTTACACAGAGGGTGGTGGGTGCCAGGGGTGGTGGTGGCAGGTACGCTTGTAGCATTTAACAGGCTTTTGGATGGGCATATAGTTATGTAGTGAATGGAGGGATTGGGATATTGCACAGGCAGATGAGATTAGTTTACCTTGAGTTTAACTTCTCTACATCGGTGAGACCAAGCACAGGCTTGGCGATCGCTCCGCACAACACCTCCGCTCGGTTCGCACTAACCAACCCGATCGCCCGGTGGCTCAGCACTTCAACTCCCCCGCCCATTCCGAATCCGACCTTTCTGTCCTGGGCCTCCTCCATGGCCAGAGTGAGGCCCAGCGCAAATTGAAGGAGCGGCACCTCATACGTCGCTTGGGTACTTCCTTTCCTCTTACACCCAAGCGGCCTCGACCCGAAGCGTTGATTCCTTCTCTCCAATTTCCAGGTTGTCCTTGCATTTCTCCCTCCTTTCTATGTGCTCCCCCACTTGCCTTGGAGAAAATGCAGCTCTCCCACAGCCCACTGCCTCCGCCTACTCCCTCTCCTTTCCCCCCTCCCCCCCGACATCAGTCCGCAGAAGGGCCTCGACGCCGAAATGTTACCCATTCCTTCTCTCCATAGTTGCTGCCTGTCCCGCTGAGTTTACTCCAGCATGGGTTTTCTCTGAGATCTTCGGCTTCCTCTCACACTCCAAAGACGTACAGGTTTGTAGGTTAATTGGCTTGGTAAATGTAAAATTGTCCCTAGCATGTGTAGGATAGACAATAGACAATAGGTGCAGGAGTAGGCCATTCAGCCCTTCGAGCCAGCACCGCCATTCAATATGATCATGGCTGATTATCCACAATCAGTACCCCGTTCCTGCCTTCTCCCCATATCCCCTGACTCCACTATCTTTAAGAGCCCTATTTAGCTCTCTCTTCAAAGTATCCAGAGAACCGGCCTCCACCGCCCTCTGAGGCAGAGAATTCCACAGACTCACAACTCTCTGTGTGAAAAAATGTTTCCTCATCTCCGTTCTAAATGGCTTACCCCTTATTCTTAAACTGTGGCCCCTGGTTCTGGACTCCCCCAATATCAGGAACATGTTTTTGGGGTGGGAGATTGCAACCTTCACGGGGTCCGCCCTGTTTCGACGAATGCAATCAACTCGACGCGCACAAACGGAAGATCAAATAGAACAAGTTGTCCAACAACTTTGGGTTGTGCACGCCACACGAAGGAATTGAATTGAATTGAATGCATTTGTCATTCAGACCTTTCTGTCTGAACGGAATTTCGTTCCCCTGCAGTCATACATATAATAAAAAAATGACAGAAACACACAATAAACACAAATTTAACATCCACCACAGTGAGTTCACCAAACACCTCCTCACTGTGGTGGAAGGCAAAGTCTTAAAGTCTTAAAGTCTCTGTTTCTTCCCTCTTTGTTCTCCCTCTGCTCCGAGACGATCCAGGCTTCAGATGTTGTGACCTTGCCGTCACAGCTCCGGGGCTGAGTCGGGTCGCCGCGGCTGCTGCTGGAACAGCCCCGAGGCCGCCAGCTCTGCCATTAGGCCTCGACGGAGACGGGGGAATACGACAAAAAAAGTCGCACCCCCTCCGAAGGAAGAGACCACAGACATGTTTCTCCCCCCCACCCACCCACACACACACACACAATCCAATAAAACAAAATTAACTAAAAACAGGACAAAGGAACACAAAAAAAGAAAATAACTGGCTTAACAGCTGCAGGCGGTCCGCAGCTGTTAAGCCAGCGCCGCCATCTTGGAAGAAGAAGGGAACATGTTTCCTGCCTCCAGCGTGTCCAAACCCTTAATAATCTTATATGTTTCAATAAGATCCTCTCTCATCCTTCTAAACTCCAGAGTATACAAGCCCAGCCGCTCCATTCTCTCAGCATATGACAGTCCCGCCATCCCGGGAATTAACCTTGTTAGTGTTAGTGTGCTGGGATCGCTGGCCGGCACGGACCCAATGGGCCGAAGGGCCTGTTTCTGCGCTGAATCTCTAAACTAAACTAAACTAAACTAAACTGAGGTAGCTCATTGCCCCTCCATCCCTAACACAATTAAGGATGGGTGATAAATGCTGGCTTGGCCAGTGAAGCCCACACCGTGTAGAAAGCATAAAAAAAACTAATTACTTGGCATGTTAGGTTGCTCACACACTGAGAACAGAGACATTAAAATAAAAGGAAGGCGAGTCTATTGGTTGGAGAGGGTTTAATCGGATGCTAAGTACAGGGTGTGCATGGCGATGATTACTATAGAGTCAGTCAATCACATGATGTCTGTTTTAAATCTCATTAGTTGGTGAAACATTGCCACACTTCCCCGAGACACCCTGAATAATTCATAGCTCACTTCTTGCATTACTTAGACAAATTTGCATTCCCATGGAGAGGAGAGCGCCATCAAAGTTCATGAACAAGCAGTTTTATTTTTGAGAAGAAAAAAAAGACTAGATTAAAGCTCGCCATCGGTTTTAAGGTAACAAGCAAAGTAATCATTCTAAGTGTACATAATATCATCACTCTTTAGAGATGTCAGGGGCATATTAGTTCTGCTGGGTCCTTTGGCTTAGCTTGGCAATTTGTTCTCAAGCATTGAAACTTGCGATTTTCCAAATGGGCTTCCCATCTCTTTAACTTCCCCCTCTTGGCCGATGTGAAGGCGCAGTGTGGAAACAGGCTGTTCGGCCCATCCAGTCCGCGCCAACCACCGGTCACCTCTTCACGCGGTGGCGCAGCGGTAGAGTTGCTGTCTCACAGCGCCAGAGATCCGGGTATGATCCTGACTGCGGGTGCTGCCTGTAGGGAGCTTGTACGTGGCCGCGTTCGTGTGTGTGTCAGTGTGTATGCGCACGTATGGGGGTTTATGGGTGTGTGTGTGTGTCATTATCTCTCCAAGCAGCTTGCTAACTGTGAGCATGATGCATCACCCCAGAGCCGTATCAATAAAGCCGCTGTCCCACTTAGGCGATTTTTTTCGGCTACTACAGGCGACTAGGCTGTCGCCACTTGGTCACGGGGTGACGCCTGTATGGTTGTGAGTCGTCTCCCCAAGTTACCTAAAGAGTCGTAGAGTCTTTCTTGTCGCCGCTAGATTTAGAAATGTTCAAAACTTTTTGGCGACTGTGGGCTTGACGTAGCTTGTCTACTCCTGACGTAGGTGCTGTCGTAGGTTGTCGCCAGGATGACGCAGGTTGTCGCCAGGTGACGTAGGTTGTCGCCGGGTGCTGACTTTGGTGAATTCCATTGGCAACTACCTACTCCAGCACTTTGTCTCTATCTAAGCCCTTGCATGTTTTGACAACAGCTCCAGTCAAGGGAGTTAAAGTGGTCGGCAGCAGGCCTTGAAAAATTGAGCACAAATGTTTGACGAAATGGTCGTCGAGTCTACACTTGGTCTCGCCGATGTTCAGGAGGCCACATTGGAAATATAGTAGATGTGGTTAGTGGAGGTGCATTTTTACTCCCTTTTCCCATTCCCACACTGAGCTTTTTGTCCTGGGCCTCTTCCATTACCAGAGGCAAATTGGAGGAGCAAGCTTACAACCCAGCGGTATGAACGTGCGATTCTATAATTTTAGGTGACTTAAACATGCTTAAACAATCAGCATTTATCAGTGGCAAAATGCGTGTGTGTGCGTGTGTATATGCGTGTGTGTGTGTGTGTGTGTGTGTATTCTTGTATGTGTTGTGTGTGTGTATGCGTGTCTGTGTGTGTGTATGACTGTGTGTGTGTATATATGCGTGTGTGTGTGCTGTGTGCATGTGTGTGGTGTGCATGTGTGTGTGTGGTGTGTATGTGTGTGGTGTGGTGTGCTTGTGTATGTGTGTGGTGTGGGTGTGTGTGTCAGTGTGTGTTGTGCGTGTGTGCGTGTGGTGCATGTTCATGTGTGTGTCAGTGTGTGTGTGTGGTGTCTGTGTGTGTGTATGTGGTGTGTGCATGCGTGTTTGTGCATGTGTCTGTGTGTGTGCGTGCATGCGTGTGTGTGAGTGCTTATGCGTGTGTTTGTGTGTGTTGTGTGTGCGTGTTCGTGCGTGTATCAGTGTGTATGTGTGCGTGCGTGCACGTGTGTGTGGGCGCGCTCGTGCATGTGTCAGTGCTGGTGGGTGCGTGCGTGCGCGTGTGTGGGTGCGTTCATGCGTGTGTCAATGTGTGTGTGTGTGTGCATGCGTGTGGGTGTGTGTGTGTGGGTGTGTGTGTGTGTGTGTGTGTGTGCAGTGCGCGTGTGTGTGGGTGCGTTCATGCGTGTGTCAATGTGCGTGCGTGCGTGCGTGTGTGTGTGAGTGTGTGGGTGTGTGTGTGTGTGTGTGTGCAGTGCGCGTGTGTGTGTGGTGCGTCAGTGCGTGTGTGTGTGCATGCGTGCGTGCGTGCGTGTGTGTGCGTGTGTGTGTGTGCGTGTGCATGTGTGTGCCAATGTGCATGTGTGCGTGTGTGTGTGTGTGTGTGAGTATGTATGCGCACGTATGGGGGTTTATGGGTGTGTGTGTGTTATTATCTCTCCAAGCAGCTTGCTAACTGTGAACATGATGCATCACCACAGAGCCGTATCAATAAATCCCCTGTCCCAATTAGGCGATTTTTTTGGTGACTACAGGCGACTAGGCTGTCGCCACTTGGTCGCGGGGTGACGCCTGTATGGTCATGAGTAGTCTCCTCAAGTTGCCTAAAGAGTCATAGCGTCTTTCTTGTCGCCGCTGGATTTTGGAATGTTCAAAACCTTTGGCCGACGGTGGGCTTGACGTAGCTTCTCTTCTCCTGACGTAGGTGCTGTCGGAGGTCGTCGCCAGGTGACAGGTAGGTTTGTCGCCATTGGCCCTCTAGTGTGTGAAGGATAGTGTAAGTGTGCGGGGATCGCTGGTCGGCGCGGACTCAGTGAGCTGTAGGGCCTGTTTCCACGCAGTATCTCTAAACTAAACCAAAAGTAATCATCAAGGAAATGGCTATAACAGAAAATTGGAGTGTGTGGGATCGGGCATAGTCCGAGGGTTGGATAATGGACCATAAAAAGAGAGGAGAAACTAGTTTGCAGATGACACTGCTGTGGGTGGTATTCTAGACAGTGAAGGTGGTTATCAAAAATTGCAGCAGGATCTTGCTCAGCTGGACAGGTTGACTGAGGAATGGCTAATGGAGTCTCATGCAGAGAGGTGCATTTTTGGGACGTCAAACCAGGCAGATCATCCGACTGAATTGGATTCCATTGGATTCAATTTATCGTCATTGTCTCAAGACACAACGAAATACCATTTTCCTTCAGTCAAACAAATAATAAAAAAAGCACAAAACGCAGAAGTCCATGACACAACGCAACCCCACGAGGCACCAAAGTTCCCCACAGTGAGGGAAGGAACCAAATTCCAGCCAACCTCCTCGTTGATCGTCCCAGATGTTCACCCGTGGTCGGAGCCTCCCGACCACCCCGTAGTCGCTGCTACCGGTGGCCCGATCTTCAGGCCCTTTCGCCGGGAACGATGGAACCCCGATGTCGAACGGGAGAACACCCTCAGAGGCCTGGACCTCTAAATCGGCCACCTCCCACCGGAGTCCGCGGCTCCCAATGTCCACCGGCCGAGCGGGGCGGAGATTCACGCTGGCGACCCCCGACAAAGGGTCGCAGGACTCCGCGATGTAGGTCAGCGCCGCCCGTGTTGAGAGCCCCGCGAACCACAGCTCCGCGATGTCGATGCAGCAGTCCCAACACTCCGGAGCTCCAAACGGCGAACTCAGGTGAGGCCTTGCCCGCTCCGCAAATTATCCAGCGCTGCGCCGTCGCTGCTGGAGGTCTGGTCGATCCCGGCAGGAAAGGCCGCGCCAATCCAGTAGGTATGTTGTGGGGGGGGGGGGAGGGGTTGGGGCTAGGACGCGACTCGGAGAATAGCCGCATCCTTGCCAGGAAGCGACTGGAGAAAGGTTTCCCCCTTACCCTACCCTCTTCCCCCCACATAAAATAACAACAAAAAACCAAAAACAAAATATTAATGGTAGCAAAATATAACAAAGATACCAGACTGAAGGCGGAGGCAGCCAGCTTTCAGCGCCACCGGATGTCCCAGCTAATGGTAGGGCTCTGGGGAGTGTTGTAGAGCAGAGGGATATAGGAGTGCAGCCACGTCATTCCATGAAAGTGACATCACAGGTAGATAAGGTGATAAAGAATTTCACTGTACCTTAAAATTGGTACATGTGACAATAAACTAGGGTCGCCAACTTTCTCACTCCCAAATAAGGGACAAATGGTCAAAATACGGGATAAATTCCCGACGGCAATTTGTTGACCGACTGGGCCGTGGCTGGGTGAATGATGAGTTGGCCCGGGTGCTGGACTGCACACAGAGCCCAGCCGGCGGGCCAGCTGAGGAGTTTTGTCCCGGGCCGCGAGACGTCGCGCGCAAAGTCCGGCGCCCCATCCAACTCATGAACCGGTGATCGGCCATGAGAAGAAGGGGGGGTGGTGGCGGAGGTCCAAAGGTCGGACAGCTGGCCGGGCTGCTGACCGACGGGGCCACGGGCGAGGCGCTGCTGCTGCTGCACTCCATGGGCTGCACTACGTCGGGACGGGTGAGGCGGGGCCGGACGCGGCGCTCCGACCCGATAGTCCCCTCGACCCGAGTAGTAGCAGTCAAATACGGGACAAGGGCGGTCCCATATGGGACAAACCAATTTAGCCCAACATACGGGATGCCCCGGCTAATACGGGACAGTTGGCAACCCTACAATAAACAGACCTTGAAACCTTGAAAGAAGGCTTTTAGTACATCGGCCTTTATCAGTTAGGGTCTCAAGTATGAGGAAAGGCCCCGACCTGAGACATCACCCATTCGCTATCTCCAGAGATGCGGCCTGACTCGCTGAGTTACTCCAGCATTTTGTGTCTATATTGAGTATAAAGTTGGGGTGTGACGTTACAGTTGTGCTAGATTTTGGTGAGGCCACATTTGGAGTACCGGATCTTTCTTTATCCGGTAGTTTTCGATGAGGTCTGCACTCATCCTTCTAAACTCCAGCCAGTACGGGCCCAAAGCCTTCAAATGCTCCTCATACATTAACCCAATCATCCCTGAGATCATTTTCCCTAAACCTCCTCTGGACCATCTCCAAGCCAGCACATCCTCAGAAAATTGCTCACTATATTCCAAATGTGGCCCGACCAACGCCTGATAAAGCCTCAGCATTACATCCTTGCTTTTACAATCAAGTCCATATTCAAAAAATGAATGGTAGCACTGCATTTGCATTCCTTATCGCTGACTCAACCTTCAAATGAACCCTTTGTGAATCCTGCACCAGCAGTCACAAGCCCCTTTGCACACCTCTGCTTTCTGGATCGTCTCTCCATTTAGAAAATAGTCTATGCCTTTATTCCTTCTACCAAAGTGCATGACTCCACACTTTGCTACACTATATTCCCTTTACCACGTCTCTGCCCACTCTCCCAACCTGTCTAAGTCCTTCTGTAGAGTCCCTGCTTTCTCAATGCTACCTGCCCCTCCACCTATCTTCGTCTCATCCGCAAACTTGGCCATGAGCCTTTAATCCCCTCGTCCAGATCATCAATATACGACGTGAAGAGTAGCAACCGGCCGCTGCAGAACAGCAAATATCACCGGCATCCAATGAGAAAGAACCCCCTTTATTCCCACTCTTTGCCCTCCAGTCATTCAGCCAATCTTCTATCCATGCTCGTATCTTGCCTCGAATACCATGGGCTCCTATCTTCTTTTGCGGTCCCCCGCGTGGCACCTTATCAAAGGCCCCCTGAAAGCCCCAGTAAACAACATCCACCGACTCTCCAGAGATAGACACAAAGAGCTGGAGGAACTCAGCGGGCCAGGCAGCATCTCTGGGGAGCAGGAATGGGTGACGTTTCGGGTCGAGACCCTTCTTCAGACCCGGTCTTGACCTGAAACGTCACCCATTCTCTCTATCCAGAGATGCTGCCTGTTCCGCTGAGTTACTCCAGCATTTGAGTCTATCTTTGGTGTAAATCAGCATCTGCAGTTCCTTTCTACAGACCACTGTCTATCCATTGAATATCCTGATGGATAAATCCTCATTTATACTCCCAACTGATTTGTCACATTATTCCCTTAACGTTATTCCTTTATCAAATGCTATTCCCTTATCATGTATCTGCGCACTGTGAATAGCTGGATTGTAATCATGTATTGTCTTTCCGCCGTCACGGGAGAACGTATAAACTCCGTACTGCAAAGTTCTTTTTGCATTTAGTACACATGCGGGCACCGCCATGTTTTGGCGCCATTGTTCAAAGTCCGGTCGGCCTGCGTGCTCGCTGTACTGGAGCAGTTCCCGCGTACCGACGTCCCTCTCCTCTCCTCGCCCGGCCATCTTTGTGTCCCGGGGACGCCTCCTGCAGCCGACCCTGAAGGCGCTGGCGGCATTTACCCTCGTACCAGCCCACGCTCCTTGCGGCTGGCGTCTCCCGCTGCCTCCCGGTCCCACCGACCGACGAGCCCTCGGGCTGACTTCAGTGCATGCGGCAATGATAAACCTAAACGTAAATTGAGATTGGAGTAACTCGGTAGACAGTGGTGTACGCTGCCCGGTTTATCATCGGCTCTGACCTCCCCGCCATCGAAGAGATCTACAAGAGGCGCTGCCTGAAAAAGGCAGCCAGCATCATCAGGGACCCACACCACTCATATCACTCCTGCCACTGGGACAAAGGTACAGGAGCCTGAAAACTGTAACGTCCAGGTTCAGGAACAGCTTCATCCCTACAGCCATTAGGTTATTAAATACTACAACCTCCAAATGCAAGCATTTTGACACCTTTTGCACGATTATTACTTGTTTTGTTATGTATCGATGTGTGTGTGTGTGCGCGCGCATGTATACATGTATATACTGTCTATATACATGCATGTATGTATTTAGTTTTTAGTTTAGTTTAATTTAGTTTAGTTGAGTTTAAAGATACAGCACGGAAACAGGCCCTTCGGCCCACCAAGTCCGCACCGACCAGCAATCACCGCACACTAACACTGTCCTACACCCACTAGGGACAATTTACACTTATACCAAAGCCAGTTAACCTACAAACCTGTATGTCTTCGGAGTGCGGGAGGAAACCGAAGATCCCAGAGAAAACCCACGCAGGTCACGGGGAGAACGTACAAACTCCGCACAGACAGCACCCGTAGTCGGGATTGAACCCGGGTCTCCGGCGCTGCAAGCGCTGTAAGGCGGCAACTCTGCCACTGCTCTACTGTGCCGCCCATGTTTATGTGTATTATATATATATATAAATAATATAATATATATTACAACAAATATAACACATACACAGTTCAAAGTTCATTGTGTGTGTGTGTTATATTTGTTTATATGCACACACATATATATCTTATATTACTAAAAGTCTGATCTTGACCGCTTTTGGCTCACTGTGGTGTGATTTCCGACAGAACGCCGCTACCTACGTCTGTCATTTTTGGCCACCTCGCTCAGAGCCCCCGTCCGCCTTCATGGACCAGAGGATATTTTCCATCGATGAAAAATCAGAGAGACAGAGACTCCAACCCCAAGCACTTTCTGATCTGGAGATTCTCCCGCCTGGATCCCCTAGGAAACTGGAGACTCCAAACTCATGTGCGCGAAGCGCGAAGTCCCTTGCGGCCGGGGTCCAGGGCCCGCTTAAGGGCCCTGGAAGCTCTAGGGTTCTAGATGCTCTCTGGTGCTATCTTAGGCTTATTTTTGAACATATGATCACACTAAATTAGTAACAATCCAATGCTTCAAATCATATATAATTGCTTAATAAAGATTCTTCATTTTGGTTTCTTGGAACATCTTACCACAGAGATGTGAGAGAATTAGAGAAAGCAGTGATCTCTGGGGTAAGGTTTTTCCCAGTTGGTTATTAACAATTTCACTGCTTCTGAAAATTTCTGATTTGTTAAATTCTGATGAAATACAGTACTTACCAACTCATAAAATCCAACGGTTTTAATGTTAAGTCACTCAGTGCGCCATTCATAACCCGGCAAAATATGATTTACTAAATTAGTTTCAATATCATTTATCATGCCAGTCTTCCATATCCATAGTCCTTGTCTTCCTTTTCTTTAGACAGAAGTATGTTCTTGGTTGTATTTTCTTGTTGCTACCTTTGCTGCCCTTATCAAACTTTTCTGGAGGGATGAATTTGTAGCTGGGCTCATCGCAATTGACCTTGCAGCTGAGAATTGCAGCAGTGGCATGGCTGGTCAAGTTTTGCAATCTCACTATCTGGGAACATTGCTTTGCATAAATCTGTAAAACTGTCCCCCAGACTGAATGGCAAGTTAGACTCGGCGATCCACTGGCAGAACAAGATTTCTGCCTTTGTCACTCTGTCTTGACAGGAATCAGTCCCCTTCGATTGGCCAAAATAATCCGCCATTCTTGCCTGCCTGCCCTCTCTTTTGACGGCATCGAGTTTTGCACGGTGGCTTGCCAGGCTCACATGCTTAACCATATCACTGATGCCCCCATGCTTCACGGAAAATGTAGTAACACAATACGTGCAAAAACAGTTGAGGTGCCGGTGTCCTTCTGATGAGGAGTCAGCCCACGAAATCGGTCTTCTCGGAACCACTCTGGTTTCCATGAGCACAAATACTTCTTTTTAGTTTTAATACTACTACTAGGTACTTCTAGCACTTCGCCGTCGCCTTCGGCATTCTTCCGTTTTTGGCAGACATGACTTTACTCGATCTCTAGAACTTGAAGTCTAGTCTAGGCTGTCAAGCGCATAGCCGGCCCAATGCATGCATATGCAGCTAGCTACGTAGCTACGTGTATGTAGCTAATAATACACGTGCACACGTATGAGCTAGCTTCGCTCGATCTACATCTACCTTAGATAATCTGGACCATAAAACACGCGCGTACTGCATCAAGGCCCACGGTCACGGAGTCGCGTCGGATCGGAGTGTGCATGCTAAAGCACATAGAGCTACATTATGTACACGGTGCTGTGTGTATCGTACGCGGGCCGGGGGGGGGGGGGGGGGGGGTAGAGCGCCTAGCATGCACATTATACTTGTATGCACTACATGCATTAAAACGTATGTAGTATTGCGTGTGCGCATTTGGTGATTTATACACCGTGGAAATGCATGAAAATTAAATTCCACTTTTCAAAAAGGAGATTGGGCGGGAGAAAGAACATTTTAAGCGGGAGAAAATACATCTTAAGTGGGAGACACAAAGCCAGGGCGGGAGAAATTAAATCTCAAGCGGGAGAGCGGGAGATTTTGCGAAAATGGCCTTTCGGCGGGAGATCTCCCGCCGAAAGCGGGAGAGTTGGAGTCACTGGAGAGATATTAATGTTTTTTTTCAAAATGCCATTCTTTCTGCTGCCCCTGCTGGAGGGAGGGGGAGGGACTATAAAACCAGGAAGTGGTGTGCCTCACTCAGTCTCTGCAAGATGGAGGGAGCCAGAGCATCACGTCTCTCTGAGCTCTGAGTAGCACTGAATACATGTCTACTCAACTGTGAGTGCCCTTAATGTGGTTCTAAAATGCTTGCAAAAAGTGTCTCTATTGGTTCTAAAATTATTGCAGAAAGAGTGTCTCTATTGGTTCTAAAATGCTTGCAAATAGTGTCTCTATTGGTTCTAAAATGCTTGCAAAAAGTGTGTCTACTGGTTCTAAAATGCTTGCCAAAAGTGTCTGTTGATTCAAAAATGCTTGCAAAAAGTGTCTCTATTGGTTCTAAAATGGTTGCAAAAAGTGTCTATTTGTTCTAAAATGCTTGCAAAAACTGTCAATTGGTTCTAAAATGGTTGCAAAATGTCTTTATTGGTTCTAAAATGCTTGCAGAAAGAGTATTGGGTCTAAAATGCTTGCAAAAAGTGTCTATTGGTTCTAAAATGCTTGCAAAAAGTGTCAATTGGTTCTAAAATGGTTGCAAAATGTCTCTATTGGTTCTAAAATGCTTGCAGAAAGAGTATTGGGTCTAAAATGCTTGCAAAAAGTGTCTATTGGTTCTAACATGCGTGTAGAAGGTGTCTACTAGTTCTAAAATGTTTGCAAAAAGTGTCTCTATTGGTTCTAAAATGCTTACAAAAAGTGTCTCTACTGGTTCTAAAATGCTTGCAAAAAGTGTCTCTATTGGTTCTAAAATGCTGCCTGGCCAGTGACTGAGCTGCCTGGCCAGAGTGACTGAGCTACCTGGCCAGAGTGACTGAGCTGCCAGCCCAAGAATCCATTCGGCCCACAATGTCCATACTAGCCCTCTGGAAACCAGTCCCTTTGACCCACAACACACATACTAGCACTCCAGAAAGCCCCCCCCCCCCCCCCCCATCCACTGGCCAGTAATATTGGAATTGGTGGAGAGGTGAAATATTGCATTGGGAGACCAGCCCTCCCATGTGAAGCCGGGACCCAACGGGTCCCACTTAGTCTAGTATATATATACAGTGGCTTGCAAAAGTATTCATACCCCTTGATCCTTTCCACAACTTTATCCCTGACCTGTCTGGTGTGTTCCTTGGGCTTCATGATGCCCAAGGAACATTGTTTGTTCAGTAATGTTCTCTAACAAACCTCTGAGGCCTTCACAGAACAGCTGTATTTATACTGAGATTAGATTACACACAAGTGCACTCTATTTACTAATTAGGTGACTTCTGAAGGCAATTGGTTGCACTGGATTTTATTTAGGGGTATCAGAGTAAAGGGGGCTGAATACTTTTGCACGCCACACTTTTCAGTGTTTTATTTGTAATAAAATTTGGAAACCATGTATCATTTTCCTTCCACTTCATAATTATGCACCACTTTGTGTTGGTCTATCACATACAATCCCAATAAAATACATTTACGTTTGTGGTTGTAACGTGACAAAATGTGCAAAAATTCAAGGGGTATGAATACTTTTGCAAGCCACTGTATATATATAATATATATATATATATATATGTACATACATATATGTACATACACACACACTGAACCTTTTTTACTCTCGTGTTTATTATATTGTTTACAGTGTACTATGTTTACATATTCTGTTGTGCTACTGCAAGTAAGAATTTCATTGTTCCATCTGGAACCCATGACAATAAAACACTCTTGACTCTCTCTTGAAACACCACGGCGGGTGACGTGTGTGATGGCAAAGCTCTTGCAATCCAATTCAGACGGCGACGGATCCAATGCCCGACCCGTTGATGGAGCCTGCCCTTCATTGCATGCGGACTGCAGGCAGAGAAGATGATTACTTGCTCACTGTGAATCACTAGAGTCCGCTTCAGGATGTGCAATAAACATAGCAGAGCAAAACAAAAAAAAAAGTCACTCTATTTGTAGCGCCGGTCCATTTTATTCCCTGCCTGCCCCATCCATCAGGAAACGACTGCGGAAACCATAATCGGAGCAAAGATTGCTTCTCCCCGCCCTTGTTTCCATGTTTCCAGCATAGGCAGCAAAGATCATAGCTCCAGGCAGCGTCTCTTTGAGAAATGAATGAGACAGGACAACCCGTTGAAAGGAACCTGAGGTTGTCTCGTCTGCAGAAATCCCGGGCTGAAGGAAGATTAGTCTGAACACGGCAAAGATGCAACTCAGAGGAACGCTGGATTACACCAAGATTAGAAAGATTTTTATTGCTCTCACAGTGGGATAAATCATAGGGGAATTTGATGACCAAGGAAAGCAGTTACCGATGAAGCAATTAGTCATTGTGAGAGCTGATGACTCTCTCATTAAGGAAGGCAGCAGAGATTCAGGAGCGAGAGGGAGATAAAGGAAGAAAAATGTCCCTTTGTTATCAGGTCATGGAAAAACCTCAAAGCAGTCTCACACAAAATTAATTGGATGGAAGTGCAAAGGGTGGTATGCTCTTTGAAATTAGTAATACGTTTACACAGTGGAGCAGATATTAGGGCCACGACCCAGGTTTAATCATGACCTCGGGTGCTGCCTGTGTGTGTGTGTGTGTGGAGTTTGCACGTTCTCCCTGTGACCGCGTGGGTTTCCTCCGGGTGCTCCGGTTTCCTCTCACATCCCAATGACGTGCGGGTTCGTAGGCTAATGGTGCCACTGCCGTGTTGGTCAGTGGTAGAGATAAGAGGAATGGATTGATTAATTGAAATACCACTGGATGGAAGGCCCTTCGGCCCCACCGGACCCATGCTGACCATCGATCACCCGTTCACACGAGTCCTCTGTTATCCCACCGTCTCGTCCACTCCCAGCACATGAGGGGCAATTTTTACAGAGGGCCGATTAACCCACAAACCCACACGCCTTTGGGGTGTGAGAGGGGACCAGAACACCCGGAGAAAACCTGCTGGAGTTTAGAAAGTTGAGGGGGGACCTCATTGAAACTTACAGAATAATGAAAGGCTTGGATAGAGTGGATGTGGAGAGGATGTTTCCATTGGTGGGAGAGTCTAGGACCAGAGGCCATAGCTTCAGAATAAAAGGATGCTCGTTTAGAAAGGAGGTGAGGAGGAACTTCTTGAGTCAAAGGGTAGTTAAGGGCCTGTCCCACTTGGGCGACCTAATCCGCGAGATCTGGCGAGTTTGCCATCGACTCATACTCGCAGCATGGTCGACACGTGGTCTTAGGAGGTCTTCGTAACTCTCCTTTATGCTCGAGAGTGGTCTCCGCGTACTCGAGGCCTCAGCTGGGCCTAATACGTTTGTTAAAATATGTTTAAAAAATGCCCGTAAGGAAAAAAAGGTCGCCATGGAAAAAATCGATACTTTTGTTACTCGTAGGTTTAGTCATAGTCGGTCGTAGTGGGTCGGCATGTTAGTCGTAGGTAATCGAGGGTGGTCGAAGGTTGTCATAGATAGTCTTCATTATAGTCGAAGGGAGGTCGAAGGAGATCAAAGGAGGTCATCTCCACTCTCCACCATTCGGTGTCCAGAAGTTAGTCCTAGCTAGTCGTAGCTAGTTGTAGCTGGTCTTCTACATAGTCGAAGGAGGTCTTCAACATGTCATTTTTTTAAACTCTTCCATACTCGCCAATTAGGTCGCCCAAGTGGGACAGCCCCTTCAATCTGTGGACTTTATTGGCACAGAGGGCTGTGGAGGCCAAGTCAGTGGATATTTTTCAGGCAGAGATGGACAAATTCTTGATTAGAGTGGTTGTCAGGGGTTATGGGGAGAAGACAGGAAAAAGGGATTGGGAGACCAGAGATCAGCCATGATTGAATGGCAGAGTAAACTCGATGGGCCGAATGGCCTAATTCTACTCCTATAACATGAAGTTGTGAAACCCGTGTGGTCACAGGGAGAACGTGCAAACTCCACACACTCTCCCCTCCTGTCCTTTGACTCATCGTTGCCCCCTTTATTCGTCCAACCTTCATGAAGCACTCAATGGCCTTTTTAGCTCAGGGCGTACTGGAACCACTCTTGAGTTGGAACTAATTACATCTCAGATGCAATTTGTCTGCCAAACTCAGAACGTTTGTCACGTATCAGAGCCATTAATCCAGGAGAGCCGCACCAGAGGGAAATCACAGAGTGTTTATATTTCCACAATTGAGAATAACTCCAATAAGCTCACTCTTGCAAGTGGGAATAAACATTATAAAAAAGCAACGCATTTCTCCGTGTCATTAATTTTTATGTGAATCATAAAAAATGGGCTCAAGCTAAGCTGGGAAAAAATGATTCATGGTTCAGAAAGACAGCACGGTGGCACAGCGGCAGAGCTGCAGTCTCTGAGCTCGATCCTGACCACGGGCGCTGTCTGTACGGAGTTTGCACGTTCTCCCAAGTGACCTGCGTGGGTTTCCTCCGGGTGCTCCGGTTTCCTCCCACACTCCAAAGGTGTACAGGTTTGTAGGTTAATTGGCTCGTTATAAATGTACAAAGTTGTCCCTACTGGGTGTGTAGGGTGGTGTTAGCGTTTGGGGGTCGGCAAGGACTCGGTGGGCCGAAGGGCATGTTTCTGCGCTGTATCTTCAAACTAAACTAAACGAAAGGTAGAACGTACAGGGATAAGAATAAGAAATAACAGCATTGATATACAGAGGGTTCTTGGGGTTCAAATAGTATAGAAGTTGGGAGGTCATGAGTATAGAAGTTGGGAGGTCATGTTGCAGTTGTATAAGACGTCGGTGAGACCGCATTTAGAATATTGTGTTCAGTTCTGAGCACCGTGTTATAGGAAAGATGTTGTCAAACTGGCAAGAGTACAGAGAAGGTTTACGAGGATATTGCCGGGACTAGAGCTATAGGGAGAGGTTGAGTAGGCTGGGACTCTATTCCATGGAGCGTAGGAGGATGAAAGAACCTAATGTATGGGTAAATCATAGAACATAGAACAAAAGAGCACTAGAACAGGCCCTTCGGCCTGCAATAGCCACGCTGATCGTGATGCCAAGTTAACCTAATCTCTTCTGCCAACATGTGATCCCTATCCTTCCATTCTCTGCAAGATACAGAGTGCAAAATATAGTTCTCAGCATCGTAGCACACCAGTTCCACGCACAATGTCCACTTTCCGCAATGGGGTGGCACGGGGGCGCAGCGGTAGAGTCGCTGCCTCACAGCGACAGAGACCCGGGTTCCATCCTGACTACGGGTTTACACGTTCTCCCCATGGCCTGCATGGGTTTGCTCCGGGTGCTCCAGTTTCCTCCCACACTCCAAAGACGTGCAGGTTGTTTAGGAAGGAACTGCAGATGCTGGTTTAAACCGGAGATAGACACAAAAAACTGGAGTAACTCAGCGGGTCAGGCTGAACTGGAGAAAAAGGAAAGGTGACGTTTCGGATCTGAAGAAGGGGCTCGACCCAAAACGTCGCCTATTCCTTTTCTCCATGGATGCTGTCTGGCCCGCTGAGCAGTGATGGAAATCAATCTATCTATCAATCACTCAATCAATAAACCAATCAATCAAATACTTTATTGTCACTCAAAAATACACCAACAAATGCAAGTCTGAACGAAATTTCGTTGCATCTGGCTCACCGTGCAACATAAAATAACGAAAGGATTAAATAGATAAAAAGATACAATGGATAATAGTGGCGGCACTTTATATGGGGGGGGGGGGGGGTACGCAGGGGGACGGCGTTTCCCCTACTTTTCAGTTTCCAATTTATGTCCAATTTCTGTACTAGAAGGGAGTCAGAGTTGTTAAATACGGGTTTCTTTTTGAAAAACGACCATGGATAATCGTTACAACGGGTCACCGCTGCACCGGCCATGAGACGAAAACGATTTGTTAACTGCCACTGTTAGCACTTGTTAACAGACAGTAGTTAACAGGTAGTTATACAATTTGTCATCAATACATCGATCCACATTCCTCAGTAAATGTAATTCTGATTTGACCAAGTATTAACGACGCCGCGCTCCTTTGAATAAAATTCACGGGAGAATTTCTTAACTCACTGTCATTGAGGGCTCCGGACCGCGAGCACGGGCTTCTTCTGGTGTGCAGGTAAAGCCATTCACCCACGTTATTTTGTTACTCTCTCGCTCTCTCTCGCTCTCTCTCGCTCTCTCCCCTCTCTCTCACCCTCCATCTCTCATTCTCTTTCTCTCTTTCTCTCTCTCTTTCTCGCTGTGTCTCTCTGTCTTTTGCTCTCTCCCTCCATCCCTCCCTCCCTCTCGCCCGATCTCTCTCCCGCTCCCCATCTCGTCTCTCTCTCGTTCTCTCACTCCCTCTCTCTCACCCTCTCGCCTCGGCATTCCCGGAATAATTTGGCATTTTGCGGGGACGGCTGCATCTGCTGTTCCTCCCTGTTGGAGGGGGGGAACCCTGGCCCGTGGCGGCTCCTAGTCCATTCCCTCCGCGGGTGCCGCCTGGCCCGCTGAGGTCCCCCGGCACTGTGTGTTTTTTGTTTGGCTCTGGAGTTGAAGGTGGACACGGGGGGGCTGGGGTGGCTCAGCGGGATGGGCAGGGGCTCTGGGGAGTGGCTGGCGTTTCAGATCGAGACCCTTCCTCAGACAATCACAAGTGCTCTCACCGACGTGAGCACTTCAGTTCAGTTTGAAGAAGGGTCTTCTCTCCAGAGTCACTGCCTGTCCCGCTGAGTTACTCCAGCTTTATGTCTATCTTCAATTTCAGAGTTAAATAAAAAGCACAGAGTGCTGGAGGAACTCAGCAGGCTAGGCGGCATCTGTGGAGGGAATGGATTAGGAATTGTTTCGGGCCAGGGGTCTTCTTCAATAGGAAGGAACTGCAGATCAAAGATACTAGAGCGGATACTAGTATCTTTACTGCAGATCAGGAATGATATTCTTCGGATTTATATCGGAATTCCGATTTTATTGTTTTCCTGTTTGTCAATTTTTTTGTGCCCGATTATTTGGCAGCCAATCAACCGCTTTCTCTAAGGGGGTTGTGTCCAATCACCGACCAGTTTCCTTTAATATTCCTGCCCAAACAACAAATTGGTCACCTCCCGTCCAATCAGCTGCTGTCTCCAAGGGCATTGTGTCCAATCACATAATGCGCTGGTCACTCGGCGGCCAATCAGACACAGTCTCCAAGGGGCATTGTGACCAATCACCGACCTGCTTCCCTCACCGAAGCAGACGATGGCTGCAGGCAACACAGAGAAGAAAGAGAGAGAGATGCAAGAAAACATCTATGACGTATAAGACATAATACACTATATTATAAATACACAATAAACAAGTTATGCATTCTTGTATTCTTACATGGGTATAACCGCACGTATTAAAAAAAATCCCCCCCCCCCCTTCCTTCCCAACCTCAGCCTCACGGGCCTTAGCGTACCCCTAGTTGGAGCACTTACGCTGGCGTTCCTCGGCAAAGGATCGCCCGCTCCGCGATGGTGAGTCCGCTTCGCGCCAGCAGCTTGAAGCTCCGGTCCGGACTCCAGGAAAGGCCGCACCACTCCACGTTGTAGGCCGCAGGGGGGGACGGAGATGCGACGGAGAAAAATTGCATCTCCGTCGAGATACGTGACTGGAAAACGTTTCCCCCGATCCCCCCCCCTCCGCCACTCCCCACATAAAACATACCAAGCAACATTAAAACGTACTTTTAAATCATACATAAAATAATCAAAACAGAGAAGGGACGAGACAGACTGTTGGCGAGGTGGCCATTACAGGCGGCACCCAGAGGTGAAGAACCACAAATCCTATTTCTCTTTCCACAAATGCTGCCTGACCTGCTGAGTGTTTCCAGCACACTCTACCTGATGTCTCATTTTACACACCTGTGGGAGACTCCAGACCCTTCCTCAAGCTTAAAGGACTCTATTCTGTGGAGCGCAGGAGGCTGAGGGATAATCTTATAGAGATGTTTAAAATCATGAGGGGCTAAGATAGGGTAGATGCACAGAGTCTTTTACCCAGGGAAGGGCAATCAAGAACCAGGGCACCTAGGTTTAGGGTGAGAGGGGAAAGATTCAAAAGTTCACATTATAGGAGTGGACTCCATGGGTCATTTGGCCCATCAAGTCCACTCCACCATTCAATCATGGCTGATCTCTGCCTCCTCATCCCATTTTCCTGCCTTCTTCCCATCACCCTTGACACCCGTTCTAATCAAGAATTTGTCCATCTCTGCCTTAATAAATAGACACTGACTTGGCCTCCACAGCCCTCTGTGGCAATGAGTTCCACAGATTTAATAGGTTGGTGGGTTCATGGAACAAGCTGCCAGGGGAGGTAGTTGAGGCAGGTACTACAACTGCATTTAAAAGGCACTTGGGCAGGTACATGGATAGAAAAGATTTAGAGGAATATGGGCCAAATGTGGGCAAATAGAACTAGCTAATATGGGGCATTATGTTGGCCCATATGACGTAGAACAGGTTATTGGCTGGGCATTCTACAAACTCACCTCCTGATTCTCCGAGGGGTTTTCCAGCATTTTCAAGGTACAAAGAACAATCTAATGTTTACACTCCACTTGCCTGCGTGAGAACGGGCGGCCACGGTGGCGCAGCGGTAGAGTTGCTGCCTTACAGCGCTTGCATTGCCAGAGACACGGCTTCCATCCCGACTAAGGGTACTGACTATACGGAGTTTGTACGTTCTCCCCGTGACCTGCGTAGGTTTTCTCCGAGATCTTCGGTTTCCTTCCACACTCCAAAGACATGCAGGATTGTTGGTTAATTGGCTTGGTATAAATGTAAATTGTCCTTAGTGTGTGTAGGATAGCGTTAGTGTGCGGGGATCGCTGGTCGGCGCAGACCCGGTGTTTCCGCGCTGGATCTATAAACTAAACTAAACTAAACTCCCATTCCAACAACTCTCAAGAGGCTCCACAAGTAGGCATTAGCAAGGAGTCAATATTTAAAAGACATTTGGACATGGACATGCATAGGAAAGGTTTAGAGGGATATGGGCCAAAAATGGGCAGGGGGGACAAGGGTAGATGGAGCATCTTGGCTGGCATGGATGAATTGGGCTGAAGGGTCTGTTTCCATGCTGTATGACTCCATCACTCTCAACAAGGAACAGCTCCATCCAAGACCGCAAGAAATTGCAGAGAATTGTGGACGCAGCCCGGACCATCACACAAACCAACCTCCCTTCCATTGACTCCAACTACACCTCACGCTGCCTCGGCAAGGCCAGCAGCATCATCAAGGACCAGTCGCACCCTGGCCACTCCCTCTTCTCCCCTCTCCCATCGGGCAAGAGGTACGAAAGTGTGAAAACGCACACCTCCAGATTCAGGGACAGTTTCTTCCCAGCTGTTATCAGGCAACTGAACCATCCTACCACAACCAGAGAGCAGCGCTGAACTACTATCTACCTCATTGGTGACCCTCGGTCTATCCTTGATCGGACTTTACTGGCTTTACCTTGCACTAATCGTTATTCATTTTTATATTCCCTTTATCATGTATCTATAAACTGTAAATGGATCGATTGTGATCATGTATTGTCTTTCCGCTGACTGGTTAGCAAGCTATGAAAGTTTTTCACTGTACCTCAGTACATGTGTCAATAAACTAATGACAACTGACATCCCAGCCACCCAGAGATGGTGCCTCACTTACTGTTCGATACCCGAAGACACGCTGGCGCACCCACACACACATCTTCGTTTGATGAAATGACTCTCCGATCTACCAAGTTCCCTTTGACCATCAAGGGTGGTAGAGTGGCGCAACAGTACAGTTGCTATCTTTCAGCAAATGCTGAACTCCAAAATCTCGGGTTCGATCCCGACTATGGGTGCTGTCGGAACGGAGTTTGTACATTCTCCCCGTGACCTGCGTGTTTCGGTTTTCTCCCCACACTCCAAAGACGTGCAGGTTTGCAGGATAATTGGCTTCGGTGAAATAGTAAATTGTCCCTAGTGTGTGTCGGATAGTGTTAATAGGGGCAGACTCCGAGTGCGAGTTTCCGCATTCTCCCCGTGACCTGCGTGTGTTTTCTCCGCGTGCTCCGGTTTCCTCCCACACTCAGGTTTGTAGGATAATTGGCTTGGTATAAATGTAAAAATTGTCTGCAGTGGGTGTAGGAAAGTGTTAGTGTGTGGGGATCGCTGGTCGGCATGGACTCGGTGGGCCGAAGGGGCCTGTTTCCGCGCCGTATTTCTAAGCTAAACTGAACAATCTTTCGGCCCTGTTTTACTTAGCAGTGAGAGCTACGTTAAAGATGTGCCTGAATTTAAAGCACGCTGAGGTCGGGTACCGAAAAATCTCCTGTCCTTTTTCTTCAGATATACTGCCTGACCCGCTGAGTTACTCCTGCACTTTGTGTCTATCTTTGGTATAAACTAGCATCTGCAGTTCCTTCCTACACAGGGAAGAAGGGCATGCTGTCTCATTAGTGCGAGGTGGACGTTATATTTTCATTGTATTTCAGATTAGTTTAATTTAGTTTAGAGCCACGTGCACCGAGGTACAGTGAAAAGCTTCCGTTGCGTGCTATCTAGTCAGCGGAAAGACAATACATGATTATAATCGAGCCGTCCACAGTGTACAGATACAGGATAAAAGGAATAATGTTCAGTGCAAGACAAAGTCCAGTAAATGTAAAAGTCCAAAGTCCAGTAACTCCAAAATCTCGGGCTCGATCCCGACTATGGGTGCTGTCGGAACGGAGTTTGTACATTCTCCCCGTGACCTGCGTGTTTCGGTTTTCTCCCCACACTCCAAAGACGTGCAGGTTTGCAGGATAATTGGCTTCGGTGAAATTGTAAATTGTCCCTAGTGTGTGTCGGATAGTAAAGTCTGATTAAAGGTAGTCCGGGGGTCTTCAATGACGTTGATGCTAGGTCAGGACTGTGGCCAAATGATGAATTGATGGAAAGATACAGCGTGGAAACAGGCCCGTCGGCCAACCGAGGCCTACCATCCATCCAGCGCTCACCCGTTCACACTCGTTCTCTTATATCCCACCTTCTCGTCCACTCCCTACACTCGAGGGGCGATTTACAGAGGGACAATTATCCTACAAACCTGCAGGTTATTGGGATGCATGAGAAAACCGGGGCACCTGGAGAAAACCCATGAGGTCGCAGGGAGAACGTAAAAAACCCGGACAGACAGCACCCGTGGACAGGATGGAACCGGGGTCTCCGAGGCAGCAACTCTGCTGCTGCGCCATTGTGTACACCTGTTGCATTTAACATGTCTGTGAGGCTGCAGCCAGTCAGAATTTTATTGCCCCAGTCCCGGTGCATATGACCATTAGAAATTCTTGAACTCTGGAATCCTGACCTCTGGCACTGTCTGCGTGGAGTTTTCACGTTCTCCCTGTGACCACGTTGGTTTCCCTCCGGTTTTCTCCCACATTCATAAGATCATCAATGAAAGGAGCAGGTCGTAAGGTCATAAGGTCATAAGGTCATAAGTGATAGGAGCAGAATAAGGCCATTCGGACCCTCAAGTCTACTCCGACATTCAATCATGGCTGATCTATCTCTCCCTCCTAACCCCATTCTCCTGCCTTCTCCCCATAACCCCTGACACCTGTACTAATCAAGAATCTATCTATCTCTGCTTTAAAGATATCCAATGACTTGGCCTTCACAGCCTTCTGTGGCAAAGAATTCCACAAGTTTACAATGCACTGACTAATGACATTCCTCTTCATCTCCTTCGTAAAGGAACGCCCTTTTGCGCTAAGGCTGTGCCCTCTGGTCCTAGACTCTCCCACTAGTGGAAACATCCTCTCCACATCCACTCTATCCTGACCTTTTGCAGAGAAATTAGTAGGGGGTTGATGGGATTACACTGAGAATTGGCAAATGGGGATTAGTGTGAATGATCAAAAGGGTTAGCATGAAGATGGTGGGCCGAAGGGTCAGTTTCTGTGCTATTCAGCTGTTGACACCTCTTATACATCTTTTAAATGGTGCCACATTCAGGCTGAATGATGTCCTGCAGTTCCCATTTCCAACATCGATCTTTGAAGTGGCCAGAGGTTTTGGCATCCAGGAAAGCTTGAATATGCATGTTTTTGCGATTGAGGATTGGGAACGTTAAGTTCATGGAGATGATTTTTCATTCAGAACAAACACGATGAACAGCAATTTTAAATGCATGACTTTGAAAGCCTCTTAAGTTGTGTCTTTAATGAGACTCAGTGGTACAAGATGCTTCAGGACCGTAGCATTACATGGAGCAGACAGTGCAAAGTCTCCTTAGAACCTGGGCCACTGATCGATTTAAGGAGACGCAAAGAACTTGATATTGATCAACAGTAGCACCATGGTGCTTTACGAAGAAATTCATGAGCTTAAAGGTGACCAGTACAGATAGTCATAGAGTAATACAGCATGGAAACAGGCGCTTCAGCCCAACTCACCCACACCGGCCAACAATGTCCCATCCAGCTCTTAGGGTTAACGGAATCAAGGGATATGGGGAGAAAGCAGGAACAGGGTACTGATTCTGGATGATCAGCTGTGATCATATTGAATGGCGGTGCCGGCTCGAATGGCTTCTGCACCTATGTTTCTATGCTACCCTAGTCCCACCTGCCTGCGCCTGGTCCATATCCCTCCAAACCTGTCCTATCCATGTACCTGTCCAACTGTTCCTGAAACGATGGGATAGTCCCAGCCTCAACTACCTCCTCTGGCAGCTCGTACATGATTACAATCGAGCCCCGCCCACTGTGTGCTCGGCCCTCCGATTCCCCACCAACCAGCGCTCACCCACAACTACTTCTATCCTACACACACTAGAGCCAACTTACAGAAGCCAATTAAGCTGCAAACCCGCACATCTGTGGAGTGTAGGATGGAACCGGAGCTCCCGGAGAAAACCCACGTGGTCACAGGGAGAACGTACAAACTCCGTACAGACAGCACCCGCGGTCAGGGTGCAAACCGGGTCTCTGGCGCTGTGAGGCAGCGACTCTCCCGCTGCGCCACCGTGCCGCCCCTCTTGAATCATGTGGTGTGAGCTTTCAACAGACACCCTAGTCGAGTTCCATATACCCATCACCCTCGACGTGAAATAGTTGCCCCTCTCAGGGTGGTTCAGGAGCCCGATGGTAGATGGGAAGCTGTTTCTGGAGATCTTGGTTCTTGGCCTCCATGTTACTTCTTCCCGATGGTAGCAGCGTGACGAGAGTTTGGCCAGGGTGGTGACGATCTTTGATCATACTGGCTACCTTTTTGAGGCAGTGCCTCCTGTAGATCCCTTAGAAGGGAGGGAGGTGAGTACCCGTGATGGATCGGGCGATGTCTACTATGTTCGATAGCATCGTGTCTCATGGGCCTGTCCCACTTGGGCGATTTTTAAGGTGACTACAGGCCACTAGGCTGTAGCCACATGGTCGCCGTTGCGTTGCCTGTGTGGTCGGGAGTAGTCTCCCCAGCCGCGCAAAGAGTCGTAGCGTCTTTCTGGTCACCGCAAAATTTCAACATGTTGAAAATGTTTTGGCGACAGTGGGTTTATCGCATACGAGCGTATCTTGACTTCTCCTGACGTAAGTGCTATGGTAGGTTGTCGCCAGGTTAACGTAGGTTGTCGCCAGGATGACGTTGGTTGTCTTGGTGCTGACTTCAGTGAATTCCATTGGCAACTAGCTACATCAACCTAGGTCAACCGGCGACCTAATTGTCATACCTTGTCGCGGTGTGGACCTCCTAATGGTCGCCGGTGGTCGGTAGCTTGCCGTAGCTTGACTTCGACCAGGTGGTAGGTTGTTGTAGACATTGTCATAGGAGGGGTCCAAACCCCGGTTTTTCGGCGACCTGCTACGACTATGACAGTCATCGTCAGTCGCCGAAAAAATTGCCTAAGTGGGACAGGCCCTTAAGTCATGGAACCATTTGGTATAAAACACAGTTATGGAATGAACAGTCATTCAGAGTGCGTAGGAAGGAACTGCAGATGTTGGTTTAAACTGAAGGTAGACTCAGAATGCTGGAGTAACCCAACGGGACAAACAGCATCTCTGGACGTTTCGGGTTGGAACCCTTCTTCAGATATCAGTGAGAATGGGGTATTTGAAAACCAAGTAAGAGATCATCAAAAAAATAGTCTACAGTATTTCCTCTTTATTCAATTCAATTCAATTCAACTTTAATGTCATTGCACAGATACAAGTATGGGCACAATGAAATGCAGTTTAGTGTCAATACGTAGTGATAGCAATATATAAATAAATACAGATAAATAAATACAGATGTGGAAATCTATCGGCGAGACTCCGAGTTCAGCAGTGTGATGGTGTTGTTATAGAAGCTGTTCCTCATCCTGCTGGTGCGGGACCTGAGGCTCCTGTACCGCCTCCCCGATGGTAGGAGGGCAAACAGTCCATGGTTAGGGTGGGAGTGGTCCTTGATGATCTTCCCGGCCCGTCTCAGACACCGTTTTCGGTGGAGGGAGCGGGGCACCGATGATGTACTGGGCAGTTTTCACCACCCGTTGTAGTGCCTTCCTGTCTGCTACGGTAGTCGATAGTCTTCAGACTTTAGAGATACAGCATGGAAACAGAATCTTCAGCCGACCAGCGATCACCCCTGCACACAAGCACTATCCTACAAACACTAGCGACAATTTACAATTTACAGAAGCCTATTTAACAGCCATCAGGCTATTAAACCGGGCCCGGACAAAACTCTGATCATTAATAATCCATTATCTGTTATTTGCTCTTTATCAGTTTATTTATTCATGTGTGTATGTATGTATTTATATAATGATATATGGACACACTGATCTGTTTTGTAGTCAATGCCTACTATGTTCTGTTGTGCTGAACCAAAGCAAGAATGTCATTGTCCTATCAGGGACACATGACAATAAACTCACTTGAACTGGAACTATTCACCTACAAACCTGCACGTCATTGGGGTGTGGGAGAAAACTGGAGCACCCGGAGAAAACCCACGCGGTCACAGGGAGAACGTACAAACTGTGTACAGACGGCACCCAAAGTCAGGATTGAACTTTGGTCTCGATGAGGCAGCAACTCTACCGCTGTGCCACCGTGCTGCTCTGGGCATAGGAATATATTGATAGATCCACAGTACTTCCCAATCTTGGACACTTACGTAGAACGTAGAACGGTACATAGGAACAGGTCACAATGTCCACGCCGAATATGGCAAGTAAAACAAATGACAATAGACAATAGACAATAGACAATAGGTGCAGGAGGAGGCCATTCAACCCTTCGAGCCAGCACCGCCATTCAATGTGATCATGGCTGATCATCCCCAATCAGTACCCCGTTCCTACCTTCTCCCCATATCCCCTGACTCCGCTGTTTTTAAGAGCCCTATCTAGCTCTCTCTTGAAAGCATCCGGAGAACCTGCCTCCACCGCCCTCCGAGGCAGAGAATTCCACAGACTCACCACTTTGTTTGAGAAAAAGTGTTTCCTCGTCTCCGTTCTAAATGACTTACTCCTTATTCTTAAACTGTGGCCCCTGGTTCTGGACTCCCCCAACATCGGGAACATGTTTCCTGCCTCTAGCATGTCCAAGCCCTTAACAATCTTATATGTTTCAATGAGATCCCCTCTCATCCTTCTAAACTCTAGAGTGTACAAGCCCAGCTGCTCCATTCTCTCAGCATATGACAGTCCCGCCATCCTGGGAATTAACCTCGTGAACCTACGCTGCACTCCCTCAATAGCAAGAATGTCCTTCCTCAAATTAGAGGACCAAAACTGCACACAATACTCCAGGTGTGGTCTCTTTGCTCCTATACTCAACTCCTCTTGTTATAAAGGCCAACATTCCATTCACTTTCTTCACTTTCTTCACTGCCTGCTGTACCTGCATGCTGACTTTCATTTGCTGCTGTGATCATATCCCTCATATTCCCTGAACACACAGCCTGATACATAGCACTATCGTATCTGCCTCCACCACCATCCCTGGCATGCGTTCCAGGCACCCCACCACCCCATGCGCACAAAAAAACTTGCTTCACACTCTCGCCTATCCATTCCTTCCATAGGTGCTGGATAGAGTGGATGTGGAGATCATGGTTCAACTGGTGGGAGAGTCTACATAGAAACATAGAACATAGAAAATAGGTGCAGGAGGAGGCCATTTCTCCCTTCGAGCCAGCACCGCCATTCATTGTGATCATGGCTGATCGTCCCCTATCTATAACCCGTGCCTGCCTTCTCCCCATATCCCTTGACTCCACTAGCCCTTAAAGCTCTGTCCAACTCTCTCTTAAATTCATCCAGTGATTTGGCCTCCACTGCCCTCTGTGGCAGGGAATTCCATCAATTCACAACTCTCTGGGAGTCTAGGACTCGAGGTCACAGCCTCAGAATTAAAGGGCGTTCCTTTCGGAAGGAGATGAGGAGGAATATCTTTAGTCAGAGGGTGGTGAATCTGTGGAGTTCTTTGCCACAGAAGGCTGTAGAGGCCGTCAGTGTATATTTTTAAGGCAGAGATAGATAGACTCTTGATTAGTGCGGGTGTCAGGGGTGATGGGGAGAAGGCAGGAGAATGGGGTTGGGAATGTGAGATAGATCAGCCATGATTGAATGGCAGAGTTGGTGGGCCGAATGGCCTAATGCTGCTCCTATCACAAGCCCTTATGTCCTTATGACCTTGTGACCTTATGACCTCTATACACTTTATAACGCTGGATGTACCGGTTGGGTTTCCCCTCAGCCACCGACACTCCAGAGAAAACAATCTGGATTCTGTCCAACCATACTTGTAGCTAAAACCCTCTAAGCCTGGCAGCCTCTTCTGCACCCTCGGCAAAGGCTCCAGATCCTATCGAAGATTTTCAGACATGCAGAAAATAGGAGTGCCTGCTATCAGCCACTTTAACTATCAATCATGCTAATACTTAAGGGCCTGTCTCACTGCCCGAGGTAATTCAGTTCTCCCGAGTTCTCCCCTGATTCGAGCTTGTGTAATGAACGTAGGGGCTCGTGGATGTCACATAGCGGCTCGTACGAGTAACGGTAGGTACTCGGGAAATTCGGGAATATACTCGGGAATGTTTATGTTTGTAGTTTGTTTGTTTGTTTTTCTCACAATCTGCGAGCATTGCCACTTTTCATTTCACTGCACATCTCGTACGTGTAAATCCAAAGGGTTTCTACAGCTATATTAATAGCAAAAGGATAACGAGGGATAAAATTGGACCATTAGAGAGCCAGAATGGACAGCTATCTGCAGAGCCAAAAGAGATGGGGGAGATATTGAACAATTTCTTTTCTTCGGTATTCACCAAGGAGAAGGATATTGAACTCTGTGAGGTAAGGGAAAAAAGTATAATAGCTATGGAAACTATGAGATTCAAAGAGGAAGTACTGACACTTTTGAAAAATATAAAAAGTGGATAAGTCTCCAGGTCCTGACAGGATATTCCCTAGGACATTGAGGGAAGTTAGTGTAGAAATAGCAGGAATTATGACAAAAATATTTCAAATGTCATTAGAAACGGGGAATAGTGCCGGAGGTTTGGCGTACTGCGCATGTTGTTCCATTGTTTAAAAAAGGGTTTAAAGAATAAACCTAGCAATTATAGACCTGTTAGTTTGACGTCAGTGGTGGGCAAATTAATGGAAAGGATACTTAGAGATAATATATATAAGCATCTGGATAAACAGGGTCTGATCAGGAACAGTCAACATGGATTTGTGTCTGGAAGGTCATGTTTGACAAACCTTCTTGAATTTTTTGAAGAGGTTACTAGGGAAATTGATGAGGGTAAAGCAGTGGATGTTGTCTATATGGATTTCAGTAAGGCCTTTTGACAAGGTTCCCCATGGAAGGTTGGTTATGTAGGTTCAATCTTTGGTTGTTAATGGCAGAGTAGCAAGATGGATTCAACAGTAGCTGAATGGGAGATGTCAGAGAGTAATGGTGACTCTCACTCTCACTCTCATAAAGATGGCAGATGGAGTTTAATGCTGATAAGTGTGAAGTGCTACATCTTGGCAGGACAAATCAAAATAGGACATACATGGTAAATGGTAGGGAATTGAGGAATGCTGTGGAACAGAGGGATCTAGGAATAACTGTGCATAGTTCCCTGAAGGTGGAATCGCATGTAGATAGGGTGGTAAATAAAGCTTTTGGTGTGCTGGCCTTTATAAATCAGAGCATTGAATATAAGAGTAGGGAAGTAATGTTAAAATTGTACAAGGCATTGGTAAGACCAATGCTGGAGTATGGTGTTACAATTTTGGTTGCCTAATTATAGGAAGGATGTCAACAAAATAGAGAGAGTACAGAGGAGATTTACTAGAATGTTGCCAGGGTTCCAGCAACTATGTTACAGAGAAAGGTTGAAGAAGTTAGGTCTTTATTCTTTGGAGCGCAGAAGGTTAAGGGGGGACTTGATTGAGGTCTTTAAAATGATGAAAGGGATAGACAGAGTTGACGTGGATAAGCTTTTCCCATTGAGGGTAGGGAAGATTCAAACAAGAGGGCATGACATGAAAATTAAGGGACAGAAGTTTAGGGGTAACGTGAGGGGGAACGTCTTTGCTCAAAGGGTGGTGGCTGTGTGGAATGAGCTTCCAGCAGAAGTGGTGGAGGCAGGATCGATTTTAACATTTAAAAGTAAAGTGGATATGTATATGGATGGGAAGGGAATGGAGGGGTATGGTCTGAGTGCAGGTAGATGGGACTAGGGGAAAATAAATGGTCGGCACAGACTGGAAGGGCCGAGAGGGCCTGTTTCCGTGCTGTAATTGTTATATGGTTATATGGTTACATGGTTATATGTATGTGACGAATAAACTTGACTTGACTTGACTTGAATCCAGTAAACTCGTGACGTTTTTTCAACACTGTGAAAAATGTCCACGAGTAAAAAAATACTCGTGATGAAAAAAAAGTGTTACTTTTTACTCGTACGAGCCCCTACCTACCCGCTACGTACATTACAAGAGCTCGAACCAGGGGAGAACTCGGGAGAACTCTTGAATTACCTCGTAGTGGGACAGGCCCTTTATTTATCTGTTCTCTTAGTAGAAAGCTTGTTTATTGCAGCTGATGGCAGGGACAATGAGGGAGCTGGTAGATAAGGCACAGTTGTAATTCATCTGATGCAAACATTGTGTGTGACTGAAACCAGGCAAAAAACAAGTGCTTGATATTCTGCTGTGATGCTGGGCCTGTCCCACTTTGGTGATTTTTTCGGTGACGGCTACAGTCGTAGCAGGTCGCTGAAAAAACGGCGATTGGACCACCCCCCCACAACAATGTCTACAAAAACCTACCACCGAATTGACAGCAAGCTACGGCAAACTACCGACAACCAGCGACCCGTTAGGACGTCCACCTTGGACTACACCTACGACCACCTACGTCCACTCGCGACAAGCTACGACAAGCTAACGACCCTGTTGGGCGACAACTGAAGACATCTGGACAATTCAGTCAGCGGTTGACGTAGGTAGTCGCCAATGGACTTCACCGAAGTCAGCACCAGAGACAACCTACGTCACCTGGCGACAACCTACAACAGCACCTACGTCAGGAGAAGTCAAGCTACACTCATTGGCGTCAAGCCCACTGTCGCCAATTTTCTTTTAACGTTGAAAATCCAGCAGCGACCAGAAAGGCGCAACCACTCTTCGGGCGACTGAGGAGACGACTCACGACCACACAGGTGACACCCCGGCGACCATGAATCATGTGCGTAAGTCATAGGAGCAGAATAAGGCCTTTTGGCCCATCAAGTCTACTCTGCTTTTCAATCATGGCTGATCTATCTTTCCTTCTCAACCCCATTCTCCTGCCTTCACCCATAACCCCTGACACCCGTACTAATCAAGAATTTGACAACCACTGTCTTAAAAATATCCATTAACTTGGCCTCCACAACGAATTCCACGGATCCATAACCCTCTGACTAAAGAAATTCCTCCTCGTCTCCTTTCTAATTGTAAATCCATTTATTCTGAAGCTGCAGCCGCTGGTCCTGTACTCTCCCACTGGTGGAAACATCCTCTCCACATCCACTCTATCCAAGCCTTTCACTATTCTGTATGTTTCAATGAGGTCCCCCCTCATCCTACTAAACTCCAAGTGAGTACAGGCCCAGTGCCGTCAAATGCTCATCATATGTTAACTCACTCATTCTTGTAAACCTACTCTGGACCCTCTACAGAGCCAGCATATCCTTCCTCAGATATGGTGCCCAAAACTGCTCACAATATGTAGCCTGATGCAGCCTGACCAGCACCTTATAGAGCCTCAGCATTACATCCCTGTTTTTGTTCTCTAGCCCTCTCTTTTTTTGTATATAGTTCAGTAAGATTATTTATTGCCACACATTAATCCCAGATTAAGTACACAATGTATGGAAACAGCTCACTGAGTCCATGTACACGAGATGACAATCTTTGGCACAGTTTTCAAAGTCCCAGTTGCAGTTAGCCATAAATGGTTAAATGTTTAGGAAGGAACCGCAGATGCTGGTTTACACCAAAGATAGACAAAAAATGCTGGAGCAACTCAGCGGGTCAGGCAGCATCTCTGGACAGAAGCAATGGGTGATGTTTCGGGTCAAGTCCCTTCTTCGGGCTGAGAGTCAGGGGAGAGGGGGACACAGAGATATGGAAGTGTTAGGTGTGAAAATGAGACAATGGTTCACTTCCACCTCCTCCAGCCTCATCTACTGTATCCGCTGTTCCAGGTGTGGACTCCGATATGTCGGCGAGACCAAGCGCAGGCTCGGCGATCGTTTCGCTGAACACCTCCGCTCAGTCCGCCTAAACCTACCTGATCTCCCGGTTGCTCAACGCTTTAACTCCCCCTCCCATTCCCACACTGACCTTTCTGTCCTGGGCCTCCTCCATTGTCAGAGTGAGGCCCAGCTCAAATTGAAGGAACAGCACTTCATATTTCGCTCGGGCAGCTTACACCCCAGGGGTATGAACATTGACTTCCCTAACTTCAAGTAACCCTTGCTTTCCCTCTCTCTCCTTCCCTCCCCATCCCAGTTCACCGACCAATCTGACTGTCCTCCTGATTAAATTTTATCTCTATATTTTTTATTGTCACGTTCCCCTAGCTAACAATGATCTATTCTGCATTTTCCTTGAACTTTGTCCCCTTTGATGTCTCATTTTTACACCTTACACTTCCTTATCTCTGTGTCTCCCTCTCCCCTGACACTCATGGGCCTGTCCCACTTAGGCCTTTTTTTCGGTAACTACAGGCGACTAGTTTGTCGCCACATGTTCTCCGGGAGTAGTCTCCTCGGTCGCGCAAGAAGTCGTAGCGTCTTTCAGGATGACGTAGGTTGTCGCCGGTTTTTCAGCGACCTGCTACGACTATGACAGTCGCTGGCAGTTGCCAAGTGGGACAGGCCCATCAGTCTGAAGAAGGGTCTCGATCCGAAACGTCACCCATTCCTTCTATCCAGAGATGCTGCCTGACCCGCTGAGTTACTCCAGCATTGTGTGTCTATCAATGGTTCAATGGTTCTTTTATGTCACATATAACAGCATAGTGAAATTGATTTTGCATAGCTCACACATGCATCATTTGCTGTTTTTGGCACCATTTCCAAAAACAAAGAGACAGAAGTCTATCTGGAGCATCCCAGATCCATATAAGTTCAGGTAAGACCCAGGCCACGCGTGTAGGAAGCAACTACAGGTGCTGGTTTACACCGAAGATAGACTCAAAATGCTGGAGTAACTCAGCGGGGCAGGCAGCATCTCTGGAGAGAAGGAATGGGTGACGCTCCGGGTTCAAGAGTCAAGAGATTTATTGTCATGTGTCCCAGATAGGACAATGAAATTCTTGCTCGCTGCAGCTCAACAGAATATGTAAACATAGTACATAACGGTGGTAGGAAAAAAAAGTCCAGTGTGTGTATACACATGCACACTCAATCTCAATATGACCCTTCTTCAGGCTTGGCCCACCAACTGACGTTGCTCTCCTCGCCCGACCACCTCTGTGCATCCAGGGGAAGCCTCCCGCAGCCGACCTTGAAGGCGCAGGAGCGAATAACTCGGCCCCTCTCCTACGAGGCCACTCCTAAAGGCCCGTTGTAGCAGTCGCCTCCATCCGGATCATCCCGTGAACGGCCGTCCCTCTCCTCGCCCCCCCCACCTTCAGCCCTCCTGCCCCGGGGGGGGGGTCTCCCACAGCCGACCTGGAGGGTGCGGTAGATAAGACCCCGGTTCTTCTCACCAGCCCTTTGTTCCAGCTGTCGCCGCCCGCTCCCTCCTCTCTCCTCTCTGGATGCTGGTCGTCAGGGACGAGCAGGGGCCGGGCTCGGCGGCTTCCCCCCCTCCCCAGGCCGCCTCCCGGTTCCACGCCGGGGGAGCCGGGCCTGCTACTGGGGTATGACAGCAGCCACCTGCACCCCAGGGGCTTCAAAGGAAATCAATGCTAGTGTGCCTCATTGCATTGCATGCCTGATATCTTAAGGGGTTGGACAGGCTAGATGCAGGAAGATTGTTCCCGATCTTGGGGAAGTCCAGAACAAGGGGTCACAGTTTAAGGATAAGGGGGAAATCTTTTAGGACCGAGATGAGAAAAACATTTTTCACACAGAGAGTGGTGAGTCTGTGGAATTCTCTGCCACAGAGGGTAATTGAGGCCAGTTCATTGGCTATATTTAAGAGGGAGCTAGATGTGGCCCTTGTGGCTAAGGGATCAGGGGGTATGGAGAGAAGGCAGGTATGGGATACTGAGTTGGATGATCAGCCATGATTATATTGAATGACGGTGCAGGCTCGAAGGGCCGAATGGCCAACTCCTGCACGTATTTTCTATGTTTCTATATAGTCAATAACTTACTGAATAGTGAAAGACTTTGATGGAGTGGATGTGGAGAGGATGTTTCCACTCGTGGGAGAGTCCACAGCCTTAGCATTTGAGGACATTCCTTTAGAAAAGGAGATGAGGAGAAATGTATTTAGTTAGAGGGTGGTGAATCTGTGGATTTAATTGCCACAGAAGGCTGTGGAGGCCAAGTCACTGGACATCTCTAAAGTTGAAATTGAGAAGTTCTTCATTAGTACCGGTGTCAGGGTTATGAGGAGAAGGCAGGAGAATGGGGAGGGAGAGATAGATCAGCCATGATTGAATGGTGGAGAAAACTCGATGGTCCAGTGGGTAATCAACTGGTTTGACTCACCATCCCATTAGTTCTGTGGAGCGATCGACCTTATAACCATATAACAATTACAGCACGGAGACAGGCCCTCTCGGCCCTTCCAGTCCGTGCCGACCATTTGTTTTCCCCTAGTCCCATCTACCTGCACTCAGACCATACCCCTCCATTCCCTTCACGTCCATATACCTATCCTTGTATGAGCTTATGTCAAATATGAATATATTAGTCTACCCGACTCCACATCGGTGCCTTACCTTACACCCCACCAGCCTCTGCATCTATTCTGTTCTGGGCACCATGTTATAGGAAAGATATAGTCAAGCTTGAAAAGGTTCAGAAAAGATTTACGAGGATGTTGCCAGGACTAGAGGGTGTGAGCTATAGGGAGAGGTTGAGTAGGCTGGGTCTCTATTCCATGGAACGCAGGAGGATGAGGAGTGATCTTGTAGAGGTGTACAAAATCATGAGAGGAATAGATTGGGTAGATGCATAGTCTTTTATCCAAAGTAGGGGAATCGAGGACCAGAGGACATAGGTTCAAGGTGAAGGGGAAACGATTTAATAGGAATCTGAGGGGTAACTTTTTCACACAGAGGGTGGTGGGTGTATGGAACAAGCTGCCAGAGGAGGTAGTTGAGGCTGAGACTATCGCAACGTTTAAGAAACAGTTAGACAGGTACATGGATAGGACAGGTTTGGAGGGATATGGACCAAGCGCAGGCAGGTGGGACTAGTGTAGCTGGGACATTGTTGGTCGGTGTGGGCGAGTTGGGCCTGTTTCCACGCTGTATCACTCTATGACTATGACACCTCACTCATGTCTCCCCTGGTTCTGCACTCAATCCCCGTCCAACCCCAGCCGAAAGAAGGAAAGGGTGGAACGGTGGCGCAGCGGTAGAGTTGCCGCCTCGCAGCGCCAGAGACACGGGTTCCACGGTTGACCACGGGTGTCCACGGCTTACGCTGGGGATAAATTACAATTTTTACTGTAGCCAATTAATTATTCTGTTCCCGCACGTGCTTCATGTCTCTCCATTCGCTGCATTTCCATGTGCCTCTTTGCTCTTTTAAGCCTCTTAAAAACCATGAGCGTACTTGCCTCCACCAGTGGCAGTGCATTTCATGGACACACTATTCTTAGCTTAGTTTAGTTTAGTTTCGGGATACAGCGCAGAAGCAGGCCCTTCGGACCAACGAGTCTGCGCCAACCAGCGATCCCCGCACACAAGCACCATCTCACACACTAGGGAAAATATCACATTTTTACAGACGCCAATTAACCTGCACACCTATACATCTGTGGAGTACAGGGGAGGAAACCGGAGCACCTGGAGAAAACCCACTCAGCCACAGCGAGAACGTTCACCCTGGCGGCGCTGAGCGTTTCTGCCGCAGCAACTACCGCAGTGACACTCTGCCACACATAATGGTGATATATTATGAATCAGGTGAGGATTTAAGTCTTTAGAGACAGAGATAGATAGATACAGCGCGGAAACAGGCCCTTCAGCCCACCGAGTTTGCCCTGACCAGCGATCCCCGCACGCTAAAGAGCCTGTCCCACTTAGGCGATTTTTTTGGCGACTGCCGGCGACTGTCGCTGAAAAAGCGGCGACTGAACCCCCCTACGATAATGTCTACGACAACTTACCACCTAGTCGGCGTCAAGCGACGGCAGGCTACCGACAACCTGCGATCCAATCCTCGCGACTTAGGGCGTCCGTCTACGACCACACCTGCGACAACCTACCACCCCACAGGCGACAACCTACGACAACCGACGTCAACCTACGTCCACCCGCGACGAGCTAAGACAAGCAACGACCCTGTCGGCGACAACGGAAGACAATTCAGTCGCCGGTACCCGTCGCTGGTTGGCGTAGGTTGACGTAGGTAGTCGCCAATGGGATTCACCGAAGTCAGCACCCGGCGACAACCAACGTCACCTGGCGACAACCTGCGTCATCCTGGCGACAACCTACGACAGCACCTACGACAGGAGAAGCCAAGCTACGTCAAGCCCACTGTCGCAGATTGGTTTTGAACATTTCAAAATCCAGCGGTGACAAGAAAAACGTTACGACACTTGAGGAGACGACTCACGACCCGGGTCTCTGGCGCTGTGAGGCAGCAACTCTACCGCTGCGCCACCGTACCACCCTCTGCGCCACAGCTGTCCGTCAGGGGGGCACCAGTGAAAGGGGATTGCCGGAGGAAACCGAATGAAAACGTGGGGGAAGGCGCCCTTAAAAAGACATAGGTAATGTAGGTGCCGTTTCAGGCCGCGACCCTTCTCCGGACGAGGATGCAGAGTCTGGTGGGGTGACAGGTAAGGGACAGAACTCTATCAGTTTTGTCTGACGCATCGGTTTGAAGAAGGGTCTCGACTGGAAAAGTCACCCATTCATTCTCTCCAGAGATGCTGCCCATCCCCGCTGAGTTACTCCAGCGTTTTGTCTCTATCTTGGGTTTAAACCAGCATCTGCAGCTCCTTCCTACACATAACTTTATCCTTGATCAGAACAGATGATGTGGACTTAGTGGGCTGCCTGTCCCATCACGTTCCTCCTGCAGGCAGACACAAAATGCTGGAGTAACTCAGCGGGTAAGGCAACATCTCCGGAGAGAAGGAATGGGTGACGTTTTGGGTTGAGACCCTTCTTCAGATAACCTTCATCAAGTTCCTCCTGTGAGCCACGATCCCAACATCTGCAGTCCCTTGTATCTCCACGAGGAAAGATATCCTCCAACTCTCAGCGAGACTTAGTCAGAGGGTGGTGAATCCGTGGAATTCTCTGCCACAGAAGGCTGTGGAGGCCAAGTCAGTGAATATTTTTAAGGCAGAGATAGATAGATTCTTGATTAGTACGGGTGTCAGGGGTTATGGGGAGAAGGCAGGAGAATGGGGTTAGGAGGGAGAGATAGATTGGGCCGTGATTGGCGGAGTGGACACCCACTCGTATCTCTAACCCATCAGAGTTTAGAAGGATGAGGGGGGACCTCATTGAAGCGTTCAGAATAGTGAAAGGCCTGGATAGAGTGGATGTGGAGAGGATGTTTCCACTAGTGGGAGAGTCTAGGACCAGAGGTCACAGCCTCAGAATTAAAGGACATTCTTTTAGGAAGGAGATAAGGAGGAATTTCTTTAGTCAGAGGGTGGTGAATCTGTGGAATTCTTTGCCACGGAAGGCTGTGGAGGCCAAGTCAGTGGATATCTTTAAGGCAGAGATAGATAGATTGTTGATTAGTACGGGTGTGGGGAGAAGGCAGGAGAATGAAGTAAAGGGGCCTGTCCCACTTTCACGACCTAATCCACAACCTTTTATTACTCACGGACATTTTTCATCAGGCTAGAAAAAAAAGCCCCGACCTACTTGATGCCACGAGTACCTACGAGTAGCATCACGACCTGCTACGACCTACCTACGACCTCGTGACGACCATGCTGCGAGTATGAGTCAAGGGCAGACTCGGCAGAGGTCGTGAATTAGGTCGTGAAAGTGGGACAGGCCCTGCAGGAGGGAGAGATAGATCAGCCGTGATTGAATGGCGGAGCAGACTTGAATGGCTGAATCGCCTAATTCTGCTCCTATCGCTTCTGACCTTATGAGACGGCCAGTGAATGGAAGCACATTAATTATCCTTCCTCTGTGTTGTATCGCCTTTCAGTGATGATTACTTCAAGGCTTATTCCTCGCGAGGCTCAAAGACACTTTAATGGATTCCTGCACAGTGATTAAAACAACAAAACCAATCAGGCAGGAACTGGGTGACTAAAACATTAATTGTTCTTGTATTCCTCATTTTGTTCAGCACGCCGAGAGAATGCAAAGTTGGCCTCCGTTCACCTCCTGCGCTGTTTCTCGGCCAACTCTGCCTTGGATCTCCAACTAATGTGAAACCGCTGAGTCCTGCTCGCTCGTCAGGAGTCATTAACAGAGACTGCGCTGAAACATCAGTGAAGACTCTACTATTTGTACACAATATAAACACTATCGAGGAAGTTAGTCTGAAGACTGGTCTCAACCCCGAAACGTCACGCATTCCTTCTCTCCAGAGATGCTGCCCATCCCGCTGAGTTACTCCAGCATTTTGTGTCTATCTTCGATTAAAACCAACATCTGCAGTTCATTCCTACACACATTGCCCGTCCAATTCCCTCTACAGAAGGGTCTCGACCCGAAACGTTACCCATTCCTTCTCTCCAGAGATGCTGCCCGTCCCGCTGAGTTACTCCAGCATTGTGTGTCTATCTTCGATTTTTTTGAAACCCGCATCGGCAGCTCCTTCCCACACAAAGTAATAATTTAAATAAAAATTGTTTTAATTTATTCTATTTTATTAGAAGCAATTGTACAAGAATAAAGCAATCGGCATGAGTTTTTATACAATTTTCGTACAATTTTTAACATTTCATAAATTGATACATAAATCGAGAAAAAGAGAAAAAAGGAAAGAATGACGAAAAAGAAGAAAGTTGCAAACGAGAGAGAAGAAAAGACCCCTGAACTACCAAAGAAGTGCGAGAAGAAAAACGAGAAAAAAAAAAGAAATGGTGATATGCCCCACTATCCTTCCCCACAAAATAATAATTTATTATCTTCAACATTCCCAGCGCTGATTACATAGACTTAGCGTAGATTTACAGCAACGGTCCCACCCCACGTCGCTGCTCGCTTTGCAGTCGGTGGCTTGTGTTGTTACACAATGAAAGGCCCCCACATGAACTGGGGCGGCACGGGGGCGCAGCGGTAGAGTTGCTGCCTCACAGCGCCAGAGGCCCGGGTTCGATTTTGACTCTGGTTGCCGTCTGTACAGAGCTTGCACATTCTCCCCGTGACCCGCGTGGGTTTGCTCCGGGTGCTCCGGTTTCCTCCCACATTCCAAAGACGTGCATGTTTGTAGGCTAATTGGCTTTGGTAAAATTGTAAATTGTCCTTCGTGTGTCGGGTAGTGTTGGTGCACAGGGATTGCACAGGGACAGAGCTCGGTGGGCCGGAGGGCACGTTTTCGCGCTGTATCTTTGAACTAAACTATATTAAACTAACCCTAATTCCGTTTTTACCGGTGCCCGCCCACAATCCCCATTTTCTGTTCCCTCCTCGAAATCCTAGAAGAAATAGCTTGAAGATAAGAGGGGAAGATTTAACACGAACATGAGGTGGGTGAGTTGGGCCGAAGGGCCTGTTCCCGTTCTGTATGACCCCCTTCGCTTTATTATTATTATCATGGGCACTCTTAGGCCCCCTTCGGTCGTGGCTGACCATGGGTGTCTCCAGGGTGCTATTCCCTATATGGAGGACGCCTGTGCGTGACTTTGTTTCACATGGGGAGACTGGTGCACAGACAGCCACCCCACGGTCCTTGACAGATCTGGGTCAGGATCCAGTGGCATGGAGTCCAAGACGACCGGAGACCCTTTTCTGCTGCAGCCTTCATCCGCCTTCCCAGCCGTTGTGACGCTCCACTAAGGTCAGCCATCATCCACCACCTGTTCCACCGTTGAGGTCTTGGTTGGATTGGCTCTTTGTCAGAGACCTCCCCCTCGACCTTACCGCCATGGGTGGCCCTACCAGGAGCACAGCTCCAGACGGCATCGCTCTCAGGATCTCAGGACCACACAAGCTTCTCCACCACGACAAGGTGACCATCCACGGAGGAGTAACTGGGGTATCGTGAAAAGCCTTTGTTTGCCAGCTACCAAATCATATTATGTAATGCTGTATGTGTGTGTGTGTATATATATATATATATATATATACACATACACCATGGGGTGGCTGTGTATATATATATATATATATATACAGCCACCCCATGATGTATATATATATATATATATATATATATATATATATATATATATATACACACACATACAGCATTACATAATATGATTTGGTAGCTGGCAAACAAAGGCTTTATATATATATATACATACATACACACTGAACTTTTTTTCTCATTTAATATATTGTTCACAATGTACCATGTTTACATATTCTGTTGTGCTGCTGCAAGTAAAAATGTCATTGTTCTATCTGTGTACAGAAGATGGCACGGAGGCGCAGCGGTAGAGTTGCTGCCTCACGGCACCACAGATCGGGTTCCATCCCGACTACGGGCGCTGTCTGTACGGAGTTTGTACGTTCTCCCCGTGACCTGCGCGGGTTTTCTCCGAGACCTTCGGTTTCCTCCCACACTCCAAAGAAGTACAGGTTAGTAGGTTAATTGGCTTGGTACAAGTGGAAATTGCCCCTAGTGTGTGTAGGATAGTGTTAGTGTGCGGGGATCGTGGGTCAGTGTGGACGTGGTGGGCTGAAGGGCCTGTTTCCGCGCTGTATCACAATACAAAAAACGAGATCTGCGATATATGACAATAAAACACTCTTGAATACAAGGGTGGTGAATCTGTGGAATTCATTGCCACAGAAGGCCGTGGAGGCCAAGTCAGTGGATATATTTAAAGCAGAGATAGACACATTTTTGATTAGTACCGGTGTCAGACGTTATGAGGAAAAGGCAGGAGAATGCGGTTAGGAGGGAGAGATAGATCAGCCATGATTGAACGGCGGAGTAGACCTGATGGGCTGAATGGCCTAATTCTGCTGCTATCACTCATGGTCTTATGATCTTATGAAGGCAAACACACATACAAGAGAAAGGTTCCAGCGTGTAGAAAGTCCAATGTTGGGAATGAGGTAGTTTGGAGGATCAGCAGTGAATGGAAAGATCATTCAGAAGTTTATTTATTGTTGATGAACGAGCCGACCACAATGGTGTCACCTGCAAACTTGTAGATTTAGTTAAAGCAGAATTTGGCTTGAGCAGTCTTGAGTGTATAGAGAGTTATGGATGGATTGTGAAATAGGGCATTAATTACAGTATATTCATGAATGATTCATCATTTACTAGGGCCCTTCACAGAGTCACAGAGAGTCACAGAGTCTCTGGCCCTTTGGCCCATCTTTCCCATACAGACCATCTTGCCTCATCTACACTAATCACCTGCGTTTACTCCATATCCCTCTAAACCTCTCCTATAGTGCAGGAAGGAACCGCAGATGCTGGTTCAAACCGCAGGTGGACACAAAATGCTGGAGTAACTCAGCGGCTTCTGAAGAACGGTCTCAACCCAAAACGTTACCTATTCCTTCTCTCCAGAGAAGGTAGACACAAAGTGCTGGAGTAACTCAGCGGGAGAGGCAGCATCTTTGGAGAGAAGGAATGGGTGACGTTTCGGGTCGAGTGAGTCGAGTCGGGTGAGTCTGAAGAAGGGTCTCGACCAGAAGCGTCATTCATTCCTTCTGTCCAGAGATGCGGCCTGTCCCGCTGAGTTACTCCGACATATTGTGTAAACCTATCCTTTCCATGTACCTGTGTAAATGTTTCCTAAATGTTTCGATAGTACCTGCCTCAACCACCTCCTCCAGAAGCTCGTTCCGTACACCCACCACCTTGTGAGTGAAAAAGTTGCCCCTCAGATTCCTGTGAAGTCTTTCCCCCCTCACTTTAAAGCTATGCACTCAGAGGGAACCCACGTGGTCCAGGAAGAACGTGCAAACTCCACACGCAGGTAGCACTCGAAGTCGGGATTCAATCCGGCTTATTGGAGCTCTAAATCAGCAGCTCCTCCAGTTACACTACTGGACAAACCTTACCTTTCATCTTTGTTTTGGTCCAGGCTTATCTTAGTGCAATTTTAGAAAGTTCATTGCAGTTCAGTTTAGTTTATTGTCACGTGTACTGAGGTACAGTGAAAAGCTTTTGTTGCGTGCTAACCAGTCAGCGGAAAGACAATACATGATTACAATCAAGCCATTTACAGTGTAGAGATACACGATTAGGAAATAACGTTTGGTGCAAGGTAAAGCCAGCAAAGTCCAATCAAGGATAGTTCGAGGGTCACCAATGAGGTAGATAGTAGTTCAGCACTGCTCTCTGGTTGTGGTGGGATGATTCAGTTGCCTGATAACAGCGAGGAAGAAACTGTCCCTGAATCTGGAGGTGTGCGTTTTCACACTTCTGCATCTTTTGCCCGATGGGAGAGGGGGGAAGAGGGAGTGGCCAGGGTGCGACTGGTCCTTGATGATGCTGCTGGCCTTGCCGAGGCAGCGTGAGGTGTAGATGGAGTCAACGGAAGGGAGGTTGGTTTGTGTGATGGTCTGGGCTGCGTCCACAATTCGCTGCAATTTCTTGTGGTCGTGGATGGAGCTGTTCCCGAACGGTGCTGTGATGCATCCCGATAAAATGCTTTCTGTGGCGCATCTGTAGAAGTTGGAGAGAGTTGTTGGGGACATGCCGAGCTTTCTAAGCCTTCTAAGGGAGTAGAGGCGCCGGTGTGCTTTCGTGGTTGTTGCTTCAATATGGGTGGTCCAGGAGAAGTTGTTGGTGATATTGACTCCAAGGAATTTGAAGCTTTCAACCACCTCTAGTTTGGCGCCTTCAATGCAAACAGGGATGTGGACCGCTTCACTTCCTGAAGTCCACCGCTATCTCCTTTGTCTTGCCGAGAGAAAGGTTGTTGTCTCGACACCAAGACACGAGCTTCTCGATCTCCTTCCTGTACTCCGTCTCATCATTCATTATTTGATATCCGGCCCACAATAGTGGTGTCGTCTGCGAATTTGAAAATGTAATTAATTACATTACAGCATAGAACTCAACATTTGGCCTGACTCGTCGAGGTCGACCAAGAAATCCCACATGCCTACATTTGGCCCATATCCCTCTCACCATTCCTATCCATGTACTGTACCTATCCAAGTATATGGATACGTTTTTCCCATTGAGGGTAGGGAAGTTTCAAACAAGAGGGCATGACATGAGAATTAAGGGACAGAGGTTTCGGGGTAACGTGAGGGGGAACTTCTTTACTCAGAGGGTGGTGGCTGTGTGGAATCAGCTTCCAGCAGAAGTGGTGGAGGCAGGATCGATTTTAACATTTAAGAGTAAAGTGGATAGGTATGTGGACGTGAAGGGAATGGAGGGGTATGGTCTGAGTGCAGGTAGATGGGACTAGGGCAAAACAAATGGTCGGCACGGACTGGAAGGACCGAGAGGGCCTGTTTCCGTGCTGTAATTGTTATATGGTTATATGGTTATATGGTTATAAGTGTCTTTTTTTAAATGGATATAAGTTTTCCCTCAGGTTCCTATTACATTTTTCCCCTCTCACCTTAAACCTAGGTCCTCTGATTCTTGATGTCCTGGAGATAGAAACAAAATGCTGGAGTAACTCAGCGAGTCAGCCAGCATCTCTGGAGAAAAGGAATAGGTGACATTTTTTGGGTCAAAACCCTTCTTCAAACTTCCTACCCTTGCTTTCCCTACCCTGTCAAAAAGATTATGTGCATTCACCCTATCTATTCCCCTCATGATTTTATATACGGCCATAAGGTGACCCCCCTCGTCCTACCCAACCTCTCCCTATGGCTCAGGCCCTCGGTTCCTGGCAACATCCTCGTAAATCTTCTCCGCTCTCTTTCCACCTTAACGACATCCATCCTACTCTGGGTAACTGGATTAGACAACTTAGAAGCTGGTGATAACCCACAACCCCTTCAGATTTCATTGCATAAAATCATGAGAGGAATTGGATGGATGAACGGAATCTCTTGCCCAGAGTAGGGGAATCGAGGACCAGAGGACATAGGTTTAAGGTGAAGGGGAAAAGGTTTCGTAGGAATCCGAGGGCTATCTTTTTCACACAAAGGTTGGTGGGTGTATGGAACAAGCTGCCAGAGGAGGTAGTTGAGGCTGGGACTATCCCAACGTTTAAGAAACAGTTGGACAGGTACATGGGTAGGACAGGTTTGGAGGGATATGGACCATATCCAGGTGGGACTAGTGTAGCTGGGACATGTTGGCAAATCGGACCGAAGGGCCTGTCGCCACACTGTATCACTCTACCAATCCAATTTTAAGCATTCAGTACTTTTGCATCAGATGTATGATAATATTTGTCATATTATCGAATGATAATGATAATATTTTTGACGTTTGATAATATTTTTGATAAAAGGTTGCAGGATGATCCTGCAACCGTTTACAAATCCAGACCTCATCCTCTAGCAAGGTAACTAAAACTAAACACAACACCTCCAAACGGCGGCCTCCCCAATGTCTTGTACAACTGCAACACTTCATCAAGTCTGCAAATTGGCAGCGCTTAGCTCATACGCAGTGAGATTTGAATAGGTGGGCGTTTGGGAGAGGTAGATCAGCGAAGCTATAATTTAGATCACACTGAGTAGATTATTTCCACCCATATGTACATTCATCTTTACCTTCAAGCAGCCAAAGATATTTACAATAGTTTAAAATGCAGCCTATGAGCCAAGCAGGTCTATAATTTTGATTTCCAATTGCTAAATGATTATATTACAAGTCTATCCGACAGGGAGCCGTATGTTATGATGTTATCTTGCTGCATAAGCCTTTTCCATGATTATCGTTCTGCATAATGATTGCATAATTGCAAGGGCGGCACGGTGGCGCAGCGGTAGAGTTGCTGCCTCACAGCGTCAGAGACCCGGGTTCGATCCTGACTACGGGCGCTGCCTGAGCGGAGTTTGTATGTTCTCCCTGTGACCGCATGGGTTTTCTCCGGGTGCTCTGGTTTCCTCCCACACTCCAAAGACATGCAGGTTTGTAGGTTAATTGGCTTTGTAAAATTATAAATTGTCCCTTGGCAAGGACGGATAGATTTTTGATTAGTATGGGTGTCAGGGGTTATGGGGAGAAGGCAGGAGAATGGGGTTAGGAGGGAGAGATAGATCAGCCGTGATTGTGGCTATGATCTCTGGTCCTAGACTCTCCCACCAGTGGAAGCATCCTCTCCATATCCACTCTATCCAAGCCTTTCACCTTTCGGTACATTTCAATGAGGTCCACCCTCATTCTTCTAAACTCCAGTGAGTACAGGCCCAGTGCCGTCAAACGCTCATCATACGTGAACCCACTCATTCCTGGGATCATTCTCGTAAACCTCCTGTGGGCCCTCTCCAGAGCCAGCTCATCCTTTCTCCGATATGGTGCTCAAAATGGCCCACAATATTCGAAATGCGGCCTGACTAGCACCATCCTTACTGCCGATTTGACTTGCAAATTAACTTCTTGGTTATGTGCTTATATGCTTACGTACAATTTTCTTGATCTGTCTGCAAAAAATCATCTTGTTGATCTGCATGCAAAAAAAAAGTATTTAACTGAACTATGGTACACGTGATAATTAAGAACCCATTGGGCCATGGAAACATAGATGTTATGAAAAATATAAGCTTCTAGCATGGAAACAGACCCTTCGGCCCACCGAGTCCGCACCAACCAGTGATCCCTGCACACCAACACTATCCCACACACACTAGGCACAATTTATAATTTTACCAAAACCAATTAACCTACAAACCTGTACGTCTTTGGAGTGTGGGAGGAAGTCGGAGCACCCGGAGAAAGCCGGCGCGGACACAGGGAGAACGTACAGGCAGTAACCGAACTCGTGTCTCTGGCGCTGTGAGGCAGTGACACTACCGTTGCGCCAGCGTGCCGCCCATGCGATAATGCAACGCTCATGCAGAATGATGTTTGGGAAAGGCTTGTGCGGCAAGATAAAGCTGTCACAACAAGTCTCCTTATAATCATAGTTAATTTGTTGTTCCCATTCCCTTAAAAAAATATTTCAAGTTTAGTTTATTTTAAGAATAGTTTAAGTATTCATGTCATTGTAATGCATACCTTTCCTTCGCAAGGTTCCACCAGAGTTGGTTGGGCCCCTGACCAGGAGACGTTGCACCTTTGCAAGGTTGAATGTAAGGGGAAGGTACAAGGTGATGCCAAGACCCTTAACACCATTGGTGTTCAGTGGGATTTTGCGGCCAGGCGGGCTGAGGAATGGTTGATGTGATTGAATACAGAGAAATGTGAGATGTTGTATTTTGGGAAGACTAACATGGGCAGGAACTGCACAGCGATTGGTAAGCATCTGGGTAGTGTTGCAGAGCAGAGGGATCTTGGAGTGCAGGTACATTGTTCGTTGAAAGTGTCATCACAGGTAGATATGGTGGTAGGAAAGGCTTTTGGCACATTGGCCTTCATCTCTGGTTTGTTTTATGAGGGGGTCGGGGGAACCTTTTTTTCAATCTCTCACCTTGCCGGAGATGCGATTGTTTTCCGGATCGTGTCTCCGGTCGCTCTGCGGCTTAACATCGCGGAGCTGGAGGCCTTGCTCGGGACTGACTTTGAGCCCCACCGCGGGGACGTGGACTTACCTGGACATGAACATCATGGAGCCTGCGATCCCTTGCCTAGGATCGACGCTCCAACCGCGGCCTGTGGATGTCAACACCGAGGAGCTCGCAGTCTCGGGTAGAGACCGATGTCGGGAAGCTCCAGTCACAGGAGGTTCGCCCAGCCCTGACCCGGGGTCAGATCAGTCCCGACCCGGAGGGCCCGACCGCCGGCTACGGGAGCCAAGATGGCCCTGTCAACGGAAGGCTCGAGGACCCCGACCGTTGGAGAACAAAGAAGGGAAGAGATTGAACTTTTTTTTTCGCCTTCCATCACAGTGAGGAATGTGGAGGAGTCACTGTGGTGGATGTTTATGTTAAAATGTATTTTGTGTGTTCTGTTGCTTTTTATTGGTATAACTGACTTGGCAAATCAAATTCCTCATATGTTGCAAAACATACTTGCCTAATAAAGTATGATTATGATTATTATTATGATGATTATGATCAGTCAGAGTATTGAGTATAGAAGTTGGAAGGTTATGTTGCAGTTATTGTGTTCAGTTTTAGGCTCCGTGTTATAGGAAATATGTTGTCAAGTTGGAAATAGTCCAGAGAGGATTTAGGAGCATGTTGCCAGGTCTAGAGGGTCTGAGCTATAGGATGGTATCACCTGTATAGTCGTGAGTAGTCTCCTCAGTTACCTAAAGGGTCGTAGCGTCTTTCTGGTCGCCAACAATTTTCGCCGACAGTGGCGACCTTGGGTTTGGTGCCAAATGAGCGTAGCTTGACGTAGGAGCTGTCGTAGGTTGTCGCCAGGTTAATGTAGGCAGCCGCCAAGATGTCGTAGGTTGTCGACAGGTGACGTAGGTTGACGCCGGTCCTGACTTGCTGAATTCCATTGTCATAGTCACCGGCAGGCACCTAATAAATCGCCTAAGAGGCACAGGCCCATTAGACCAGTCGCCGGTTTTTTCGGCGACCTGCTACGACTATGACAGTCGCCGGCAGTCGCCGAAAAAAATCACCAAAGTGGGACAGGTCCATTAGACTTTATTCCTTTTGTTGTTTGCATTAGCAATAGAACCACTTGCTCAGAGGGTAAGACTACACCCGGAAATATATGGATATGATACCGCAGAAAATAAGAATAAAAATTTCCTTATATGCAGATGATGTATTACTTTATATCACTCAACCAGAAATAAGTATTCCAAATTTGTTAAAACTAATAACGGAATTCGGATCACTTTCAGGATACAGTATTAATTGGAATAAAAGTGAACTTATGCCAATAACACTGAATAAGTTACATATATTACAACAATTTCCTTTTAAGATAACAAATGAAAATATTAAATATCTTGGGATTTTTGTTACAAAAAGATTTAACTCTCTATTTAAATCTAATTTCCCCCCATTACTGAATAAATTAAATAAGAATATTTTATATTGGAAAAGTTTACCTATCTCGATGATAGGGAAAATTAATGCAATAAAAATGATTTTTCTCCCACAATTATTATATTTATTTCAATTAATCCCGATATATCTTCCAAAATTTTTTTAAAAAAAAGTAGATTCTTTAATTACGAATTTCATTTGGGATTATAAGACCCATAGAATAAATAAAAAACATTTATGTAAATCTAAAATAAATTAGCATTACCAAACTTGATGTTTTATTTACTGGGCAGTTAATATTAAAAATATGAATTTTTGGTTAGGAGAAATAGACAATAAACCAAATTGGTTAAATATGGAAAAAGAAGATTGTTCTCCATTTGAAATTAGCTCTATAATATTTGCTAATATTAATGTAGCTAAGAAAGTTTATAGTGAAAATCCGATAATAGAAAATGGAATCCGCATATGGAAACAAATAAAGAAAGCATTAAAACTAAAAATCTATACCACTAAGTCTTAAGATTGTTAATAATTTTATGTTTAAACCTTCAATTTTGGATAAGGGCTTTTTTACAATGGAAAAATAAAGGAATTTCTAAGATGGGTGATCTTTTATAAGGAAAACACTTTTCTTTCATTTCAAGAGTTGCAACAAATTTATGGGCTACATAATAAAGAATATTTCAGATATTTACAAATTAGAAACTATGCCTCTGCAAATATATATGAATTTAGAAATAGAAAAATAGAAATTTTAGATGAATGTTTGAATAAACATCCAAATATGGAAAAAATGATATCATATATATATAATATTTTATTGGAAAATGATACCCCATCAACAGAAATATACAGAGAGTCTTGGGAAAAGGAATTAGGCCAAATAATAAGACCAGAAATATGGGATGAAAGTTTACAACATATACATTATTGTTCATTAAACGCTAAACATTCTCTTATACAGTTTAAAATATTACATAGATTACATTACTCTAAATCTAAATTACATAATATTTTTCCAAAGATATCTCCCATATGTGACAAATGTCAAATTTCAGAAGCAAATTTGACACACTCATTTACTAACTGCATAAAAATTGTAGAATATTGGAAGGAAATATTTAAAATAATATCGACCGTTATCAATATAAATATAACCCCTGACCCAAAGTTAATTATACTTGGAATAATTGAAACTGACCAATTAATAACAATGAATCAAAGAACTTTCATTGACTATGGTTTAATAATTGGGAAAAAATTAATATTAAAATTTTGGAAAGGCCCTGCATTCCCAACAATCAAAATGTGGAATATAGAAATGTCGGAGACAGTCCATTTGGAGAGATTGAGGCTTGTCCTTATGGATAGGTTAGATCTCTTCAGACGGATTTGGTCTCCATATATTGAATATTTACAGGGTCATAATGGTTCGGCGCGAGGACCTGACTGAGGCCTGGATATTTGAATGGATGAAGAAATACATATAATAAATCATGAATATATCTATAAGGACGGATTAATGACGAATATTTTATTCTCCATCAAACCTTTTCTTACTCTTTATTCTTTTTCTTAACTTTTCTATTTTCTTATATCTATATAAAAAATTAAAAAACAATATAGAAACACATTATCTTAATCTCTTAATATTAGTACGAATATAAATATTATTAGATTTATGAGAATATTATTAGTATTATTAGTATTTTTTAGTATTTTATATTTTTTAATTATATAAAATTATGTACTTTTAATGGTACAATAATTTTAAATTTAAATTTAGCGATAATATAAATATTGTTAACATTAGGAAGAAATAATGGAAATTTATGTTTTACTAAACTTTTTGTATCAATAATATCATAAAATTTGGCCTTATACCTAAAAAAGTAGAGATAAAATGAAAATTACTAATAGTATGAGTATAATGCTAATATTATAAATGTATTATTAGTATTATGTATCTCTAGTTATATAAAATATACAACTTTGAAATTTATAATTAAGGATAATACAGTATAAATAATATTATTAGTATGAAACAATTATTAGAACAATGTATTTTTACTATTGAAATATAATGTACCTGGTTATTATTTTGTTTCTATAATAAATAAATTTAAAAAAAATAAAAATAAAAAAAAGACTTTATTCCTTGGAGCGCAGGAGGATGAGGGGTGACCTTATGGAGGTGCATAAAATCTTGAGAGGAATAGATCGGATAGATGCACAAAGTCTCTTGCCGAGAGTGGGTGAATCGAGAATCCAGAAGACAGGTTTAAGGTGAAGGGGAAAAGTTTAATGGGAACCTGTGGGGGTAACTTCTTCACACAGAGGGTGGTGGGTGTATGGAGCGAGCTGCCGGAGGAGGTGGTTGAGGCTGGGGTGACCTTATGGCGGTATATAAAATCACGAGGGGAATAGTTCGGGTGAATGCACAGAATCTTTTAGACAGGGTCGGGAAATCAAGGGGAGGGAGTCTGAAGAAGGGTCTTGACCCGAAATGTCACCTGTTCCTTCTCTCCAGAGATGCTGCCTGACTCCCTGAGTTACTCCAGCATTTTGTGTCTATCTTCGCGACGTCAAGAACCAGAGGACATACATGGGACGGGATGTAGGGGTGAAGGGGGGGGGGGGGAGGATGAAGGGAGAGGAGGAGGACTCACCAGTTAACATTTATTTCAAGAGGGTTAGAATAGAAAAACAGGGATGTCATGCTGGGGCTCTATAAGGTGCTGGTCAGGCTGCATTTGCAGTATTGTGAGCAATTCTGGGCACCGTATCTGAGGAAGGATGTGCTGGCTCTGGAGAGGGTTACAAGAATGATCCCAGGAATGAGTGGGTTAGCATATGGTGAGCGTTTGTCGGCACTGAGCCTGTACTCACTGGAGTTTAGAAGGATCAAGAGGGACCTCATTGAAACATACAGAATAGTGAAAGGCTTGGATAGAGTGGATGTGGAGAGGATGTTTCCACTCATGGGAGAGTCTAGGACTAGAGGTCATGGCCTGAGAATTAAAGGACGTTCCTTTAGGAAAGAGGAATTTCTTTAGCCAGAGGGTGGTGAATCTGTGGAATTCTTTACCTGTGGAGGCTGTCAATAGATATTTATAAGTCAGCGATAGATAGATTGTTGATTGGTACGGGTGTCAGGGGTTATGGGGAGAAGGCAGGAGAATGGGGTTAAGAGGGAGAGATAGATCAGCCAATCAATAGAATGGCGGAGATGGCACGAATGGCCTCAATCTGCCCCCATCATTAAAGACCTAATGACAGTAACATTAAAGCTGTCGCGTCATTGAGGGGGGTGTCTCAACCCAGACACGCAGCACCACACTCAGCGAATACAACACGCTAAAGTATGATCATTGTCACGCTGTAAGTGGATGGTTTACTGTTACCCACGGGGTCCAGTAATAGAGATGAAAAGCCTTTCATCTCAGCTCCCAGCAGCTCCGACGTAGCTACGAAGGAAGGCGGCGATATAAAGACAGTCCTCCCTTTGCCTTTTATCTATTTATCTTTTACTCTTTGTTATTTATCACTCCACATCATCGTCTCTATCTCTCAATTCCCTTATCGCTAACCAGTCTGAAGAAGGGTCTCGGCCAAAAACGTCACCCATTCCTTCTCTCCAGAGATGCTGCCTGTCCCGCTGAGTTACTCCAGCATTGTGTGTCTATACAGCATGGAAACAGGCCCTTCGGCCCAACTTGTCCTTGCCGACCTACCTACATGCCAACACTAGTCCTACCTGCCCGTGTTTGACCCATATCCCTCTAAACCTGTCCTATCCATGTACATATCCAATTATCTTTTAAATGTTGGGATAGTCCCAGCCTCAACTACCTCTTCTAGCAGCTTGTTCCATGCACCCACCACCCTCTGTGTGAAAAGGTTGTCCCTCAGATTCCTTTAAAACCTTTCCCCCCTCACCTTAAATCTATGCCCTCGTTCTCGATTCCCCGACATCGGGTTAAAAAAAAGGGCACTTACCCGATCTATTCCTCTCGTGATTTAATACACCTCATAAATATCACTCCTCATCATAGAAAGATAGAAAATAGGTGCAAGAGGAGGCCATTCGGCTCTTCGAGCCAGCACCGCCATTCATTGTGATCATGGCTGATCGTCCCCTATCAATAACCCGTGCCTGCCTTCTCCCCATATCCCTTGACTCCACTAGCCCCTGGAGCTCTATCTAACTCTCTCTTAAATCCATCCAGTGATTTGGCATCCACTGCCCTCTGTGACAGGGAATTCCACAAATTCACAATTCTCTGGGTGAAAATGTTTTTTCTCACCTCAGTCTTAAATGGCCTCCCCTGTATTCTAAGACTGTGGCCCCTGGTTCTGGACTCGCCCAACATTGGGAACATTTTTCCTGCATGTAGCTTGTCCAGTCCTTTTATAATTTTATATGTTTCTATAAGATCCCCCCTCGTCCTTCTAAACTCCAGTGAATACAAGCTAAACTCCAGTGAATACAGTGAATCCTCCTGCGCTCTAGGGAATAAAGTCTTAGCTTGCTTAACCTCCCCCTATAGCTCAGGCCCTCGAGTCCTGGCTATGTCCTGGTAAATTTTCTGATCTCTAAGTACATTGGAAAAGAATATCAGCTTGGCTCCCAGCCACTTTCAACAATCAGTCAGGGTATAGGGTGAGGTTTTGAAAGTAGTTAAAAAATAACTACAGTACTAGAGGGTGTGAGCTATAGGGAGAGGTTGAGTAGGCTGGGTCTCGATTCCTTGGAGCGCAGGAGGATGAGGGGAGATCTTATGGTGGTGTCTAAAATCATGAGAGGAATATAGTCTCTTGCCCAGAGTAGGGGCATTGAGGACCAGAGGTTCTCGATTTGGTTCAAGGCGAAGGGGAAAAGATTTAATAGGAATCTGAGGGGTAACTTTTTCACGCAGAGGGTGGTGGGTGTATGGAACGAGCTGCCAGAGGAGGTAGTTGAGGCTGGGACTATTCCAACATTTAAGAAACAGTTAGACAGGTACATGGATAGGACAGGTTTGGAAGGATATGTACCAAGCGCAGGCAGGTGGGACTAGTGTAGCTGGGACATGTTGGCTAGTGTGGGCGAGTTGGGCCGAATGGCCTGTTTCCTCATGGTATGACTCTCTGCTAGTGTAACTTAGCAAGTCAGACAGCATCTCTGGAGAACATGGATAGTTGACGTTTTGGCTCAGGGCCTTTAGAGTCAGAGCAATACAGTGTGGAAACAGGCCCTTCGGCCCAACCTGCCCACACTGACCAACATGGCCCATCTACACTTATCCCACCTGCCTGTGCTTGGCCATATCTCTCTAAACCTATCCTATCCATGTACCTTTCTAAATGTTTCTCAAACATTACCAAGAGGAGTCCGAAGAAGGGTCTTGAACCGACATGTCACCGATCCGTGTTCTCCAGAGCTGCTGCCTGACTCGCTGACTTACTCCAGCACTCTGTGTCCTTTCTAAAAAACCGGCATCTACAGTTTTGTTTTAGAGATTAAGCGCGGAAACAGGCCCTTCGGCCCACCGAGTCCGCGCCGACCAGCGATCCCCGCACGCTAACGCTATCCGGCACACACTAGGGACTACTTACAATGACACCAAACCGATTAACCTGCAAACCGGTACGTCTTTGGAGCTTGGGAGGAAGACGAAGCAACCCGGGAAAAGCCATGCAGGGAGAACATACAAGCACCCGTGGTCAGGATGGAACCCGGGTCTCCTGGGCTGTGAGCCAGCAACTCTACCGTGCCGCCATTGTTTCCCTGTTTCCTTGTATCTAAGCGTGAATAAGCTGTGAGTACTTTGCTGGCATGATATAATGTGTGGGCACACACGATATATTTCCCGCTCCACATCAATAATGTATCGCATCCTCGTGCTACAGTCTCATTTGTCTCTGCAGAAAAGGATCGTAGCAGCAAGCTCGGAAGAGCAAGGGTGAGACATGCTGTCACATTGTGGCCGTCACAACTTTTAGATAGACACATGGAAGTGTGAGGAATGGGGGGATGTGGATCACGTGCGGGCATCGTGTTCAGCATGGACGTTGTTCCTGTGCTGTGCTGTTCTATGTTCCGTGTCCGTACCCCAGGACGTCCTGAGGAGCCCAGAAGCCACGGAGATGCCCACGGAATATTGGGTGGCACGGTGGCGCAGCGGTAGAGTCGCTGCCTCACGGAGCCAGAGACCCGGGTTTGATCCTGACCACGGGCGCTGTCCGTTCGGAGTTTGTACGTTCTCACCGTGACCTGCGTGGGTTTCCCCCGGGCGCTCCGGTTGCCTCCCACATCTCCAAGGTGTGCGCGTTTGAAGGTTAATTGGCCTCAACTAATTGATCTTGGTCAGGATCGACTCCGGGTCACTGGCGCTGTAAGGCAGTGACTCTTAGTTTAGTTTAGTTTAGCTTATTGTCACGTGAAAAGCTTTTGTTGCGTTCTATCCATGATTACAATTGATCCATTTATAGTGTACAGATACATGATAAGGGAATAACGTTTAGTGCAATGTAAAGCCAGCAAAGTCCGATCAAGGATAGTCCGAGGGTCACCAAAGAGTTAGATAGTAGTTCAGCGCTGCTCTCTGGCTGGACAAACCCACGTAGGTCATGGGGAGAACGTACAAACTCCACACAGAAAGCACCCGTAGTCAGGATCGAACCCGGGTCTCTGGCGCTGTGAGGCAGTAGGTCTACCGCTACGCCACCGTGCGCCCACCTTATAGAGGTGTACAAGATCATGAGGGGAATACATAGGGTAAATGCACAGAGTCTTTTACCCAGAGTGGAAGAATTGAGAACCAGAGGTTTAAGTTTAAATGTGAGGGGAAAAGATTTAATAGGAACCTGAGGTGGTTGAGGCAGGAATTATCATAACGGTTAAGACACATTTGGACAGGTACATGGGTAGGATACGTTTTGGGGAATATGGGCCAAATGCAGGCAGGTGGGACTAGTGTAGATGGGGCATGATGGTCGGTGTGGGCAAGTTGGGCCGAAGGGCCTATTTGGCTGTTTGGCTCTATGACTCTGTCTATATGGTCTGGAGCTTCTTTACAGGTTGCAGTGTTTAATAGCCCGATGGCTGCAGGAAAAAAGCAGCTCCTGAACCTGGACGTTACAGCTTCACCAGTGGTAACAGGGTCCTTCATTGACACCAACCAAACCTATCGTTTATAGTTTTAGTTATAACCATATAACAATTACAGCACGGAAACAGGCCCTCTCGGCCCTTCCAGTCCGTGCCGACCATTAGTGGACCATTAGTTAGTGGAGTTCAGTTTAGAGATGGCGTGTGGAAACAGGCCCTTCGGCCCACTGAGTCCGTGGCAACCAGCGATCCCCCCCCCCCCCCCCCGTACACACTAACACTATCCTACACACACGAGGTACAATTTATAATTTTACCGAAGCCAATTAACCTACAAACCTGTCCGTCTTTGGAGTGGGGGAGGAAGCCGGAGCACCCGGAGAAAACCCACGCGGTCACGGGGAGATCATGCAAACTCCGTATGTAGTCGGGATCGAACCTGGGTCCCTGGCGCTGTGAGGCAGCGTGCCTCCCCCTTGGACTGCTTGCTTGAAGTAACCACGGAGGAGGCAAACAGCAAGAACAGTTGTCACTTTGAAAGAACATCTAGTAATATTAATAATTACTCAGCCTGAATGTTTCAAGTAGGTGTCTGAGCAGAGGTGTGCACGTCCTAATGCGTCTTTGATAATTTGTCCTTTTGGGATTTTTTTTAAAGGTAGTTATCCTGCTGCTTCTTAGTGCTATTTCATTTGTTCGTGAATTCAGCGTTGTGGGGTGATATGACGGAGAAAACAAAAGCTCAGGATACGGTGGCATGTGGTGCAGCGGTAGAGTTGCAGCCTCACAGCGCCTAGAGCAATGGGGACCCGGGTTCCATCCCGACTACGGGTGCTGTCTGTACAGAGTTTGTACGTTCTCCCCGTGACCTGCGTGGGTTTTCTCCGAGATCTTCGGTTTCCTCCCACACTCCAAAGACATACAGGTTTGTAGGTTAATTGGCTTGGTATGAATGTAAATTGTCCCCAGTGTGTGTTGGATAGTGTTAGTGTGCGGGGATCGCTGGTCGGCGTGGATTCGGTGGGCGTGTTACCGCGTTATATCTCTAAACTAAACTAAACCTAAATATCAGTGCAGGTTCTGATATCTGAAGCCGCTGAATGAAACCGTGGCTGATTTACCTCAGCACTATTTCTTGCCTTAATCCCCCATTTCCTACCTTAATTAGGTAGAGTTGCTGCCTCACAGCGGTAGAGTTGCTGCCTCACAGCGCCAAAGACCCGGGTTCGATCCTGACCATGGGTGCTGTCTGTACGGAGTTTGTACGTTCTCCCCGTGACCGCGTGGGTTTTCTCCGGGTGCTCCGGTTTCCTCCCACACTCCATTGTAGGTTCATTGGCTTCTGTAAATTGTCACTGGTGTGTGGGATGGTGTTAGTGTGCGGGGATCGCTGGTCGGTGCGGACTCGGTGGGCTGAAGGGCCTGTTTCCGCGCTGTATCTCTAAACTAAACTAAACTAAACTAAACTTGTTTGGAGGCTTACGTTGAGAGTGTAGAGATTTCAGAGTGACCTCAGGAGCAACTTTTTCACACAGAAGGTAGTCCATATCTGGAACGTGGTGTCAGAGGAAGCTTTAGGAGCAGATAGAGTTACTACTTTAAAATATGTTTGGACAGAAATATGGATAGGCAGGCTTTTGAGGTCTCTGGGCCAAATGCAGGCCAACAGGACTAGCCTAGAATTCCAGTATAGACAAGGTGGGCCAAATGGCCTTTTTCAATGCAGTATTTCTAGAAAATGTAGTTTAGTTTAGTTTAGAGATAGAGCACGGAAACAGGCCCTTCGGCCCGCTGGGTCGGTGCCGACCCGCGATCCCCGCACATTAACACCATCCTTCACACACTACACTAGGGCCAATTTAAAAAAAAAAAATTACCAAGCCAATTATGCCACTTTGGAGTGTGGGAGAAAACCGAAGATCTCGGAGAAAACTCACGCAGGTCACGTGGAGAATGTACAAACTCCGTACAGACAGCACCCGTAGTCAGGATCGAACCCGGTTCTCGGGCGCTGTGAGCGCTGTAAGGCAGCAACTCTACCACTGTACCATCGCGCCGTCCTTAAAAGTCTGAGAAAACATTAGGTAACGAGATTTATTTTCCTTAAGTAAAAAGAGTGATCAATCTAAGGTTTTTAAGAAGATTAAAGATTTGATAGGATTGATTGTGAAAATATATTTGTAATTTGTAATTTAATTCCTGATTTCTAAACTAATGAAGTCTGAAAGTGCACACCACCAGACTCAGGAACAATTTCCTCCCCTCTGTTATCAGGTTTCTGAACGGTCCTTCCATAAGCTAGGGCACTGTCCGATTCACCTCTACCCCGTTGCAGACATTGGACTTTGTCTCTGGAACTGGTGCGCTACAACGTGTAGGAAGAAACTGCAGATGTGTAAGAAAGAACTGCAGACGCTGGCTTTTGCTCTACCTATTGGTTAGTTTAGTTTATGTGTACCGAGGTACTGTGAAAAACCTTTAGTTGCGTGCTGACCAGTCAGCAATAAGACAATACATGATTACAATCGAGCAATCCACAGTGTGTTCAGATACATGATAAAGGGTGTAATGTTTAGCGCAAGTCAATAAAGGTCAATAAAGCCTGATTAAAGATAGTTCCAAGTTCTCCAATGAGGAAGATGAAAGCTCAGGACTGCTCTCCAGTTGGTGTTAGGATGGTTCAGTTGCCTGATAACAGCTGGGAAGAAACTGTCCCTGAATCTGGAGGTGCGCGTTTTCACACTTCTGTACCTCGTGGGAGAGGGGAGAAGAGGGAGTGGCCAGGGTGCGACTCGTCTTTGATTATGCTGCTGGCCTTGCCGAGGTATAAATGGACTTAATAGACGGGAGGTAGACAAAGGGTCTGAAGAAGGGTTTCGGCCCGAAACGTTGCCTATTTCCTTGGCTCCATAGATGCTGCCTCACCCGCTGAGTTTCTCCAGCACTTTTGTCTACCTTCGATTTACCAGCATCTGCAGTTCTTTCCTAAACATCAATAGAAGGGAGGTTGGTTTGTGCGATGGTCTGGGCAACGTCCACAATTGTGCAATTTCTTAACAGTCTAGGAATGAGCTGTTCCAAAACCAAGCTGTGATGCATCCCGATAAAATGCTTTCAATGGGGCATCTGTAGGAGTTGGTGAAGGTTGTTGGGGACATGCCGAACTTCCTAAGCCTTCTTATGGCCCTGTCTCACGGCGGGAGTTGACCCACGAGGTACCCCGAGTGAAAGACTCGTGGCTGTGTACGAGACTTCACGTTTATGGTCAAGTGTGTAACCGAGTTCCCACGGGTATGTCATTGCTGCGATGCTCCAACTTCCTCTCCCGAGTTACCAAGTTTCTCTCCCGTTACTCTTGAGCCAACCGTGAATGAAGGTATGTTTTAATAAAGCAACAATGTTAAAATACATCTCCTTCCTGTGGCTTTGAGTTATTTCAGCGAGGCCCGCATCTATTGATATGACCCACAAAGGGAAAATGCGCACCCTCCACCAACCAATAACGTGGTAAGTGCATTTCTTGGTGCTTTATGTTTTTAAATACTGTATTTCCCGGGGTGGGGGAGAGCTCAGTTTCATAATATTTGGGGAGTCTGGCGCTGTGAAGGAGGGGATTGGGGTCAGTAACCCACTTGCCACGCTCCGGTCTGAGTGCAGGTAGATGGGACTAGGTGAGTAGTGTTCAGCACGGAGTAAAAGGGCAGTGATGGCCTGTTTCCGTGCTGTCATTGCTATATGGTTTTATTGTGGCCGGGGAGTGAATTAGCTTGGGTGGCTGCCGCAGCGCTCCGGGCACGGACAGCAGGACTGGCCGCCACTTCCGAGGAAGGAAGCAGCTCGGGTGACTGACTTTGAGCGGCCGCCGGGACCCGACAGCAGACACACACACACACACACACACACACACACACACGCACACACACACACACACACACACAGACACACACACACACACACACACACACACACACACACACACAGATACACACAGACAGAGACACACACACACACACACACACACACACACACACACACACACACAGATACACACAGATACACACAGACAGACAGACACACACACACACACACACACACACACACACACACACACACACACACACACACACACACACACACATACACACAGACAGCAGGACTGGCCGCCACTTCAGAGGAAGGAAGCAGCTCGGGTGACTGACATTGAGCGGCCGCCGGGACCCGACAGCAGACACACACACAGATACACACAGATACACACACACACACACACACACACACACACACACACAGATACACACAGACACACACACACACACACACACACACACACATATGTGGCGTTTCTGCTCGGGACCCTTCTTCAGACAATCCAATGTCCCATAATATATTCTTTAAATATTAAGTTTTCTGTTGAAAGTGTGGTGCCGTGGTTACGGGTTGTCGGAAGGAAGATGATGAGGTCTGGTACAAGTTGACTTTGTTTTCAGTAATCAGGCCTCCGTGTTGGCCGATGCCTGGTTGATCGAGCGCTCATACAGTTGCGAGCGAGCGAGGTCCATATATTGGAGCAAGGAACGCGAAGCCTCTGAGGGTTCATTGTTCCCATGGTTTTGGATTGCTCCCAGGAGAGCGGGCACAAAGACAAATTTAGGCATTTTTCTGTGGAAGGGGGAGGGCAGTATAGAATCGAAAGCATTGTAACAGCAGCACTCTCCCCAACACGAAACACGGCGCAGCGTAAACAATTAAACAGCTTCACTTTTAAAAGCAAAGACACACGTTAAATTACATGGCCCCAAGAAATCGCCTCTCAATTGCTTCGGGGTTGGAATTGAAATATATATAAATATATATAATATGTATATACATATTGTACTACAAATACATATATATATTATATATACTGCAATTGTGAGAGTGGTGAATCTGTGGAATTATCTGCCACAGAAGGTAGTTGAAGCCAGTTCATTGGCTATGTTTAAGAGGGAGTTAGATGTGACCGTTGTGGCTAAAGGGATCAGGGGGTGTGGAGAGAAGGCAGGTACAGGATACTGAGTTGGATGATCAGCCATGATCATATTGAATGGCGGTGCAGGCTCGAAGGGCTGAATGGCCTACCCCTGCACCTATTGTCTATGCTTCTAAGTTTCTATATATATATACTCTCTCTCTCTCTCTCTCATTTTATATATAGGCAATATAGTAGGCAATATAGTTATATATAGTAGGCAACCCAGGAATCACGCAAATGTATATATACAGCACATGGACATGTGTATGTGTGTATATATATATATATATATATATATATATATATATATATATATATATATATATATATATATATATATATATATATAACTTAAGTAACTTTAACTGCGGGACATATGTGTGTGTGGTGTGCGCGCCACTGAATACTTTCTATCCAGTGTCTCCGCTGCAAATTGCAATGCATACGCGTTTGATATTTAGACAACTTAATTTTATTTCCAGTTTTGCATTTTTAGTTTGTTCCACACATTTAATTAGTTTTAATCCCTCCAGAAAAAAACCTGGAAGTGGACATGGTTCTCATAAATACAGCCCAAGAGATGGCTTCTTGATTCTAACGAGTGTTTGGGAAAAATAGACACAAAAAGCTGGAGTAACTCACGGGACAGGCAGCATCTCTGGAGAGAAGGGATGGGTGACGTTTCGGGTTGAGACCCTTCTTCGGACTGGTGTTTGGGAAACGTGTATTAGGTTTGTTTTCGGGGGGCGAGGGGGGGAATACATTCGCCTTTTTCTCTGAATTCAGGAATGAATGCATGTTGACATACATAACACAGAGAAGGGGGGATCGCTGCGTTTAGGTCTGAGGAGAAGGGAGCCAAGAAGTTCTCGATTTTCCCTGGGGATAGTTTCACTTTTTTTGCATTTTTCCTTCTCTCCTGCGCCTGTCCCGCTGAGTTACTCCTGCTTTTTTGTGTCAAAGTCGTCTTGTTCAATCTCATTTCATTGCAACTTTTCAGCTCTGGATACCCCGCGTTGATCCGCGCGTATTTCAGCATTTATATTTCTCAAGCCTCTTTACCTCCCGGAGCCACATGTAACTTAACCACATGTAATTCCTCCAGCATTTTGTGACTATCTTTGGTTCAGTCCCTTTAAGATTATAAAAAGGTTCCCACGATAGACTCACGGGGACACTAAGGTAAACGCACGGGCCATTACGTTATTGCAACGAGTTTAAATGTTTCCATTTTTTAACTTGAACAGTTAATTTGACTCGTGGAAAAAAAATCAAACATGTTTGATTTTTTTCACGAGTTAACAAGTTTCCCAAGTACCTGCCGTTAGTGCCACGAGTGGGACAAGTTGAACGCGCGAGTTCCGACGTTGCCGCTACGTTCATCGTACGTGATCACCACGAGTGAAAACTCGGGGTCACTCCTGGGCCAACTCGCACTGTGAGACAGGGGTTTTAGGAAGAACAGGCGTTGGTGTTTTTTCTTGACCATTGCTTCGATGTGGCTGGACCAGGCCAACTTGCTGGTGATATTTATTTCTAAGTACTTGAAGTTTTCAACCATCTCTACTCTGGTGCCATTAATGTGTGTGTTCCGCTTCGCTTCCTGAAGTCGATCAATATCTCTATTGTACTTGAATTTGACTGGATTGCATTGATGTGTAGTATTACACAGAATGCTGGAGTAACTCAGCAGGACAGGCAGCATCTCTGGAGAGAAGGAATGGGCGACGTTTCTAGTCGAGACCCTTCTTCAGACTGATGTCAGGGGAGAGGGCAGGACAGAGATAGAATGTAGTCGGAGACAGTAAGACTGGTGGGAGAACTGGGAAGGGGAAGGGGGTGGAGGGAGAAAGCAAGGACTACCCGAAGTTAGAGAAGTCAATGTTCAAACCGCTGGGGTGTAAACTACCCAAGGGCAATATGAGGTGCTGTTCCTCCAATTTGCGCTCACTCTGACAATGGAGGAGGCCCAGGACAGAAAGGTCAGATTGGGAATGGGAGGGGGAGTTGAAGTGCTGAGCCACCGGGAGATCAGGTGGGTTAAGATGGACTGAGCGGAGGTGTTCAGTGATGTATAGTATTATCTGATTTAGTTTAGTTTCGAGAGACAGCATGGAAACAGGCACTTTGGCCCACCGGGTCCATGCTGACCAATGATCACCCATTCGCTAAGGACAGTTTTCAGAAGCCAATTAACCTACAAACCTGCACGTCTTTGGAATGTGTCAGGATACCGGAGCACCCGGAGAAAGCCCACGCGGTCCACAGGGAGAACGTGCAGACAGTACCCATAGTCAGGGTTGAACTCGGGTCTCTGGTGCTGTAAAGCCCCTGTCCCACTGTACGAAGTAATTCAAGAGTTCTCCCGAGTTTTCCCCTGATTCGAACTCGGAGAATGTCCGTTGTGGGTCCGTAGGAGTTCGTGGATGTCTCGTAACGGCTCGTAATACTAACGGTAGGTACTCGGGACATCCGGTAACTAGTGACGTTTTTTGATCAATGTAAAAAATGTCCACGAGTAAAAAAATACTCGTGATGAAATAAATGGTTACTTTTTACTCGCATGTGCCGCTACGAGACATCCACCAACTCCTACGGACCCGCTACGGACATTCTCCGAGTTCGAATCAGGGGAAGGCTGCAACTCTACCACTGTGCCATCGTGCCACTCTATATTATCTGCTCAGATAGCATGTAAAACAAAGGTTTTCACTGTGTCCCGGTATACGTGACAAGAATAAACCTGAGCCTAAAAAAATCTTGAGACTTGAACTGGGAGATTGGGAGCTGACAGTTTTAGGAAGAGTTTTGAGTTCTCTTGGCCAAAGAATGTGATGTCAGGAATCAACTGAGAATCTCAAAACTTTGGAAGTGATTTGAAAGTTTCAAAAAGCCAAAAAAAAAAACTGCATGTTCTGTACATCTGGAATAAAACTGAAAATGCAATTCCAATTTTTTAATACCGTAAAACGTCACAGTAGAACTTCAGAGTTCATTAAGTTTAGTTCACAGTAAAACTCAGTATACACTTGGATCATAGAGTCATAGAATGATACAGCGTGGAAATAAGCCCTACAGCCCAACTTGCCCACAACGGCCAACATGTCCCTGCTACTGTAAATACGCTCTTCTAAGCTTTCCCCCCGTCTAGTTCAGTCAAAAAAGCACTGGAACAACTAAACTTTATTTTTAGATTGAACAGCAAATTCCCCTGTACGATACCTAAACCACGGCTGGTTCGATCCTTGTCTCTGCCTGGCCAAGCCCTACAGCCTCATGCAAGTAGAAACAATCCAAAAGGTCAGGCAGTCCCAAGCGCTCTTCCAGAAGATCGACAAAGGACCTTGTGGGGGCCGCCTTTTATAAGTCCCCGAGCCTTGAGGGGCCGAACTACATACGGGCAGTCTCTTTACAATCTAATCAAACATATTAATTACAACAATGCATTATTGACAGTTCCCCAATCCAATAACAGAGTCAGATGAAACTTCTGGAAGAAGCTAATTTAGCTTGAATAATGCAACATTTACCCTGGAATTTAAAACAACCCTGCCAGGGTTTAACACTTTAACCAATCAACAAACAGCAGGGTAACTGTCTGGCAACATGATTTACATGATTTACAAGGCTTTTGCAGTAATCCAATCAACTTCATGCATTTTACACTTCTTTGGAAGTCCTCTGCAAAATCTCATTCATATTGACAATCGAAGAGAACCTCACACATTTCTTATCTGCAACACTGATCTGGGCCCAAGACTTACTGGCACCATTCAGCAGCTTGTCTTATATATGCAGAAACACAGACTTGACGAAAATGGCCTAGCAATACATGAGTCGTTTACTAAATTATAGTTCTATTCCTGCTCTGTTTGAGCCAGGATTGACACTACAACAGTCTCACCAGTTGCGTTTGGTCCATATCCCTCCAAACCTGTCCTATCCATGTACCTGTCTAACTGTTTCTTAAACGTTGGGATAGTCCCTGACTTAATTGCCTCCTCTGGCAGCTTGTTCAATACACCCACCACCCTTTCGCTTTCCCTCTCGCTCTCGCTCTCTCTAAATATATATATATGGATAGAAATATATATTTATATAATAGACACGCACACTTACATACTCACATGCACGCACACTCATATACACACATATATAGACACATCAATGCACACACATACACACTCATACACACATACTCTCAGGGACACACACACTCAGAGACATGCGGTCATGTAGATGTTCACATACTCAGGAATATATAGGTGCACACGCATGCGTGCTCACATACTCAATATGTACACAAATAGCTGGAGTAATTCAGCGGGTCAGGCAACATCTTGGGAGAGGAGGAATTGATGACGTTTCGAGTCGAGACCTTTCTTCAGACTGAGAGTCAGGGAGAGGGAAACTAGAGGTATAAAACGGTACGCAGGTACAGACTCTTAGTCTGAAGAAGGGTCTCGACCTGAAAAGTCACCTATTACTTTTCTCCAGAGATGCTGCCTGACCCACATTACTCCAGCATTTTGTGTCTATCTTCGGTGTAAAACAACTTCTGCAGTTATAGAGTCTATCATCTGTCAGAGACAACATGTCCCAGCTACACTAGTCCCATTTGCCTGCGTTTGGTCCATATAACTCTCTAAACCTGTCCTATCCAGGTACCTGTCTAACTGTTTCTTAAACGTTGCAATAGTCCCAGCCTCATCTACCTCCTCCGGTAGCTCGTTGCATACACCCTCCATATGTGAAAAAGTTACCCCTCAGATTCCGATTCAATCTTTTTCCCTTTCACCTTAAACCTATGTCCTCTGGTCCTCGATTCACCTACTCTGGGCAAGAGACTGCATCTACCCGATCTATTCCCCTCATGATTTTATACACCTTTATAAGATCACCCCTCATCCTCCTGCACTCCAGAGAATAGAATCCCAGCCTGCTCAACCTCTCCCTATAGCTCAAGACTCTCGAGTCCTGGCAATATCCTTATAAATCTTCCCTGCACCCTTTCCAGCTTGATAAAATATTTCATGTAACATGGTGCCCAGGAATGAACAATTTCCTCTAAATATGGTCTCACCAATGTCTTAGACATCTGCAACATGACCTCCCAACCTCAATTGTCAATACTCTGACTGATGAAAGCCAGTGTGCCAAAAGGCGTTTTGACCAGCTCATCTACCTTTGTGACTACCCCACTCACCTGTGACTGGGCGATCATTCCACTGAACACCTTCGCTCAGTCCGACTGAACTCCCGGTTGCTAAACACTTTAATTCTCCTTCCCATTCCCGCACAGACCTTTCTGTCCTGGGCCTCCTCCATTGTCAGAGTGAGGCTAATCGCAAATTGGAGAAACAGCATCTCATATTTCGTTTGGACAGCTTGCAGCCCAGTGGTATGAATATTGATTTCTCCAACTTCACGTATTCCCCCTCTCTTCATCCCACCCCCACCCAAGTCGCTCCAGCTTCTTGTTTTCACCCAACAAACAGCTGACAATTGCCTGTTTCCTTTATCATCCTCACTTTTTTGCATATCTTTCATTCATTGTTCTTTATCTCTCTACATCAACATCTGTATCTCTCGTTTCCCTTATCCCTAGCCAGTCTGAAGAAGGGTCTCGACCCGAAACGTCACCCCATTCCTTCCTTCTGCTGAGATGCTGCCTATCCTGCTGAGTTACTCCAGCAGTTTATGTCTATCTTTGGTTTAAACCAGCATCTGCAGTTCCTTCCCACATGTACCTTTAGTGTAGTTCCTTCCTGGACATGCATACCCAACCTGGGTGCCCATGTTCACCTACGTGCTCCTGCAGATGTCCTGAAAACAAGTTGATTTAATCAAGATAAGAAGATCTACAGACAGTTTAATAAAATTGCTCACTGCTTTTCAGTGTGTTAGCACACCATTATCCTGTTATATTAGACTTACATAGACATTCTGGAACAATTAAATAAAGTGGCTGCTTTATGAACAAAGATGCTTTTAGCGAAAGAACACAATTATCTCCTTGGTGTGAGAGCCAACTAAAAGAACTGGGGCAGCACGGTGGCGCAGCAGTAGAGTTGCTGCCTCACAGCGTCAGAAGCTGGGGTTCGATCCTGACTGCAGGTGGGTGCTGTCTGTACGGAGTTTGAACATTCCTCCCGTGACCACGTGAGTTTTCTCCGGGTGCCCCAGTTTCCTCCCACACTCCAAAGACATAGAAGTTTGTAGGTTAATTGGTATTGGTAGTGTGCGGGATAGCATAGACTTAGTGAACGGGTGAGCGCTGGCTGGTGTGGACTCGGTGGGCCGAAGGGCCTGTTTCCACACTGTATCTCTAAGCTAAACGTTAAGCTAAGCTATTTCATTCTACTGAGCAGTAGGTAATGAGCCTTGAATACTCACCAACAGGAACCAGCCATAGAGCCTGTTAATAGACACAACATGCAGGAGTTTTTAGTTTTCACTTCAGTTTCTTTTCACGTGTACCGAGGTGAAAAGTGAAAAGCTTTTGTTGCGTGCGAACCAGTCAGTGGGAACACAATACATGATTACAATCGAACCATTTACAGTGTACAGATACATGATAAGGGAATAACAATTAGTGCAAGGTTAAGCCAGCAAAGTCCACCCAAGGGTCACCAATGAGGTAGATAGTAGTTCATCACTGCTCTCTGGTTGTGGTTGGATGATTCAGGCCTGATAACAGCTGTCCCTGAATCTGGAGGTGTGCGTTTACACACTTCTGCACCTTTTGCCCGATGGGAGAGGGGAGAAGAGGGAGTGGCCAGGGTGAGACTCGTCCCTTGATTGTGCTGCTGGCCTTGCCAAGGCAGCATGGGGTATAAATGGAGTAAATGGAAGGGGGGTTTGTTTGTGTGATGGATGGTCTGGGCTGCGTCTACAATTCGCTGCAATTTCTTGCCGCCTTGGCAAGAAATTGCCAAACCAAGCTGGGAGGCATTCAGATAAAATGCTTTCTATGGTGCAGCTGTAGAAGTTGGTGAGAGTTGTTGGGGGCATGCTGAACATCCTAAGCCTTCTAAGGAAGTAGAGGGGTTGGTGTGCTTTCTTGGTTGTTGCTTCAATATGGGTGGTCCAGGACAAGTTGTTGGTGATATTGACTCCAAGGAATTTGAAGATTTCAACCATTTCAATCAATGCAAACTGGGTGATGGGTGACGTTTTGGTCACCTATTCCTTTTCTATAGAGATGCTGCCTATCCCACTGAGTTACTCCAACATTTTGTTGTCTATCTACAGTGTAAACCAGCGTCTACCGCACCTCATATTTCGCTTGAGCAGCTTACACTCCAACGGTATGAATATTGACTTCTCTAACTTCAAGTATCCCTTGCTTTCCCTCTCTCTCCTTCCCTCCACCTTCCCAGTTCTCCAACCAGTCTGACCTGTCTCCAACTACATTTTATCTCTGTTTGCTTTGTTGTTGTCTTCTCCCAGATAACAATGATCACTGAAGAAGGGTCTCGACCCGAATCGTCACCCATTTCCTCTCTCCAGAGATGCTGCGTGTCTTGCTGAGTTACTCCAGCTTTTTGTGTCTATCTTTGGTTTAAACCAGCATCTGCAGTTCCTTCTTACACATCTATTCTACATGTTCCTTGATATTCATCCCCTTGGTCCTATTTTGACCTTACAATTCCATATCTCTGTGTTTCCTTCTCACCTGCCTTCAGTCTGAAGAAGGGTCTCGACCCGAAACGTCACCCATTCCTTTTATCCAGAGATGCTGCCTGTCCCACTGAGTTACTCCAGCATTTTGTGTGTAGCTACAGTTTCTTCCTACGTGTAGAGCCTGTGTGTGGCAATACTGTGCTACATCATGTTGCAGGAAACATGTTGTTAAACTGGAAAAGGTGCGGAGAAGATTTACAAGGGTGTTGCCAGGACTCGAGGGTTGTGAGCTAATAGGGAGAGGTTGAGCAGGCTGGGACTCTATTCCATGGAGCGCAGGAGAATGAGGGGTGATCTTATAGAGTTGTACAAAATCATGAGAGGAATAGATCGGGTAGATGCACAAAGCCTCTTGCCCAGATTTGGTGAATCGAGGACCCAAGGATATGGGTTAAGGTGAGGGGGGAAAGATTTAATAGGAACCTGAGGGGCAACTTTTGTTTCACAAGGGGTGGTGAGTGTATGGAATGAGCTGTCAGAGGAGGTAGTTGAGGTACGGACTTTCCCAATGTTTACAAGACATTTGGACAGGTACATGGATAGGACAGGTTTAAAGGGATATGGACCAAAAGCAGGCAGGTGGGACTAGTGCAGATGGGGCATGTTGGTCAGAGTGGGCAAGTTGGGCCGAAGGTCTCTCTCTCTTTTCTCTCTCTCTCCTTGGCAGCTGGGTGGATGAAAAGACCAGGAATGAATGAATGAATGAATGAATGAATGAATGCATACTTTATTGTTACATCATGGCCGTCCGAATTGGGGAGGGGGGGGGGGGTGGGGGGGTGGGTTGCGGTCGCACCCCGCCTTTTGTTCCAGAATAAAATCAAATCCCGAGAAAAATAAAAAATAAAAATAAATTGGAGCGCAATCAATGTTTCCACTTTGAAGGAATTTCCTGGAAATTCGGGATGATTTGAAAATAAATATTTACGACCACCCGCGCCTGCGCAGTTGGGTGAAGCTGGTGCCGCGGTAGCAACGTAAGATGACGCCGTCTCTCCGCGCGTGCGCAGTGGGTGGGATCCGATCGCCTCGGGCCTAGTTTGGGTGAGTGGGGCCTGAATAATTGTGTTGTGTCGTGTTGTGTTGCGGGGAGGGGGAAATCTGTTGTTTTTTTTTAAATCTGGGGGCGTTAAACTACCCGCGGAAGGTCCAATCTCACCCGCGGGATAATTTGGGGGGGGGGGAGGGGGAAGGAGTGCCCGCTTCTTCGGGCCCCGCGGGGGGGGGGCTGCGGTGTCTCCCTGCGCGGTGCTTCGCCTCCATCCGCGGCGTCGGAGCCTCGCCGCCGGTCAGCCTGGCGTCCAGGGAGCGGGAACAACTGACGGACAGGCGGGTCGGCCGGGCTGGGGAGACCGTTCTCCCGTCGCACGACTGACTCTGAACAGTCCTGTCAGCGGCCGTGACCCGACACCAGGCGCCGCCCTGGCCGGGTCCACATCTCCCCCCCCCCACACCGCCACGGGCCCTGGCTTTGGGCAGCGGAGGGTCGGAGTGAATGACGGGCCCCGCACGGCAGCAGCAGCAGCGGCTCCACCATCTCCACCTCCCGCCCGCCCTGAGAGCGGCCGCCGCTTTCAAAACAAACCCTCCCGCACGCCGAGGAGGGAGGAAGGGAGGGACCTCTCTTCCCACGTCATTTATTCCTTTTCTCCAGAGATGCTGCCTGGCCCGCTGATCCCCATTCCCGCCTCTGTTCAGCCCTCACTGACTTCCCCTGTGTTCCCCTCTCCATCTATAACCCCCCCCCATCTATTCATCCTGCACTGATCTCCCTATCCATTGATTCTCCTGCCACTCCCCATCCATCCTGTGCTGCCCCCCCATTCATCCCGTACTGTCCCCCCCATTCATCTTGTACTGACTCACCAGTCATCCCTACTGTCCTCCCCATTCATCCTGCACTGAACTTCCCATTCATCCTGTAGTACTGACCCCCATTCATCCTGTACTGATCCCCCCCCATCCATCCTGTACTCCCCCCCATCGTTGCCCCACATTCAGCCCGTACACCATGATTCCCCATTCATCCCGATTTACTGATTCTCCCAGACTATCCCGTACTGTCTCCCATTCATCGTACTGATTCTCCTCCATTCATCCGTACTGCTCCCTCCAGTCATCCTGTACTGATCCCCCATTCATCCTGTACTGTCCCTCCCAATCATCCTGTACTGACCCCATCCATCCTGTACTGAACCCCCCCATACATCCTGCACTGATCCTCTCCCATCCATCCTGCACAGACCGACCCCCCCCCCCCGTAAATCCCGTAACCGACCCCCCCCATTAAACCTCCACTGACATCCCCTGTGCTCTCCCTCCCTCACAATTTTAATCCCCTCCAATTTCCATACTACTCCTGAAACCAACACACAACTAATTCCCTGCTCAATCAATCAATACCGCCGCTCCGATACCACTACCACGTTGGATTTTATCGTCCCCTTCCCTCAACCCCCCATCTATCTAAAATCAATCCGGTGCGTACAAACTGGGTATCTTAATTGCTTTTCACAACACATACATCTAATCTGAATGTCAGGTAATGTGGTGTTTTGACACCTTTAAACATATTACCAAAAGAACATTTGCTGCAGTTATGTCCTTTGGCCATCTCTTGTCAGTTAGTATAATGTTTAACCTGTCAGATGGGTATAGTCGGTTTTAACAGCTATTATCATAAAATGCTTTTAGAAATTTCCTTGCAACCTGTATATTTTGTTGTGGATTTTGTTTTGGTGAGGCTGCATAGATGCTGCCTCACCCGCTGAGTTTCTCCAGCATTTTTGTCTACCTTCGATTTTCCAGCATCTGCAGTTCCTTCTTAAACAAATGTTTAGTTTGTGACTTTATTTGAAGCAGAAAGAATATGTGAATACTTCATTGAGCATAATTCCCACTGGTAACTACTCACTTCGTCTGAGCACATTATCGCACGCGTCATGCATGCCGTCTTAAATGACCACCTAAACTGTTATTTGGCAACCTAAAAAGCTGCCGAGGTTGCCTGGCTGGCAATGGGGAAAAAAGGTTAAGTGAGAGCCCTGGGGAGTGGAGAAGGGGGAGAAAAGTGGGGTGGGGGGGGGAAAGGGAAGAATGGGAGGAGAGGGGAGGAGTGGAGAAGGAGGGAAGAGAGGGGTGGAGGGGAGAAGGGAGCTCAGTCTACACTCACTGAATCCATCCCTGTGAAAAGTTAGAGATGATGATTGGATCTGGAAGCGGACCAATACATCTGTAAATAAAACTGGACAGACATCTTTTCATTTGCACAATTGATTTTATTGTATTAATTTTAATATATTAATGTTTAAAATCCATGCATTGAAGGAAGAATATTTTACAGCCCATCTGTGGTCCCCAACCCTAACCGGCCGTCACCCGCAGGACAGCATACGTCATCGTGTGACAGGGCGCACGCCATGATGGGACACCCAGATGTCGCCCCTGGATTTTGAACATTCCAAAATCCAGGGGCGACAGGGAGTCACCGCGCGTCACTATGCATCACGCCACGTCACGACCCGACAACCTCTTTTCAGGCTGCCGCGGAAAATGTTACCCAAGTGGGACAGCCCCTTTCACGCTGCGAAACTTGAGTGCAAGGCTTTTGAAGGCGGCGTCGGTGGCAAACCTCTCCCTGGCCAGGTTCTCGATCACCTCGGGCTCGAGTCGGCAGTGCTCGAAGAAATTGTCCAAGCCCGAGCAGCTGAGGTCGGAGTGCGAGCGCCATAATCGGCCTTCACCGACCTGCCGTTTGAGCGGCTACTTGGGGCAACCTGCTGCTGCTTCTCGTGGCACTGCTGGCGTGGTTACTTGTGCACCCTGGGATGCTGCTGGTGAGGCGACTGGTGCTTCCTGGGGTGCTGCTGGAGTGGTTACTAGTGCACCCTTGGGTGCTGCTGGTGCAGTTACTTATGCACCCTGGGGTGTTGCTGGCGAGACTGCTGTTTTTCCTTGGAGTGCCGCTGGTGTGGTTTACTTGTGAACCATGGCGTACTGCTGGTGTGGTTACTTGTGCACCCTGGGGTGCTGCAGACTCTGTACCCTCTGCTAATTGCTTGTCTTTCTCCTCATTATTCTCCCCCTTCCGACGTTGTTGGTCCTGTTGCCGGCCCCCGCTGCTTGTCGCCCTGACCGCTAGAGCTGGGCAGCAGCCTCTGGACCAGACTGCCACGGCCCTTGAAACTGCGGGCGCTGCTGGTGGCCGCCGCTCCCCGCACGAACTCGCACTTCTGCCGGTACAAGTCACAGTGAAATTCTTTGCTTGCATACCCAAGGAATAGTGATTGGTCTACATCCTCCTTCTTAGGCTTTTGCCCATGGGTTAAATACAAAGCATGCAAAGACTTAATATACAGTGCATTCAGAAAGTATTCAGACCCCTTCAGCATTTTCGTACATTACGGCCTTATTCTAAAATGGATTAAATTCTTTTTTTTTTTAATCATCAATGTACAGACAATATCCCATAATAAAAAACAAAAACAGGTAGAAACATAGAAAATAGGTGCAGGAGGATGCCATTCGGCCCTTCGAGCCAGCACCGCCATTCATTGTGATCATGGCTGATCGTAGAAATGTTTATAAAGTAATTAAAAAGAAATAACTGAAATATCACATTTACATAAGTATTCAGACCCTTTACTCAGTACTTTGTTGAGGCACCTTTGGCAGCGATTACAGCCTCAAGAAGTCTCCTTGGGTAAGTCTCAAGCTTGGCACAAAACAAAACATAAAAAACATTATTAAAGGAACACAATAACATCACAACATACACAAAACACTACACCACCACCAAAAACATCAATAAAAAAACACAAAAAAACACACAAAATAACAAAACAGTAAGAAACAGGAGCTTTCGTGGCAACAGAACAAACACAAGAAAACGCAAAACAACACCCCCATAAACACTACTAAAAGACTAACAACAACACACAATAAACAAACAACAAACAACACTACAAACACTACCACACAAAAAGACAAAACAAACAAAAAAAACAAAACAATAACACACTCCGAAAATAAAAAACAACAAACAACAAACAAAACACAAACACAACAAACCATACAACAAAACAGATACCTGGATCTGGGGTTAATTCTCTCCCATTCTTTCTCTGCAGATCCTCTCAAGCTCTGTCAGGTTGGATGGGGAGGCGTCGATGCACAGCTATTTTCAGCTCCCTCCAGAGATGTTCGATCGGGTTCACAAGTCCAGGCTCTGGCTGGCCACTCAAGGACATTCACAGACTTGTCACAAAGCCACTCCTGCGTTGTCTTGGCTGTGTGCTTGGGTCGTTGTCCTGTCGGAAGGTGAACCTCCGCCCCAGACTGAGGGTCCGAACGCTCTGGAGCAGGTTTTCATCAAGGACTTACTCCTGTACTTTGCTCTGTTCATCTTTCCCTCGATCCTGACTAGTCTCCCAGTTTCCTGCTACTGAAAAAAAAAAACATCCCCACAGCACGATGCTGCCACCACCACCATGCTTCAACCGTAGGTATGGTATTGGCCAGGTAGTGGAAATGAGCGGTGCCTGGTTTCCTCCACACGTTGAACGCTTGGCATTCAGGCCAAAGAGTTTTAATCTGGTTTTCTTTAGACCAGAGAATCTTGTTTAGGTGCCTTTTGGCAAACTCCAAGTGGGCTGTGATGTGCCTTTTACTGAGGAGTGGCTTCCCTCTGGCCACTCTACCATGAAGGCCTGATTTGGTGGGAGTGCTGCAGATATAGTTATCCTTTCTGGAAGGTTCTCCCATCTCCACAGAGGAACACTGGAGCTCTGTCAAAGTGACCATCGGGTTCTTGGTCACCTCCCTGACCAAGGCCCTTCTCCCCCGATTACTCAGTTTGGTTTTTCCCGGGCGGCCAGCTCTATGAAGAGTCCTGGTGGTTCCAAAGTTCTTTTATAATGATGGAGGCCACTGTTTGCTCTTCTGGGCCTGCAATGCTGCAGAGATTGTTTTATATACCCTTCCCAGATCTGTGTCTCGAACACCAATCCTGTCTCGGAGGACTTCGGACAATTCCTTTGTCCTTTATGGCTTGGTTTGTGCTCTGACATGCACTGTCAACTGTGGGACCTTATATAGGGACAGGTGTGTGTCTTTCCAAATCATGTCCAATCAATTTTAATTTTACCACTGGTGACTCGCCCACCCATTGACCCAACCTAAACACAACCCACCCACCCACACCACCCACTGACTCCCACACCACTGACCCAACCAACCACCCACCCACCCACCCACACACCCACCCACTGACTCGCCCACCCACAGACCCAACCAACACCCACCCACCCACCCACTCGCCCACCCACAGACCTAACCAACCACCCACCCACCCACCCACACACCCACCCACTGACTCCACACCCACTGACCCAACCAACCACCCACCCACCCACTGACTCGCCCACCCACTGACCCAAACCAACCACCCACCCCACCCACCCACACACCACCCACTGACTCGCCCACCCACTGACCCAACCAACCACCCACCCACCCACCCACACACCCACCCACTGACTCGCCCACCCACTGACCCAAACCAACCACCCACCCACCCACCCACACACCCACCCACTGACTCGCCCACCCACTGACCCAACCAACCACCCACCCACCCACCCACACATCGACCACCCGCTGACTCGCCCACCCACTGACCCAACCAACCACCCACCCACCCACCCACACACCCACCCGACTGACTCGCCACCCACTGACCCAACCACCACCCACCCACCCACCCACCACACCCACGACCGCTGACTCGCCCACCACTGACCCAAACACCCACCCACCCATCGACCCACCCACTGACCCACCCGCCAGCCCACCAACTGACCGACCCACTCACTGACCACCCGCCCACCCACCCACCCACTGACCCACTAACCCACCCATCGACCCACTGACCCACCCACCGACCCAATGATCCACCCATCCGCCCTATGTCCGTGCGCGCGTGAACTTGGAGAGGGGACTGGAGGCCTTCTGTGAAAGCTGGTCGCCAAGGGAGGTCGCGTATATGTATTATTGATAAAGTTGGTGATATATTAATCTGATGACCGTTTGTAAACTTAATATAGGCAGCCTTTGATCATGTTAATATTCTGAATTTTTTGTTAAAACGTATTTCTGAACAAAAAAACCACTCGCAAACTAACCCACCCACGGACTCATTGACCCGCCCCCCACGGACCCGCCACCCACCGACCCCTCCACCCACGGACCCGCCCGCCCACGGACCTGCCCGCAGACCCGCCCACGGACCCGCCTGCATCACTGACCCGCCCACCCACGGACCCGCTCCCCCACGGACCTGCCCACCCCAAGGACCCTCCACTGAACCGCCCCCCCCCACGGACCCGCCCCCCACGGACCCCGCCCCCCCCACGGACCTGCCCACCCCAAGGACCCTCCCACTGACCCGCCCACCGCCCCCCACGGGACCCGCCCCCCACGGACCCGCCCACCCCACGGACCCGCCCACCCACGGACCCGCCCACCCCAAGGGCCCTCCCACTGACCCGCCCACCCACGGACCCTCCCACTGACCTGCCCACCCACGGACCCGCCCCCCCCCCCACGGAACCCGCCCCCCACAGACCCGCCCACCTCAAGGACCTGCTCACCCCCAAGGACCCGCCCACCCCCAAGGACCCTCTCCACTGACCCGCCCACCACTGACCTGCCCACCCCGCACCAACCCATCCCGCTCACCACCCACCCGCCCACGCCACGGTCCTGCCCAAGGACCCGCCCGCATCACTGACCGCCCACCCACGGACCCACCCTCCCCCGGACACCCCCCAAAGACTGCCCCCCACGGACCCTCCCACTGACACGCCCAACCATGGACCCACCCACTGACACCGCCCACCCCGCACCAACCCACCCGCCCACCACCCACGAGGCCCCTCCGACCCCGATCCACCCACCCATCGACCCAATGACCCCCCACCCCCACCGAACCTCCGACACACCCCGACCACAAGCCCGCCCATTCATCCACTGACCCACCCACCCACAGACCCACCGGCACACACCCACCTAACCACAGACCTGCCCACCGGCACACCCACCTAACACAGACCTGCCCACCGACACACCCACCCACTGACCCACGAGGCCTCACCGACCCACCGAACGAATGACCCACCCACCCACCCATCCAACCCACTGACCTTTCCGACACACCCATGACCAACAAACCCACCGACCCACTCACCGGCCCAACTCCGATCCACCCACCCACCGACCACTGAGCAACTGACCCACCCACCCACTGACCTAATGACCCCCCACCCATCCATCCACCTACAAACCCACCGACCCTGACCCACCCACCGACTGACCCACGAGGCCCCCACCAACCCCAACCCACCTACCCACCCACCGACCCAATAACCCCCCACCCACCTACCCTATAATCACCCACCCCCCCAACAAACTGATACACTGACCCACCCACCCACCGACCACGAGCCCCACCGACACTGACCCACCTCCGACACCGACCCAAAGACCCCCCACCCACCCACCGACCCTCAGACCTGCGAGTCTCCACCGACCAGCGAGGCTCTGCTCTGCGGGCTCCTGGGAAGCCTCTGCCTCTTCGTGTAAGTACAGAGCTTTATTAATGACCAACAAACACAGCAGGACAAATGTAGTGCAAAACAAAAGCTCAGGATAAATGTTCAACTTGTAATAGTGTCAAACGCCCGAGTGCAAAGAGTGTGGGAATTGGGTGGGAAAAGCTTAAGGAAGCCAATACATTAAAGACAACTCAAAAAAATAATAGCGGGCCATCACACCTTTGCATTGCTTTGTGATCTGATATTAAAAGAGCTGTTTAATTTATTACACGTTTGGGATTTCTGCGGCTGAATTAATCTCAGCTGTCAAACAGCATCTGCATATCGTTGCTATGGTAACGGGAATGCTTACAATAATAACTGCTTCCCTTAAATTATCCCGAGAACAATTGACAGATTCTCAAGTGGCTTTAGGTGGCAAAAGAACAGAAAGGAGACAAAGATGTGAACGGTTCGTCGCAAACGGGAAAATTAGAAATGTCACCAATAATTTGATTCAAGTTATAGAGTGATACCTTCGGCCCAACTTGCCTACATCAGCCAACATGCTCCATCTACACTGGTCCCACCTGCCTGCATTTGGCCCATATCCCTCCAAACCTGTCCCATCCATGTACATGTCTAACTGTTTCTTAAACGTTATGATAGTCCCAGCCTCAACTACCTCATCTGGCAGCTTGTTCCATACACCCACTACCCTTGGTGTGAAAATCTTTCCCCTTCGCCTTAAACCTATGTCCTCTGGTCCTTGATTCCCCTACTCTGGACAAGAGACTCTGTGCGTCTACCCGATCTATTCCTCTCATGATTTTATACACCTCTATAAGATCACCCCTCATCCTCCTGTGCTCCAAGGAATAGAGTCCCAGCCTGCTCAACCTCTCTCTATAACTCAGATCCTCTAGTGCTGGCAACATCCTCGTAAATCTTCTCTGTACCCTTTTCAAGCTTGACAACATCTGGTTGGAAATTAGTTTTGCATCATGGAAATTCAGATCACAGTAGCAGGGCATTCATCGAGCCTGTCATTCTGTTCCGGATAGATGTGCTTTGGAGATACAGCGTGGAAACAGGCCCTTCGGCCCACCACCATTCGTACACTATTTCTATCCCACACACAAGGGGTAATTTGCAGACACCAATCTGTTAAAGTAATCGTGTTTCTCGTGAGACTGGTTTTCCCTGAAGAATGATCCCGATCCGAAACGTCGCCTGTCCATGTTCTCCAGAGATGCTGCCTGACCCGCTGAGTTACTCCAATATTTTATGTCTTTTTTTTCTCATTTCATCTTGATTAGATCCAACACGTCAAATCCTCATCCAGGTGTTTTTTAAATGTAATGGAGGTATCTATTTACAACCTCCTATCAGGTATGGTGGCGCAGCGGTAGAGTTGCCGCTTCACAGCGCCAGAGACCCGGGTTCGATCCCAACCTCGGGTGCTGTCTGTACGGAGTTTGTACGTTCTCCCCGTGACTGCGTGGGTTCTCTCCGGGTGCTCCGGTTTCCGCCCACACTCCAAAGACATGCAGGTTTGTAGGTTAATTGGCTTTGGTAAGTTTTGAAAATTGCCTGAATGTAGGATAGCGTTAGCATACGGGGGGACTACTTGTCGACGGACTCGGTAGGCTTAAGGGCCTGTTTACCACGCTATGTGTCTAAAGGTGGTGAATTCCAAACACCACCCCCAGGTTCGATCCTGACTCTGGGTGCCATCTGTACGGTGTGTGTACGTTCTTTCTCCCCATGACCTGCTTGGGTTTTCACTGAGATCCCTGGTTTCCTCCCACACTCCAAAGACGTACAGGATTTAAGGTTAATTGTCTTGGTATAAATGTAAAATTGTCCCAAGTGTGTGTGTGTAGGACAGTGTTAGTGTGCGGGGATCGCTGGTCGGCGCAGACTCGGTGGGCCGAAGGGCCTGTTTCCGCGCTGTATCTCTAAACCTAAAACTGCGGATAGCAGTTTACAAAAAAAGACACAAAGTGCTGGAGTAAGTCAGCAGGTCGGGCAGCAGCTCTGGCGATACAGGTTCGTTGGTCAATTGGCTTTGGTAAGTTCTAAAAATTGTCCCTAGTGTGTAGGATAGTGTTAGCATTCCGGGTGACGGCTTGGACTGGGTGGGCTGAAGGGCCTGTTTCCATGCTGTATCTCTAAAGTCGAAAGTCTATAGGTGGTAAATTCTTGCTATTGAAGGAGTGCAGCGTAGGTTCACCTGGTTAATTCCCAGGATGGCGGGACTGACATGATGAGAGAATAGATCAACTGCGCTTATATATTCACTGGAATTTAGGATGAGAGGATATCTTATAGAAACATGTAAAATTCTTAAGGAATTGGACAGGCTAGATGCAGGAAAAATGTTCCCGATGTTGGGGGAAGTCCAGAACCAGGGGTCACATTTTAAGAATAAGGGGTAGACCATTCAGGACTGAGATGAGGAAAAACTTTTTCACCCAGAGAGTTGTGAATCTGTGGCATTCTCAGCCACAGTAGGCAGTGGAGGCCAATTCACTGGATGTTTTCAAGATAGAGTTATGCCCCTGTCCCACTTAGGAAACCGGAACGGAAACCTCTAGAGACTTTGCTCCCCACCCAAGGTTTCCGTGCGGTTCCCGGAGGTTTTTGTCAGTCTCCCTAATGGTCGAAAGTGGTTTCCGTTTTAAAAAATCATTAATGTTTTAGTTGAAGCTGGTTGCGATGCTTGTTCAAAGTTGGTTGCCGGAGGACAAACATTTCCAGGAACCGCACGGAAACCTTGTGTGGGGTGCAAAGTCTCCAGAGGTTTCCGTTCAGGTTTCCTAAGTGGAACAGAAGCATTAGATATACAGTAACTCTTAGGGCTAATGGAATTAAGGGATATGGAGAGGTAGCAGGAACAGGGTACTAATTGTGGATGATCATCCATGATCATATCGAATTGCGGTGCTGCCTCGAAGGGCCGAATGGCCTACTCCTGCACCGATTTTCTATGTTTCTAATTCCAAATCCTACCACTGCAGAACAAAAACAAACTTCCTAAAGACCTCCTTTATCCTTCAACGTAAAGCTATGCCCCCTGGTTGATTAAGAAGATTTGCCATGTGCCGTCGCCGATTAACTGTACTCTGACAACTTGCATTCATTTTCCAGACACACTTTATTTACTTGTCCACATGGAGCGCAGCACAGTTGCAGTTACCGTACTGATCTAAAATTCCACTTGCAACTGTCTTTTCTATACAGATTTTGACCCTTGAAATTGTGCGCACTTTCCAATTTCTTATCATCAATAACAATACCTTCTCAACCAATACACAAATGCAATAACACTAATACAAATAAACCTACATGCTGTTTAAACATTGATGTAATTTTCAATATCAAGAACCTTGTAGCCATCCGTAAACATTGGGGTACGTCAATGAATACCTATCCGGAAAATTTAAATGCTTCAATTAATACCTGAAGGTTGTTGTACTGTACAGCTATCCTAACCTTTGTCATATTGGACAAAGCGTGGTAGGTAATTGGTCGACATAGGCAAGGAGGGTGGGGGTATTGACAGGCAGATCTTTGGAACAAATGCCAGAGATAAGAATAGTAGGTGTGAGACAGGTTTGAGGAGTTACGGAGGAAGCCATATTGTGAAGTCAGAGAAAAATAGCAGGAGGGTGAGATGGGGGCTGGAGGGGAGGAATAGGTGGGTGTCCAGGTGGGGCGCAGGGGAGGAAGGGGGAGGAGTGGGGGAAGAAACTGTGGGGTGAGGGTAAGTGCTTAGATGACACCTAAAACTGTTGAATTCAATGCTAATACTGTTTGGTTGTAAGCTACCCAAGTGGAATATGAGGTCTCTAGAGGAGTCCCGACTCGAAACATCAGCTTACCATTTTGTCTGGAGATATTGCCTGGCCTGCTGAGTTACACCAGCACCAAGGGCCAATCAATGTTAGACAATAATATGTGTATAGAAGTTGGGAGGTCATGTTGCAGGTATATCAGATGTTGGTGAGCCAGCATTTAGAGTATTGTGTTCAGTTCTGGGCACCATGTTACAGGAAAGATGTTGTTGAGTTGGAAAGGGTTCAGAGAGGATTTACGAGGATATTGCCAGGACTCAAGGGCCGGAGCTATAGTCAGAGGTTGAGTCAGAGGCTGGGTCTCTATTCTTTGGAGCGCAGGAGGATGAGGGGTGATCTTATAAAGGTGTACAAGGTCATGAGAGAAATAGATCGGGTAGATGCACAGAGTCTCCTGCCCAGAGTAGGTGAATCGAGGACCAGAGGACATAGGTTTAAGGTGAAGGGGAAAATATTTAAATAGGAATCTGAGGGGTAATTTTTTTCACTTGAAGGGTGGAGGGTGTATGGAACGTGCTGCCAGAGGAGGTAGTTGTGGCTGGGACTATTGCAACGTTTAAGAAACATGTGGACAGGTACATGGATAGGACAGGTTTGGAGGGATCACGGGCAGGTGGGACTAGTGTAGCTAGGACATGTTGGCCAGTGTGGGCAAGTCGGACCGAAGGGCCTGTTTCCACCCTGTATGTGTCTAATAAGGTCAAAGTGATTGGAGCAGATTTAGGCCATTCGGCCCATCAAGTCTATTCCAACATTCAATCATCTCTCCCTCCTAACCCCATTCTCCTGCCTTCTCCCCATAACCCCTGACACCCGTACTAATCAAAAATCTATCTATCTCTTAAAAATATCCATTGACTTATGTGGCAAAGAATTCCACATATTCACCACCCTCTGAGTAATGCAGGTAAGCAGGTAACAAACAAGTAACAGGCAGCATTTGATGTGAAGTTCAACAGTGTAATGTGGTTCAACACGTAATATTTTTGTCTCTTTGCAGTCTTCAAATTACTTCAGAGTCAAGCAAAGACTCTTAAGGTCACCTGCGGGCATGTTAATGATGAATGCGATGGTGCTCTGGGTTATTTATGATGGTAATAAAAAGAAATTCAGATTTGCAATCAATTACTGCCTAAATGCTTCAGGCCCCAACACTTGAGCGATCAGAGCAGGTTGGATGAAGCTTTCTTAATAAAGGACTGAGAAGTTCGGGTAGAAACAGATGTGTGCGGTACCCTTCGTCCCGTTCAGATGCGCTCTCAATCAGAGTCAGGCATGGGATTCTAGGAGGGCATGCCTGTGGAAGGAAGAAACCTTGTCTGTTCACCAGTCTGCTTTGCACTGGTGATGATGTATTACCCCCTGGTAGACAAAAATGCTGGAGGAACTCAGCGGGTGAGGCAGCATCTATGGGGAGAAGGAATAGGCAAAGTTTTGGGTCGAGACCCTTCTTCAGACTCACCCGAAGCGTCGCCTATTCCTTCTCGACCCCAAATGTCGCCTATTCTGAAGAGAAACGTTACACGAGTTTTCTTTTTATACGCCATCAATAACTTTGCATTTTAGACGTTAGAGATAAGGCGAGGAAACGGGCACTTTGGCCCGCGGAGTCCGTGCCGACCAGCGATCACCACTATCCTACAAACCAATTAACCTGCAAACCTTTGGAGTGTGGGAGGGGGCCAGAGCACCCAGAGAAAACCCATGCAGGACACGGGGAGAATGTACAAACTCCGTACAGACAGCACTCGTAGTCAGAATGGAACCCAGCTCTCTGGCGCTGTGAGGCAGCTACTCTACCGCTGTGCCACAGTAGCAAGTGCAATCCACTATTCTACAGGGTCTGTCCCACTTCGGTGTTTTTATAGGCGACTACCAGCGACAGTCACAGTGGCAGCGGGACGCCGAAATGGACCCAGCCCAACGACAATGTCTAGCACCTGGTCGACGTCAAGCTACGACAAGCTATGTCAATCGGTGACACAATTCCTCGTGGCTTGGGACGTCCACCTACGACCACACCTGCGACAACCTTCGACCACACAGGCGACAACCTACGACAACCGAAGTCAACCTACCTCCACCCGCGACAAGCTGCGGCAAGCAACCACCCTGTCGGCGACAAATGAAGACAACTGAAGACTTCTCTTGACGCCGGTACCTGTCGCCGGTTGATATAGGATGAGGTAGGTTGTCGCCAATGGAATGCACTGAGGGTCTTTGAAGAAGAACGGAAATATAGTAAAGAGCAGGAGCAGGGAAAGGGGAAATCTTTTAAAGGGGAATTGGTCCCAGCGACATTTAAATTCAAGAATCCGTTGGTTAGCGTGGACCTTGAAGGGGAGGAAGCCAATTATTTGAGAAGATGGATGTGCATTTTATGTAAAGATTCACAGCCTTCCTTCATTCTTCTCATGTTCCTAGTCCCAATATACCCTGTTCTGTCTGCGAGCATAGCACTCAAGTGGATTCGACGGCACCTTTCACTCCACCCACTAAATTGAAACCCGTAGCGGAGACATTAGCAAGGGATTCTCTGGCCCTGATTGCTTCACTGGCAACAGATAGCTCAGTGATTCGGGGAGCTAGGAGGAAGGTTAAGATCGAGCAGGAGTTAAAAGACAAAAGTGTTAAGGGCCTGTCCCACGATACAAGTTAAAAAAAAAATCAAACTTGTGGTAAGCACGTAGAATGTACATAGCGGGTACGTCAGAGCTCGGGGCGTCTCTTAGCGGCTCGTAACGCTAACGGCAGGTACTCGGGAAACGCGGTGAGCTCGTGAAGATTTTTCAACATGTTGAAAAATGTCCACGAGAGCCCCGAGTACCCACGAGCAGCCATTACTGTAAATCTCCGAGTTCGAATCAGGGGAAACTCGGGAGAGCTCTTGAATTAGCTGGTACAGTGGGACAGCCCCATTAAGGGAATGGTATCATCTCCAAAGTGTCCTTGCGAGCCAGTGCCTGAACAAACCAGACGGGCAGCAGGAGAAGTTAAAGAATCGCTTACAAAGTACAGGGATCGCTTTGGTGAGAAAAGCAGTGCTTCTGAGGGTGAGACAATAGCTGGCCATATGAAAACCAATCCCGATATCGCCTGCATCATGAGAGCAGAGCGGATTACCCGTAGGCAATTCCATGTTAGTAAAAGTGCCTACTCCGACTATTGATTTGGTCAGCGCAGCGGGTGTAGATCATCCCCGGGCTACAGACGCCCACACTCCTTTGAAGCCTAGTACAACAACCGCAACAAGCAAGATCCCAGACAAGAACAAAATGCCTGCGTCCTTTGGGGATTATTTAAAACGCACATTTTACAGGGCATTACACGGACTCCGAAAATTTATGGGAGGTCGTGCAACAATCTATCACCACGACGGAAAATACTAGATTTGTGGCATCTTTGGGATATTCTACCTACGAAGCCCAAGCGAAGGTAGTAATAGCAGAGGGTGCAAAAGAAAATGTGATTTACAATGCCCTTACAGATTCCTTCCAGGAACCGATTGATTTAATTAGGAATTTGGAAATCACAATTTGGAAAGAGGAAGAGGAGGTTGACGAATTCCTGGAACAGGAAGTTTTTTGGGGTTGTATCTAGATCGATCGGGTGACCTAGAGTATCAGAGGGGGGGGGGGGGGGGCAAATTCTCCACAATACTGGACCACATTATTGAGCCGTCTTCCTGTCACTGTAGCTGAGTTAATTAAAACCGACAACACTGACTGGTCCAACAACAGTGTCAGTCAGATGGCTTGGGCAGTGAGATACCATTAGGAGAAGACAAAGAATGTAGATCCTAAAAAGGTGACAGATGAAGAATCTGAGATCTGGATCCCACCAGATGATCTCAAGGATGTACCTGCCCGGGAGCCTATTTCCCCGCAGTTACATTGGAGGAGTTACAGGACAGCTTGATCAGACCAATGCTATATTTGTGGGGAAACAGGGCATTGGAGTAGAGCTTGCCCCATGAGGGAACGAAGAGGATGAAGGGGTCGAAGGAGAGGATCAAGAGGTCCAAGGAGCCTTCGGATCCCTAGGGGTTACAGGGACACTTGGAATCCTAAAGATCAAAAGGAACCCGAGAGGAAACTGGCCAGAGGATCAGGGAGCGAGGAAAAAAACATCTTTCTCGCAATCCAATCCATTCCTGAAATCCTGATCCGTCAGTAAAGGGCCTGTCCCACTTGGGCGTCATCTACGCGACATTATTTACGTGTCACGACGCACGACACGTGCATCGTGACGCACGCATGGTGTGCATTAGGCGCGCATGGCACGTGGTGAGGCGTGGTGGCGTAGGCAGTGATGCACGGTTGTGTGCGACGCCCCAGGAATTTGGGATTCACAAAATCTTTGCGCGCCACTTGCGTGGGACAGGCCCTTTAGTCCAAAATATGTGGACAAAATAACCTAACCCCTGCCTCAGAAAGCACGAATAAAATATCTGAGGGAATGGAGCATACTCTCCTCATAGCACTGAGGTGGTACAGGGAGAATGATAAGAAAAGGTAGCTGGTGTTAAACGAAGAAGAACTTAAAGGGAATTAGATTGGCACAAGGGAAGGAAGAGAAGAAATCGGCAAGTGCAGGAGGTATAGGAATGAGAAACAGGAGCCGTCAATTGTGGCAGACCCAAACAAATGTAAATTCATTTAATAAAATGTTGTTGAGTTTGTTGTGCCTTCAGGACGGTGTTGCCTAAATACGCCATCATCTGGGGAGTGGGGTATACGAGCATGTGAGCCCTCAAGAACGGGCAGAAGACACGGCTCAGGTAGGATGTGTAACCATCAATTCCATCCAAGTAGCTCCCCAGAGAGAAGTAACACTGTCCTGTCCCTTCAATATCCAAGGTCAAGAGCCATCAACAACATTCACAATCTGGAAAATGCCAAGCAACAGGCAAGGTTGCTCCTCATAGTAATATTCCTCCTCCTGCAAATTTAACATCAAGAAGTAGGCGAAGAAGATCTAGCTGCACACTGCCTAGTGCCCAACCGTACAAACACAAGAACCCAATATTTGATACCAGTAAAGAAAAAGAACTAAAGGGCCTGTCCCACTTGCGCAACCTAATCCGAGAGTTCTGGCTAGTTTGCCCTCGACTCATACTCGCAGCATGGTCGACACGAGGTCGTAGGTGGTCTTCATAACTCTCCTTCATGCTCGAGAGTGGTCTCCGCGCACTCGAGGCCTCGGCTGGGTTGCGGCTTTTTCTTCAAGATGTTAAAAAATGCCCGCGAGTAAAAAAAGGTCGCCATGGAAAAAAATCGATCCTTTTTTTACTCGTAGGTTTAGTCGTAGTAGGTCGCCATGTTAGTCGTAGGTAATCGAGGGTAGTCGAAGGTAATCGTAGATAGTCTTCATCATAGTGGAAGGAGGTCGTCTTCACTCTCCACTATTCGGTGACCAATTTTCCCGAAGTTAGTCAGTCGAAGCTGGTCTTCTACATAGTCGAAGGAGGTTGAAGGAGGTCTTCTACATGTCATTTTTTCAAACTCTTCTAAACTTGCCAATTAGGTTGCACAAGTGGGAGAGCCCCTTAAACTAGAAGAAGAACAGAAAGCCTCTAAAGACCATTGAGGCAAGTTCCAAAAAAAAAAACACATCACTGAAATACTTTGTCTGGATGTGCAATTTTAAACTAAAACCTAAGAATGAACACTACTCTGTGGCTCGGAGACACCCACTTTGCACCTAAATTTTAGCCACTATGAATCATTTGACCAGTTCTAAATTAGATCCTTCAAAGTGATCCATGACCATAGTAGTGTATAAGAAGAATTAAAATCTGGCATTTGAAAATGGCATGGGATATGATTCGAAAGGAATTGGAAATTTGATTATTGACCTGGTATCTTTCCTTGTCTCACTCTTGGAAAGACAGCCGAAGATGGGATGAGATTATTTAGCGGTCATCAAGGAGGGGACAGAACTTGGCAGATGTCCAGTATTGCAGCATTGGCATATTTGGAAGAATAATAGTAAGATTAAATGAGAACTTACCAGTTTGAAGTTTGATCTTGATTTGATGAGGAGTTACGTTGGTGATTACGTGAAGAAGACCTGCCAGGCCGCATGCGCACCAATCTTCAAAGCAGCGGTATGAAATCACAAATAACAACACTGAAGTGACATAGTAAGACGAGTGACTCGAGAACTACCAGATGATCCTTTATGAGAGAGGGTTGGGCGTGGCGGGCACGTAATCACCAACGCAACTCCTCATAAAATCAAGATCAAATCTCAAACTGGTAAGTTCTCATTTAATCTTACTATTTTACTTCGGAGTCACGTGAGTAATTCCGTGAAGAGTTCAAAGCTTTGTGATTTCATGCCGCAGATTACAAATCTCGGCATCCCACTGCAGTGATTGACTCGAATGAGAAATTAATGCATTAGTAGTAACATTGCATTTAATGCAGTAATAAAGTTTATTTAAAAATATAAACAAAAAACAGTTCCCCTTAATCCCAGGGCACTTAAACAGAACTTAAAATGGCATTGGCAAACAGCCCTGGATCGACAATTGGCAGATGATAGAAATTCTGAAACATCAGCTCATTTGCCCATCCAGCGGCCGCCAAAATATGGTCGACGGGCACGTCCCTCGCTTTGGCTGCCGACGTAGCTGCTGCCCTAGTGGAATGAGATGTAAACACATCAGTGTTAATACCTGCATCAATCAAGACTTGTTTTAGCCATCTCGAAATGATGGCTGAAATAACTGACACTCTTACATGGCTTTTTATAACTGATAAACAATCCTGCCTCCATGTTATGTAAGCCCTCTGTAGCTGCAATGTATTGCATCAGATGTGTTTTCACGCATAACGATGGATCCGTGGGATATGCTGAAAATACTATTTTAAACCCTGTGACACCTGGCCTGCTTTGTTTGAGGAGGTTATAAATGTAAAACGTAACATTGTCTGCAGCAGTTTCCATTCTATCTAACTGTCATTTTTGTAACATCGGTACCCTTTGTGCTGAAACCAATGCCATGAGCATGGCCACTTTTATGGTGATTTTGATCAAAGACAAAGATGAGATAGGAACACATAGTATTCTGAGGACCATACTCGCGTCCCAAATACCCATATATCTAGGTTTGGGAGGTCTGGAATTGAAAATCCCTTTCATTATTCGAACAACGAGAGGGTGAGATCCAATCGAATGTTTGTCTGACTTCATCACCAAATATGATCATAAAGCACTTCTTGCTGTATTGATTGCACTCTAACTTAATCCTTCACCATAGTAGAGGGTTGACAGAAACTCCAGAACATGTGAAATACGTGCTGTACAATAGTCAATATTATTTTGTACACAGTAAACTTCCCATTTTTTTACATAACAAATCTACTGCTTTTGAGTACTCGATCTCCAAGATACAGTAAGCATGTTCACAGTTCGACCCGACAATCTATGCCCCAGATATGGCCTTCTTAGAATCTGCAAATTAACAAATCAATACGGTCATACAACAGATGGCATTCGCCAGTTACCGGATGCACCAATAAATCCCTTTGTTTGGGAACAGCCATCAGGGGTTGTGTCATCAGCTGTGGGATCAAAGGGTACCATGGCTGGGTAGGCCAGTCGGGTATCACCAGTACCCTTGAAGCATTGTCCTGCTTGATTTTAAGCAGATTATGATTTATGAGACAGAACGGTGGAAATGCATATATATACATACAACCCCAATTCAGCGAAAAGTGTCAATCGCTACTGCCCCAGGATATGGTTCCCATGATACGTATTTGGGAAGCTGGTGGTTCAGTCTGGATGCAAACAAGTCGACATCTGGCATTCCGTATTTGACAATGATCTCTTTGAACACATCCCGATTCAACATCCACTCTATGTTGTCATGCAACTTTCGTGACCTGGTGTCTGCCACAGTATTGAATTCCCCTGGCAGATATATAGCTGAGAGGCAAATGTGTTTATCAATACACCAGATCCAGATTTGGTTTGCCAGTCTGTCACAAGATACCGACTTGATACCACCCATGTGATTAACATATGCAACTGCCGTAGTGTTATCAATTTTGAGCTGAACATGCAGACTGCTTTTGTTAGAACAATAATCCTTGAGCCCATAAAACGCTCCTAAAAGCTCTAAATGGTTTATTCCCCATGTCTGCAGAAGCAAAGCTTTTTCCATACTCCATCTTCCGCCACAACTTGAAGTTGTATCCATGGCACCCCACCCAAGTGCACTGACATCAGTCTGTAAGACCATTGAAGGTCGTTCTAGCACCACTGTGCTGAAACTACTGGAGACATGTTGGATCCACCATAAAATATCAGTAATTGCTTCTGCTGATAATTGCATGGGCCTATCATAATGACCCAATATTACCCTAAGTGCCTGTTCCTTTGCTCTTTGTAATTGCTGATAATGCAAAGGCCCAAATTGGACTGCTTGAAAGGCTGCTACCATTTTCCCAAGCATTCTTGCCACTTGTCTAATTGAAGGTTAATGTTTGTTTACAAGCTTTATACAATCCCCAATTAGCTCTACCCTTTTACCTCCCTGGGCAAGGTAATTACCATTTTAATTAAGTCAATTGTGAACCCCAAATAATCAATTGTGGTAATTGGTGTCAATTTAGATTTTTCCAAATGAATAACAAAGCCCAGTTTTTCACGTGTGGATTTAACAATTGCCACTGATGTTTCAGCTAACTCTTTTGTTTGGCCGATAATTAATATATCATCCAGATAGGCCATAATTACATGGCCCTGACCTCTAAGTAGCCCCAAAATTGGTTTTAACAATTTAGTGAATAATCTAGGAGCTGAGGTTAAATTCGGCAGTGCCTAGGAAATACTTTTAGCTGTAATAAGTTAACCCATTCGGAGCGGGTGCATCTTAGGCGATACGGATGAGAGGATGGGGGCCTGGGGAATGGAATGCACGGAGCGACGGAGAGTGTCTGAGGTGTCTTGAACCAAAGGGGGATAGGATGGCGTCAGGTATGTGGAAATGCAGGGCAATGGGGAGAAAGGTAAATGGGACGTGCGGGGCTGGGAAACGATGAGTCGGAGGCTCGGGGGGGTAGGGAGCGGAGCTGATGAGTCAGTTATGGTGCTCGAGAGGCGGCCTGGTGTTCGTCAGTGGGGTCCAGGTCCAGGGGAAGTAGGAGACGAGAGTTGGCGCGCGGCCTCCGCTTTGTAGAGATCGACGCGCCAGACTACCACGGCACCTCCCTTGTCGGCGAGGGTCTCGACCCGAACGTCGCCATTCCTTCGCTCCTTAGATGCTGCTGCACCCGCTGAGTTTCTCCAGCTTTTTGTGTACCACCGAGTAATAAGTGTCTTTCAGATCTATGGTTGCCATATAACAACCTCTGGGAATCAGTTGCTTGGCGGTAACCAACGTTTCCATTTTGAAGTGTCTATAGAGTACAAATGGATTTAATTTTGTCAGATCCAAAATGATTCTGCATCCTCCGTCCATTTTGGGATGGGGAAATATATTTGACACAAATTGATGGACTTGATGAACCGTCTTCTCAATTACACCTTTGTTACATATTTTTACGAGTTCTGCTTGAACCTCTATTACCTCTGTTTGTGAAAAATAAAGTGTTCTGCTAGGAACATGTTGGAGAGGTAAATCACCATTTGGAATGAATTCAATCCGAAACCCTTGAATTACACTCCTGATAAACAGATCTGAAATAAGCTGCTTCCATTCATCATAAAAAAGCCGTAATCTACCACCAACTTTTTTCTGTGTTACATTTAATATGTTTTTATGAGAACCAGGTTCACCTACCTCTCTGGTAACTGGTACACCCTGCTGACTCCAGCCTCTGGCATGGTTGCTCGTGCTCCAGCCGAAGGGTACCATCCGCGCCCCAGCGCTGAGGACCGGCTTGTCCCTGGTGTAACCCCAGACGCTGAGGTGGTTCTGTAAGGATACTTCCTCTTCAGCGGTCTGCCGGTCATCATTGGTCTCATCAGGCTCATTGTTTTTGCTTCTTCATTTATTTCTTTGACCTGCTTGGTATGGTCTGCGCCAAACAGTAGATCAGGTGGTTGGATATTTGCTGGCTTGCAAAGCGCAGCATATCTGGGATTAATGGTGGGCCTAATAGCCCTTTTCCTGAGACAGTTGATCTCAAAATGGGTGTTACATAGCAACCCTAGAGCCTCTTGGTGTGTTCTGGTCACATAACCATCATCCATTGTTCTTGCAAACACTGTAATGCCAGCAGCCAATAATTTTAAAATCATCTGCATTTTAATCTCTTGACTTTGCATGCCGGGTCCCATTTGACCCCATATAACCTGATTCACAGTTGGAACTTTTAACAACTCACAGTTGCTTGGAGGCTCGTGTTTGTTGGCTGTCTCATCGACAGTAAGCTCCTGGAGCTGATGAGAAACCATGTAATTTATTGTGGTAGCCAGCTCTTCACCTAGCGGCTCCCCTGCTCCTGATGGGACAGCAAATGGTAGTGCCAGTGGTGGAACATCTGGTAACTCCACTGTTTCTCCTGGCTGAACTTCCCCATCAGATTCAGGCTCAAGACTGATCTGACCCATTGCACTCCCTTCAGAAATAAAAGGGTGATCTGGCAGCACTGTTGCTGCTGGCGCCTCTGTCTCTGAGCGCTGACGCTCCTCCTGGAGTGAAGTTCTCTGGAGGACTGTATGCAACAGCTCCTCCACTTGGGATAGACGTGTACACACTCTATCCAGCCCCGGTGAGGAATCATCCCCCGACTCCGTTGGCCGAGCAGACTTTTCAGGTGCCTTGCGCCCTAATGGCGATGGCTCTGTGCTGTGTAGCACTAAGTCTGCAGTTGCTAACTCTGTAGCTAGCGACTGTACAGGGGTATAAGGCAGGGCTTCCATGCCTGAAGTGCCACGACTGGTTGCTACTCGCCGCTTTTCCTTCCCTGTTTTTTCCGTGCTAACGATCGGTAGATAGTGTACCAGCCAGCATGGACTCGAACTCCAGTGAAAGTTTTTACATACCTGGAGTCTGAATACTTACCGCTGGAGGAGCTCCGATCCTCGCAGCCTCCGTGCGTCAATGCAGCTGACGTACTGGTGCGCATGCGGCCTGGCGGGTCTTCTTCACGGAATCACTCACGTGACTCCGAAGTAAAACCAGGGAACGTGAAGTATAATATATGAATAACAAAAGCTCGAGTGACAAGACTCCCTTCAGGAAGTCAATGCTAACCACCTAAGAAAGATAAATTACTTCGAGTTGGAGGAAGTACCAGGGGAGTGGGTACTTGTTGTCAGAGTCGATGCATTTGACCGGTGGATCAAAATGTATCCGACCCTTGATAATAAAGCGGCTAATATTATCAAGGAGTTAAAGAAAATTGTCCCAAGATTTGGCATCGCTATCTGATTTAATTTAAATAATGATCCACAACATTTTAAAACAGATTGATGAAAATTATATAAACAGCTGGGAATTCCGCAGCAATTGATTTGCGAATATCGATCGCAAGCTGTTGGTATTTGTGAAAGGGGTAAGACAGAACCTGAAACTTAAATTAGTTAAATTAAAGGCTGAGACTGAATTTGTCTGGATTAAAGTATTCCCCATGGTATTTTGAATAAGACTCATGCCTGCAGAGAAATCTGGACTGAACCCAGCTGAAATTCATATAAGAAACCTTCATTAAGAGTACAATCACTTTTCACCGTGTGACTGTAGAGATAACTGACCACATTCTAGCTTTGATCCTAGTGTTGGAAGAATTGTATTATAGAGTAGGAGAGGTGTACAGAGAGAGGCCTTCTGATGAGAGTAGAAGGGGAGAATATGTGGGTACATCTCCACCACTGTAGGAGTATCAGTGGAAGTATGGACTGCTAACTTACTTTAACCCAGGTTCTTCTAGGAACTTCATACTCTATTACAGATCAAGCACAGATGGATTAGCAACATGGATGGAGGGGATTCGCGCCCACAAAAACTCGGGAGGTGAAGAATCATCAGACGGGAATCATGAAGCTATGCCCACGAAAACTCGGGAAGCTTGATGAGATTCTGGGAAAATACATCAGCATCTTGTTGTTAATATGTTTGTTAGAATGGAACAGTCACCATTGTACACTAGTTATCATTGGTGATAGGTTATCATATGATAAAAGGGGGGGATGTAAATCCTGGCCAAAATAGAGCCAAAATAAAGCAGAGGATTAATGCATTACAAGGCCTTTTTGGCCAATTCTGTATTTCTGTATAAGAAGCCACAAGCTGCTGGCTGGTGCTGGGAAGTCTAGGTCCCTGATCAGTGCTTCAGATAAGAAAGGTATAAGTACCTCTGCAATTGTTAGTATGTATGAGAATCTTGCAGAGGACCTCCAAGGTATTGTAAATGCATGAGTTTGATTGGATTGCTGCAAAGGGATTGTAAATAATGTAAATAATGTTGCAAGACAGTTACCCTGCTGTTTGTTGATTGGCCAAAGTGTTAAGCCCTGGCAGAATTGTTTAGTGTTCCGGGGTAAATGTTGCATTATTCAGTTGACTAGCTTCCTTCCAGAAGCTTCTGTAAGAAACATTGTAAAAGACTCTCTGTAATTGGATCGGGGAACTGTCAATAATGTATTGATGTGATTGATATGTTTGATTGGATTGTAAGGGGACCACCCCTATGTAGTTCGGCCTGCTTAAGGTTCGTGTACCTATAAAAGGTAGCCCCATTTTGGATCGTTGTTGATCTTCTGGAAGGGCGCTTGGGACTGCGTGACCTTTTGGGCAGTGTCTGCTTGCATGAGGCTGAAGGGCTTGGCCAGGCAGAGACAAGGATCGAACCCACGGTGGTTTAGGTATCGTATAGGGAGGTTGCACGGCCGGGGGTGGGGGGAGGAGGTCGGGTGGGGGGGGGGGTGGGGTGTGTGTGCCGATGCAGTTTGTGGTCTGTGACTCCGGGTTGGTGGAGGGACCAGAATGTCCCCAATTCTGCTACAGCTGACGGGGACGTGGTTGGGGGGTGGTCGGGGGGGGGGTGTGTGGGTGGACGGTGGTCTGGTGGGGGAGTGGTCGGGGCTCCAACTCTGCTGCAGATGACAGGGACCTTTCTGGGTTTTCGTCCCCGTGTGTCCGCTACCAGGAGCCATGGCCCCGTTCAACCCAGTCCCACGTGTGGCTGCTGCCGGCCCACAGCCCGTGACAGTGCGGCCGCACAGACGGGGGGGGGGGTGGGTGGAGGGCGGCCGTGGCCAGACAGCACTGACCCTGGGGGGAGAGTGGGGGGCTGTCCCGAGGGATGCGCTCCTTCGGCCGCTTACACCTTGGTGCTGGGGTTCAGAGCAATGATACTAGTGCATTTGGTTCAGAGCGCTCGGTCACCCCCCACAATTATTTACAGCGCAGAAATTGGCCATTACGGTGGTTTTTAACAGGTAAGAAAGTGCGCATTTCATGTGTTAACAGTGTGTGCCAGAAGCTGCCATATCCTCCAGATGGATTAAGCTGCTCCATGCATCACTCCCTTTGACCCGATGACCTTATGTGCAATCCCCCTATAGGGGAATTTGTTCTTCATTCTAAAAATAAAGATTAGTTGGTCCAGTGCTTGAGTCAGTGTTTTTTACAGAACTAGACTAGGGGGGGGGGTAAGCTTTAGAAGAGCGTATTTACAGATGGAGTCAATGGAAGGGAGGTTAGTTCTGGAGGCAATTGTACATGTGGTGTCCCTGGCATAGTCTCACATCCCCTGTGGCAAGTGGAAGATTCAATTATTTGGCATCTCCCCAGATGAACGCCAGAGCAGGCGTTTGTCCAAACAGCCCAGGCAGCCTTAGAGTCTGCACATGACAGCACATTTTTGTGAGCGAGGAGAAGGAGACACAGAGATATGCAAAGGTGAGGTGTGAAAACGAGACATCAAAGAGGAAGTGGATCAAGGAAAATGTAGAATAGATCATTATTAGCTGGGGGAAGGAGACAACAAAGCATACAGAGATCAAATTTAATCAGGAGTACAGTCAGGCTGTTTGAAGAACTGGGATAGGGAGGGATGGAGAGAGAGGGAAAGCAAGGGTTACTTGTTAGAGAAGTCGATATTCATACTGCTGGGTTGTAAGCTGTCCAAGCGAAATTTGAGGTACTGTTGCTCCAATTCCTCCATGTCTCTGTGTCGCGCTCTCCCCTGACTCTCAATCTGATGAAGGGTCTTGACCCGAAACATCACCCATTCCTTCTCTCATGAGATTCTGCCTGTCCCGTCGAGTTACTCCAGCATTTTGTGTCTATCTTCGGTGTAAACCAGCATCTGCAGTTCCTTCCTACACATGTTTGAACCATGGACTGTTATTAAATGAGGGCCGCTTTGGCCGATGGTGCTAGGCTTCGAATGCTGGCCGCAAAGCAACATTCAGCAGAGATTTAGCAGTGCAGGGTACTTTGTCAGCCCACTCACCCGCTGCTAATCCAAGGCCTTGGCAAACCTGGATTCCAACAGATTGCCGTCTTGCTATCTGCGCAGACAACTCGTTTTCTGCACAATCCTTAAAGGAGTTACATGCTTGGGTTGCTCCTGGGCCTGGCCAAGCTGGACATCCGGGAGTCACGGCGCCAGGCGGAGGAGGGCTCTGCCCGAGCCGGCTGCCTGCCCCTTATCTGGGGTTACATCCGATTTGGTTACGTCCGTGCCCAGGTGGCACGGGAGAAAGAACATGCGGTATCCACGGACACCATGGAAGGATTCCGGGACCGCTGGGCATCGCGGGGTTAACTGTATTCTGGGTCAGGATTGCAATACAGTAATTTAATATTTTGTATTAAGAATAATTGGTAACTTTGGTATTTGGTGGTGGACGTGTTCTTACTGGTTGTTTTGTAAATATTGTTATTGTTAATAATTGAATACATTTATTATTGAAATAAAACAAACAAATGTAAATTATGAACTATGGCCAGTCTTTGTTTGCACAAAGGATGTTTTTGTACAGTAACGTTGCGGTTATTAATTTATTGATTTTCTGCTTAGTTTTGTTACAATGCTTTGTATCTTTACTGTGCGTCATCTTTATTGAGTTACGGCAGTTTAGAGATGCAGATGCCCTTCTGCCCACCGAATCCGTGCTGACCAATGATCCCCGCACACTAACGCTGTCCTACACAATTTTACAATTTTTACAATTATACCAAAGGCAATTAACCTACAAACCTGTACGTCTTTGGAGTGTGGGAGCTGCCGGAGAAAACCCACACGGTCACAGGGAGAATGTACGAACTCAGTGCATAGACAGCACCCGTAGTCAGGATCTAACCCAGGTCACTGGCGCAGTGAGGCTGCAACTCTACCGCTGCGCCACCCATGCTGCCCTGCGTAAGATTCCGGCATCTGCAGTTCCCTGAGACTGCATCAAAACCCAGACCACAGCAAGAAATTTGAAACCATGAACATGTCAAAACAGCTTCTCCATTGGACAATAATCACTTAAGTAGTTTGGGTGAAAGGAACATCGCCAGTTGTTCTCAAGAGTACAATATGCATTTGGTAGGAGTGATGAGAGTCAAGAGGCCAACGTGTTTAATTGTCATAAGTACCAGCATTTCAACAATGAAATTCTTACTTGGTGCAGTTTTACGGGCCCATTAACACGGTAACTGTACGATAATCAATAAGCTGGAAAGGACGTGGAGAAGATTTATGGGAATGTTTTTCTTTGGTTTCGAGATGCAGTGCGGAAACGACCTTCAGCCCACCAATTCCGTGCCAACCAGCGATCCCCATACACTAGCACTATCCTACACTCTGGGGACAAATTACAATTTTTTTTTAACCAAAGCCAATTAACCCACAAAGCTGTGGGATGGAACTGCAGATGCTGGTTTACACCAGACACAAAATGCTGGAGTAACTCGACGGGACAGGCAGCATCTCTGGAGAGAAGGGATGGGTGACGTTTCGGGTCAAGGTCTTTCTAACCTACAAACATCTTTGGAGTGTGGGAAGAAACTGGGGCACCCGGAGAAAACCCACGCAGGTTTGTAGGCTAAATGTGTAAGAAGGAGCTATAGATGCTGGTTTCAACCGTATATAGACACATAAAGCTGGAGTAACTCAGCGGGACGGGCAGCATCTCTGGAGAGAAGGAATGGGTGACGTTTGGGGTCGAGACCCTTCTAGAGACTTCAGTCTCAACCCGAAACGTCACCCATTCCTTCTCTCCAGAGATGCTGCCTGTCCCGCTGAGTTACTCCAGCTTTTTGTGTGTATCTCAGGTTTGTAGGCTAATTGGCTTTGTATGAATGTAAACATTGTCCTTTGTGTAGGATAGTGTTAATGTGTGGGTATTGCTGGTCAGCGTGGACTCGGTGGGCCAGCTTGCGCTCTGTATCTCTAAACTAAGCTAAACAAGGTTTATCGGAATACTAGAAAAGTCGCAAAGTGCAGAAGTAACTCACTGGAGAAATGAATAGGCAATGTTTCAGGTCAGGACCCTTCTACCCATTGGCAGTGGTCTGAAGAAGGGTCCCGACCCAAAAGGTCCATGTTCTGCAGTGATGCTGCCTGACTCACTGAGTTACTCCAGGCACTTTGCATCTTTATGACAAACTTAGCATCTGCTGTCCCTTGTTTCTCCATGAATGCTGCCTGGATTAGTTGGTAACAGCTACAATGGGATGTCAGCTACAAGTTTGGACAAACTACAATATTACAATATATTAGCAAACTACAATATTACAAAATACAACTTCAGCAACAAGTTTGGAAAACTTGGATTGCTTCCCCTGGAAGATGTTGGTGGAGTGACTGGAACGCATTTCCAGGGGTGGTGGTGGAGGCAAATACAGTGGTATTTAGGAGGCTTTTCAATAGGCACATGGGTTAACATGACTAAATGGTGGAGCAGAATCGATGGCTGCCCAAATGGCCTAATTTTGCTCCTGTGTCTTATGGTCTTATGGGTCAAAGTATGTCTGCGTTTATTTTAGTCTACTATTGAGATGCAGCGTGGAAACAATCCCAAGATCCCGCCGACCAGCGGTCCCCGTACACAAGTTCTACCCTACACACATTAGGGACAATTTACAATTTTACCAAAGCCAATTAACCTACAAGCCTGCACGTCTTTGGAGTGTGGGAGGAAACCGCAGCTCCCGGAGAAAACCCACGCGGTCGCGGGAGAACGTACAAGCTCCGTACTGACAGCACCCGTAGTCAGGATCGAACCCGGGTATCTGGCGCGGTGAGGCGGCAACTCTACCGCTGCGCCATCGTGCCGCCCTGTCCAGGTTAAAAAATGTAGGCCACAAAGCAACATTTAGTGGCAGGATTGGTGACGAAAAAATTATTTCCGGGTCGCTTTTCGACCAACACTGCTCTATTCTTTAATGAGAATGGGTGATGGATATGGAACGACTTTGCTGATGTTGTACGGACTGTATTGTTGAAGTGACATAATCTATACCTCTTTGTTCTCAGATGCACCATCTTGCCTTTTTGTGTGTGATTCATTTAAGGTGCAAACCCTTCAATATCATTGATTGTCTGGGAACAGGATTGCACTGTGGCAGAGTATTCAACATGTTTGAACCTTGATAAAACGCTCTCTCTGCCAAAACCTATGTGATCTTCCGGTTGCTAAACACTTTAACACAGGGAGACACAGAGATAAGGAAGTGTAAGGTGTGAAGATGGTTCACTTGCACCTCCTCTAATCTCATCTACTGTATCCACTGTTCCAGGTGTGGACTCCTGTATATCGGCGAGACTAAGCGCAGGCTCGGCGATCGTTTCGCTGAACACCTCCGCTCAGTCCGCCTAAACCTACCTGATCTCCCAGCTGCTGGACACTTTAACTCCCCCTCCCATTCCCACACTTGACCTTTCTGTCCTGGGCCTCCTCCATTGTCAGTGTGAGGCCCAGCGCAAAGTGGAGGAACAGCACCTCATATTTCACTTTTTGCAGCTTACACCCCAGCGGTATGAACATTAACTTCTCTAACTTCAATTAACCCTTGCTTTCCCTCTCTCTCCATCCCTCCCCCTTCCTAGTTCTCCAACCAATCTGACTGTCCACATGATTAAATGTTATCTCTGTATGCGTCGTTGTCACCTTCTCCTAGCTAACAATGATCTGCATTTTCCTTTATCATCGTCCCCTTTAATGTCTCGTTTTCACACCTAACATGTCCTTATCTCTGTGTCCCCCTCGCCCCCGACACTCAGTCTGAAGAAGGGTTTCGGCCCAAAACATCACTCATTCCTTTTATCCAGAGATGCTGCTTGACCTACTGAATTACTCCAGCTTTTTGTGTCTATCTTCGGTGTAAACCTGCATCTGCAGTTCTTTCCTACACATGTTTGAACCATGGGCTGTTATTAAATGAGGGCCGCTTTGGCCGATGCTGCTAGGCTTCAAATGCTGGCCGCAAAGCAACATTTAGTGGCAGAATTGGTGACTAAAAAAATGATTCCGGATCAATGTTTGCCCATCACTGCCCTATTCTTTAATGAGAATGGGTGATGGATATTCCACAAGTTTGCTGATGTTGTACAGACTGTATTGTTGAAGAGGCATCATCGATCCCTCTTTGCTCTCAGATGTACCATTGTGGAAACTGCATTATGACAAAGGTTAAGATAGCTGTACAGCACAACGACCTTTAGGCATTCCTTGACGCATACAACTACGTTCCGGATAGTATTCCTGGACAAGGTTCTTGATAGTCATACCACGCAAACCAGAAGAGCACAAGATCAGAGTTTTAGTTATGTATAGATTAGAAGATAGATTGATAGATAGGCAGACAGATAGACAGAGACAGACAGACAGACAGACAGACAGACAGACAGACAGACAGACAGACAGATAGATAGATAGATAGATAGATAGATAGATAGATAGATAGATAGATAGATAGATAGATAGATAGATAGATAGATGTTCAGATAGATAGATAGATGTTCAGATAGATAGATAGATGTTCAGATAGATAGATAGATAGATAGATAGATAGATAGATAGATAGATAGATAGATAGATAGATAGATAGATAGATAGATAGATAGATAGATGTTCAGATAGATAGATAGATGTTCAGATAGATAGACGGACAAACAGACAGACAGACAGGCAGACAGACAGACAGGTAGATAGATAGATAGATGTATAGATAGATGGATAGATAGATAGATGTTCAGATAGATAGACAGACAGACAGATAGATAGACAGACAGACAGGCAGAGACAGACAGACAGGCAGATAGATAGATAGATGTATAGATAGATGTTCAGACAGACAGACAGACAGACAGACAGACAGACAGACAGACAGACATAGACAGAGACAGAGATAGATAGATAGATAGATAGTTCAGATAGATAGATAGATAGATAGATAGACGGATAGATAGATACACAGACAGACAGACAGACAGACAGACAGACAGACAGACAGACAGACAGACAGACAGACAGATAGATATAAGATTATTGAGGGTTTGGGCATGCTAGATACAGGAAACATGTTTCCGATGTTGGGGGAGTCCAGAACCAGGGGCCACAGTTTGAGAATAAGGGGTAAGCCATTTAGAACGGAGATGACGAAAAATGTTCACACAGAGGGTTGTGAATCTGTGGAATTCTCTGCCTCAGAGGGCATTGGAGGCCAATTCTCTGTATGCTTTCAAAAGAGAGTTGGATAGAGCTTTTTTAAGATAGCGGAATCAGGGGGTATGGGGAGAAGGCAGGAACGGGGTTCTGATTGTGGATGATCAGCCATGATCACAATGAATGGCGGTGCTGGCTCAAAGGGCAGAATGTCCTACTCCTGCACCTATTGTCTATAGTTTATTGTCTATTGTCTATTGTCTATTGAATGGCGGAGTAGACGATGGGCCAAATGGCCTCATTCTACTCCAATCACGTATGAACTTATGAACATAATGGCGTGATTGAATATAAATTCAAACGCCTTTCTAGGCTATCTATTTTTGTGCCACTTAGAAGTCTGACCCATTACACAATACAGAAGTGATAGCAGTGATTTTTTCAGCCATTGGGAGTAGGGTTGAAGGAGACTACACAGTGAATGGTAGGATTGAACAGCGGTGTCGACTTGATGGGCGAATGGCCTAATTCTGCTCCTATTATTTATGTCTTTATGAATCTGGGGCATGGTTGTAGAGCAGAGGAATCGAGGAGTGCAGGTACTGTCCATTGTTCCTTGAATGTGGTGCCACAGGTAGATCCTCTTCGGAATTGTTTACCTTGTCAGTTCTTGGACTGGGAGCTTCCAGCCATCACGGGGCCTGTCTCCCGTCGCCCTTCCCCGATCGCCCAAAGTCCTGAGAGGTTTTCTGCTCCTCACAGAACGAAGAGGCCTGTGCGTGCGTTTGTTTAACGTGTACTTGATGTTGCGCTCCGGGAAGCACACGGTCCTTCTCAAATCAATCAACTCATTCCAATGGCAAGGGAACCAAGGCAATTGGCGCTGATAGATCTGTTTCAGCCTTCATCCGCCTTCACAGCCGTTGAGTTCAAGATAACTTTGTCCGCCTGGTCCGCCGTTGAGGTCTTGTAGGTTGGATCGTTCTTAGTCTGGACCTTCATCCTTGACCTTAGCGCCATGGGGGGGGGCGACCAGATGCAGTGAAAGCTCTTGTGTGTGCGCTATCCAGTCAGCAAAAATTCTATACATGAATACAATCAAACAGTCCACAGTGTACCGATAAAGGATGAATGGTACAATATTTAGTGCAAGATAAAGTCTGATAAAGTCCGATTAATGATAATTTAAACGTCTCCAATGTACTAGATGGGAGGTCAGGACCGCACACTAGCTGATGAGAGTCGCCATAATTCCTGCTCATTTTGTACCTTTCTTACCTTGTTTCGTTCTTAAAAACAGTGAGTGTTACCTTGGCTTCATCGGGTTCCTGTTAAATCTTTCCCCCTCGTCTTAAACCTACGTGCTCTGGTTCTCGATTCCCCTACACTGGGTTAAAGACTCCCTATCTTTTACACATCACAATAACAAACTAAAGTGCACTACAATCGATGCACTCTTGTACTGATGAAAGATTGGAGTTTATGACGTTACTAGATTGTATGCAAAACAGAGCATTTCACTGCATCTAGGTACAGGTGACAATAAGGTGCTCCGGATTCTTCCCGCATGCCAAAGACCAGCAGGTTTGTAGGTTAATTGGCGTCTGTCAATTGTCCCTGGTGCATAGGATAGAACTAGCAGATAAGATTTGCAGGTTGGCGTATACAGGGTGGGCTGATGGGTTTGTTTCCACGCTGTATCTCTGAAACTAAAAGAAAACAAAAACCATACCATTCGGTCGTAAGCTATCCAAGTAGACTATGAGGTAAACATAAAGTGCTGGAAAAAAGTCAACCGGTCAGGCAGCATCTCCGGAGAAAAAGGGTGGGCGCCGTTTTGGGTCAGGACCCTTCTTCAGACTGAAAGTAGGGTGTGAGGGGGAGGGGTGAGGGTGGGGGGGGGGTGGGGTGAGGAGCTGGAGGCAAGAAAAGACCAGGATAAATCAGGGGCATCCTCAAATAGCCTCAGGCAGGACGTTGCCTGGTTGGTCCATTGTTGACTAGGGAAGGTCTGAATTCCCTAGTCCTGCCTGCTATTTTGTCTGCTGTCTTTGATACTGATTAAATAATATTACTCTGAGTGTAGAATTAACTGTCGCTGATAGATTTCTTCATGGTCCTATTTGGATGCGTCCCATTCCCAAGCCGACCGACTGTCCTCAGCTTTCTCTTCAGCAGTAGAGTTGCTGCCTCGCAGTGAGGAAGTATTATATAATAGAACCGCCCGGATAGTGACTTTTATATAAGCTAGGTAATTTGCAAAAGAAAAGCTTAAGATTTTCCTAACGAAATAAAGTACAAAGAAACACATAAACACAGGGAAAGAGGAATCAAAACATGGTGGCCTGAACCTGAACCTGCTTAGCTTAGTTTATTGCTTTGAGGCAATTGTATCGCTGGAGGAAATTGTACTTGGTATGATTGTGTTGGAGAATGGATAGCTGAATAGGGGCCTCAATGGCACATTCTTAAGCTGTGAGGTTTATGCTGAGTTTGAGACAGAATTCAAGGCTGAGAGATAATAAACCCTGTAGTTAGCCTTGGCTATGCTAAATTATAATGAGATTGAGACAGGGGTAGAATATATATGAAGGGGAGTAGTTGCGAGAGGAAAGGGAGAGGAAAATAATTGATGGATATGTGACATTCCTATGTTTATAGAAAGTCGAAGAAGCAGATGTAATTCTGAGTTGTGAATTTACGCTTTGTTCTGTAATATTTGTAAAAGACCTTGTAGTGAGATTGGAAATCCAGCTTCCAGATAGCAGGAAAGGGGCTACAGATTAGAATTGAGTTGTATCCTGGCACCAAACACTTATTAACTAAGTTGACAGATTTATGACCCATGTATGCTTGGTTGGGAGATTGGGTGTTTTGAACTTAGAAACTGTAATTCAGTAATAAGCTTTGCTGTAGTCAGAGCGCTTGTTTCGGCTAGTTGTTCATGGTCTTTTGTAACAGTCGTCTGCTGGTTCAGTGCCAGTTCCACTGGATTCAGCCTTTTTCAAAGTCAGTTTTCACATTTTTGATTTTATCATTCGTCTCCTTTGCCATTTCAATCATTATTTCTGCGATTTCTTTCTTCAACTCTTCTGATGTATTCTTAGTTGTGGTATTAATGTTGGTATTAATTTCAAACTTTAAGTCCATCATTTCTTCCTTGATTTTTTTTATTTCTTCACCAATATTCATCAGCTTTATTTCTTCCCTTAAAGCAGCAATTTCACCTGCAATAAAAGTTTTGAGATCTTCACCTTCCGATTTGTTCTCCGTTTTTTTCGTCACATCTTCTTGGGATAACGTCCTACCTGAGCCCGAGGCTTCAGTCGGGCCTTTTTCTTTCTGCCTGGCAACAGCACGAGTTGTCGGTTTCTCCGGGAGGGGGCTGCGCAGCACAGACATGATAAGTCGCGCGCCTGATGACGTCAGTCACGGCAGTCGGTACAGAAGCAGCAGGCAGCAGGTAGGTCGTTTTCTCCCCGGTTTTTCAGCGTTTTTTCTCACGGAGCTGGCTGGCGTTACTCCTTAGCCCTCCATAGCGCCACCGGGAAATCAACGTCTAACTGAATTACTGGGCAAAATAACCGAGAAATGTACTGAATTGGAAGGTCGCCAGAGAAGACAGAACCTAAGAATTGCGGGTATTCCAGAAGGGGAAGAGAAAGATCAAGATCCCCGAGAATTCACTGCAAATTTACTGCAAAAGGTTTTATCTCTGGATCAAAAGCCTTTACTAGCCTGCGCACATAAAGTGATGAGACGCCAGACAAGACAAAAGGCTCCCCAAGGCAAATGATAATAAAAGTACAGTACGACCACGTCTTGGAGGAAATAATGCAAAAAACATCAAGAAACAGAAATCTTCTATTTGAAGGACATAGGATCAGTATTTATCGAGATTACCCAGCAGAGGTCTCCAGGAAACAAAAAGCATTTAATGAGACCAAAAAGTATCCTGAGGGAAGTGGAGAATTTGAAATATGGTCTGAGCTATCCAGCCACCCTAAGAGTCACGTACAACAAGAAGGAACATTTCTTCGCCAATCCTGTGGAAGCATTGGACTTTGCTCAGAAGATTAAGGCTTTGAGAGGATGCTTGATCCCTCACCACTGAATAAACTGACTTTGCAGGACTGGATGGAATTGAAGTGGTGACTAAGGCAGCTGGAGAAAGACGTGGATTGGAAACTCTCCCATGGATACTAACAATTAGTATAAATGCACTACTAATACAAATAACTTAATAAATACTAAAATTATACCGTTGTATTTTTACTAATCAGAATTAATAATTATCACTAATGACCAATGTTTACTTATAATGGAATGATTAGTGTCAAATATAGAGTTTGATTTTCATATGTCCTCTTGGAAACCTTCTTTCTTTTTTACTAGTAATTCTCATTTTTATTTTCTTTCTTCCTTTTCGGGTTTTTTAAAAAATTTTTATTTTTTTAATTAGATTTTCAAACACATTTTAAATATTTGTAACCTCACATTTCCGACTATTGGAATCCGAATATTTTAAAATTTAATACCCCCGGTAAAATATTGCTATGGAATAAAAATTCCAAGAATATAAAGGGGCTGGTTAAGTTCGCAACATCAACTACGGGTCGGTAGATGGTTAGCCATGCTGGTATGGCTAGCACTAACTACACTAATACTAGATGTAGTTTTTTCCTTCTTTGTGCACAATACTAATTTCTTAATCTATCCTCTTTTATTTACTATTATAAACTATCATTATTATTTTCAGTTTGAATGGAGTTACAAATTGGATCAAAGGAGATATACACGTGAGAGACAGTTAAGGGTCTTAAAATTCGTCTATTCGGAGTTCGGCTGTAAGGTCGGGTCTGTCGAACTGAACCATTGGCTCTATTATAGACCCCCATAGACAAAAGATGCAAGATTTAAAAATGAATATGGGGAATGAAGGAATAACGTTTTGTAGCTGGAACGTTAAAGGTATTAATGAACCAATTAAGAGAGGTAAAGTATTAGCACATTTAAAAGCAATTAAAGCTGATGTGATTTTCATTCAAGAAACACATTTAAAAAAAGGATGCCGAGCATAGGCTGAAAGCTAAATGGATAGATAAAATGTATCATTCTTCTTTTACACACAAATCAAGAGGCGTAGCAATATAATTTCGTAAAGGCACTTTATTCAAACATACATCAACTATAACTGATAATGATGGCAGATACATTATTGTAATAGGAGAATTAAATGCACAAAAAATGATTCTTGTCAATGTATATGGACCAAACTTTGATTGTCCACTGTTTTTTAAGAAAATATTTAACAACATCCCGGAAATAGCACAACATAACGTAATAATTGGAGGAGATTTAAATTGTACATTAGATTCATATTTAGGCAGATCCACAAGACAAAGGAAAACCAAATCCCATTCCAGTGACCTATTAAATGCATATATGGATGCTAGCAATATTAAAGATGTTTGGAGAGTAGAAAACCCAACTGGACGAGAATATTCATTTTATTCACCTGTACATAAAACCTATTCAAGAATAGATTCTTTTTTGGTTGACGCTAAACTTATCCCACTTACTTACAATTCAAAATACCATAATATTATAATCTCAGATCATGCACCTTTAACATTTATGATTAAAATAAATGGTAAAACGGAAAAACGGGGACAATGGAGATTTAATCCACAAATTTAAAAAAACAAAGTAACTCAGGAATATATTATAGAAACAGATCAAGATATTTTCTTTTGAAATAAATGATAAACCGGAAATATACTCTTCCTTATTATGGGAAAACTTTTAAAGCATATGCCCGTGGAATTATGATCTCTACTCAAGCATTTTATAATAATAAAAAGAATTGGAGGGAACAACAGGAATGGAAAAGGAGATTAAACAATTAGACACAGAGAACGCTGCTAATCCATCCATAACAAACACATAATAAAATCGCTGCACTGAAATATAAATTAAATAAAATATACACAGATCAAATTGTAAAACTCTACCAATACACTAAACAATTACAATTTGAATTTGGAGATAAACCTCAAAATTATTGGCTCGTCAATTAAGAAAGATGGAGGGAGAAAAAATAATCCATAGGAATTAAATCATATAATGGCGAGCCATTAGTACAACCTAAAGATATTAATGAAGAGATTTTTGCAATATTATAAAAAATTATATTCAGCTAAAAACGACAGAAAACAAGATAGGAATAGAAGCATTTAAAAAAAAAATGTAATTTGAATGGGTTGGATTCACAAAATAGAGAATCATTAAATGCTGAAATTTCAGTAAAAGAAATCGAAGAATCTATCAGATCATTAAAAAACGGTTTTTAAAACACCGGGACCAGATGGTATTATAGGCCCCGGAATTTTATAAAACATTTTAAGATCTGATTGCACCACATCTGAAGACACTCTATGAATACAATTATACTCACCAGAAACTACCAGAAACGTTAAATGAATCATATTATAATACTTATACCTAAAATAGACAAAGACCTGGATGACCCAGGATCATAATAGAGCTATAGCTCTTTTAAACACTGATCAAAAGATACTAACCAAAATATTAGCACAAAGACTAATTTAGTTATTAATAAATGAATTCACCCCGATCAAACAGGATTTATACCAAAAAACGATATTCCTCATATAACTTGAGACGATTATACAATATTATATATTCAAAAAGAAATATTAATAAAGATCTAGTAATTATTTTGTTAGATGCGGAGAAAGCCTTTGACCAGGTGGTATGGCCTTATTTGTTCTCGGTTATGGAAACTTTTAAGTTGGGTGAGAAGTTTATTACTTGGGTTAAATTATTATACACTAATCCAACAGCCAGAATAATAACAAATCAAATGCTATCAACTAAATTTAATCTATTCTGAGGCTGCAGACAAGGTTGTCCTCTATCCCCACTACTGTTTGCACTTGCTATAGAACCTTTAGCTCAACGGGTGAGATTACATCCTGAAATATATATGGATATGACACCAGAGATACTGAAAATAAAATTTCTTTATATGCGGATGATGTATTACTTTATATTACTAAGCCGGAAATTAGTATCCCAAATTTACTAAAATTAATATCTGAATTTGGATTATTTTCAGGATATAGTATTAATTGGAATAAAAGTGAACATGCCAATAATGGTAAATAACGTACATATACTACAACAATTTCCTTTTAAGATAGCAAACGAAAAAATCAAATATCTTGGAATTCATGTAACAAAAAGATTTGACTCTTTATTTAATATCCAATTTTTCCACTTTTATTGAATAAATTAAATAAGAACATTTTATATTGGAAAACATTACCTATCTCAATGCTAGCAATGAATGCAATAAAAATGATTTTTCTCCCGCAATTACTATATCTTTTCCAATTGATTCCGATATAGCTACCTAAACATTTTTTTAAGAAGGTTGATTCTATAGTCACCAACTTTATCTGGGATTATAAGAGCCATAGAATAAACAGAAAACATTTATGTAAACCAAAAATAAATGGAGGTCTAGCACTACCAAACTTTATGTTTTATTTCTGGGCAGTTAATATTAAAAATATGCATTTTTGGTTTGTAGAGACAGATAAATAACCAACCTGGTTTAAAAATGGAAAAAGAAGATTGTTCGCCTTTTGAAATTAGTTGATTTTTATTTGCCAATATTAAAACAGGTAAGAAAACCTATAGTGAAAACCTTATAATAGAAAGTGGAATACGTATCTGGAAACAAATAAAGAAAACACTAAAATTGGAATGTATACACTAGCCCTTACCATTGTAAAATAACGTTACTTTTTAAACCCTCAATGATGGACAAAGGTTTGTTACAATGGAAAAAACTATGGAATTAATAAGATGGGCGATCTCTACAGGGAAAATTCTTTCCTTTCATTTCAAGAATTAACAACAAATTTATGGATTACATTCAAAAGATTACTTTAGAGATATCTACAAATTAGAGACTATGTAAAAGCAAATACATAGGAAATTAGAAATAGAAGGGGGGGGGGGGGGGAAAACGGAAATTTTAGATGAATGCCTAATAAACACCCGAACACAGAAAAATTGATATCATATATTTATAATATTTTACTGGAAAACGATGTCCCAATGATAGAAATATATAGGCAATCATGGGAAAACGAATTAGGTCAAATCATTAGACCTGAAATGTGGGATGAAAGTTTCAACATCTACACCACTGCTCATTAAATACTAGACACTCTCTTATACATTTAAAATATTACATAGACTATATTTATTCAAAATCAAACTACATAGTATTTTTTCAAATGTATCTGCCATATGTGATAAATGTCAGCACTTAGAAGCTAACTTAACGCACTCATTTACAAATTGTGTAAAAATGACTAAATTTTGGATCAGAGATGTATTTTAAGATAAATTTTGAATGTTGTTAACATGAATCTGATCCCTGACTCAAAGTTAATAATACTGGGAATATTAGAAACAGATCAATTAATAACAACGAATCAAACAATTTTTATTGATTACAGTTTAATAATTGGGAAAAAATTAATATTGAAATTCTGGAAAGGTCCTACATCCCCCACAATCAAAATGTGGATAACAGGAATGTCGGAGACACTTCATCTGGAAAGATTAAGGCTTGTCCTATTGGACAAGTTGGATCTTTTCAGAGGAATATGGTCTCCATTTATTGAATATCTAAAGGGTCAAAATGGCTCGGTACGAGAGCCTGACTGAAGCCTGAATAATGGAATAGATGAAGACTCGCGTATAACAAATCATGGATATATCTCCAATGATGGATAACTTTTTTAATACTCCATTCATTTCTACTCTTACTTTATTTTTCTCTATCTTTTCTTACCTGTAAAAAAAAGTATAGAAATATATAAGACATAATTGTTAATATTAATAAAATTACGAATGTAAAAAAAAACAAAAAAACAAACTCATATAATTAATGTTTTAATACATACTAGACCAAGTGCAGATCCGTTGGGTCTGTTCCCCCAACACGTGTTTGTGGGGGGGTGGGGGGGGGGTGTGGTGCAGGGCGGAATGCGGCATCACACATACTAACCACCCCCATACTAACTACCCCCTTGATATTATATGAATATTATTAATTAGATCCTTTTACCCATAACATAAGACCGCCCTATCCACTGACGCATAGCCCCCAACTCGCAGGCGCATCTAGAGAGGTGAGAGGGGGTAGAGAGTGAGGGCAGAGAGATGAATGTGGGAGAGACAGTGAGAGAGGCAGAGACAGGAGGGGAAGAGACAGGGGGAGGGGGGGTGGAGGAGAGGAGGAGGAGAGGGAGGATAGGGGAGGGGGGAAGGTGGGGGAGGAGGGGAGAGAGAGAGAGATGGCAGGAGAGAGAGGGGAGGAGAGAGAGGAGGAGAGGGGGGCTGAGGGGGGAAGAGGGAAGGGGGGAGGGGGTGAGAAGGGAGGGGGAGTGGTGGGGGTAAGGGAGGGGGAGAGGTGGGGGGAGGGAGGGGAGGGGGGGATGGAGGGGAAGGGTGGAGGGAAAGGAGTAGGAGAGGGGTGGAGGGGGGAAGCAGGGGATAGGGGGAAGAGGAAGAAGGAGGAGAGGAGGGGGCAGGAGAGAAGAGGGAGGGGGAGGGAAAAAAGAGAGAGGAGAGAGGGAGGATGTAAGAGAGGGGAGAGAGAGAGAGAGGAGAGAGAGGGGAGGAGGAGAGAGGGGTGAGAAGAGGGAGGGGGGGGAGGGAGGAGAGAGGGGAGAGAGAGGTTTAGGGGGGAGGGAGAGAGAGGGGTGGAGGGATAGAGAGAGGGAGGTAGAGAGAGAGGGGGAAGGCAGAGAAGGGGGTGAGGGAGAGGGAGAGAGAGAGGGGGGGAGGGAGGAGAGTGAGCGGGGAGAGAGAGAGAGAAGACGGGGAGGAGAGAGGGGGGGGAGAGAGAGAGTGGTGGGGGGAGAGACAGAGATGAGAGGGGGGCACACAGAGAGGGACATGGAGGCACAGAGGCACAACACGGAGCACACAGAGAGGGATGGAGGCACACAGAGAGGGTCATGGAGGCACACAGAGAGGGACACGGAGGCAACACAGAGAGGGACGGAAGGCACACACAGAGAGGGACTTGGAGGCACACACAGAGAGGGACACAGCAAACAAGAGGGACACGGAAGCAACACAGAGAGGGACACGGAGGCACACAGAGAGGACATGGGCACACAGAGGGGACATTGGAGGCACACACAGAGAGGGACCGGATGCACATAGAGAGGGGACAATGGAGGCCACACAGAGGGGGACACGGTAAGCACACACAGAAGAGGGACACGGAGGCACATAGAGAGGGACATGGGGCACACAGAGGGGGACACGAAGCACACACAGAGAGGGGACACGAGGCACAGAGAGAGGTACACACAGAGAGGGACACGGAGGCACAGGAGAGAGGCACAGAGGCAGGGAGCTTCCTGCCTTTTGGATTTGCGGCGTTTTTTGTTTTTGAGTGGGCGACCCATGCTGGTGCGAGCTGAGCGGACGATCAAAAGCAGCAGAGGGCCGGCCGATCGAGAGAGAGGGGGGGCGAGAGAGAGGGGGATAGAGGGGAAGGGGAGAGAGAGAGGGGAGGGGTGTACAAGGGAGGGGGGAAGAAGGGAAGGAGGAGAGGGGCGCAGCAGCCGTCGGCCTTCCATCCTTGGCGCTTCAGACCCCATGTACGGGGAGGGGGAGAGGGGGGGAGGGTGGAGCGGGCGGGAAGGCGTGATCCCAAGTGAACCTGCGGGCCGGCAGCGAGGACGGCGTAAAATAGCAGCGGGGGAGCTGAGCCGATCTGTGCCTTCCGCCAGCGTGACAGAGTCGGGCCGTGGGGTGGGGGGGGGGGGGGGGGGGGGGAGTGGAGGATTTTATTTTAAAATGTGTACATAAAAATGTCTAAATGTAATGAGGAGTGGATTTGCGAATGTAAAAGTGAAATCGCTAGCGAAATGGAAAAAATCTCTAGGTATTTTGCGTGTGGTTTTGGTGGACCAACGAATCAAAGGCCAAAAATCAAATCTGTAAATGTAATCTGACATACTCCCACAGATAAACACACACACACACACACATCACACACACAACACACACACACACACACACACACACACACACACACACACACACACACACACACACACACACACACACACACACACACACACACACACACACACACACCCACAAATAAACACACACACACCAGTTTTAAGAAGTTATACTAGACCAAGTGCAGACCCGTTGGGTCTGTTTCCCCAATGCGCATTTGCGGGGGTGGGGAGGGTTGCTCTGCGGCTTCACACTCACACTAACCACCTCCCCACACACACGCGGGGGGGTGAGAGAGGGGGGGAGGAGGAGGATGGAGGAGACAGGGAGAGGGCGAAGGAGAGGAGATGGAGAGGGAGAGGGAGGAGATGGGGGAGAGATTGGGGAGGGGGGAGGAGTGGGGGAAGGGAGAGGGATCTGGAGGGGAGCGTGTGAGTGGGGGAAGGGGGGGGGAGGAGAGAGCGAGGGGGAATAAAGAAGAAAGATGGGGAGAGGGAGAGAGAGAAGGGTGGAGGGAGGATAAAGAGTGAGAGGAGGGAGAGAGAGAGAGGGGAGAGAGAGAGAAGAGAGAGAAAGAGGAGGGAGAGAGAGGAGAGTAGAGAGCGAAAGAAGGCGAGGAGAGAGAGGGGAGAGAGAGAGAGGAGAGAGGAGAGAGTGGGAGAGAGGGGAGAGGAGAGGGAGGAGAGAGGGAAGGGAGGGGGGTGAGAGGAGGGGGAGAGACAGAGGGGAGGTAGAGAGGGGGGGGGGGGATTGTGAGAGGGGGGGGAGAGGAGAGGTGTGAGGGAGGGGAAGGGAGCGGAGAAAGATGTGGGGAATGAGAACGTGGGAGTGGTGCAAGAGAGAAGGGAGGAGGAAGGACAGGGGGTGGGGAGGGGGTAGCGAGGGTTCGGGGAGGGGGTGGGGGAGAAGGGGAGGCAGAGGGAGAGAGGGGCGGAGGAGGGAGGGAGAGGGAATGGGGAGAGAGGGGGATGGTGTGGAGAGAGAGGGGGGAGAGGGGGATAGGGGTAGGAGAGAGAGTTGAGGGAGGGGGGAGAGGTGGGTAGGGGGGGGGGAATAAGGTAGAAGAGTGGGGTGAAGAGAAATTGGGGGAGGGAGGGGGGGGAGAGGGGAGATGGGGAGGGGAAGGGAGAGAGAGTGATATGTAAAATGAGATCATCTAATCCCCACACCTGATCACCCGCACTCTAAACACACCCCACACACATTCAGGGGGGAGGGGAGAGGGGAGGGGAAGGGAGGGGGGTTGGAGGAGACATGGGTGGGGAGATGGGAGGGAGGGCGGAGGGGAGAGGGGAGAGGGGGGAAGGGAGGCAGAGAGTGGGGAGGGGGAGAGGGGAGGGAAGGGAGGGGTGGGGGATGGGATGAGAAGGGGTGGTTGCATGTGCATACACACATTAGCCTCCCCCCTACACCACACCACACACACTAACCTCCCCAGTCACACACACTAACCACCCCCTAAATCACAACACACTAATCACCACCCTTGATATTTGCATAGTATTAAATAGAATTATTGACTGGCCTTGAAGGGGATACGACCATATATACGACTGAATTATATTCATATTGCCCAGTCGAATATATGTTCGTATCTCCCGAAAGAGGACAGTCAATCTTGTTATTATTACCCATTATCAGACATCTAGAGGAAAATCTGAACATCTCAGCCTCGGCGGACTACACACGTAAAATTTAAACCAAAATGGACGCGCAGTCTTCCTGTCTGCCGATTGAATATTCTAAATTTCCCACGCAGCGTCAACGTTTTGCCAAGTTTCCCGATGTGAGACCAGGGGAATATGAAGACTATATTCCCCGCTGTTTTTTAACAGTAAAGTCCATAGGCGATCGCAAGAAAAGGGAATACAAGAAAATATTCCCTTTACCCCTGCTGGCAATAAAAACGAAGAATACAATTTTGTAAAAGCATACCTCAGATGTGTGATATGGGTAATTAATAATTAATTGTCTCCTTTTACACCATCCCCGCCTATCTCGAGGGGCAAAGAGAGTGGGCAGAGAGAGGAGAGGGGGAGGGAGATGAGGAAGTGAGGGGGGTTGGAGAGAGAGTGTGGAGGAAGGGGGGGAGATTAGGGATGGAGAGCGGGAGAGGGGAGGAAGAGGCAGGAAGGCGAAGGGACAGAAGGGTTGGGTGGAGAGGTGGAGATGGGAGAGGGCGAAGGGGGGATCGGGGGATGGGTAGAGAGGTAATGAAGGGAAGGGGTAGGGAAGGAAGGGAGGATTAGGGGGGATGGGAGAGGGGAGCTGGAGAGGTGGTAGTGGGGAATGAAAAAAGAGAGGCCGGGCAGGGGGAGGGAAGAGAGGTGAATGAGGGAGATAGGGGGTAGAAGGAGCGTGTGCAAGAGAGGGGGGAAGGGAGAGGACCGGGGAGGGGAGGGGGTGAGAGAGGGTTCGGTGGAGGGGTGGGGGAAGTGGAGAGAAGGGAGAAGGGGTGGAGGAGAGGGATAGGGAAGGAGAGAGGGGGAAGTGTTGTTGAGGGAGGGGAGAGGGTAGGGATAGGGAAGGGGAGAGTGGTGGAGGGAGGGGGAGAGTGGTAGGGGGGAGGGTAAGTGTGGAGGAAGAGGGAAAAGGAGTGGGGATAGAGTGTGGGGGAGAAGATGGGATGGGTATGGCGATGGGGGAGAGGAAGTGTGGAAGAGTGGGTGAGGGAGGGAAGAGGGGAAGGTGGATGGTGGAAGTGGGGCAGAAGGGGTAGGGGAAGGGGGTGGGAGGAGATGGGGGTGGGAGAGGCAGAGTGGGAGAGGAGAGGGGAGGAAGAGGCCAGATGTAGAGGGGGGAGGAAGAGGGGTGTGGGTATGGGATAGAGGGGAGGGGAGAGCGGTGGTGGAGAGGGGGGTAGGAAGGGGAGGATGGAGATGGGGTAGGTGGAGAGGGGAAAGTGGAGGGGGGAAGAGTGGGGATGGGGAGGGAGAAGGGGTGGAAGAAGGTGAAGGTGGTGAAGGGGGTGGAGAGGAGAGGAATGGGGTCGAGAGGGGGAGGAGAGGGAGAGGGTGAGGATGAGGCAATGGAGAGGATGAGGAGAGAGGAATGGGGAAGGAGGGAGAGGTAGGATAGTGGGGGAGGGTAAAGGAGGGGTCCAGGGTAGGTGGAAGTTGTATTGGGTTGTTGGGTGGTGAGGGTAGAGAGCGGTGGGTGAAAGGGAGGGGAGAGGAGGAAAGATGGGAGTGAGAGAGAGGGTGGGGAGAAGAGGGGAGGAAAGTGGGAGGGGAAGAGGAGAGGGCAAGAATGGGAGAGATGAGGTAGAGAGAGGGGGAGAGAAGGAGGGGATAGAGAGGGGGAGAGAGAGAAAAGGGGAGGGAGAGAGTGTGGGAGGGAGAGGAAGAGTGGGAGTGAGGGAAAAGGGGTAGCAGAGAAGAGGGGAAGGGGATGGGGGAGGAATGGGGGTGAAGGGTGGTGGAGGGGAGAGGGGGTGGAGGGAGAGGGAGAGGGGTTGAGGAGGGGGGAAGAGGAGGGGGGAATGGGGAGGAGAGTGAGGGGTGGAGAAGGGGGTGAGAGAAGGTTCAGGGAGGAGGTGAGAGAGGGGTGGGGGGCGGGGCTGGAGATGTAAATGAGATGTAAATGAGATCCATTCCTATTGGACATCCTAGGGATGGGGAAGGGGGAGGGAGATGTAGGGGAGGGGGGATGGATGGTAGGAGGGAGATGGGGAGGGGAGGGAAGGGGAGGAGTGTTGGTAGGGAGAGGGAGAGGGAAAGAGTGGGGAGGTAAGTGGAGGCGGAAGGGGGAGTGGAAGGGTCCACTCCATCTAATCCCCACTCCCCTATCACCCCAATCCTCTGGGGGGGGGGGGGGAAGGATTTTCATTAAAAATCGTACGTACAAATGTCTGAAATGTAAAGAGTAGCGCACTAGTGAATGTAAAAGCGTAATGTCTAGTCAAAATGGAAAAAATTTCGCTGCGTTTGACGGTCCTGGTTTTGGCGGACCATGGTATCAAAGGCCAAAAATCTTTATCTGAAAAAAAAAAATAGAATGTGAACATACACCCACAAGACACACACCCGTCCGGCAGACACACACACACACACACACACAACACACAGAGTTTTAAATAAGTACTCAGACCAGTGCAGACCCGTTGGGTCTGTTTACCCAACATGCGGTTTGGGTGGGGTGGGGTGGAGCATGAGGCGTCACACACTAACTACCACCCCCGCGCACACGCAAACACCCCCTTGGATATATATATTATTAATTTGCTCCTTTTACCCTTTTTTAACTGCCCTATCCCAACTTGACGCATAGCCCCCAACTCGCAGGCATGTCTGGGGGGAGGGGCGGGGGTTAGAGAGCGAGGCCTGAAGAGATGGGGAGAGACAGAGGAGAGGGGCAGAAGACAGAAGGGCAAGAGACAGAGGGGAGTGTGGGGTGGAGAAAGGAGGTTAGCATGGGTAGTGAGGGGGGGAGGGTGGGGAAGAGGGGAGAGGAGATGGGAGAGAGTTGGGGAAGGGGGAGATGGGGAGAGAGGGGAGGGGAGGAGAGGGTAGGGGAGAGAGAGAGGGGATGAGGATGGGGAACGGAGGATAGCGGGGAGGTTAAAGGAAGAGATGGTTGGGGAAGGGTGTGGTAGAAGGGGGGAGGTGGGAGAGGGTGTGATGGGGGTTGAGAGCATGGGGGAAGGGGAGGGAGAGAGAGGGGAAGAAGGGAGGTGAGCTGGAGAGTGTGGGGGAGGAAGAGGGAAGGAAAGGGAGAGGGGAGGATGGGGGAGGAAGAGCGGAGGGGAGAGGTGGTGAGAGGAGAGTGGAGGGGGAGAGAGAGGAGAGGGCGAGAGTGGTGAGGGTGAGAGAGAGAGGAGGGGGAGAGAGAGGAGGGGAGAGAGAGAGAAAGGGGACGAGAGTGGGGATGGGGAGGGGAGGGAGAGGGGAGAAGTGGGGAGTGAGGGGGAGAGGGGGGTAGCAGAGTGAGTGCAAAAGAGAGGGTAAGAGGGTGGAGGGAGTGAGGGGTGGGGGAGGGTGAGAGGGGGTGGGAGGGGAGGAGGGAGAGGGTTTGAAAAGTGTAGGGGTAGTGGTGGAAGTGGGAGAGGGGGGAGGGAGAGGGGGGAGTGGTGGAAGAGTGGGAGAGGGTAGGGGAAAGGGGTGGGGTAGATAGGGAGGGAGGGGGAGAGTGGCTGAGGGAATGGGAGAGAGGTGGGGAGGGAGGGAGGGGAAGGGGGAAGTGGGGAGAGAAAGTGGAAGAGTGGGGGGTGGGAGAGGGAGGTGGGGAGGGAGAGAGGGGTGGGGAGGGAGGGTGGGAGAGAGAGGTGGAAGTGGAGAGGGAGGGAGGGAGAGGGGGTAGGGGGAATGGTGGAAGAGGGAGAGAGGAGCTAGGAACTAAAGGGTGGGGGGAGAGAGTGATGGGGTGGGCAGGAGGAGGGGTGGAGAGGGGTTTGGAAAGGGAGAGGGGGGGATGTGGGGTAGGGGAGGGAGGGGAAGAGTGTGGAGGGAGGGGGGAAGAGTGGGAGGGGAGGGGGAGAGAGGGAAGGGGGTTGGGTGAGGGAAGGGGGTGGGGGAGAGAGGGATGGGGTGGGAGGAGGAGGGGAGATGAGGGGGGTGAGGAGAGGGGAGAGGGGGAGGAATGGGAGGTGGTGTGGGGGAGGGGAGAGGGATGGGGAGGGAGGGGAGGAGGGAGGATGGATAGGGGAGGGGGAGGGGAAAGGGGTGGGGGAGAGCCGGGGAAAGAGTGGGGGAGGTAGAGAGGGAGTGAGGGGGGGTAGGGCAGTCCATCTATTCCCCACTCCCTATCACCCCCAATCCTCTTTCTCTATCCCACACATGTGATCATGCGCTTTGACACAGGCTGCGGGGGGGGGGGGGGGGGGGGGGGCAAGGGCAGATGTAAATAAATCCATTCCGATTGGACATCTGTGAGCATTGGGCATTGTGACATCACACAATGGAACGTTCACCAACATTCTATGGGTGAGAGCAGTTTGATTTTTTTTACATTTTGAAATATTGGGGGGGGGGGGGGGGTGGAAGGATTTTATTAAAAACTGTGTACATAAAAATGTCTAAATGTAATGAGGAATACATTAGTGAATGCAAAAGCGTAATGTCTTGCAAAATTGAAAAAAGCGCGGCGTTTGAGGGCCTGGTTTTGGCGGACCATGAAATCAAAGGCCAAAAATCTTATCTGAGTAAAAAATGGAATGTAACATACACCCACAAGACACACACCCGGTCGGCAGACACACACACACACACACAGAGTTTTTTTAAAAAGTATACTAGACCAAGTGCAGACCCGTTGGGTCTGTTCCCCCAACGTGCGGTTGCGGGAGGGGGGGGGGGGCAGCATGTCGCGTCACACATACTAACTACCACACCGCACATACGCTAACTACCCCCTTGATATTATATTAATATTATTAATTTTTTACACACCTTTTACCCCATTAAACCGCCCTTTCCACTGACACATAGCCCCCAACTCGCAGGCGTGTCTAGGGGGGGGGGGGGTAGAGAGTGGGGGCAGAGAGAGAATGGGAAGAGACAGAGAGAGGGGGCAGAGACAGAAGGGCAAGAGACATATGGGGAGAACATAGGGGGGGGGTGGAGGGGAGGAGGAGAGGATGTGCGGTGAGGGAGGGAGGGTGGGGAGGAGGAGAGTGAGATGGAGATGGAGAGAGAGTGGGGAGGGGAGATGGGGAGGAGAGACTGGGGAGAGGGAAATGGGGAGAGAGTGGGGAGGGAGGAGAGGGTATAGGGGGAAAGGGAGAGAGAGGGGGATGAGGATGGAGGAGGGGAGGAGAGCGGGGAGGGTAAAGGAGGAGATGGGGTAGGGTAGGGTGAGGGGGTGGTGTAGGGGGTGGTAGGTGGGGGAGTGGTGGGTGGGTGAGGGGGGTAGAGAAGGGTGGGGGAAGGGGGAGGCGAGATAGGGTGGGGAGGAGGGGATGGGGAATGGAGAGAGGGGATGAGGATGGGGGGAGGGGGGAGAGCAGGGAGGGTAAAGGAGGAGACAGAGTTTGGGAAGGGGGTGGTAGAGGGGGGAGGGTTGGGTGAGGGGTGTAGAGAGGGTGGGGGAAGGGGAAGATGGGGAGGGTGAGAGGAGAGAGAGGGAGTGGGGAGAAGAGGGGAGAATGGGAGAGGGGGAGAGGTGGAGAGAGAGGGAGAGGGAGAGAGTGGAAGGAGAGAGAGAGGAGGGGAGAGAGAGGAGGGGGAGAGAGAGAGAAAGGAGAGGGAGAGAGGTGGGGAGGGTTAGGGGGAGGGAGAGGGGGATGAGTGGGGAAGAGTGGGGAGTGAGCGGGAGGAGTGGGAGGGAGGGGGGAGCGGAGAGAGCGGGGGAGGGAGAGTGGAGAGGGAGAGGGAAGGGAGGTGAGAGAGAGAGTGGTGGGGGATGGGGTAGAGAGAAGTGGAAGAGTGGCCCTAGCCACTGACGCATAGCCCCCAACTCGCAGGTGTGTCTAGAGAGGGAAAGGGGATAGAGAGTGAGGCAGAGAGAGAATGGGGAGAGGCAGTGAGAGAGGCAGAGACAGAATGGAAAGAGACAGGGGGAGAGGGGGGGTTGGTGAAGGAGAGGGGGGGTGGGGTATGGGGGAGGCTGGGGGAGGAGGGGAGGGGAGATGGGGCTGAGAGGGGGGGGAAAGGGAAGGGGGGAAATGGGGTGAGAAGGGAGGGGCGTGGGGTGAGAAGGGAGGGGGAGAGGTGGGGGAAAGGGAGAGGTGGAGGGAAGGGGGGGAGGGGCAGAGGGAAGGGGGTTAGGGGAGGGGTGGAGGGGAGGGGGTGTGGAGGGGGCGGAGGGAGAGGGGTGAGGGAGGGAAAAGGAGGGGGGAGGAGAGAGGGTGGGGGATGGGAGGAGAGAGGGGAGGGAGAGAGGTGTGGGGGAGGGGGGAGGTAGGGAGGAGGGAGATGGTGTAGGGGAGAAAGGGGGCAGGAGTGGAGGGAGGGGGAAGAGTGGGAGGGGGAAGGGGGTGGGGGAGGATGGGAAGGGGGGGTGGGGGAGAGGGAAGGGCTGGGGAGAGGGGGATGGGGAGGGAGGAGGAGAGGGAGAGGGGTGAGGAGGGAGATGGAGAGGGGGAGGAGAGAGGGTTGGGGGAGGAGAGAGGAATGGGGAAGGGGAGGTGGAGAGCGGGAAGGGTAAAAGGAGGGGACAGGGGTAGGGGAAGGCGGTGGTAGAAGGGGGGAGGGAGGAGGGGGGGTAGAGAGGGGTGGGGGAAGGGGAGAGGAGAGGAGTGGGGAAGGGGAGGTGCGAGGAGAGGGGTGTGGGAGAAGAGCGGAGGCAAGGGAGGGGGAAGGGAGAGGAGAGGGGGAGGGGAGAAGGTGGAGATAGAGTGGAGGGAAAGACAGAGAAGAGAGAATGGAGGGGGAGAGAGAGGAGGTTTTTGAGGAGAGAGTGGATGGGGGACAGAGGAGGGAAGAGAGTGAGAAAGGGGAGGGAGAGAGGTGGGCGAGGGGGAGGGAGAGGGGAAGAGTGGGGAGTGAGGGGAAAATGGGTAACAGGGACTGGTGCAAATAGAGAGTGGAAGGGGATGGGGGGGATTGGGGGTGAAGGGTGGGGGTGGGGGGAGAGAGGGTGGGAGGGGAGGAGGGAGTGGGGTGAGGAGAGAATGGGGAGGGTGGAGAGAGGGGGAAGGGGAGGAGGAGATGGGGTGGAAAGGAGGGGGTGAGAGAGGGTTCGGGGAGGAGGTGAGAGAGTGGTGGCAGAGGGGTAGAGGAGGGGGTGGAGGGAGGAGGGAGAGGGGGAAGGGGAGAGAGGGGGAAGAGTGTGGAGGGAGGGGGAGAGGGGTAAGGAGAGGTGTAGGGGAAAAGAGAGGGAAGAGTGTGGAGGAGGGGGGAGAGTGGTGGGAGGGAGGGGGGGGAGGGGGGGGGAAGAGTGGGGAGGGAGAGGGAGGGGAGGGGGAGAGAGGGTGGGGCAGTGAGACGAGGAGGGTTGGGGGATGAGGAGAGAGAAGTGGAAGTGTGGAGGGAGGGGGAGAGGTGTAGGAGGGAGTGCTGGAAGTGAGAGGGGGTGGGGGAGGGGGGAGGGGGTGGTGGAAGGAAGCGATGGGAGGGGAAAAGGGGTGGGGGAGAGGGAGGGAGGGGAGAGAGAGGGTGGGGTAGGGAGAGAGGTGGGAGGTAGAGGGGTGGGGGAAGGGGGGAGAGAAGTGGAAGAGTGGGGAGGGAGGGGGAGAGGGGTAGGGGGGAGTGGTGGAAGTGGGAGAGAGGAAGGAGGAGGGGGTTAGGGGGTTGGGGGGGAGTGGTGGAAGAGGGAGAGTGGGGTAGGAGAAAGGGTGGGGGGGGGAGAGAGGGGAGGGAGGGGGAAGGAGGGGGAGAGAGGGGTGGGGGGAGAGGGGTGGGGAGGAAGAGGGGTGGGGGAGGAAGAGGGGTGTGGGAGGAAGAGGGTGGGAAGGGAGAGGTGGGGGAGAGATGTGTGCGGGAGGGGGGGAGGGAGATGGGGTAGGGGAGAGAGGGGGAAGAGTTTGGGAGGGGGAGGGGGTGGGGGAGAAGGGAAGGGGTGGGGGAGAGAGGGAAGGGGGTGGGGCGGGGGGGGGAGAGGGAGGTGGTGGGGAGGAGGGAGATGGGGGTGGAGGAGGAGGAGGAGATGGAGAGGGGTGAGGAGGGAGATGGAGAGGGGGGAGGAGAGGGGTGGGGGGAGGGAGAGGGGGGTGGGGAGGAGAGGGATGGGACAGAGGTTGTGGGGTTGGGGGGGAGGGTAGGGGGTAGTGATGGGGAGGGGAGGGGAGGAGGGAGATGGGGTGGGGGAGGGAGGGGGAAGAGTGTGGAGGGAGGGGAGAGGGGGTGGGGGGAGAGAAGGGAGTGGGGCTTCGACACAGGCGGGGGGGGGGGGCTGGGGCTGGAGCATCCAGTCCGATTGGACATCTGTGAGCATTGGGCATTGTGACGTCACATGATGGAACGTTCACCAACATTGCATGGGTGAGAGTAGTTTGACTTTTTTAAAGATTTTGAAATATTGTGGGGGGGGTTGGGAAGGATTTTATTAAAAATGTGTACGTAAAAATGTCTAAATGTAATGAGGAGTGCATTAGTGAATGTAAAAGCGTAATGTCTAGCAAAATGGAAAAAATCGCTGCGTTTGAAGGTCTGGCTTTGGCGGATCATGGAACCAAAAGCCTTATCTGATGTGAAAAAAAAAATGGAATGTGACATTCACCCACAAGACACCACCCAGTCGGCAGACACACACATACACACACACACACACACACATTTTTAAGATAGATAGATAGATGGATAGATGGATAGATGGATAGATGGATAGATGGATAGATAGATAGATAGATAGATAGATAGATAGATAGATAGATAGATAGATAGATAGATAGATAGATAGATAGATAGATAGATAGATAGATAGATAGATAGATATTGTGAAATGTGTAATATTGTAGTGAAAGAATTTATGAAATGTATTGTCTTAGTAGGAATGTAAACATTAGACTCGTAGAAATTGTTTAGATGTATAGAAATATCTTTCTTCTTGGTATGGGAAGTGTGTATGACTTGTGTGATCATTGTATCTTATATTTTGAGGAATGGTCTTTGATAATTGAGCCTACTGGGGTTTTGCTGTGTTGAAATAAAATAATTTTAAAGCAAAGTTATACCACAGGCAAACGAAGGTTGTGAGGCCAGTGAAGGGTGATCATGTGACTGATGTTGTACATCACCAGAAGGACTCACATGATTGGTTACTAGCTTGTCATACCCTCTGTATCTGAAATGTCTAATACCTATATAAATGACATGAGTTCTATCAAAGTTACTCCTCTCTGGACCCACCTCAGAGCATCAGCTCTGTGTTGGAAGGTTCGGAGACTAGTCTTAGCTGAATACAGAATCGATTTCAACAGCTACAAGCGTTTGAGTTAAGTTGACTTTAGATTGACAAAATAACTCAGTTTATCAACAGCGCTAGAAACCGAGGTTTGATCCTGACTATGGGTGCTGTCTGCACGGAGTTTGTACGTTCTCCCCGTGAACGCATGGGTTTTCTACGGGTGCTCCGGTTTGCTCCCACACTCCAAAGACATTTGTTTGTATGTTTCAGACTGAAGAAGGGTCTCAACCCTAATGGGTGACATTTCGGGTCGAGAACCTTCTACAGTCAGAAACATCACCCATCCCTTCTCGCCAGAGATGCTGCCTGTCCCGCTGAGTCACTCCAGCATTTTGTGTCTATCTTCGGTGTAAACCAGCATCTGCTGTTCCTTCCTAGAGGTGTGTAGGTTAATTGGCTTTGTTAAGAGATATTGTAAGTTGTCCCTAGTATGTGGGATAGTGCTAGTGTATGGGGATCACTGGTCGGCATGGGCTTGGTGGGCCGAAGGTACTGTTTCCGCGTTGTATCCCGAAACCAAAGAAAAACATTCCTTTAAATATCCATTGATTTGCCCTCCACAACCGTCTGTGGCAATGAATTCCACAGATTCACCAACATCTGACTAAAGAAATTCCTCCTCATCTCCATCCTACAAGAAGGTCCTTTAATTCTGAGGCTATGATCTCTAGTCCTAGACTCTCCCACTAATGGAAACATCCACTCTATCCAGGCCTTTCACTATTCTGTATGTTTCAATGACATCCCCCCCCCCCCCCTCATCCTTCTAAACTCCAGCGCGTACAGGCCCAGTGCCGTCAAACGTCCATCATACGTTAACCCACTCATTCCTGGGATCATTCTCGTAAACCTCCTCTTGGACCCTCTCCAACGCCTGTCCGTCCTGCTATTTACTTTCTCATCAGCTAATATGCCAACATTGGTTCTTGGCATCTTTCCTTATGCAGGAAACTTTATCATCGATGGATATTCTTTGATGCAAATTCGGATCGACGAGCCATTAACTTGTCTATCACGGTGCGAGGACACCCCCTTGATCCCCAGAAGTAATTCGTGCACTGCAAGCGTGAGATTAAATGTCAGCCGGAGGCATTCAGAGGGAATTTCGGCTTTCAGCTGATAACCTATTGATTAATGAAGAAATTAATGCCTCCTGATTCCGAACAGCCATCTGCAACCACTCGTGGGCAAGCAGGTTCGAGGGCAGTTGTGTGTGAATGAGAAGAAATAAATGCTCTCGGCTCCAAGTGTGCAGGTTGGAGCTGCATTGGCAGGCAGTATTTTAAAACAGGAAATTGGGCCTTTCGTGGCGTCGTACACACACAGAAACTCAGAGAGTGGTGCGTCTGTGGATTTCTCTGCCTCAGAGGGCGGTGGAGGCCGGTTCTCTGGATGCTTTCAAGAGAGAGCTAGATAGGGCTCTTAAAGATAGCGGAGTCGGGGATATGGCGAGAAGGCAGGAACGGGGTACTGATTGAGGATGATCAGCCATTATCACAGTGAATGGCGGTGCTGGCTCAAAGGGCTGAATGGCCTACTCCTGCACCTATTGTCTATTGTCTATTGTCTAAAAACATGCCCCGCAACAAAATTCATCCGTATTGACCAAGGCACCTCATCTAAGTTAGTCTCATTTGTCTGCGTTCCACCCATATCCCTCTAAACCTTTCCTATCTATGGTACTGCTGGATGACCATCAACTTGGTGAAAGACGCTCTTTGGTCGGCCCGAAATGTGTTTTTTTTAACCAAAAATAATTGAATCAATTATTTACAATAAGTACAATAGACAATAGACAATAGACAATAGGTGCAGGAGTAGGCCATTCGGCCCTTCGAGCCAGCACCACCATTCAATGTGATCATGGTTGATCATCCCCAATCAGTACCCCTTTCATGCCGTCTCCCCATCTCCCCTGACTCCGCTATTTTAAGAGCCCTATCTAGCTCTCTCTTGAAAGCATCCGGAGAACCTGCCTCCACTGCCCTTAGAGGCAGAGAATTCCACAGACTCACCACTCTCTGTGAGAAAAAGTGTTTCCTCGTCTCCGTTCTAAATGGCTTACTCCTTATTCTTAAACTGTGGCCCCTGGTTCTGGACTCCCCCAACATCGGGAACAATCTTCCTGCATCTAGCCTGTCCAACCCCTTAAGAATTTTGTAAGTTTCTATAAGATCCCCCCTCAGTCTTCTAAATTCTAGCGAGTACAAGCCAAGCCTATCCAGTCTTGTGCCTATCCTGTGGCCCCTGGGTCTGGACTCCCCCAACATCGGGAACATGTTTCCTGCCTCTAGCGTGTCCAAACCCTTAACAATCTTACATGTTTCTATGAGATATCCTCTCCTCCTTCTAAACTCCAGAGTGTACAAGCCCAGCTGCTCCATTCTCTCAGCATATGACAGTCCCGCCATCCCGGGAATTAACCATGTAAACCTACGCTGCACTCCCTCAATAGCAAGAATGTCCTTCCTCAAATTAGTTCGAATCAAATCAAAACAAAATGCACCACCATAATACGTCAAACAAATAAGAAAAACTACTATACAACTATTTCCCCATCCTTATTGAGGATGCGTTCCACCCCCCGCGCGGGTCCCGCGGACCCGGAAATCCACCAGGGCGCCCATGGACAGCGCGTAGTCTATTACCACCCGGGCGCGGACGTAAGCCCAGAAAAGGGGCCGGCAACTGGCTCGTGCTGAGCCCCGAAACCTGTTGGTCCCCCAGAACAGCGAGATGTCCATCAAGGGGTGTTGCCAACTGGCCCGGGCCAGACTGCAGGAGTACGGCATGGAGTCATAGAGTGATACAGCGTGGAAACAGGCCCTTCGGCCCAACTTGCCCACACCGGCCAACAATGTCCCAGCGACACTAGTCCCACCTGCCCGCGTTTGACCCATTTCCCTCCAAACCTGTCCTATCCATGTCTAAGTGTTTCTTAAACGTTGCCATAGTCCCAGCCTCAACTACCTCCTCCAGCAGCTCGTTCCATACACCCACCACCCTTTGTGTGAAAGAGTTACTCCTCAGATTCCTATTAAATCCTTTCCCCCTTACATTAAACCTGTCCGTTGGCCCTCGATTCCCCTACTCTGGGCAAGGGACTCTGTGCGGCTACCCGATCTATTCCTCTCATGATTTTGCACACCTCTGTAAGATCCCGACTACGGGCGCTGTCTGTACGGGGTATGTACGTTCTCCCCGTGACCTGCGTGGGTTTTCTCTGAGATCTTTGGTCTCCGCCCACACTCCAAAGACGTACAGGTTTGTAGGTTAATTGGCTTGGTAAAAGTAAAAATTGTCCCCAGTGTGTGTAGGATACTGTTAGTCGGGGACGCCGGTCGGTGTGGTCTCGGTAGGCCGAAGGGCCTGTTTACGTGCTGTATCTCTAAACTAAACTAAACTAAACTAAATAAAGGTAGACAAAAGTGCTGGAGAAACTCAGCGGGTGAGACAGCATCTATGGAGCGAAGGAAATAGGCAACGTTTCGGGTCGAAACCCTTCTTCGAATGTGGGAGGAAACCAGAGGACTCGGAAGAAGGGTTTCAACCCGAAACGCCGCCTGTTTCCTTCGCTCCATAGGTGCTGCCCCACCCGCTGAGTTTCTCCAGCATTTTTGTCTACCTTCGATTTTCCAGCATCTGCAGTTCCTTCTTAAACTAAACTAAAATTTGATTTTGAAATGCGATTTCCCCTTCTTAAGGTGAATCATATTTTTAGGACCAGTTTTTTTTTCTCTGAAGCTTTCAACATTATGTGAACACCTGCACATTTTAATCATTTGAAGCAATTGGCAGATTACCAGTCTCTGGGCTTGTTGGATAACTTGAGTGAAACTTTGTCAAGCAAAGTAATACTGTATGGCTCTGATTTAGGTTTACAGTGCATTCAGAAAGTATACAGACCCCTTCACTTTTTCCACATTTTGTTATGTTACAGCCTTAATCTAAAATGGATTAAATTCATTTTTTTTAAATCATCAATCTACACACAATACCCCATAATAAAATAGGGTTTAGAAATTTTTCAAAGTAATTAAAAAGAAATAACTGAAATATCATATTTACATAAGTATTCAGACCCTTTGCTATGACACTCAAAATTGAGCTTAGGTTCATCCTGTTTCCATTGATTATCCCTGAGATGTGTCTGCAACTTGATTGGAGTCCACCAGTTAAATTGATTGGACATGATTTGGAAAGGCACACATGTGGCTATATAAGGTCCCACAGTTGACAGTGCATGTCAGAGCAAAAACCAAGCCATGAAGACGAAGGAATTGTCCGTAGACCTCCGAGACAGGATTGTGTCGAGACACAGATCTGGGGAAGGGTATGGAACAATTTCTGCAGCATTGCAGGTCCCAAAGCCTGTTTCTATGCTGTATGTCCAAAACTAAAAAACAAGCATCACAAATTAAAATGTCACCTATCCATGTTCTCCACAGATGCTGCCTGACCCGCTGAGTTACTCCAGCACTTACATAAATACAATACAGACTCAAGAATAACAGGTAGAGCAAAGGGGAAGATACAGAGTGCAGAATATCAGTGCAAAAAAAATCTCAGTACATGTGACAATGCTAACTGTGTGGTGGCGGCCCCTGGTAAACGCTGATAGCACGGTTGTGCAGTCTCATGTGTTGTGGGATGGAGCGGGCCTCACATGTCCGATGTGTGAGCCACACACACAGGAGCAGTGGGGGCACGTGAAGGCCACTGTGGGAGGGTTTAGGGCTGCAGCCTTCCTCCTGTCTCTGGCACTAACAAGTCGACTTCGCGATTGTCTTCGAAACTGCTGACCGCCTTACTAGTGGTTGTACGCCAGCCAGTCCTATCGTTGGCACGGGTTTCCAGTTTTGTTTGGGGCTAGGCCTGCGTGCTGGAGGTGGCCCTTGATGCAGTCTTTGAACCGGTTCTTTGGGCGTTTCCCTGGGTTCCTTTGACCCTGTGACAGAATTCCATACCGGAGTTGACAAGGCATGCGGGATTCATCCATCCGGATCACATGGCTTGTCCATGGAAGCTGGGCCTATGTCATCATTGCTTCGGTGCTGGTGAAGCCAGACCAGTCCAAGCTCTTACACGTTAGTCTCCCTGTCTTGCCAGAGAATGCCCTCGATGGACCGCAGAGTGTGCATGTGGAACATCTCAAGCAGGCCGATGTGTTTCCTGTACAAGGTCCATGTTTCACATCCACACAGCAAGCTAGAGAGTACCGCAGCTTAACTGCATACCAAGACTAAAACTGCTGATAGGAGTGGATTTTCTCCGGGTGCTCTGGTTTCCTCCCAAATTCCAAAGGCTTTGTCGGTTAATTGGCTTCTGTAGATTTGCTCCCTCGGAGGATAGAACTAGTGTGAATTGGTGATCGATGGCCAGCGTGGGTTCAGTGGACCTGTTTCTGTGCTGTATCTCTAAACGAAATGAAACTAAACTAAACTAAACTCTGATGCAGTGAGGCAGGGCCCTACCAGCTGTGCCATTATGCTGTCCTAACATAGCTTAGACATTAAGAGATACAGCGTGGAAACAAACCCTTCGGTCCAGCAAGTCCACACCAACCAGCGATCACTCCGTACACTACCCACTAGCCAACAATTTATAGAAGCCAATAAACCTACAAACTTGTACATCTTTGGATCATAAGATCATAAGTGATAGGAGTAGAATTAGGCCATTTGGCCCATCAAGCCTACGCCACCATTCAATCATGGCTGATATATCTCCCTCCAAACCCCATTCTCCTGCCTTCTCCCCATAACCTCCGACACCCGTACTAATCAAGAATCTATTTATCTGCCTTAAATATATCCACCTTCTGTGTCAAAGAATTCCACAGATTCACCACCCTCTGACTGAAGAAATTCCTCCTCATCTCCCTCCTAAAAGAATGTCCTTTAATAGTAAGATTAAACGAGAACTTACCAGTTTGAAGTTTGATCTTTATTTTATGAGGAGTAACGATGAGGGATTACGTGAAGAAGCCCCGCCTGGCGCTAGAAAGGCATACTTCAAAGCAGCGGCATGAAAAACACAGAACATAATAGCCGGAGTAAGATAGTAAGGCTTCTCATAGATTTAGAACTACCAGATGATCATTTATTTTATGAGGGTGAGGAGTGGAGGGCACGTAATCCCTCATCGTTACTCCTCATAAAATAAAGATCAAACTTCAAACTGGTAAGTTCTCATTTAATCTTACTATTTTACTTCAGAGTCACGTGAGTGACTACGTGAAGATTTTGAAGCTTCTGTGTTTTCCATGTCGTAGAATTCTTCCATACGACAGTCCGGCTAGGTAACACATACATGAGTAAAAACCTTTTACCAGACCAGTTTCAGTTCTTTCCATAAACCTTTTAAATGATAAAAGAACCTAATATAACCCCTTTTTTTACATCTGGGGAAAACCATTTACAAAGTGATAAAAGATATAAGTGACAACATAATCAATAACATCAATTGATAGTGAAACAAAGCAGGTGGTTATAGTGAACCCAAACACCGCGTGTCCAAAGCCTGTCATTGTGTGAACGGTTTATTGTAGAACTTTGAAAAAGTTTCTTCTTTACACCACCTTGCGGTTTCTTTCTAAAATATGTTCGAGTGGCACGTCCTGTAACTTCGCCGCGGACGTAGCTGCTGCCTGGTGGAGTGAGATTTGAACACATCATGTCTACTCCTGCTAAAAGTAACACCTGTTTTAACCACCTCAAAATTGTTTGCACTGAAGCTTTTGTGTGTAGTTTTTATGCGTAACCATTAATGTTTTTCATTACCTCGAAGAGTTTTGGTAATTTATATATTCGGTTCAAATGTTTAACTACACACAATGTTGGATCATAGGGTAAGCTTGAAACGTTACCTTTGCTCCAGTTCTTCCTGGTCTGCTTTGTTTGATCAGATCGGAAACATAAAACACAATGTTATCTGTAGCCACATGCATACAGTCTAAACGTAGCAATTGTAATGTTTGCACCCTTTGAGCTGAAACCAATGCCATTAACATTACTAATTTAAATGTTAACTTTTCCAATGATAAACTTCGATTGGAGTCCATTGCCTGAGTAGAGTAAGTACAATGCTGACATCCCAAATTTCTGTATATCTTGTTTGGGTGGATTTTTGTTAAAGATTCCTTTCATAAATCTCGATATTAATGGATGTGATCCAATTGATTTTTTGATTAGAGATTTGTCCTAAATAGGATGACAATGCACTACGTGCACTATTAATAGCACTATAACTTAAGTGCTGTTCAAAATGCAGCTCGGCAAGGAACTCCAATATGTTTGCAATGTTCACAGTATGATAGGATATATTTGCTTGTCTACAAAATTTTCCCATTTCTTTATATGTGTCATATATGTCTCTGGGTGCTATCTCGCCATGATGCGACTATGATATCCATAGTCCTATCCGACAATCCAAGCTCTTTGTAGTGGTCTGGTCAAAACTGCAGATTAACAAATTCATATAAGCAATGTAATGGATGAATTTCTTTGGTCACCGGTTTTTATTAACAAATCACTGCTGCTAGGAATTGACATATATGGTTCTTTAATCATTTTAACATTAATGGGAACCATGGTTGTGTCGGCCAATTTGGAATCACCAATAATCCCGTGGCAGAATCTTGTTCTATTTTCTTCAGACATTGCTGAACCAGAACAAATGGCGGAAAAAAAGCATAAAATAACATATTCCCCCAATGCAGTGAAAAAGCATCTACTGCTACTGCATCTGGATCTGGTTCCCAAGACAACATATTTAGGTAATTGATGATTTAATCTTGATGCAAATAGATCAATGTCTGGTAACCCATATTGAATCACAATTTTACTGAAAATTACTGGGTTCAACATCCATTCTGTGTTATCTTTAAACACCCTTGATCTATGTCTGCCACCACATTGTATTTACCTGGGATATAATCGCCGTAAACCCAAATTTGGTGCTCAATACACCATGCCATATCTGATATGACCAGACAATCACATGATACTGACTGACTCCCCCCATGTGATTAATATATGAACAGCTGTTGTATTGTCTAATTGTATTAGTACATGCAGATTCTTTTTTGTAGAACAATAGGCTTTTAATCCATAAAATGCCCCCAATAACTCTACATAGTTAATACACACCTGTTGGAAAAAACATTTCCTCTTGGACAGTCCATCTGCCCCCACAGCTGGTATATGAATCTGTCACCCCCCCCATCCGAGAGCACTAGCATCTGTTTGTTAAAATTACTTCAGGTTTGTTGTATCACAATGTTTTTAGCAGCTTGTGGGGACATTTTTCAATCCACATTGCAATTCCACTAAGGCATTTTTTGTTAATTGCATAGGCCTATCAACATGGCCTGCTCTCTTTTTTAGAGCTTTTATTTAATCTCTTTGCAGTTTTGGTAATGTAATGGACCAATTCCACTGCAGGAAATGTGCTACTAATTTCCCAATAACTTTTGCTACTTCCCCGGATGGAGGGATAAGGTTTGTGCATAAGACCCCTGCAGGTCATTATAATATCATCAATCTTATCTGTTGGCAAAGTTACTAACGTAGTAACTGAGTTGATCACAACTCCCCAATAGTTAATTGACTGTGTTGGCTGCAGCTGGGATTTAATTGGATGAATCAAGAACCCTAATTTCTCAAATAAGGTTTTATCGTTGCTGAAACTGATTTTGCGCTGATTCCTGATTACAATTGATGATTAAAATGTCATCAGAAAGCCATAACGATGTGCTTTTATGCTCTTAATTGTGCTAAAGCTGGTTTCAACAGCTTTGTAACGAGCCTGGGAGCTGAACTTAACCCCATTTGGGTAAAGCTTTAAATTGCCACAGCTGTTCCCAGCCAATTAAATTTTAAATATCTTCGAAAAAATTGGTGTATCGGTACTGAATAGTACGCGTCCTTTAAATCAATTGTGGGCCATATAACAACCTGCTGACATCAAATGTCTTGTAAGTATTGAAATGTTTCCATCTAAAATGTTTTTTATACTCGACAAATTTATTAAAATTTGTAAGGTCCAGAATAATTCTGCACCACCATCTTTTTTACTTCTTGGAAATATATTTGACACAAATTGATGTTCATGTTCAACAGTTTTTTCAATAACACCTTTTTTTTTAAACATTTGTCAATTTCCACATTAAGCTCTGCCTCTTCAATTGCAGAAAAACATGAAACCATAAGCAGGTTTATTTTGTGTACGGAGAGTTAACTCCTTCTTTAAAAATGTTATACATAGCTCCTGAAACTGTTAGTAAAATAAACCGATCAGATGTGATGGCACAGCCCACTCATCATAAAAATTTGTAATCTCCCTACCAACTGGAGATTCGTCCACAGTTTCTTTAGGAATTGAATAAATTTTTTGTACCTCTCCAATATTGCAACGTGGCGGGTCTTTTCTCCCCGTATACGGGTGGTGTGGTGGGTGAACATAGGCTGTGTCGGAGATGGTAAAAATATTTTCTTATCATATTCTTGCCTCTGTTTCCGAAATCAAATCCCCTCCTTGACGAAAAATACCTTTTTTGTCCAAAAACGAAAGGTCTTCATGTGGCTAATAGATTTAGCCTCTTCCTCCATTTCTCTTATTTGTTTAGGCAGGTTCTCTCCAAACAGATAACCAGGAGCTGAACACCACTTGATCGACACAGACCTGCAAATCTTGGATGCAATATGGGCCGAGCCGAATCGCAATTTTCCTCATACAATTAATTTCATAGAAGGAATTGCACAATAAGCCAAAGTATCTTTTTGGATTTTAACCATTTCCGACCCTTCCATTTGCCTTCCATAGGCAGTAATGGCAGCTGAAATCAGTTTGAGGATTCTTTGAAATCTTATGTTTCTTGTTCTCATGCCTGGAGACATAGGGTCCATAGACGGTTTAACCGTAGGTACCTTCAATGAGGTGCAACAATGATCCGGTGTTTTATATAATTCTGCTGTTTCAACCATCACAGAATCTTGCAGTTGGTGAGATACCATATAGTTAATATTGGCTCAGCTAGGTTTTCTTCCATAGCCTCACCCCCTTCCTTCCGGTATAGCAAATTCTTTAGCCACATCAGGCACATCTGGCCTTCCTATTCTTTTTTATTCGTGGTGTGCACTCATAATCCACATCACCACTTGCAGGGTCTGACCTTTGCACCCCTGCATACACATGGAAATTATATCCAATGGAGACTTCCTCCGCCCTTAATCCTGGGTCTGAGTTTCAAATTCCAATTTGGCACATAGCCATATTCTGGATATTCAAACCCCTCAGGGTCATTTGGGAAACTTCTGGGGTACTGTGACCCTTGTCTCATTATATTTGGGGGAGTACTTTCTCCATATGCTCCATTTTTCCATATAGCTTTATTATCCGGAGGACATTTCATTATCAGAGTCATTATCAGAAACCACGGGCCTCACGGATTTCTTTTTGCTTTTTCTAGGAACATTTTTCCTCCGTGGTTTGTATTTTGGAGAAGAAATTATAGTCTCACTAACGGGTAAATCAACGGCCACGGTATCGGAACCGGATCCGCACTAAACTCTTGTCCCGACTCTTTAGTTCACCCCCGGGACGATCTTTTTACCCGTGCGGGAAATTTTTCCTTTGCGACTTCTCCATTTTTCCTTTTTTATTATCTGGCTAAATCATACGCCAGCGTGACTTCTGATGTTACTTTCGCTTTTGCTGGTTCTACAGCGTTCGTAGCGTCTTTTTTTTCCCAGAACGTCCTCTTTCCTTGCACTTACCTGGGTCGTTTCCGACCCCGCTGCGAGGAGCTGCGCTTCTGCAGCTCTTGCTTCAGCGTCAGCGTCGACGTATGCCGTTCTAGCGCAGAGCGGGGCGTCTTCCCGTAGTCATCACGTGACTTCCGACAGTAAAATTTGAGGCTCTGGACCTCTCTAGTCCTAGACTGTCCTCCCACACCCATCTATCAGGCCTCTTTCACTATTCTGTACGATTCAATGCCATCCCCCCCTCTTTCTTCTAAACTCCAGCGAGTACAGGCCCAGTGCCGTCAAGCGCTCATCACAGGTTAACCGACTCATTCCTGGGATTATTCTGCTCTGGACCCTCTCCAGAGGCAGCATGTCCGACTTCGGATACGGTGCCCAAAATTATGAGAGTGTGGGTGGAAACCGGAGCACCCGGAGAAAACCCACGCAGTCACAGGGAGAATGTACAAACTCCACACAGACAGCACCCGTGGTCGGGATCGACCCCTGGTCTCTGGCGCTGTGAGGCAACAATTCTACCACTGCACCACCGAGCCGGACTAACCCCAACGGTCACTTACTATTGCACTAGATGCAAGCATTACTAATCACTTCACACGGATGATGAACCATTGAGCCATCCAAGTTTTCAAACCTGCACCTGCTTCCCCCATCCTCTTCCATCAACCTTCCAAAGCTGACTGCATTAAAAATATACTCCCGCATCCTGAGCGATTCGCATGGTGGGTTTCTGCTTCAGACACTTCCGACAAATGTCTGTCGTTTGCGCAGGAACTAAATTGAATGCTGATTAGGCAGAGGGAAAGTAGCTCAGCACATTTTGAACAAGGGACTCGACGGGCCTGAGCTATAGGGGGAGGTTGGGCAGGCTAGGCCTTTATTCCCAGGTATGCAGGATTCTGAGGGGTGATCCTACAGAGGTGTATAAAATCAAGAGGGGAATAGATCGGGTGAATGCAATTGTAATCGTGTGTGGTCTTTTAGCTGACTGGATCCCACTCAAGAAATGGATCTGTAATAGCCTTTTACCCAGAGTAGGGGAATCAAGGACCAGAGGACATTGGTTTCAGGTGAGGGGGGGGAGGTTTTAATAGGAAAATAGCAACTTTTTCCACAATAGGCGGGTGGGTATAAGGATGAGCTGCCAGAGGAGACCGTTGTGAGGCAGGGACTATCACAACGTTTCAATCTCCTTCTTCTTCTTGCGAATGAAACATAAACCAAAGGAATAGTTAGATCTCAAGCCGGGTGTTCTATCAGGGCCAGGTTGTTGTCTCTGCGTCAATGTCTGCCAGGCCCTGATAAAGCACCATTTGGTGGGTGGTAGAGCGGGCACCCAGAGATGACATGATTGGATGTCTGTTGTTCTGCTCCGCATTCACAGGCTGGGCTCTGCTGGAACCCCCATCTCCACATGCTGGCGTTGAAACGCCCAATTCCAGCACCAAGTCTGTTGACCTTCACCCATTCTCCTCTGGGGAGCTCAGACCCTGGACAGCTTTTATCTGGTGAAGAGATTATCTGGTGACGAGAACGTTTCAATGATATTTGGACAAGAACATGGATAAGAAACGTTTAGAAGGGTTTGGGCCAAACGCAGGCAGGTGGAACTAATGTAGATGAGGTATCTTGGTCAGCAGGGGCAAGTTGTGCCAAAGGGCCTGCTTTTGTGCTGCATGACTCTAATTCCCAAAATTAACATTGTTGTGGAACGAGAGGACAAGGGGGGGGATAGGCATAAGGTGTGAGGATTAAAAGGGATTTGAAGGTACAAAAGTATAAAGCATTTTATCGGGATGCATCACAGCTTGGTTTGGGAACAGCTCCATCCAGGATCGCGAGAAATTACAGCGAATTGTGGACGCAGCCCAGACCGTCACACAAACCCACCTCCCTTCCGTTGAGGTACCGCCCACTCCACTGACATCAGTCTGAAGAAGGGTCTCGACCCGAAACGTCACCCATTCCTTCTCTCCACAGATGCTGCCCATCCCGCTGAGTTACTCCAGCATTTTGTGTCTGCCTCCCTTCCATTTGACTCCATCTACACTCACGCCGCTCGGCAAGGCCAGCAGCATCATCAAGGACCAGTCGCACGCTGGCCACTCCCTCTTCTCCCCTCTCCCATCAGGAAAAAGCAACAGAAGTGTGAAAACGCACACCTCCAGATTCAGGGACAGTTTCTTCCCAGCTGTTATCAGGCAACTGAATCATCCTACCACAACCAGAGAGCAGTGCTGAACTGCTATCTACCTCATTGGTGACCCTCGGACTATCCTTGATCCGATTCTGCTGGCTTTATTTTGCACTAATTCTTTTGGACTGTACTGTAAATGTACTGTAACACACTGTAAATACTCTGTACACTGTAAGTGGCTCGATTGTAATCATGTATTGTCTTTCTGCTGACCGGATAGCACGCAACAAAGGTTTTTCACTGTACCTCGGTACACGTGGCAATAAACTACACTGAACTGTTTACACAGAGAGTGGTAGACATTTGGAATGAGTTGCCAGAGGAGATGGTGGAATCGGGTACAATCATTACATTCAAGAGGCTTTGACACATAACACTTAAATGCGCAACAACGTGGTCCTAATGTGGACCAGTTTGAATAGTGTTGCATTGCAAGGAACTTGAACAAAACGCAAAATGCTGGAGTAACCCAGCAGGTCAGGCAGCATCTGCGGAGGGAATGGATGGGCAATGTTTCAGGTTGGGACCCTTCTTCTTCTTCAGGCCATTCTAAGATTAGTATACATGGGTTAAAAGGAAGGCACGGACCCAGTGGGTTGAAAAGCCTGTTGCCGAGCTATAGTACTTGTCACTAGATTTTAGTTTAGAGATACAGCTTGGAAACAGGCCCACCAATGATCACCCGTACAGTTTAGTTTTAGAGATCTGTGACTCCCCTTTCAAAGTCACCCATTCCTTCTCTCCAGAGATGCTGCCTGTCCCGCTGAGTTACTCCAGCATTTTGTGTCTGCCCCTTGTCAGAGAACTATGTCCCCGCACAGCAAGATCCCTCTGCTCTACAACACTCCCAAGAGCCCTACAATTGAGTCATGGAATCATGTTTAGAAACAGGCCCCTCTGGCCCAACTTGCCCACGCCGACCAACATGCGCCTTCCACACTAGTCCCACCTGCCTGAGTCTGGCCCATATCCCTCTAAACCTACCCTATTCATGTATCAGCATCAATGTTTCTGCCATTCACTGTGAAGGTCCTACCCAGGTTTGACTTCTCAAATTGCAACACCTCGCACTTATCTGCATTAAACTCCATTAAGCCCCTGTCCCACTTAGGCTATTTATTTGGTGACTACAGACGACTAAGCTGTCGCCACATGGTCGTGGGGTGACGCCTGTATGGTCGTGAGTAGTCACCTCAAGTCGCCTAAAGAGTCGTAACGTTTTTCTGTTGGCTGCTGGATTTTGAAATGTTCACAACATTTCGGCGACTGTGGGCTTGATGTAGCTTGTCTTCTCCTGTCGTAGGTTGTCGCCAGGATGACGCAGGTTGTCGCCAGGTGACGTTGGTTGTCGCCGGGTGCTGACTTCAGTGAATTCCATTGGCGACTACCTACGTTAACCTACGCCAACCGGCGACAGGTACCGGCGCCTGAATTGTCTTCAGTTGTCGCCGACAGGGTCGTTGCTTATCGTAGCTTGTCGCGGGTGGACGTAGGTTGACTTTGGTTGTCGTAGGTTGTCACCTGCATGGTCGTAGGTTGTCGCAGGTGTGGCCGTAGGTGGACGTCCTAATGGGTCGCCGGTTGTCGGTGGCTTGTCGTAATGTGACGTCGACTAGGTGGTAGGTTGTCGTGGACATTGTCGTAGGGGGAGTCCAGTTGCCACTGTCGCCGTGACAGTCACCAGCAGTCGCCGAAAAAAAGGCCTAAGTGAGGCAGGCCCGTAAACCATTCCTCAGCCCACTTGCCCAAACGATCACGACCCTGCTGGATTTTTAATTACACCCTTCGCTCTCTTCAACACCGCCCACTTTAACACCCTCTATAAACTTACTAATCATGCCTCGATTGTACATTCTCATCCAAAGCATTGATTGAAACTATAAACAGCAATAGGGCCCAGCACCGAACCCTGGTCATTGCGAAAACCAACCTTCCACCATCACCCTCTGCTTCCTTCTATGAAGCCAATTCTCTATCCAGTCAGCTAGCTCCCTGGATCCCATGCAATATAACCTTCCAGAGCAACCTGTCACCTTATCAAGGGCCTTTGGTAAATAATTATTTAGTAAATTTAGTTTAGTTTAGTTTAGAGGTACAGTGCGGAAACAGGCCCTTCGGCCCACTGAGTCCGCGCCGACCAGCGATCCCCGCACATTAATGCTATCCAACACACACTGGGGACAATTTACATTTATACCAAGCCAATTAACATAGAAACATAGAAATTAGGTGCAGGAGCAGGCCATTCGGCCCTTCGAGCCTGCACCGCCATTCAATATGATCATGGCTGATCATCCAACTCAGTATCCTGTACCTGCCTTCTCTCCATACCCTCTGATCCCTTTAGCCACAAGGGCCACATCCAACTCCCTCTTAAATATGGCCAGCGAACTGGCCTCAACTACCTTCTGTGGCAGAGAATTCCACAGACTCACCACTCTCAGTGTGAAAAACGATTTTCTCATCTCGGTCCTAAAAGACTTCCCCCTTATCCTTAAACTGTGACCCCTTGTCCTGGACTTCCCCAACATCGGGAACAATCTTCCTGCATCTAGCCTGTCCAACCCCTTAAGACCTATATATAACCTATATATGACCTATATATAACCTATTATAACCTATAAACCTGTACGTCTTTGGAGTGTGGGAGGACACCGAAGATCTTGGAGAAACCCCACGTGGTACGGGGAGAACGTACAAACTCCGTACAGGCAGCGCCCGTAGTCGGGATGGAACCCGGGTCTCCGGCTCGGCAAGCGCTGTAAGGCAGCAACTCTACCGCTGCGCCACCGTGCAGATGTTATTTGGTGAATCACTTTAGAATGTGAGCGTTAGTGACTGTAACCCAAGGGAAAAACAAAAATTGGAGACAGAAAGAACTGCAAAAGCTGTAATTTTGAGCAAAACACAAACTGTCAGGCAGCATCCATGGAGGAAATGGCCTGGCAGCATTTTGTGTCATAAGGTCATACGTGTTAGGGGCAGAATTAGACCATTCGGCCCATCAAGTCTACTCTGCTTTTCGATCATGGTTGATCTACCTTTCACTCCTAACTCCATTCTCCTGCCTTCTCCCCGTAACCCCAGACACCCGTACTAATCAAGTGTTGTGTACTTGAGCAGGTACCCAATCACTTCCCCTCAACTCACACGCTCTTCTGCCTGCCACAACTTTTCCTCACCCATAACAAGTTGTCTTTTGACTCTAAAAATAGACACTAAACGCTGGGGTAACTCAGTGGGTCAGGCGGCATTTCTGGAGAACTTGGATAGGTGACTTTTCAAGATGAGACACTGATCATGTTCATGGGTTATAGGAGTAAAATTAGGCCATCAGACCCATCAGGTCTACTCCGCCATTCAATCCTAGCTGATCCATCTTTCCCTCTCATTCTCCTGCCTTCTCCCCATAACCCCTGACACCCGTACTAATCAAGAAACTATCTGCCTTAAAAATATCCACTGACTTGGCCTCCACAGCCTTCTGTGGCAAGGAATTCCACAGATTCACCACCCTCTGACTGAAGAAATTCCTCCTCATCTCCTTCATAAAAGTGAGGAGAGAGGTGTAGATAAAGGAATTGCAGATGGTGGTTTGTAAAAGAAAAAGACACAGAGTGCTGGAGTAACTCAGTGGGACAGGCAGTATCTCTGGAGAACATGGCGAGGCAAATGAGTTGTAGACGGCACAGTGGCCTAGCTGGTAGAGGCACTACCTCATAGCACCAGAGGCACCAGAGCGTCCAAGGTTTGATGCCCACCTTGGGTTTGTCTGTGTGTAGTGTGCACGTTCTCCCTGTGACCGTGTGGGCTTCCTCTGGGTGCTCTGGTTTTCTCCCAGATCCCAAAGACGTGAGGCTTTGTTGGTTAATTGACCCCCTGTAATATTGCTCCCCTGGTGTGTAGGGAGCGGATGTGAAAGTGGGATGACGCAGAACTGGAGTGGACGGGTGATCGATGGACGGCCGGGACTCGGAAGGCTGAAGGGCCTGTTTCCATGCTGTATCCTTCAATGTATCAATCAAACACCATCACTGCCATTCCCCTTCTGGTTACTTCTGCCCATTATCACTCCTCAGTCCACTGATCACCCACTTGCCCCCACCTTTTTCTAGTTTAGTTTAGAGATACAGCGCGGGAACAGGCCCACCGGGTCCGCGCCGACCAGCGATCCCCGCACATTAACACTATCCTGCACCCACTAGGGACAATTTTTACATTTACCAAGCCAATTAACCCACAAACCTGCACGTCTTCGGAGTGTGGGAGGAAACCGAAGATCTCGGGGAAAACCCACGCGGGTCACGGGGAGACCGGACAAACTCCGTACAGACAGCGTCCATAGTCGGGATCGAACCTGGGTCTCTGCATTCACTGTGTCAGCAACTGTACCGCTTTGCCACCGTGACCACCTTATCCCGCCCCGCCTTATCCCCTCTCTCTCTCCCCCCCCCCCAACCACTCTCCTTGCAAGCACACGACCAGTTCCCATCATTTTTCTACATCTAGCCATTCTCGTTAAGACCAGATTCCACATGGCCCCCCAATGTCCCCTCTTAAAGAACTCCTTCTTCTCACCTTATGCCTATCCCCCCTTGTCCTCTCGTTCATCAGCAATGTTACCTTCGGCTGTTTGAGTCATGCAGTCCTACAGAGTGGAAACAGGCCCTTCGGCCCGTCTTGCCCATGCCGACCAACATGCCCCATCTACACTAGTCCCACCTGTCCCCGTGTGGCCCATATCCCCCTAAACCTTTCCTATCCATGTACCTGTCTAAATGTCTTTTAAATGTCCTTGGCTATGCAGCTATGTTCCCTCTTTACAATCCTGCTGCAGGATCTCGATCTGGCACATTAACAATTCCTTCCCCCTGCCTCCCCGAACAGATGCTCCCCCGTCCACTGAGTTCCCCCAGCCGTTTGTTTGCTGTTTGTTATCGGAATGTCAAAGACTAGAGGACAGAGCGTTAATGTGACAGGAGCAAAGTTTAAAGGAGTTTACGAGGATGTTGCCAGGACCAGAGGGTGTGAGCTACAGGGAGAGGATGAGTAGACTGGGTCTCTATTCCATGGAGCGCAGGAGGATGAGGGGAGATCTTATGGAGGTGTATAAAATCATGAGAGGAATAGATCGGGTCGATGCACAGATTCTCTTGCCCAGAGTAGGGGAATCGAGGACCAGAGGACATAGTTTTAAGGTGAAGGGGAAAAGATTTAATAGGAATCTGAGGGCTAACTTTTTCACACATAGGGTGGTGGGTGTATGGAACAAGCTGTCAGAGGAGGTAGCTGAGGCTGGGACTATCGCAACATTTAAGAGGCAGTTAGACAGGTACATGGATAGGACAGGATTGGAGGGGTATGGACCAAACGTGGGCAGGTGGGACTAGTGTAGCTGGGACATGTTGACCGGTGTGGGCAAGTTCGGCCGAAGGGCCTGTTTCCATGCTGTATCACTCTGTGAATCTATGACTCTAAAGGAGATGTGCGGGGCAAATTCTTTTCACAGAGGTTGGTGGGGGCCTGGAACGTGCTGCCAGGGGTGGTGGTGGAGGCAGATAGTGGTGTTTAAAAGGCTTTCAGTTAGGCATGTGGATATGCAGGGAGTGGACGGATATGGATCACGCGCAGGCAGAGATTCATATATTTTTGCATCATTTTTGGCACGCAAACAAAAGCTAATGATAAACCTGAACTAAACTA